>CM040427.1:4793958-5993958 GCA_022702705.1 Papilionanthe hookeriana x Papilionanthe teres
TGTGTGTAATTAATTTTAATATAAATATCTCTGAAAATTACCAAGGGTTGCTTCAAGAAACTCTTCGAAATTCATCCAAATTCAATGTATCGAGGCAAAATGACTTTGGTGTCTAAGCGCCAAACTATAGCGCCTAGGTGCCACTCTTCTATAAGCATTGAATAACTGTCTAGCACTTGGGAGCCAGATCTAGCACTGGGACTCCCAACCTATCTAGACTGGCCCTTAGGCACCACTGCTCCATGCAATATTTTGTCTCCAATTTCGCTATGTTTCTTTTAAATTACATTCCCTATACCTGAAATAAAAAACATGCAATATACCTTTCATTAAATTGCAATCTCATAAAAAATAAGCATAAAAATGGGCGTATAAAACAAGTAATTTTAAGGCTTGTCAATGATAAGCATACCATTTAGTGATCAATGTTTAAGGTGCACTTCACAAAATAATTGACTTGATTACCAACATAAATTTCCAACCAAAGTAATGTTTAGACTAATGAAAGCATAATTAGGAAGAGTTATATCTTTGTGGGATGAGACAATCCCTCGATTGCTCTTGCTTGTGTTCTTCCTCAAGTAACTAGAGAAAAACTTGGGTTTCAACAACTCAAGTTTGATCTTGAATAAGTCAAATTGGCATTTAAAGTGATTAGCAAGTATTACATAGTTCAACTCCATATAATCAGTATAATGAAAATATTTCATGATTTTAAAATATTACGTAGGTTTAGTAAGCATTCTTTTCTAGTTTGGATTGTAAGTCCGAAGAGTCAAGTTTATTTCAGTTTTTTGTGGGATTAAACTATAAGTCTCTATTTGCTTGTATTTATTTATACCTCTATTCAATGTTCTAATTGGTTAATAAACCTCACGTTTAGTCATAATTTTAAGTTTCTAAGGATATTCATCTTGTTAAGTGCTCACCTCTTAAACATTTTCATGATTGGATATCGTTCGGATGTAAGCCCTAATGTTTCAATAAAATATCACTATAAATAATTAAATTCCTTTAGTTTCAAAATCAATAATGAAATGCTACGGAGCTTCTCGGTATTCTAGTAGTTCCCTTGTTTTCTTATTTGGATTTCAAAAAGAATTGTTCCACCTTGATCTTTCCCATATAAAATTTTTAGATAACAATTGTAAAATCTAATTCCTTAAATTTTTGAAGATTTAGCCATAGGCTTAATTGATAGTTTTCTTGAGGGATTTATCTTTTAACATATAATTAACTTTAGAAGTTTGCCCATATAGAAAGTTTTTAACTATGATTGATATAAATTATAACTGGCCTTTCCTTTAGGTAAGGGAAAGATTGATTAATTTAAATATATACCCATCAAATATTGAATAAAATTCTTTGATTTAGTAATTGAATCTGTCATAAATTGATATTTCTATCTTTCAATAGTATATTACTTTTGATGTTGATTACCTAAATAAACAAATATATTGAAAATCTTTATAGTTAACTTAAATTAAAGCTAACAAAATTTTTTTGGCAACTCCATTGAGGACTGAGTGCTCTCACCATCTTTAGTTAATGGCTTTTTCTCATACATTGGATGTGTTTCTATCCCTAATAGGCTAGATTACCCTTGGCCTTGCTTATTTCATTCTCGTGTGATAATATCCAACATCTTAATCCTTTAGTTTTAGAACCACTTATTTAAAATACTCTAACAGAGATATTTTAGAATCCCATAAAATATTAAATTTTAAAACCTCAAAATTTATTCTTTTTTTAGTCAAAATAATAACTCCTTAGTATTTGTAAGTTTGCTAAGTGAACTTCTGACCAAGACTAACAATAATCCTCATAATAAAAAAATAAATTATCCAAAATCAAGGTTTCACAAACTGAATATTAAAAAATAAATAAAATTGTTGTTTTTTCTCAAAACTAAAATAAAATTGTTGGAATTTCTAATACAAAAAAATTCTTTGCCTCTAAAAAAGACTAAACAATAAAAATTGGGATTGGGTCCTTACTTGATTTTACTAAAATTTTATTGACTATTTAAGAAAACCACCAGGTATGTTAAGCATTTTTGAGACCCTAATCCTTTCTAATAAAATGAAGGAGTCATTAGTAAAAACATTATTGGATCCGAAGTTATTTTTGATTCAGTTAACTGATAATATCTTAGATGAGGAACATTTCCAAAAAGATGTTCCTAGAGTTTTCTTCTCAAATGAAGACTAGCTAGTTAACACAACACATTATAATCATCAACTTTACATTTATGCAATTTATATTATTGAGGGTTTAAGAAGTACAGGTGCATCAATCAACATAAAGAACTTGAAACTCTGACATAGTTGGATATTAACACCAGTAGGCCAACTTTCTAGTAAAATAATATTGTGTGGCTTCAATGATTATACCTTGCTATTAAAGATCGGAGATTTGATGACAAGCTTTAGGTTCCACTTCATTGATTTATATATAATATTGTTACATAAAAAATGGATGGTGTCATCTTCTCTAGATTAATACATAATATTGGCACAAAGGAGTAAAATGATGCCTAAAGGAATATATATGCTATCATTAATACATATAGAAGGAATCTATGAAGATGCAAAAAATGCACACGAAAGAGGCATAGTTTTCTCTACAGAACTTAACTCAAATAGAAAACATGAAGATAAAAATAAAAATGTAGAAAAAAAAAATTAGATAATGACCCGACCGCAAATATTGCAGTAATTTATGTATCCAAAAGATGGGTAAAAACTTGACCCAATTTATAAATAGCGGCTAGTGTATAAAATTAAAATATTTTAAAACTTTAGAAAATATTTTACACACTAGGGGTACTACGCAAGTATACGTATCGTTTCAAGTAATATAGGGTTTTCTTTTATAACCCCAGTATCGATCCCACAGAGAAGCGAGGTAAGAAATTATTTAGACTAATTCCAGTCTATTTCTATAAGGCCTAAATTTAGAGGTTTAATTAAAATGGTTTTCTAATAACTAATCCTAAATAAAATTCTTAAATAAAAAGATATCTTATGGATAAATTGGTTTCGAGAATTTTGAGATGTTAAAGACTATATTTTTCTTGCAATTACATAGATAATGTGTAGGAAAGCAATGCTTAGAATTTGATGTAGTGCCAAATAGAAGAATTCCTATTCTTTATGTTTTGGTCCAGGCATAAAGAACATTCGCTAATCTATAGATCGGTTCAGGATGTTTTATTAGTAGAATGGGTTAATCTAGACTCACACTTCTAGATGTCCAAGGGTGACTATAGTCGGCCCTACCAGTGACCCGTTCCCTTTCTATAGACCAAATTATTAGAATTTAGTCTGTCACTCTAAAAACTAATCAATTCTACACCCAATAAATCATATCTCCCTATTTATTTGCAATTCACCTTGAATAACCCGCACAAGGCCTTCGACTACCCAAGGATTCATGTGATATCTACTAGTTAAGAATTTATCTCATTCTAGGTCTCAAAATTCTTCAACAGATTTTAACAATATAAGTGATCAATTTGTAAAGTAAATGAAGATCTGGTATGAATATCATCACCATAATTTAATAAGAGAATATCTAAGCAAATATTAATTCCTAAACATGCATATATTTCATTAAAAAACAAAACAAAATGAAAATAATGACATAAGAAGTAAAAGGGTTGATAGAATTGTGTAATAATTTAAGTGCCAACAAGGAACTTATTTCATTAGTATTCTATTATATTTTTGCAACTATCTATCACCTAGAAGCATTTAATAGTTAATTCTATAAAAATGATTTTCCTACACATGCCACTACTTCATATTAAAAGAAAGAGTAAAGAAAATCACTTACGAAGCATGAATAAATCACGACAGCAAACTAGGTTTAAAACAAAGAAAATCTACTAGAAAGTGTTTACAATAATTACAAGAGAATGGAGAACACAATACTTAGCTTTTTCCGTCTGAAGGAAAGAAGAAGAACTCTCCACCAAAGTCTCCCATCGATCCATGCGCCGCTCGTACATTCCTTACATAAATATCTCAAAATCCCTCACCAATCTCTCCATAAGATGTAAAAATCTACATCTTCATGACTCTAAAATGACTCAACGGGAAAAGAGAGAGAGAGAGAGAGAGAGAGAGAGAGAGAGAGAGAGAGAGAGAAAGAGAGGCCCTCTTTCCTGTAGAAATATCTCCTATTTATAGAGCTCTGAAAATGGCCAAGGGTTGCTTAAGACACCTCTTCAAAAGTAGTCCACATTCATTGAATCTTCTAGAAACTGACTCTGGCGCCAGACTCCTGTGACCAAGTCTTCGCACCCCTTCACTTTGGGTCGCACCTCTTCGCGATTAAAACCGTTCCAAAGTGTTCAGATACATTGTATCACATGTCCTATATAATAGGAATAACTTCCAGGCTTCTAGAAGGTCTAGAAACTACTTAACACCGTCAAAATAACTCCCAAAGTCGTAAAACCTTCGTCCAATAACCGTTTCTGGATAATTCTGGCGCCTAGGCGCTGGGTTTTGGCACCTAGGCGCCACCCTATGCTTAGCTCCACTGTTTTGCTCCGTTTGAATCTGTTTCAACTCTGTTTCGCCCCATTTCAGTTGCGTTGCTTTCCTAACATCTTCACCTACAAGATAGACATAAAAAAAACCTTTCTCAAAAGTATAATTTCATTCAAAAACATGTTAGAAATATAAAAGATATTAAGCATAGAAAGACATATCAATATGTGCTAAGTTAGAATGTATTTTTCTTGCTCATTTTGGCTCAAAATTGCATAGTTTTTGCTTCCTTTTCTCTAAAATCATATTTTTATACTTGAAAACAAAAATATGCAAAATTATGCAAAATTACTTCCTGTATAGTGTAATATCATTAAAAATATGCATAAAGTGGGCATGAAATGAACACTAAAAATAAGTACTTTTTTTCATGGATCAAAATCCCCCAAACTTAAACGTTACTTATCCTCAAGTAACACTATAATCATTAAAAAATAAATAAGCAAATCATGTGTATGAGTTTCTTTAGGAGCTTCTAAATTTTTTTTCTAGAAATGTAGTAGTCAAATTTAGAAAAAATTTTAGTAAATGAGACCAATTTAAAGTTTAGAAATCTCTTAGATCAAAGAGTATTAAAATATGTGCTGTTATCTAATTTAGAAATGCTTGTAAATTTTTCAAAATATAGGGGTTAGACATTTTATTTTCTTTACTTAAAAACCTTTATTAAAAATAATTATACTAACTATATTATATTTTTAAGCTTAAGATTTTCTCAAATCTTATATTTTAAAAAGCTCAGGTGTGGAACCAATTTTTGATTAGGCCCTTTAATCCTCAAGCTTCTCCTTCCTTTTTCACATACTATACTTTTCTTTTCTTTTTCTTTTCTTTCTTCTTCTTCTTCTTTTTTTTTCTTTTTTTTTCTTTTCTTTTTTTTTAGGCAAGGATTACTATATCTGGATAGGCCTTTAATAATTTTTAATTCCACCACTCCTTTCCTAAGGCATAAGGTTGATATATATCTTTTACTTAGAAATATAATAACAATTTTGAAAATTATTTTTCAATAATAGAAATTTAAATATTGAAAATAAAAGTCTAATCCTTCTATTTTTCTAAAAATACAACTTTTCTTACTAAAGATGGTTACACAATATTTATTATTTCTTCACTAAGAAAAATTTTAACTTTAAATTTTTCATCACTACTATAAATTTTAACTAAATTCTCTTACTAATTTCTATATTCAAAATTTTATTTCTCTAATATAACTTCATACACATAATTATTTTTTAGTCAAAAATCAAATTTATTTATAGCATTTTTGAGGACAAATAAAATTTAAGTTTTTGAAAATTGCTTTTCATTCCCCCCAAACTTGAATTTTAAAATATTTTGCAATTAATTCCATAAAATGTAGGAGGAAGAAAAATAATAGATAAATCTACTAACTACTACAACATCCTATCAAATTTATATACATGCATAATCAGGATAGAATGATTGTAGAAGAAAGTAAATCTAGCCTAAAACATGCTTGTTATAATATTAAACTTAAAGGAAGTATATTAACTTTAAAATATATTTTTCTTCCTACCTTCAAACTTGAATTTGAACTTATATAGCATTCAACACAGAAAATATAAGCAAGAAGAAAAATAGTTCATAAATTCTATCTACCACAAATGTTTGTAAAAAACATCTACAAATATTCATCAGGACATAACAATTTATAATAGAAAGTAAATCTAAACTAAAACATGCTAGAATAAAATTAAACTAAAGAAAGGTTAAATAAGCAGGACATGTATCGACATAGGAATATATATTTAAGTGTTATTCAAATCTCTTAATTGTTGTAACACGAACACAAATACAAACACACAAAATAAAATACCTAGACTCGCAGATTCATAAAGAAATATCAATTGAGGTTAATTTGATCTCCTTTCTACTCACATTTTTCCTCCTTACTTTCAATTTCTAACGGAAGAAACTACACTAATAATGATGATCTGATAAATAAAAAAATAGTGTAGTTCATTCATATGTTGTTCATTAAGCAATTTCTTGACCTTACTTAGTGAAAACAAAGTCAGATAAAGGAAGTAATAGAGTTGACATGGAGTGGTCCAAGTCTAAACTCTACATGCTTCAAGGTAATGCTTAGCTTCTATTGATAACTGAGTTATAACAGACTCATCAACCTGCTACTACCAGAAGTCATATACAAATTTAGTCAAGACCAAGGCATAACCTCACAACATTAATCTATTCTGCACTAAAGAAAACAAAAAACAACACATAAACAATCATGACTCACAAGCACACTAAATCAAAGCACGCTGATAACTATGGATTGCCTCCCATAAAGTGCTTGGTTTTAACGTCGTGGGCCCGACAGATGATTCCTCCTGGATCAAAATTCCATTCAGGTAATCCTCGATCAATCACCCAATCATTTCCAGATCCAGGGATTCCTATAAAATCCTCAAATTTTAATTTTTCATTCAGCTATTCATTTTCAGTTTGATTTATATCGTTGTTCCTCATATTTCTTTCTAGATCCAATATTCTTATATTGATTTTTTGAATTTGCATATTAATATCATCCTTGAAATTTATAATAAATGGATCTTTATAAGATACTTCAATATCTCCTAAATTTTGGATCAGACTCTCTTTAGATAATTCAGATTCTGGATCAGTATCCTCTATGTTACTCTTCTGTTTCAAATTATCTTCCAATTCTTCCCCTTTATAATTATTAAATGATGGAGGATCTATCTTAGTTGAGGAAATAGGTTTTCTAATTCCTTAAGGATTTCTTCCAATGGTCTTTCAATATCCTTATCCTCTTTTCTCAACTCAAAGTTCTTTTAAAAAATATCCTCAAATTCTCTTCCAAGTCCTAGTTCAATAACTTTATCATGTTCATCATTCAATTCAGGTTTTCCTTGTGATTTAGTCAAATCTGAAGATATAAAGACTGGTGGTGTAGATGAATTCCCTAAATAGGTAGGCTTTAAAATTGTATGATGTACATCCATCTTATGTTCATGAGATTTTTCAACAAATGGAATTAAATGTTTACTATTTTTGGTAGAGTCCATCATTTCACACCTCTCCTGAACATACATACAGTCTTCTTTAAATAACTTTTTTGACTCATCATGAAAATCCATTTCAATCTCATTTGTTAACTTACTCTCAAAACTTTCTTGGAAATGGTCTTTTGTTAGATAATCAATTTCATCTATCCAAAAAAAATCATCATCTTTTCTCTCAGCTGGATATTTCATAGTCTTTAATACATCAAAAGTGACTTTCTGGTCATTAATATTCATAATCAACTCGCCTTTTTGCACATCCATCATAGCTTGTCCAGTAACAACGAAATGTCTCCCTAAAATAATTGAGATTTCTTTATCTTCCTCCATATCTAATACAATAAAGTCCAAAGGAAAGATAAATTTATCCACTTTAACAAGCACGTCTTCTATAACTCCTTTTAGATAAATGATAGATCGATCAGCTAACAGAAGGGTTATAGTAGTGGGAGAAATATCGACTAAACATAACCTTCTGAATATAGATAGAGGCATCACATTAATGCTCACTCCTAAATCACATAAAGCTTTTCCACATAATCTTTTTCTAATTGCACAAGGAATTGTAAAGCTACATGGATCTTTAAATTTTCGAGGAAAATTTTTCTGAAGTATAACGTTGCACTCCTCACTTAGTGCAACTGTCTCTTTATCCCCAAATTTCTTTTTCTTGTTTAATATCTCCTTCATAAACTTTGCATAACTTTACATCTGTTCCAAAGCTTCAGTGAAAGGAATATTTATCTTTAATATCTTAAGTACTTTCATGAACTTTGAAAATTTCTTATCCAACTCATGCTGTCTAAGTCTTTGAGGAAATGGAGGTGGTGGTCTTTCCAAACTGATTTTATTTGGAGAAATTAATTTTTCCAAATCCTTAGAAACATGTTTTTCAGGTCTTTTAGTTTCATTTGTTTCTCTCACAACATCTTTCTCTTTTCTAACCACATCCTCTATCTCTCTTCCACTTTTTAATTGGACAGCTTCTACTTGTTCATTAGTGTTTTCTTTAGGTTTGATCTCAATGTTGCTAAGAAGTGTTCCTTGGGGTCTATTGTTAAGTGAATTAGCAATTTACTCCAGTTGATTCTCTATATTTTTAGTCGCAGCATTTTGACTTTACAACTGGTTTCCCATTTACAATACCACTTCTTCCATAGACATCTTCTTATCCTCAAATTGTTGCTCATTGTTAGAGTCTGGTGGATATGAAGGTCTATAGTTTGTGTTCCCGTGATTATTCCAACTTCCATTAGGATTCACAGGATTATTTTCCTATTTTTTGTTTCCACCATCAGTAGTATGATTCTAGTTAAATTTAGGATAGTTCTCCCAACACGGGTTATAAAAGTTTGAATATGGGTTGTTTATGGTATTTAAAGCGTCATATGATAAGTTAGAATCAATTATACGCCCTAATGAACTTTCCTCACTTACAGAAGTAAATTGAGGCTGGTTCATTCCAAATTGGTCCAACTTCCTTGATATTGCAGCAACCTGAGATGCAAAAATTGAAATCACATCTGTATCATGAACAGTAGCTACATTTTTATGATTTACCCTTGCAGAGGGCCATTGAAATTCATTTGTAGTAATTTTTTCAATTAATGCATACACTTCATTAAATAATTTTGACATTAATGAACCACCAGCGGTAACATCAATTATAGACCTGAGGGATCCTACTAACCCATTATAAAAAGTTTGAATGATTAACCAATCGGGCAGAGCATGATGTGGACACTTTCTTAGGAGTTCGTTAAATCTTTTCCAGGCTTCGTATTTTGATTCTCCTTCATATTGAAAAAATGAGATAATATCGTTTCTAAGTTTAGTAGTCCTTCAAGGTGGAAAATACTTAGCTAGGAATTTCTAAGTTAACTCCTCCCAATTTTTAATAGAGCTAGGTGCTAATGAGTATAACCATATTTTAGCCTTATCCCTTAGTGAGAAAGGAAAAAGCCTTAGCCTAACAACATCATCTGACATACCGTTATAACTAAATGTAGCACAAAGTTCTAGAAAACTAGATAAGTGTAAATAAGGATCCTCCAAAGAAGTTCCCCCAAACTGATTGCTCTGCACCAATTGGATAATCTCAGGATTTATTTCAAACGAGTCAGCTTCTACGACAAGGTTTTATATACTTGAGTTAATTTCATCTGTCGTAGGATTTACGTAATCCCTCAATGAAGTATGATGATTTTCCAAGTTATTATCTTGAATGTTTTCCATTTCCATTTCTAGTTTTTCGAGTCCTTTTTGTATTTTTACTTTTTTATTTTTTTCAAACTCGGGATCATAAGGCATAAGTCTTGCAGATCCTTTGTTTCACATACATAGCACAACAAACAATACATTAACAATTAAACAAATAATAGATGAAATATATTCAACACAACAAAACATTTTCACGAACACCTTGATTTTCACACAAACATTTTTTTTTACAAAACGTTTTCATATAACAAAACACGTTTTCACACAAAAATGGTTTTTATGACACTACAGTTTTCTAAGTCTAAACCTAATTATTTCAACTAAAATTATCCTAAAGTTCTTACTGAAGCTTTCCCGGCAACGACGCAAAAAACTTGACCCGACCGCAAATATTGCAGTAATTTATGTATCCAAAAGATGGCAAAAAACTTGACCCAATTTATAAATAGCGGCTAGTGTATAAAATTAAAATGTTGTAAAACTTTAGAAAATATTTTACACACTAGGGGTAATACGCAAGTATGCGTATCGTTTCAAGTAATATAGGGTTTTCTTTTATAACCCCAGTATCGATCCCATAGAGAAGCGATGTAAGAAATTCTTTAGACTAATTCCAGTCTATTTCTATAAGGCCTAAATTTGGAATTTTGATTAAAATGGTTTTTCTAATAACTAATCCTAAATAAAATTCTTAAATAAAAAGATATCTTATGGATAAATTGGTTTGGAGAATTTTGAGATGTTAAAGACTACATCTTTCTTGCAATTACATAGATAATGTGTAGGAAAGCAATGTTTAGAATTTAATGTAGTGCCAAATAGAAGCATTCCTATTCTTTACCTTTCGGTCTTGGCATAAAAAACATTGGCTAATCTATAGATCGGTTCAGGATGTTTTATTAGTAGAATGGGTGAATCTAGACTCACACTTCTAGATGTCCAAGGGTGGCTATGGTCGACCCTACCAGTGACCCGTTCCCTTTCTATAGACCAAATTATTAGAATTTAGTCTGTCACACTAAAAGTTAATCAATTATACACCCAATAAATCATATCTCCCTATTTATTTGCACTTCACCTTGAATATCTCGCACAAGGCCTTCAACTACCCAAGGATTCATGTGATATCTACTAGTTAAGAATTTATCTCCTTCTAGGTCTCAAAATTCTTCAACAGATTTTAACAATACAAGTGATCAATTTGTAAAGTAAATGAAGATCCGGTATGAATATCATCACCATAATTTAATAAGAGAATATCTAAGCAAATCTTAAATCCTAAACATGCATATATTTCGTTACAAAACAAAAGTAAATGCAAAATAATGGCATAACTAAAAGGGTTGATAGAATTGTGTAATAATTTAAGTGCCAACAAGGAACTTATTTCATTAGTATTCTATTATATTTATGCAACTATCTGTCACCTAGAAGCATTTAATAGTTAATTCTATAAAAATGATTTTCCTACACATGCCACTACTTCATATTAAAAGAAAGAGTAAAGAAAATCACTTACGAAGCATGAATAAATCACGACAGAAAACTCAGTTTAAAACAAAGAAAATCTACTAGAAAGTGTTTACAACAATTACAAGAGAATGAAAAACACAATACTTAGCTTTTTCCCTCTGAAGGAAAGAAGAAGATCTCTCCACCAAAGTCTCTCATCGATCCATGCGCCGCTCGTACATTCCTTACATAAATATCTCAAAATCCCTCACCAATCTCTCCATAAGATGTAAAAATCTACATCTTCATGACTCTAAATTGACTCAACAAGAAGAGAGAGAGAGAGAGAGAGAGAGAGAGAGAGAGAGAGAGAGAGAGAGAGAGAGAGAGAGAGAGAGACAAGAGAGGCCCTCTTTCCTGTAGAAATATCTCCTATTTATAGAGCTTTGAAAATGGCCAAGGGTTGCTTAAGGCACCTCTTCAAAAGTAGTCCACATTCATTGAATCTTCTAAAAACCAACTCTGGCACCTAGGCGCCGGGATCTAGCGCCTAAGCACCAGACTTCTGTGACCAAGTCTTCGCATCCCTTCACTTTGGGTCGCACCTCTTCGCGATTAAAATCGTTCCAAATTATCCAGATACATTGTATCACATGTCCTATATATTAGGAATAACTTCAAGGCTTCTAGAAGGACTAGAAACTACTTAACACCATCAAAATAACTCCCAAAGTCGTCAAAAATCCATCCAATAACCGTTTCTGGATGATTCTGGCGCCTAGGCGCCACCCTGTGCGCAGCTCCACTGTTTTGCTCCGTTTGGCTCCGTTTCAACTCCGTTTTTCCCCATTTCAGTTGCGTTGCATTCCTAGCATCTTCACCTACAAGATTGACATAAAAATAACCTTTTTCAAAATTATAATTTCATTCAAAAACATGTGAGAAATATAAAAGATATTAAGCATAGAAAGACACATCAATATGTGCTAAGTTAGAATTTGTTTTTGTTGCTCATTTTGGCTCAAAATTGCATAATTTATGCTTCATTTTCTCTAAAATCATATTTTTATACATAAAAACAAAAATATGCAAAATTTTGCAAAATACCTTCCTTTATAGTGTAATATCATTAATAATATGCATAAAGTGGGCATGAAATGAACACTAAAAATAGGTACTTTTTTTTTCATGGATCAGATATAATACAATAATAATTAAATAACCTCTCCCCACTTTGATGCAAATAGATGGTGAGGTCTATCCAAGACTTTGAGACTGAGAATGAGGTCGAGGGCATGGACAATTTGAAAGTAGAATAACACTGGAATAATAAAGATAAAATCAAATAATTGATATTCACTTTGAATCAAGTTCAGAAGAATAAAAATAAATGAAAACTGCAAATATGATCAATAAAATAAAACTAAACTTTGATATTTCTCTAAAGAATGAAGGTTAAGAGAAGGACAAGTACAAAATGATGTACAAAATGATTAACTGATTTGTGCAAGCTCTAACACTAACTCCATTTTGGATATTATTGAAGGTTTAGCAGTTAAATAAGCACATAGAAATTATGGCCATAAGGCTATAAGATTTTACAATGGATCCTCCTCTTATTGTTCTAGATCAAATGTAAAACTAGAGGAGTAAAAGTTTCAAAATTTTAAATAATTTCTCAATGACTTTGTTGACCTAATTTTTATGAAGGCTCACCTTTTTTACCTTGCATATGATCCTAGACTAAGATTGTATCCTTTAGGACCCCACCAGGGAAAACCCAAGCCCCAAGCCATTGGTTGAATTGGTTTAAAGTTATGATCGAGTGAGGGACCCAAATTAACCGTCATGGGTAAGACATCTCTCATGTCATCCAAATCTGTCTAAAAATGTAGGACCATGGAAACTTGAAAATTATCCATCTAAAGTATAACCAATCAACTCAAAGCCCTATCCAAGTCATCTTATTCACCATGCTTTCACCATGCTCACCACCATGAGAAGCTCACCATGGAAACTTGAAAATTTGACTATCCTTGATCAAATCTCATTGAGAATCCTATGAGGAGTCTCTGAAGCACCACCCAAGCATCTCTAATCACTCTAAGCTCATTCATGGCCTCTAATGGCTACTTAAAGGACCAACCCAAAAGCCTAAAGGTGACATGAAACTTCCCATAGAGCCTCCAAATACTCTTGCTCCCAACAATAAAGTTGCTCTCCATCACTAAGGCATTTAATCCCACATCTCCACAGCTCATCAAACCCGTTAGAAAGCTCTAATTTCCTAACCCCAAACTAGGATAATTTTTTACCTTGACATGAAATCTCTCAAAACTTAACTCTAAGCATCCCAAAACCTTCCTAGAACCTCTACAACACTCCTTCAATCAATGTCAAACCTTCTTGCAGCCTCTAACCTATACCAACACCAAAATGAGCCACCACTTGGTCTAGCTCATAGATAGAGCCGATTTCAATTCAAATTGAGGCAGAGAAAAGCTTCGTAGGGTCACAACGACCGTGTCTGACAAAACCAATCGATGTTACACCACTTGGAACTTGGTATGGATCAATATCCCTAAAAATTGCTTTGGGTTTAGTCTTTTATGAAGAGAATGCATTTCATGCATGATAAAGTGTATAGATATGTTCACCTTGACTAAATGAAGCTTTAGGAACAAATACCACAAGATTTCTTTTAGATTCAAGGGAGATCTTAGGTTCTAATGACGGGCGATACTTGATTTACCATCCTGTGGGGATGATGAACAGATGTTGTTCCTTTTCGTGTATTTGAAACAGACAGCTATGATTACATTATAGCATGAAACTGTACAGGAAGGATGCTTCGGATCTGTGCCACCTAAGACGACAGCGTGGAAGGGAGCCTAACCAGACGATGCTACACAAGAATTCTAAGCATCTGAGAAATAACACAGCGCCGCATGGATTAATAAGTAATTCAGGTTTTTCTGAATTAAATAAATTCATAAAATCATTAAAAACTTCAAAAAATCATATATTGTTGTTAAAAATTATAAAAATAAAATAAAAACACCCGTAAACTTAGTAAATAGAGCACAAAATAATAAAAATTTAAAATTGAAAATAATTAACTTGTATTTAATTTTTAGTAAATGTAATACTCTGAAAAGTATTTAAATTATTTAAAAATAACTATAAGAAGGAAAATTTCAAAATTTAGAGGGTATTTTACTCTTGATATTGGGAATAATCTCTGTTTTTTTTTCCAACATTAGAGAAAATCCTAACCCTAAAATGGTGATTTTTTATTAAAAATGTAATTATTTGGAAAGTTTAAGAGAGCTTAAGTCTAAGTTTGGTTGAATTACATGAAATCCTAATGAGTAAGGATAACTTAACGCAACCTTAACCTAGTATCTCAAGTCTACAAAGATCTCTTACATGATGCAATCCGTGATTATTAATAAGAATCATCCAGCAAGAGTAAGCTTAACCACCTCTGAGACTAAGTAGATCTGGGCACCGTACGACCCAGGATGAGGAGCCATGGACATCTTGATCAGGTTGTCTAGACAAAAATTAACAAATAAAGAAAATGAACAAAAATATAATTTAATGTTATCTTTGTTTTACAGAGCTACCGAAGACAAAAGACATGTGCACCTTAGATTTACCTTGCATGTCATTAGGGTGTCCTAATTTTGTTTTGCAGGGATGGACAAAACCTAGAGCAAAAGACAAACTTCAACGAAACTTTAAAAGACATAAACCTTTAGGATAGTTTGAAATCTTGATAAAACCCTTTTAAGCTTTGAAGTATACACTACCCTTAGGATAAGATTTTAAACATCATTTCCTTAAACAACATTTGAACTTTTTTAAGCACAAATTATAGACTTAATTGGAATTATTATTAAGTAATTAACTTTAAGAGTTTACCCTTATAGAAGAAGGTGAACTCCAAAATAGGAGACATAACCTAAAATCTCTGATTGTGGGATTTGCTTTTCATGAGGTTTTCTTAACAATGTTTCTTCAAAGTGTCTTAAATCATTTGCATTTCGTTTAAGCACTTTGGAGCCCTCTATATAAGATTCACCTCATGAAAGTAATTTCCTCATGTTCTTCTTTCTTTTGACCCCAATATTATTGTCCTCATTACTCATTGATTTCTCATTTCTTAAGATCACTAACATGATCTGAGGTAGAGAAGAATTCCAAAAGAAGGGCAATATAATGGAATTGAAATTGGTGACTCCACGACATTGAAGAAACACGACAACGACCGACGACACCAAAATTTTGGTTACTCCGCTGGGGATTTCTCTCCCCATCTATGTCTTTTTCAAATTGTACATCTGATTATGCTAATACACTCTGTATGGGCTAAATGGTCCTACTTCCATTGTTATTATTTTTCTTAATCAAAATACTACCGATATTCCTCATCCTAAATGGTTTTTTAGGATTCTAAGACCAAATGACACAAAAAGTGACATTAATACTTACAACAAAATAAAACTAACTTTTCTTGAAGACTAATATCCTTTACGAATTAAAATTTAATATAATAAATCCCCAATTTACACAATAGGTCATGTTTTTAAATAGAATGGTGATAATGGATACTCCAAAATTAATCTTTTCATACTCCCAAGGATTTGATGTATCAGTTGACATGGTTGCTCACTATCAAGGATCATTGATTAAATTTAGGTCCGAATTTGACAACATTAAAGTAGTGCTTAGAAACCTGCCCCATAACATCCTAAAGACATCGGTTGTCGAGTTTTAGAACCATTGAAGGAGTTTAGCTGTAGTTATCAGTAGGAGTTCCCTCCACTTAAAAGAACTCTCCCTGAGAAGGTTCCTACTGTGAAGAAAACTTTGAAGTTCATTTTGGTTTATCTTATCATTGAAATAAAGGAAGAAACTAGTCACAAAGGAAACTTTATCATGGTAGAATATGATGTTTTGCCCTCTGTGTCTGAGATTAGGTCTAGTTTGAATCTGTACTACTGACCCGCACAGGCGAAGATATAAAAATTGTTATATTCTAAAAAAAAGAAGAACAAAACTGACAGAATTGAAGTTATTGAGCCTGAAGAAATGAGTATTCCTGAGGAAAACTTTCTCCAAGAGGAAATAGGTTATACCCATTATCAGATACTCATTGTGGGGAAGATGCTTGTAGGATTGCTACTAAACTACTCCGATCACTTCAACAAAAAGAAAAATTAAAGATGCCATTTGTTTCAAAAATTAGCTTCATGTTTAAATCACATGCTCAAAAAGAAAATTGCTCAATTACCTAGATTTTTCACAAGATGAGAGGTATGATTTTTGCTAAAATAAGAAGTGATATTTTTGAGAAAGAAAAGTCACTTAGGGTCCTTACTAAGCTTTGTTTAGGGAATCAACATATTGCATTTGATCTGGTTCGATTACCCACTATGTTTTGTTTGGGGCATAGAATGACAAACATTGCTACCTCCACAAATAAACAATATCTTCACCCTCCTATGAAAGTTAAATAGAGACGCCATTTAACCTCATTATCAACACGTCATGAGTTGCTTTCAAGAGCCAAAGAAACATCTGTCAGTATGAATTCACTGGTATGAATGTTACGAGTTTGGGATAGTACCAACCCACACCACAATGATATGACTATGAAGGTATCTCATCTCGTGTTCAAAAAGCAAGTATGGAGACGTAAACCATCGAAAGAAGTCTTCGGTGTTGTGGGAATTTAACATACTGATACACCTAAAATATATAGTATTTTTATGCACATTTTTATACCTATGTTTAATGATATTGCACTTTAATGGAAGGTATTTTGTGTTTTTCTTGCAGGTATGATGAAAATGGATGGTCATGATGAAAGAAGCAAAATTGGATCAAATTTGGAGCAAAAAAATGAAAGATAAAAAATTTGGCACTGGCGGCTAAGCGCCGTTGGGTCGGCGCGTAGCCGCCACAGTTATAAATCAAACTTTAGTTAGATTTATCACCAAATTCAAAAGGGAATTGATGCAACTCTTGGTGGTAACGTCCATAACTTCCTTTGGGCGGCAAATTTGAATGAAGGGGTGCGTTCCTTAGTAGATACATCGAATTTGGACACATTTTGAAGAGACACCAAGAAACCTTTTGGTTCACTATTTAAAGAGAGTCTTAGAAGTGAAGAAGTGAAGAATTGAAGAGGCTCTTCATTGTATTTTGAAGAGAGGAATTTAGGAGATTCTTCCACTGCATTTTAAGTTTTTATTTAGAGTAGGAGTAGAGAGTAGAAAGGAGGAAAGGGTCGGAGTTAAGAGTTCTTCTCCCACTTCTTTCCTTTCTTTTAGTTTAGTTTTAATTGAAGTCTGAAGTCTATATTCTGAGTCATCGGAGTTTGTAGACTTTTTCTGAGGTGTAGTTTAGCGAAGAGTCAAAGTTTCAGAGGAATTTCCTTAGTCTTGTGGAAAGGATTTTCAGATAAGTGTTTACTTTTATTTTGTTTATCAATACTTGCTTTCGTTTATTATTTTTCTTATCATTTTTAATTTCAAATCAATGTGTTTTTGTATTTTTCCAATGCATTCTGAGTAGTTTACTTTATCTTTTTTTTTCTTAAAATGGAGAAGTAACTAATTTAAAGAGAATTGTTGTGGAAAGTATCAGTGTTTAAAAGTTGAAAGAATTTGTGAAGATTGATTCTGAGAACTTTGTTTACTTCTTAATTTGTCTTGTTAAGTTGTAAAATTTCTTGAGATTATGTAAGATCCAATGCAGTATTATCTCATTAAAGTTAGTAGGAATCACATGCAATTATATGGGTGAGAACTCGTAATTCATATAAATGAATGTAATATTAGAAGATATTTTTATAGAAGGAGTAAAATTAGAGGATTTTAGAGTGATGAAGCTAAAACCACCCCCTAATTTAGTTTGAAGTTTTGAGTTTTGTTATGAGAAGTTAGCCCCAGTGTGGTGGGAATCGAGGGAACACTAGAGTGAGAGACTGGTATCTTCCCTGCCTAACCATGTTCAAAATAATATAAATTTCAAATTAACCTATGTTATTTATAGAACCAAGTAAGGGTCAAGAACACATTTGCTTCTATCTGTCACAACAAAATTTAAATACTTCCACTACAATACTTTAAGAATTTTTACTACTTCATGAAAGGAAAGAAAAAGATATTTTAGTTAAAAGTATTTTTACATCCAGTGTTATTAGTTATTGAATCCTTTACTTTCATTGCTTTGCATTTTATTAAGAAAATTTCAAAAGACAAATCAACTTTCTAAAACTTTTCAAAATCAATACATACTATTTCAAAAACAATTAAAGAAAGTAAAAAGATAATTTTCTAAATTCCTTTAAAGATTTTCAACTTTTCCCTGTGGGTTCGATATCTCAGGGCTTAATCAGAAAGTCCTATATTACTTGATAAACGATACATATAATTGCGTAGTATCCCATATTATAAAATCATTATTTTCATATTTTAAATCATCAGCACACTTATATCCGGCGGGACCAAGTTTTTGGCAGCCGTTGCATATATATCGGTTGCGGTACCAAGTTTTTTGCGCCGTTGCCGGGGAAAAACAATTAAATTGCATTTTAAAGAGAATTAAGAAATTTAAAATTTTTACTTTTCTTTATTTTTGTTAGTGTGTTGTGTTTTATTTTGTTTTATTGTTGTATGCTTAGTTCAGGTTCTGAAGTACCTGTGCCTTACGATTCTGAATTAGAAAGAACTATCAGAAAAAAAAATACGGAAAAAGAAAAAAATATTCAAGAAATGACAAATCATCAAAATCAAAATGTTGGCATCCATCAAGAATTAAGACCTTTAAGAGATTATGTTAACCCTACAGTAGAGGAGCTTCGTGGTAAGTATTCAAAACCCCGTCAGAAGTCGCTAATTCTTTTGAGCTTAAACCCGCTATTATCCAAATGGTGTCAAATAATCGGTTTGGGGAGCAACAACCGAAGATCCTAATTTGCATCTTGCTAATTTTCTAGAGTCAGTGTGCTACTTTTAAATATGATGGTGTTTCGGATGATGCTATTAGACTTAGACTTTTTCCTTTCTCACTAAGGGATAAAGCTAAAATGTGGTTACATTCGTTAAGCACTCGGATCAATTGAACTTGGGGTGAACCGTCACAAAAATTCCTTGCTAAATATTTTCCACCATCTAAGACTCGCTAAGTTGAGAAATGATTTAACATCTTTTTGTCGACTGAAGGGGAATCAATATATGAAGCATGGGAAAGATTTAAATATCTCCTCAGGAAATGTCCACATCATGCGATACCGGATCGGTTAATAATTCAAACTTTTTATAATGGATTAGTTGGATCTCTTAGATCAATCATCGATGCCGCTCTTGGTGGATCATTACTCGTCTAAACCATTTTCCGATGCTTATGATTTAATTGAAGAAATGGCTACTAATAATTTTTAATGGCCTTCTGAAAGGTTAAATCCTAAAAAGGTAGCCAGTGTTTATGAAAATGATGCTTTTACAATGTTAACAAATCAAGTTGCTGCTGCATCAAGGAAGATAGACCAATTTGGGATGAATTTTTCTCAACCAAATCTCATGATTGAAGAAAATTTATTAGGCAAAATGGTTGATTCTTATTCTTCACCAGAAACTGTGAATGCTATAATTAAACCTAACAACCCATATTTCAATTATTATAACCTGTGTTGGAAGAATCATCCAAATTTTAACTCGGAATAACAATAATCAGGGTGGTGTTAATCAACAATTGGGGAACACCCAAGTAAACCCATTAGGGAATTGGAACAACCATGGTAATAATAATAATAGATTAACTTATCCTTTAGGTTATATCAATGCTTTACAATTTAAGGAGAAGAAGTTATCTATGGAAGAAGTAGTATCACATTGTCGGCATATTTTTAGGTTGTGTGTTGTATTTTTAAAAGAGGGGTCGCCCACAGAAATTGTCGGCGAATTTTTAATTTAATTTAAATAAATAATTTGAAAAGTAGTATTTAATTTTGAAAATAATTTTAAATTGGAAAATCTTAAGATATGAAATCAAACTGATCTCACATCCCGAATAGTTTATATAAATGAGCACCGCACCACAAACCGTGTATTTATCTCAAGGAATAGACACACTGCTTAATGATGGGGCTCGATTAAATAAACTAAAAGATTTGTGACATCCGTTTGGTCTGCGAACCAATTTTATAAGCCGACAAGTTCCCTCGCTTAATATAAATGAATTAGGCAGGGTTTATATTACCTGGGTTCTTAAAGTTCCCTATAAGGGCAAGCCCCTATAGTTAATTACATCCTAAGTGACGGGAATCACTTAAGAAAACTCTCGATAGTGATTAGCGGTTTTGCTCTCAAGAATTTCAAAGTTTAAGGTTTTCAAAGGATTGAATTTTGGATATTCAAAACGGAATAAATCAAATTTCGAACAATTTATTTCAGGAGTTCAAAGGAAGAAAAGTAGGAGAAGTTGAGGATACAAGAAGAATCTTGGCAACTTCTCAAACTATCCTATTGTTTGGCTTGGTTTTAAGAAAATCCTAATATTATTTGATATTTCAATCTTGCCAATTTTAATTAATTTGGACTTACATTTGTATGATAAAGTCATACAAGTAGCCTCGAAGATGTGAGGGTTTGTGTCGTACCAAACGACTACCTCGGAGTCCTAAGACCGATTAAGGGTTAATTTACATGACATGATCATGCAAATGCCTAACGAAGAGTTGAGGATTTATGTTGCACTAGGCAAACTACCTCGAAATCCTATGGCTTGGTTATTTAATTCTAAGGAAAGTTTTGCTGAAGTAGATCCGAGTTTTGTTGATGACGATGGCCGTGCTGCCCACCATGCTACGAGCTCCTTGTTGTTGCAGAGGTTTAGTTTTAGAAGTCATAAATCAGGAGATGAGAGAAGTGTTTTGGTTTAGAGAAAATCTTAAAGTTCAAGTGTTTTTAGTATTTTAATTAAAACAAATCTTAGAGTTGATTAAACAGAACCAATTAAGATCCCACGGTTCCGTCATCCCGGCACCGTTATTTTCATTGAATTCACTTAGTCTAGATGAAATTGCTAAACTC
Organism: Papilionanthe hookeriana x Papilionanthe teres; assembly: GCA_022702705.1. Lineage (NCBI taxonomy): Eukaryota > Viridiplantae > Streptophyta > Magnoliopsida > Asparagales > Orchidaceae > Papilionanthe > Papilionanthe hookeriana x Papilionanthe teres. The sequence goes on from CM040427.1 coordinate 4,815,349, forward strand.
AACTGAATGAGTTCCACACTTTCATTTAGACCGTGAAAAATCTCGTTAGCAACACGTGGGTTACATCATCCGAGGTATTCCCGATCATTCAACGAAACATTTTAATTTAGTTGCAATTGTAGTTTTGTGTTCTGTTTGTGATTAAATTTTGAGTTGTTTTATATTTTTGAAATGTTGTGGCGGTGATCTTTTATCTTGAAGTGACTTTTAATTTAGTTTTGGTTTCAGTTCAGGGACTATCCTAAAGGTTTTGGTTTTCATGCAACAGTTGTTTATCATGCAAGAAAAGTAAAGTGCATTTGCAATAAAGTAAATTACAATAAAATAAAAGCGTACCTGGAGGGTCTTCCCGTCATCCCAAGCTGCACTTAAAACACATATTAAGGCATTTAAGTATTTCGACAAGTACCTAGGTAAAACTAAGGGAAAGGTTTTAGTTGTCTATCAAAGTCCTAATCCTATAGCTAGTCACCTCCTATGACGTCTAGGTTCTCGTATTTTGGTTTAAGGACGATTTTCTTCATCAAAGAACAATTACGTTCAATTGTTCTTATAAACCTCCTATCATATTGAGGAAGTGCTTAAGACGAGTCTTAAACATCTTTTCAATACTTCTAGGATTATTTTAAGTCCAAGGGAATTTAATTATACAAGTGAATTAATCATCTAGGAGTTTAAGTTTAGTTATCTTGCTCAGTAAACTTAGGACATTTGAATATCTTATAAGTGAGGTAACACTTCACTTGATGCTTCATTTAAGAGTTATAATAATAAGAGCTTTAAAAGGGCAAATCAACCCATTAAGTATTTTAATGATTTAAACTTAATGATTTAATTTTAATTTTGATTTAATTATAGAAAATTAGTTTAAGTTTGGAATAGTGTTCAAGTTATTTTAGGTTTAATTCTTAACGATTTAGGTTGGTTATTAAATGATTTTAATTTAATTTAATTCAATTTTTGATTTAATTTAATTTAATTTAATTTCAATTTAATTTCAATTTAATTCAATTTAATTCAATTTAACTTCATTTTAATTCAATTTAATTTTAATTTAATTTAATTTAATTTAATTTAATTTTTAATTTAATTTCAATTTAATTCAATTTAATTTTAATTTCAATTTAATTTTAATTTAATTCAACTTAATTTTATTTTAATTTAATTTAATTTAATTTAATTTTAGTTTAATTTTAATTTAATTTCAATTTTAATTTAATTTAGATTATTCTTTTAATTTTTTTTAAGTATTATTGAAGTGATTTATTTAGGGATTTTTAAATTAAAGAATAAATATCTTCTTAAATAATATCCCCACTTTAATAATTTCAATTTTTCATTAATCTTCCAAATTTAATTAATTAATTGATTAAGGTTTACTTTAAATAATCTTGAAAGTGATTGATGAGTCTCTACCCTTTAATTATTTAAATTTCAATCATCCAAATTCAGTTTAAATCAAATATTTTACCCTCCCCTTTTATTAAGCCTAAAGTTTTAATTAAGGGTTAAAATTTTAATTACCATTTTGTCCTTCAAGCTTAATAATTCTATAACTCACTAAATTAAGCTCAAATGAACTTGAAATTTTTATGTGACCTCACTTACATGTCAATTAAGACATTAGAGGAGAAAATGTGATTTTTCTGTATTTTATTTATTTATGTAATTATTTTTAATGGAAAATAAGGGTTTTCAAGGAAAATTCAATAACATGACCAGAAAAATGTTTCTATCCTTAATAAAATTATGGGATATTTCTAATGACTAGAGGACAATTTGGACCAATTTTAGTGATTTTTTGAATTATATTTTATTTATTAAAATTATTTTGAGTTTTGGAGAATTAATTAATTTTAAAATAAAATTAAAGTTGAAAAATGGATTTTATATTTTTCTTAAATCTCTCTGACCTCAAGGAGTTCAGAAAAACAAATTTTATATTTTTTGATTTTTCTTTGATTTGTTAGAATTATTTTAGTGAGAAGGTTGGAAAATACATTTTTTAATTCTAAAAAATACATTAAGCCTTTAAAATTCAATATCTTACCCTAGGGACTTAAGAAAAATATTTGGTTTGTTCCTAAATGATTAGAATTCAAAATGTGACATTTTGGTGATTTTTAATATTTTTATGATTTTTATTATTTTTTAATTATTAAAAATATTAAAATAATGATAAAAATCAACTTTTTTTAGAAAATTACAATTTTAATTTTCCTAAATTCCTCTAATATCACAGAGGCTCCAAAACCATTTTTGTGAATTTTTAAAAAGTATTTTGTGAGTTATGAATTTTTAAAGTTTAATTTTACCCATTATTACTTAAGAGGCTTAATCAACCCATTTGGTGGAACTAACCAAGTCCAATTGATCTCAAATTTTTATGTGGTGTTCTCCTATCCCTAAAGGATTGTGGAGTTGTTCTTAAGTTAATTTGATGTGTGGTTAACCCTAATTAATTAAAGTTCAATTTTGGGTATTTAGGCCAATTAGAGTTATTCAAAGTGAATTAACTCAAAAATTATTTTTACTAGGTCCCTCTGGTTACAAGAAACATCACCAAATTTTCTTAGAATTTATTTCTCAACATGCTAATTATTGGAATTAAAATACTCAGAACAGTAACATGAACTTGAAAAATCAATTACCTCTCATAGGGATGGCCTCTGACCTTGGAAAATTCAGGGAATGTTCCCAAGTTCAGAGGCTTCAAAAGCCCTATGGTCTCATGCCATGGTGAATTTCCTATATGCATGAAGAATTAAAAAAATGCAGAGAGTAAATAAATCATTAAAAATAAAATACTTAATGAAATTACTTGATTTCTTTTCCACATTATTCTCCTCTGTTCACTGAGCAAGAGGGTATTTTTATTTTATTTTTAGGATTTTTCTACACAAAGTTATGAATTTTTGAAGTTCTGGTAATTAAATAAATAGAAAAATAACCTATTTTCCTACTTATCCACGCGGTGCCACGTCAACCTCAGCGTCTCCGAAGCTCCACGCGTCGCCTCTTGATTCGGCGCTGCCATCTGACTGGGATGCCACGCGGCCCGCGGTTCATGTCCCGTTGCTCCGTCCGGCGCAATCCTGGCATTCCGCTCGATACACGCGCGATCCGACGGCTCCTGGTCATCGTCTACGACTGGTGTGAACCCGTGACCGTCAACCTTCTAACCCTAATTTCTCACTCGATTCTCAATGGATTTTTGTGTTCTTATGCTCTATGGATTCATCTTGAAGAGATGAACACATCCATACGGTAAACATGCATTGAAATTGATTCAAATTAAATGGAGAATCTCTGTAAGCTCGGGAAGAAGAGTGAGTCCATATCTTTGCTCAGAGAAGTGAAGCTTCGATCTGAGAGTTGTGTCACCTTCGATTGGGTCCAAGAAAGCTACAGATGAAGTCCCTTGGCCTGATGAATTATCTAGGTATGATTTCGACCACAACCGATCACAAAGCTTGGAGGCTGGAAGCAATGGCTGGCCTGGTGAGGGGACTTTTGCTGGGAAACTTCTCCTCTTGGTCTGGTGAAGGTGTAGGACCAATCAATTTGGAGATTGCCTCACTGTGGTGAAGTGTCCTGGTTTTGAGCTTGGATTTCAACTCTAAAATTGAGCTCACAGAGAGGAAATGGCAGGGGGATTTTAGTGGGGATCAAATTCTCTATGTGTAGAGAGTGGTCTGGGATGATTTTGGCAGGGTTTCAGTAAGTTTTGGTTCAACACCTCTTCATGGCCGAGAGAGGTGATGTTTAAATAGGAGAGGGTGGAGGGCCTCTCAGGGGGAGTTAGGGCTTGGAATCAGCTGCTCTGGTGAGGAGAAGAACAGCTGCAATGGCCATTTGGAGTGAGGCAACTCAGCAAGGTGGAATTCCAAAATTTGGCTCCTCCCAAGGTCTCGGCCATGGTGTTTTCCGGCGATCCGAGCGGGCTGGCCGACAGGCATGGGTCACCCTCGTGTTCGAGTGGGTCGTGGTCGGAGGTTTGTGCGAGCAATCGAGCTTTGCCATGTGTAAAGGGCTTGGATTAAAATGGCATGGGGGAGAGGCCATTTTGGCTTGATTTGGTCCAATCCATGATTTTGGGTTAGGTTCACCTCCCCATGGCTGATTTGGGCCGAGGGAGGATCATTTGCATCGCCTAGAAAGGGGTGGTGAAGTCCCCATCTAAAGTGATGTGGCTAATCATGGTTTAGTGTTTAACATGGAAGGGGTTAAAAAGCTTAATGAAGGTTTAAGAAATGGGGCCCTCCTTTTGATACTTTGGGTATGGTCACATGTCAAACATCCCATGGCTTCATATGGCTTGTACATGGTTGTCTTTGGCTCACATATGGCTTGGCAAGAGCTTGGTCAACTTTCATAAAAAAGGATTTTGTGAATTTTGGCATTTTGATGGGAATTGTTATGAGGCTTGATTTGGAATTGTTTAATTGATAAATTAGGACTTTAGGAATGATTTTAAATTGAATGTGTGATGAGGGAAAGTATCATGTGGGCTTTAGATTAATTTGGGCTTTTAAAAATTTGGTAAGGGTGGGCTTTTAGGAAGGTTTAAGGGAGTGAGCCTTAGGTTTTTAAAATAATTTAATGGATGGGAATTTTTGAAAAGTTAGGCCAAATAATTGTTGGGTATGGTTTATGGATGTGTCATGAGTGATTTGAAATAAATTTGAGGTGGTTTGGGCTTGAATTGGGTTGGATTTGGGTTCATTTGGTACATGGGCCAATGTAGGTCAAATTGGGCTAATTTGGGCCAATGTTGGGCTAGGGTTGAAATTAATGTAAAATTAATGTTGAGAAATGTTTATGAGAGTGTTTTAAAGAGGTTTCAACTTTGGGTGGGTTTTGGTTTTGGGACAGGCTTATTTGGGTTAAGTTTGGTTTAAGTCAAAATTGGGCTTTTTGGTTTTGGGTTGAATTTGAGTGGGGTTTGGGTCCAAATTTTGGGTAAATTATGTTAGTGTTTTGTTTGTGGGGATGCTATGGAAGGTTTAGAAAAGGTTTAGGGTCAATTGGAGTTGAATTGGTTTGGTTTGAGCTAAGTTTGGGTCATGGGTCCAAATTGGGCTTTAAGGTCAAAAGTGAAATTGGATTCAAATGTCAATCAAATTGGACTTGGATTTAGTCTATATTGATATTGTGGATATTAAATTGAAGTTTAGAGTTGAATTGGACCAAAATTGGGGTCAATTGGGTAGATTTGGTTTGACATTGGGTTCACTTGGGTTAAGAATGGGCTAAATTGGGGGTTTTAGTAAAAGTGGGGTAAATTGACAAAATTGGCCCATGGTGTAGTTGGACAAAATGAAATTGGGAATATTCGGGATTTTTTGGAATTTTCTGGGAATTTTCGGAATTTTTGGATTTTTTGGCTAAGAGGGGCATTTTGGGTATTTGAAGGGTATTGGGGGTATTTTTGGAATTTTTGGTATTTTTGGCTATGGATGATCAATTTGATTGGTGAGGAAATGTTCAAGGTTAATTTTGGGGAATTTTGGGTGATTTGGAAATTTTGGAGGATTTGGGCAATTTTAAGAGCTTTTGGTAGGTTTAATTAGTGTAGGGTCCCTAGGGTCAAAAATTGAAATTTTGGAAGAATGAAGATTAATCAAATATGAGTGAAATGGAATCACTTTGGTTGAGCCATGAAGTCATATTAAGCCTAAATGAGTCATGAGAGGACTCATTTGAGACATTCACTATATTGTTCCTAACCCTCTTAACCAGGGGCTTAGGGGTTAAGGTCCATCCATATGAATTACCTACATGAGTCAAGGAGTCAAGTTGGGTATGGGTATGGTTTTAGGATTTGGATTGTGTGTGTGAGAGTGTAGAGTATGAGTGTAGTGAGTGTGTAAGTCAACCCTCACTAGACCAAGCCACCTGGGGTGGTCCTAAGGCCAAAGAGTCCTATAGGGAACTCATCCTTTAAACCTTCACTTTTGATCTCAACCCTCTAGGTGATTAGGGGTCTACAATCAAGCTTGTGGGGTTTGTAGGGAGACAAGAAGTGGTTTAAATTTCTAAAGGATGGGTCCCAATTCTAGTCCTCTAAGATAGTCAAAGGAAAAGCCTAAGGCTAGATCCTAAGCACTAAAGAGGGAAGAGAAGACCTCATCAAAAATGAGGTCAACACACATATGGGAAATCAATTACAAATTCAAGGAGCAACCATCAAAAATATTGAAAATCAATTGGGACAAATTGCAAATGCCTTAAGTAATAGATCCCAAGGAATGCTTCCAAGTAATACTGAAGTGAATCCAAGAGAAAAGAATAAAGAATAAGTGAAAGCAATTCAACTTAGAAGTGGAAAAGAATTGGAAGGTAGAGTTCAAAAAGAGACTGAAGTAGAGAAAGAAGAGATTGAAAGACCTAACGAGGATGCTCCAAAAGGTTTTGAAAGACCTATTTCTCCACCTAAGGTTGATTTAGAAAAACCACCACCTCAATTTCCTTAGAGACTTCGTCAACAAAAGCTGGATAAGCAATTTTCAAAATTCTTGGAGATATTAAAGAAGCTTACCATTAATATTCCATTTGCTGAAGCCCTAGAACAAATGCTAAGCTATACGAAATTTATGAAGGATATTCTTAATAAAAAGAGGAAGTTTGAAGAAAATGAGACTGTTGCACTTAGTGAGGAGCGGTGCGATAATTCGAAAAAGCTTCTCGAAAAACTTAAAGATCCCGTTAGTTTCACAATTCCATGTGCAATCGGAGACAGATATCGTGGAAAAGCTTTATGTGATTTGGGTGCAAGCATTAACCTTATGCCTCTATCAATATTCAAAAGATCGGGACTAGGAGAAATAACCCCAACTATCGTAACTTCTGCAATTAGCAGATCGTTCGATCACATATCCTAAAGGAGTTATAGAAGATGTTTTGGTAAAAGTGGATCAATTTATTTTTCCTGTGGATTTCATTGTGTTAGATATGGAGGAAGATAAAGAGATACCCATAATTTTGGGGAGACCTTTCTAGCTACAGAGCGAGCCATGATAGATGTGCAAAAGGGAATTAACGATGAGGGTTAATGATCAGACTGTTACATTTAATATTTCAAAATCGATGAAATATCCTGCAAGAGGTAAATAAGATGAGTGTTATAGGATGGATGTTATTGATTATTTAAGTGAATGTCATTTCAAATCAACTTATGAAGAAAATGTTGAAAGAGAAGAATTTGAATATGAACAAGAAGAGGAGTTATTTGATTCTGAAGATTTTCAAGAGGAAGATTTAAAGTATGTTCATGAAAATTTTGAATTGTTGGATATGACTGAGAAAGATAAATCTTATAGTCTATCAATTGAAAAACTTCCTGAACTTGAGCTAAAAGTGCTTCCTGAAAATTTGAAGTATGCTTTTCTAGGTGAATCCTCAACCTTGCCTGTTATAATTTCCTCTCAATTAACTGAAAAAGTAGAAGAGAGTTTACTTGAAATTCTGAAGAAGTACAAGAAAGCCTCTAGATGGACAATTGCTGATATTAAAGGAATCAGTCCTTCAATTTGTATGCACAGAATTCTTATGGAAGATAATTGCAAACCGCGGGCTGATCCCCAAAGGAGATTAAATCCTATCATGAAAGAAGTTGTTAAGAAAGAAATTTTAAAGTGGTTGGATGCTGGAATTATCTACCTTATTTTAGATAGTGCATGGGTTAGTCCTATTCACTGTGTTCCTAAGAAAGGAGGAGTAACTGTGACTGTTAATGAAAAGAATGAAATGATACCAACAAGATAAGTTATAGGGTGGCGAGATTATAGAAAATTAAATCTTACCACAAGGAAAGATCATTTTCCACTCCCTTTTCTAGATCAAATGTTAGATAGACTGGTTGGGCATAAATACTGTTGTTTTCTGGATGGATATACTGGTTACCACCAATTTGAATTGCTCCTGAGGATCAAGAGAAAACTATGTTTACCGGCCTTATGGTAAAATTGCTTTTAGAAGAATGCCCTTTGGTTTATGTAATGCCCCTGCTACATTTCAGAGATGTATGATGGCTATTTTTTGTGATTTAATTGAAAAAGGGATTGAAGTTTTTATGGATGAGTTTTCAGTGTTTGAAATTTCATTTGAATCATGTTTAGGACATCTATCTAAAGTTCTAAAACGCTGTGAAGAAACTAATTTGGTTCTTAATTAGGAAAAATGCCAATTTATGGTAGTAGGAGGAATTGTTTTGGGACATCGGATTTCAGAAAAAGGTTTGGAGGTAGATCCTACAAAAATTCAAGTTATCTCTAATTTACCTTGCCCAACTAATGTAAGGGGAATTAGAAGTTTTTTAGGACATGCTGGATTCTACCGGCGTTGCATTAAAGACTTTTCAAAAATTACAAAACCTTTATGCCGTTTACTTGAAAAGGATGCAATTTTTAATTTTGATGATAACTGCCGTAAAGCCTTTGAAACATTAAAAGAAAAATCAATCACTGCACCTGTAATAATTTCACCAAATTGGGAAAAACCTTTTGAATTAATATGTGATGCTAGTGATTATGCTATTAGTGCTGTTTTGGGTCAGAAATATGATAAAATTTATAAAGTAATTTATTATGCTAGTAAAACTCTTAATGAAGCTCAAATTAATTACACCACTACTGAGAAAGAGTTATTAGCTATAGTATTTGCCTTTGATAAATTTTGATCATATTTAATTGGAACTAAATTTGTTGTGCATACTGTCTGCTATCAAATACTTAATGAAAAAAAATGATGTAAAACCGAGACTTATAAGATGGATTCTTCTTCTGCAAGAATTTGATTTTGAGATAGTAGATAGGAAGGGTTCTGATAATCAAATTGCTGATCATTTGTCTAGGCTTGAAATTGAAAAATCTCTCAATGATATTGAAGAAATTAATGAACATTTTCCTGATGAAAAACTGTTCACTGTTAAAGAAAGGAATGTTCCATGGTATGCAGACATAGTAAACTTTATTACTAATAATATTATACCGTATGGTTTGACATATCATGAAAAGAAGAAATTTCTGTCTGATGCTAAGACTTATTTTTGGGATGACCCATTTTTATATAAACAAGGAAAGGATCTTTTAATTCGAAGATGTGTACCTTTGGAAGAGACTTATGAAATTATTCAAAAATGTCATGATTCTGATTATGGGGGACATTTTGGAAGTAATAAAACTGCATATAAAATATTACAATCAGGATTTTATTGGCCTACAATTTTTAAGGATGTGAATGATTATATTAAAAATTGTGATAGATGTCGACGTGTAGGCAATATTTCTAGAAGAAATGAGATGCCCCTCAATTATATGTTGGAAGTTGAAATATTTGATGTTTGGGGATTAGATTTTATGGGACAATTTACACCATCTTTCGGAAATGTTTATATTTTGATAGCAGTAGATTATGTTTCCAAATAGATTGAAGCTATTGCTTTACCTCGATGTGATACTCAAAGTGTTGTAAAGTTTTTAGAAAAGAATATATTTTACAGATTTGGAATACCAAGAGTAATCATTGTTGACCACATTTTTGGTGAGGTCTGATCTCTCTCCTTAGTACTTAGGATCTAACCATAGGTTTTCCCTTCGACTATCCTAGAGGACTAGAAATGGGACCCACCACTTAGAAATTCAGACACTTCTTGACTCCCTACAAACCCCACAAATTTGATTGTAAACGCCTAAGCCACTTGGAGGGTTAAAGTCAAATGTGGAGGTTTAAAGGATGAGTTTCCTATAGGACTCTTTGGCCTTAGGATTACCCTGGGTGGCCGGTCTGGTGAGGGTAAGCTTGCACACACCACACTCCCACACACAAATTCCAAACCCTAAAACTACCTTTAACCAATTTGACTCCCTGACTCATGTAGGTAACTCATATGGATGGACATTGACCCCTAATCCCCTGGCTAAAAGGGTTAAGAACAACATATTGAGTGACTAAAATGAGTCCTCTCATGGCTTTTGTGAGCTTAATATGGCTTCATGGCTCAACCAAAATGATTTCATTTCACTCACACTTGATCAATCTTCACTTTTCCAAAATTTCAATTTTTGACCCCCGGGACCCTAAACCCACCAAGCCTACCAAATACCCTTGAAATTGCCCAAAATTTGTAAAATTGCTTAAATTACCCAAAATTCCTCAAAATCAGTCCTAAACACTCCCCCCCACTCAAATTGATCATCCATGACCAAATATACCAAAATTTCCAAAAATACCCCCCAATACCCTCCAAATAACCAAAATACCCTTTTAACCCAAAAATTCCAAAAATTCAGAAAATTACCAGAAAATTTCAGAAAATCAAAAATATTCCCAATTTCATTTTGTTCGACTGCACCATAAGCTAATTTTGTCAATTTGGCCCACTTTTACCAAAACCACCAATTTAACCTATTTTTAACATAAGTGGACCCAATGTCCAACCAAACCAACCCAATTGACCTCAATTTTGATCCAATTCAATTCTAAACTTCAATTCCATATCCCCAATACCAATTTAGACCAAACCCAAACCCAATTTCATCAACATGTGGATCCAATTTCAATTTGAAGCTTAAATCCCAATTTTGGCCAATGACCTAAACTTAGCCCAAACCAACCCAACTCAACTCCAATTAACCCCAAATCTTTTCCTAAACCTTCCTAACATCCCCACAAACAAAATCCTAACATGATTTGCCCCAATTTTGAAACCAAACTCCACCCACACCTAACCCAAACCAAAAAAACAAATCCCCAATTTGGCCTAAATCCATCATGAACCCAAATGAGCCCAAATCCCAAAATCAAAACCCAACCAAAGTTGAAAACTCTTTTTCACACCCCCATAAACATTTTCCAACATTAACTTTACATCAAACCCAATATTAACCCAACCTTAGCCCAAGTTAGCCCAATTTGGCCTATTTTGACCCCATTACTAAAAAAGCCTAAATTGAACCCAATTCAACTCAAAATCACCCCAAACTTGTTCCAAACTACTCATGACACATTCTTAAACCAATCCCAACATTTATTTGACACAACCCCTCACCAATTTTCATCCATCAATTTATTTCAAAATCTAAAAGCCCACTTCCTTAAACCATTTTAAAAGCCCATCCAAAATGATTTCAAAAGGCTCAAAATCAACCCAAAGCCCACATGACATTTCTTTCTATCATCCCTTTAGTCAAAATCACCCCTAAGTTTCAAAATCATCATTAAACCATTCCAAATCAAGCTTCATGAAAATTTTCCACCAAAATACCAAAATTCCTAAAATCTACTTCCATGAAATTGACCAAGCCTTGCCTTAAGCCACATGGAGCCATTGAGCCATGCAAAAGTCATATGCAAGCCATGAGAGCCACTTTCCACCTCACCAAGCCATTAATGGCAAGAAGAGGGGGGTCTTTCTTAAACCTTCATTAAGCATTTTTAACCTTGTTGACCTCATTTTTGATGAGGTCTTCTCTTCTTCTTTTTAGTACTTAGGATCTAGCCTTAGGCTTTTCCCTTGACTATCTTAGAGGACTAGAGTTGGGATCCACCACTTAGAAACCCAAACCACTTCTTAACTCCCTGCAAACTCTACAAGCTTCGACTATAGACCCCTAATCTCTCGTAGGGTTGAAATTAAATTTGGAAGTTTAAAGGATGAGTTCCTATAGGACTCTTTGGCCTTAGGACTGCCTTGGGTGGCCTGGTCTGGTGAAGGACTAACTTATACACACACTACATCTATACACTACACTTTCACACACTTATACCTAACTTGACCTCCTGACTCATGTAGGTGATTCACATGGATGGTCCTTAACCCCTAAGCCCTTGGCTAAGAGGGTTAGGAACAACATAGTGGATGCCTCAAATGAGTCCCTTCATGGCTCATGTGGGCTTGATGTGGCTTCATGGCTCAACCAAAATGATTTCATTCCATTCAAATTTACCCAATCTTCAATTTTCCAAATTTTCAATTTTTGACCCCCGGGACCCTACACCCGCTCAGCATACCCAAAACCCTTGAAACTACCCAAAATTTGCAAAATCCCAAATCACCCAAAATTCCTCAAAACTAATCCCAAACATTTCCACATTACTCAAATTGATCATCCATACCCAAAAATACCAAAAATTCCAAAAATACCTCCCAATACCCTCCAAATACCCAAAATACCCCCCTTGACCCAAAAATCCAAAAATTCAGAAAATTTCTAAAAAATTCCAGAAAATCCAAAATATTCCCAATTTCATTTTGTCCAACTACACCATGGGCCAATTTTGTTAATTTACCTCAATTTTGTCAAAACCCCCAATTTGACCCATTTTAACCCTAAGTGAACCCAATGTCAAACCAAGCCTACCCAATTGACCCAAATTCTGGTCCAATTCAATTCTAAACTTCAATTCAACATTCCCAATACTAATCTAGACTAAATCCAAGTCTAATTTGATTGAAATTTGGATCCAATTTCACTTTTGGCCTTAAAGCCCAATTTGGACCCATGACCCAAACCTAACCCAAACTCACCCAATTCAACTCCAATTAACCCCAAATCTTTTCTAAACCTTCCTTAACATCCCTAAAAACAAAACACTAACATGATTTGTCCAACATTTAGACCCAAAACCCACTTAAATTCCACCCAAAGCTAAAAAGCCCAATTTTGACCTAAACCAAAACCTAACCCAAATGAGCCCAAATCCCAAAATCAAAGCCCAACCAAAGTCAAAACCTCTTTCAAACACTCCCATAGACATTTCCCAACATTAATTTTACATCAATTTCAACTCTAGCCCAACATTGGCTCAAGCTAGCCCAATTTGACCTATATTGGCCCATTCACCAAAGGAGCCCAAATTCAACCCAATTCAAACCTAAATCACTCCCAATTTGCTCCAAGTCACTCATGACACATCTATGAGCTAAACCCAACAATTATTTCGCCCAAGCCTTTGCCAAAATTCCATCCTAAAATCCATTTTAAAATCCAAAAGCCCACTTCCCTAAACCATTTTAAAAGCCCATTTCCACCAAATACAAAAGCCCAAAATTGGCCCTAAAGCCCACATGACATTTCCATTTGCCATCCATTTAATCAAAGCCATTCCCTAAGTTATAATCCCATCATTAAATAATTCCAAATCAAGCCTCATGCCAAATCACCCCTAAATACCAAAATTTTTCTTAAATCCATTTCCATGAAATTGACTCAACTTTCCCCAAGCCAAAGACAAGCCATGCAAGCCATGGGCAAGCCACATGGAGCCATGGAAGGTTTGACATGTGATCAAGCCATTAATGGCAAAAGGAGGGCCCCCTTTCCTAATCCTTCTTAAACCCTTTTTACCTTAAGCATGTCACACACTAAACCATGCTTAGCGATCTCATCATGGATGGAGACCACACCATTTTCTCTTGGTTGACCCAAATGATCCTTTTCAGCCCAAAACCAGGCCTTGGGTGGTGCACCTAGCCCAAATGGAGGGGTTGACTCATTTGAACCCAAAATAGCCTTCCCCCCATTCCATTTCAATCCAAGCCTTTTACACATGGCATTTGCCAATCGCCTACACTAAACCCCAGCCCCCGACCCACCTGGACCTCGAGGGTGACCCATGCCTCGCCGGCCACCCGCCCGGGTCGCCGGAAAACACCATGGCCGAGAGCTCACATGTGAGCCAACTTTGGAATTCTCCCTCGTCGAGCCGCGCCATGTCCAGTGGCCACCATGGCTGTTCTTCCCATGCCCAGAGCAGCTGATCCCAAGCCCTAACTCTCCCTGGGAGGCCCTCCACCCTCTCCTATTTAAACACCATCCCCTCACGGCCATGAGAGGAGAGTTGCACAAACCTTGCCAAAACTCTGCCAAAATTGTTCCAAACCCTTCTCCATCCTGTGAGCAGCTTGATCCCCAGTGTCAATTTGCCCTAATCCCCACCAACAGAACCCAATTTCTCAACTGAAATTCCACCCAAAACCAGGACACTTCTCCACAGTGGATTAATCCTCAGATTGATTGGTCCTACACCTTCACAAGACCAAGAGAAGGTGTCCACCAGCAAAAGCCCCATCTCCAGGCCACCCGCTTGCTCCGACCTCCAAGCTTTGTGATCTACTGTGGTCGAAATCCTACCTAGGCAATTCACCGCACTCGTGAGACTTCATCTGGAGCTTGCTGGGATCCAATCGAAGGTGACACAACCCTCAGATTGAAGCCACACTTCTCTGAGCAAAGGTATGAGCTAATTCTTCATCCCGAGCTTCTGGAGATTCTCCATTTAAAATGCTTTAATTTCAATGCATGATCACCGTATAGATGTATTCGTCTCTTCAAGACGAATCCATAGAGCATAAGAACATGAAAATCCATTGAGTATCGAGTGAGATATTAGTGGATTTAGTGTGGACGGCTCTCGGCGAGGACGCTCGGGGACGATGAACGGATGCCGTCCATTTAATACACGCGCGGACGGACGGCTCGTATCCGGTCGGATCGGCGGATGATACGCGGAAGGCGGGACCCGGGCTGCTGACTCAAGTGGCGGCGTCGAATGGGAGCGCGCCACGCGGCACTTCGGAGATGCTAAGGTTGACGCGGCGCCGACTCGGATAAATATAAAATTAGGATTTTTTCTTATTTATTTAATTACCAGAACTTGAAAAATTCATAACTTTGTGTAGGAAAATCAGAAAAATAAAATAAAAATACCCTCTTGCTCAGTGAACAGAGGAGAATAATATGGAAAAAAATCATTTAATTTCATCATGTATTTTATTTTTAATGATTTATTTCCCTTCTGCATTGTTTTAATTCTCCATGCATATAGGAAATTCACCATGGCATGAGACCATATTTGGGAACATTCCCTGAATTTTCTAAAGTCAGAGGCCATCCCTATGAGAAGTTATTGATTTTTCAAATTCATGTTACTGTTTTGAGTATTTTAAATCTAATAATTAGCATGTTGAGAAATAAATTCTAGGAAAATTTGGTGATGTCCCTTATGACTCGTAGGACCCTAGGAAAAATAGCTTTTAAGTTAACTCATTTAAAATAACCCTAATCGACTTAAAAACCCAAAATAGATCCCTAATTAATTAGAGCTAACCATACATCAAATTGACTTGAAATCAATTCTCCACTCGACCTTTAGGATCGAAGAACCCACCATAAAAATTTTAAGTCAATTGGACTTGGTTAGCCCTACTAAATGGGTTGATTAAGCCATTTAGCCATTTTAAACTTTAAAAATTCATAACTTTCAAAATACCTTTCAAAAATTCACCAAATTGGTTTTGGAGCCTCTCTGAATTTATGAAAATTAAAATTTCAATTTTCTAAAAAAGTTGATTTTTAGTAGTATTTTAATATTTTAATAATTAAAAAATAATAAAAATCACAAAAATAATAAAATTCACTAAAATGTCATATTTTGAATTTTAATCACTTAGGAATAAACCCCATATTTTCCTTAGTTCTATTTAATGAGATATTAAATTTTAAAGCCCTAGGGCAATTTTAAAATTTAAAAAATGTATTTTCTAGCATTTTCACTAAAATAATTATAATAAATCAAAGAAAAATCAGAAAATTACAAAAATTAATTCTCTGATTTTCTTGATATCAGAGAGATTTTTGAAAAATATAAAATTCATTTTTCAACATTTATTTTATTTTTAAATTAATTAATACTCCAAAATTTAAATTAATTATAATAAAAATAATATAATTCAAAAAATCACCAAAGTTGGTCCAAGTGGTCCTCTGGTCATTGGAAATGTCCCATAATTTTCTTAAGGACAGAAACTCTCCCTTGGTCATGTTATTAAATTTTCCTTGAAAATTCCTACTTTCCACCAAAAATAATTATATAAATAAATTAAATACAGAAAAATCACATTTTCTCCTCTCATGTCTTTATTGACATATGAGTGAAGTCATATAAAAATTTAAAATTCATTTAAGTTCACCTTAGTGAGTTATGAAATTATTAAGCTTGAAGGGCAAAATGGTAATTAAAAAAATTTAACCCTTAATTAAAACTTTAGGTTTAATAAAAAAATTAACAAGTAAAAT
This sequence comes from Papilionanthe hookeriana x Papilionanthe teres, assembly GCA_022702705.1. Taxonomy (NCBI): domain Eukaryota; kingdom Viridiplantae; phylum Streptophyta; class Magnoliopsida; order Asparagales; family Orchidaceae; genus Papilionanthe; species Papilionanthe hookeriana x Papilionanthe teres. The sequence goes on from CM040427.1 coordinate 4,831,428, forward strand.
ATTTGATCCTAATCTGATTTGGATGATTGAAATTTAAATAATTAAAGGGTAGAAACCTACTAAATAATTTGAAAATAATTAAAACAAACTTTAATTAAATAATTGATTAAATTTGGAAGAATAAAAAAATTGGAATTATTAAATAGGGATATTATTAGGAAGAGATTTATTCTTTAATTTAAAAATCCCTAAATTAATCATCTCAATAATATTTAATTCTTAATTAAAATGATAATTCAAATTTAAGTTTTAAAATGCTAAAAGGACTTAATCATTAAATTAAATTAAAAGGTTAAATTATTAAACTCTTTTTAAATTTTCAATTAAAATTAAAAAATAAGATTAAATTAAAGATTAAATTAAATTAAATCAAACAAATTAAGTAAATTACATTAAATTAAATAAATAAATTAAATTAAAATAAATAAATTAAATTAAATTAAATTAAATTAAATTAAATTAAACTAAATTAAATTAAATTAAAAAAATATTAAATTAAATTAAAACATATTAAATTAAATTAAATTAAATTAAATTAAATTAAATTAAAATTAAATCAAATTAAATTAAATTAATTCACATCAAATCAAACTAAATTGAATTAAATTAAATTAAGTAATAGAATTAAGTTAAAATTAAAATCAAGTTAAATTAAATTAAAATTTAAACTAAACCAAATTAAATTAAATTAAATTAAATTAAATTAAAGTTAAATTAAATTGAATTAAATAACATCACCTAAGACATAAAGAAATTAAAAATAAAACAACTTGAACACTATTCCAAATTTAAACCCTTTAACTCGAAGTTAAACTAAATCACAAATCATTGGAACACCAATTTGCCCTCGAAAACTTTAATTATCATAACTCCTAAATAGAACATTAAATGAAATGTTACTCCACTTATAGGACTTTCAAATATCCTAGTTCACTGAGTAAGATAAGAACAAATCTTAACTAAACCTCGGACGATTACTTCACCTGATTGATTAAATCCATTTGGACTTAAAACAATCCTATCAATATTGAAAAGATGTTTAAGATTCATCTTAAGCACTTCCTCAATATGATAGGATATTTATGAGAACAATTGAACTTAATTGTTCTTTGATGAAGAAAATCGTCCTTAAACCAAAACACAAGAACCTAGACGTCATAGGAAATGGCTAGCTATAGGATTAGGAGTTTGGTAGAAAACCATAACCCTTCCCTTAGCTTTACTTAGGAACTCTCTTAAATATTCTAATTGTGTTTTAAGTGCAGCTTGGGATGACGGGAAGACCCTCCAGGTACGCTTTTATTTTATTGCAATTTATTTTCTTGCAATTTATTTAATCGCATCACACTTACTTTTCTTGCATGATAAACAACCGTTGCATGAAAACCCACACCTTTAGGATAGTCCCTAAAACTCGAAACCAAAACTAAATTAAAAGTCATTGCAAGATAAAATTCACCGCCACAACATTTCAAAATATAAAGCAACTCAAAATTTAATCACAAACAGAACACAAAACTACAATTACAACTAAATTAAAACATCCTGTTGGACGATCGGGAATACCTCGGATGATGTAACCTACGTGTTGCTAACGGGATTTCCCACGGTCTAAATGAAAGTGTGGAACTCATTCAGTTGAGTTTAGCAAATTCATCTGGACTAAGTGAATCCGATAAAAATAACGATGCCGGAAGGATGGAACCGTGGGATCTTAATCGGTGTCGTTATAATTAACTTTAAGATTTTTTTAATTAAAATACAAAGAACACTTGGAAATTAAGATTCTCTCTAAACCAAAACACTTTTCTCATCTCCTGATTTATGACTTCTGCAACTAAACCTCTGCAACAACAAGGAGCTCGGAGCATGGTGGGCAGCACGGCCATCGTCGTCAGCAAAATAAATCTACATCAGCAAAACTTTCTTAGAATTAAATAACCAAGCCATAGGACTTCGAGGTAGTTCGCCTAGTGCAACATAAATCCTCAACCTTTTGTTAGGCATTTGTATTGCAAATTAAGCCCTAACCAGACTTAGGATTCCGAGGTAGTCGTTCGATACGACATAAACCCTCATAACTTCAAGGCTATTTGTATGATTATATCATATAAATATAAGTCCTAATTAATTAAAATTGGCAAGATTGAAATACTAAATAAACATTAGGACTTTCCTAAATCCAAGCCAAACAATAGGATAGTCGGGAAATTACCGAAGTCCGCTTCGAATCCGTAATTTCTCCTACTCTTCTTCCTTTGAATTCTCAAAACAAAATGTTCCAAATTTGATCCATTCCCTATTGAAATTCCAAAATTCAATCCCTTGAAAACCCTAAACTTTGAAATTCTTGAGAGCATAATTATTGATTATTATCGAGAGTTTTCTTAGGTGATTCCCGTTACTTAAGATGTAATTAACTATAGGGGCTTGCCCTTATAGGGAATTTTAAAGAACTCAGGTAATATAAACCCTGTTTAATGTTTTCATATTAAGCAGGGGAACTTGTCGGCTTATAAAATTGGTTCGCAGACCAAACGGATGTCACAAATCTTCTAGTTTATTTAATCGAGCCCCATCATCAAGCAGTATGTCTACTCTTAGGATAGTATACACGGTTCGTGGTGCGGTGCTCGCTTATATAAACTATTCGGGATGTGAGATCAGTTTGATTTCATATCTTAAAATTTTTAAATTTAAAATTATTTTCCAAAAATCAAATGCTACTTCTCAAATTATATATATTTAAACTAAATTCACCGCACAATTTCTTTTTGGCAACCCCTTTTCAAAAATAAAACACACGACCTAAAAAAATAATGCCGACAAACCTCATCCATGTTACACTCTAAACTAAGCTTAGCCACCTCACCATGGATGGAGACTTCACCACCCCTTCCTAGCTGACCCAAGTGATTCTTTTCAGCCTAAAACCATGACTTGGGTGTTGAACCAAGCCTAAAACCATGGGTTGACCAAATTGAACCCAAAATAAGCCTCCCCCATTCCATTTCAATTCAGCCCCTTTACACTTGGCCAACTCCAATTGACTTCACCAAATTCAAGCCATGACCCTCTTGATCAGGATGGTGACCTGATCCTGGCCGGCCAGCCACCACAGCCGCCGGAAAACACCAGGCCGAAAGCACCCATGTGAGCTAAATTTGAAATTCTTCTCTGCTGAGCTGTCTCATGGCCAGTGGACACCATGGCTGTTCTTCTCCTCACCAGAGCAGTTGATCCATGCCATCAAACCCCCCTGAGAAGCCCTTCAGCCACCTCTTTTTAAACACCACCACCTCTCGGCCAAAAAAGGTGCTGAACCAAACCTTACCAAAACTCTGCCAAAATCACTCCACACTCTTCTCTTAGCATAAAGCACTTGATCCCCACTGAAATCCAGCCCTAATTTCTCCTATGTGAGCTCAATTTCAGAGTTGAATTTCAAGCCTAAAACCAGGACACGTCACCACAGTGAGTCAATCCTTAAATTGACTGACCCTACACCTTCACCAGACCAAGAGGAGAAGTTTTCCAGCAAAATCCCCCTCACCAGGCCAGCCATTTCTTCCAGAGACCAAAGCTTGAAATCGAGTTTGGTGGAAATTGTACCTAGACAATTCCCCAGAGCCAGAGACATCATCTGGAGCATCCCTAGGTTCAATCGAAGGTGCCACAGTTCTCTGATTGAAGCTTCATTTCTCAGAGTAAAAGTTATGGATCGCCTCCTTTCGAGAGCTTCAAGCGATTCTTCATTTCATTTGAGTCAATTTCACAGCATGTTATCCATATAGATATGTTCGTCTTGTTGAGACGAGTCCATAGAGCCTAAGAACGTGAAGATTGGTTAAGTATTGAGCGAGATCTTAAAGTTTTAGGGTGGACGACTCTCGGGTTGAACCAGACGGAGACAATGATCAGGAACCGTCAGATCACGCAAGTATCGAACGGACGCTCCAGATTGCGTCGGACAAGTGAACGGGACATGAACCGTGGGCCCTCGGAGCGCTCAGTCAGATGGTAGTGTCGAATAGGGAGGCGACGAGTGGCTTTTCAAAGCTGCCGAGGTTGAGTCAGCGCCGCGTGGATAAGTAGGAAATTAGGGGTATTTTTGATTTATTTAAATACCCAGAACTTCAAAAATCCATATCTTTGTGTATAAAAATCACAAAAATAAGATAAAAATACCTTCTTGCTCAGTGAACAGAGGAGAATAGTGGAAAAAGAATTAAGTTATTTTGATGAGTATTTTATTTTTAATTAATTATTTACTGATTTCAGTATTTTAGTTCTCCATACATCCATACAATTCACCATGACATGAGACCATAGGGCTTTTGTAGCCCTTGTTCTTGGGAACATTCTCTGAATTTTCCAAGGCCAGAGGCCATCTCTATGGCAAGTTATTGATTTTTCAAATTTAAGTGTCTGTTTTGGCATTTTAATTCCAATAATTAACATGTTACTAAGAAAATTCTAGGAAAATTCTAGGAAAATTTAGGGAGGTATCTTAGGACCAGAGGACCCTAGGAAAAATATATTTTGAGTTAACTCATTAAGAATAACCCTAATTAGCCTAAACACTCAAAACTGAACCCTAATTAATTAAGAGTAACCACACATCAAAATTGCTTAAAATTAATTCTCCACTGTTACTTAGGGTATAAAGAACCTCACATAAAAATTTGAAGCTAATTGGAAATGATTTGACCCACTAAATGGATCATTTAATTTACATGGTTACTTTTAAACTTTAAAAATTCATAAAACACAAAATACATTTCAAAAATTCACAAAAATGAATTTGGAGCATCTCTAATGTTAGGGGAGTGTAAGAAAATTAAAATTAAAATTTTCTAAAAAGTTTCATTTTTAACCAAATTTTCAATATTTTAATAATTAAAAAATAATAAAAATCATAAAAATATTAAAAATCATAAAAATATCATATTTTGCTTCCTAATCACTTAGCAATAAACCAAATATTTTTCCTAAGTCTATAGGTTAAGATATTGAATTTTAAAGGCTTAAAACAATTTTTAATATTAAAAAATGAATTTCCTTACATTTTCACTAAATTAATTCTACTAAATCAAAGAAAAATTAGAAAAATATAAAATTTATTTCTCTAAACTCCTTGAGGTCAGAGAGATTTATGAAAAATATAAAATTCATTTTTCAACATTAATTTTATTTTATAATTAATTAATATTCCAAAACCCAAAATAATTATAATAAATAAAATATTATTCAAAAAATCACCAAAATTGGTCTATGTGGTCCTCTGGTCAATAGGAACATCTTATAATTTTCCTAAGGATAGAAACCTTACCTTGGTCATGTTGTTGAATTTTCATTGAAAACCCATTTTTTTCACAAAAAAATAAATATATAAATTAAATTAAATTCAGAAAAATCACATTTTCTCCTTTAATGTCTTAATTGACATGTGAGTGAAGTGACATAAAAAATTTAAGTTCATTTGGGCTTAATTTGATGAGTTATGAATCGAGCATTCTTAAAAGGGCATAAGGATAATTAAAGGATTTTAAACCTAATTAATATTTAGGTTTAATCAAGGGAAGGGTAAAATATCTGATTTTAAAATTTTCATTAGATGATTGAAACCTAGGGAATTAATGGGTAGAAAGCCATTAATCATCTTGAAAATATTTAAAGTAAATTTTAATTAATTAAAAATTTTGAATTTTGGAAGAATAAGTTAAAATTTGGATTATTAAGATTAGAGATATGATTTAAGAAGATATCAATTCTTTAATTTAAAATCCCTAAATGAATCACTTTAATAATATTCAACTCTTAATCAAACTCAAAAATGATAATTTAAATTAATAATTAAATAATTAAAAGGAAAATAAACCTTAATTAAATTAAAAGCTTAAGACTTTAAGTGATTTGATAATCAAATTGAAATAAACTTAAGACATTAAAATTAATTTGAAATTACTTAAAAAGCAAATCTAAGACAAATTTGAAACATTAAAGAAAATCAACCTTAAGACAATTCATAATTAAAAACATAAAAAATCAAACCAATTAAAATTGGCCTAAAGTGTTACAATTAAGTCAAATTAAATTTAAATCATTAAAAGTTTAATTAAATTGAATAATCTGAACACCTCTTTCAAATCAAATAATTTAAAACACTTAAGAGAAAATCAACTTGAATTTTGAAACTAAATTAAATCATCCTAAATCATCAATTCAACTTTAATCAAAGCGGTTAAATTCTTTAACAAACTGATTTGCCTCCTAAAGACTTTTATTATTATAACTCTTAAGTAAAGAATCAAGTGAAATGTTACTTTACTCATAGGATAATCAAACATCCTAATTCACTTAGTAAGAAACAAACTAAACTAAATTTCTGGATGATCAATTCACCAATATAATAAAACTCATTTGGACTCATAATAATCCCAAAAATATTGAAAAGATGTTTAAGACTCGTCCTAAACACTTCCTCAATATGATGGGGTGTTTTAGAAGAACAATCAAACTTAATTGTTCTTTGGTGAAGAAAATCATCCACAAAAACAAAAGAACCTAGACGTCATAGGGATTGACTAAGTAATAGGATTAGGATTTTGGTATACAACCAGAACCTTTCCTTAGCTTTACCTAGGTACTTGTTGCAAATATATAAATGCCTTAACATGTGTTTTAAGTGCAGCTTGGAAATGAAGAGAAGACCCTCTAGGTACGCTTTTATTTTATTGCAATTTATTTACTTTCCTGCACTGCACTTTACTTTTCTTGCATGTTAAACAAGATTGACACCCTGCATGAAAACTAAAACCTTTAGGATAGCCACAAAACTGAAACCCAAAACTAAATTAAAGTCACAACAAGATAAATTCACCTCCACAACATTCAAAATGTAAAACAACTCAAAATTTAATCACAAACAGAACAACAAAACTACAATTGCAACTAAACTAAAACGTCTCGTTCCATGATCGGGAATACCTCGGATGATGTAACCTACGTGTTGCTAATAGGATTTCCCACGGTCTAAATGAAAGTGTGGAATTCATTCAGTTGAGTTTAGCAAATTCATTTAGACTAAGTGAATCCGATGAAAATAATGGTGCCAGGATGATGGAACCGTGGGATCTTAACCGGTGTTGTTATAATCAATTTTAAGATTCCCCTAATAAATCATTAAAAATTTCTGAACTTTAAGACTTTTATAAACCAAAAAACTTCTCTCATCTCATGATTTTTACTTTCTAAAACTAAACATCTGCAACAACAAGGAGCTTGGAACAAGCATAGTGGGCAGCACGACCATCGTCGTCAGCAAAACTTGTGTCTACCTCAGCTAAACCCTTCTTTATCATTAAATAACCAAGCCATAGGATTTCGAGGTAGTTTACGTAGTGCAACATAAATCCTCAACTTTTCGTTAGGAATTTGCATAATCATGTTATGCAAATTAAGCCCTAACCGGTCTTAGGACTCCGAGGTAGTCATTTGGTACGACACAAACCCTCACATCTTCCAGGCTATTTGTATGATCATGTCATACAAATAAAAGTCCTAATTAACTAAAATTGGCAGGATTACAACATTAAATAGACTCACAAAATGAAGCTAAACAATAGGATAGTTTGGGAAGTTGTCAAGATTCTTCTTGGATTCTCAGCTTCTCCTACTTCTCTTCCTTTGGACTCCTGAAATTAATTGTTCCAAATTTGATCCATTCCCTATCGAAATTTCCAAAATCCAATCCTTTGAAAACCTTAAACTTTGAAATTCTTGAGAGCAAAACCACTGATCATTATCGAGAGTTTTCTTAAGTGATCCTCATCATTTAAGATGTAATTAACTATAGGGGCTTACCCTTATAGGGAACTTTAAGAACCCAGGTAATATAAAGCCTGCTTAATTTCTCTATATTAAGTAGGGGAACTTGTCGGCTTATAAAATTGGTTTGTAGACCAAACGGATGTCACAAATCTTCTAGTTTATTTAATCAAGCCCCATCATCAAGCAGTGTGTTTGTCCTTTCGAGATAGATACACGGTTTGTGATGTGGTGTTCGTTTATATAAACAATTTGGGATGTGAAATCGGTTTGATTTCATATCTTAAAATTTTCAAACTTAAAATTATTTTCAAAAATCAAATGCTACTTTTCTAAATTATATATATATTTAAATTAAATTTAAAATCTAAAATTCACCGACAATTTCTGTAGGCGACCCCTTTTCAAAATACAACACTCAACCTAAAAATATGCCGACAACTTCTGGCGACTCCGCTGGGGATTAGTTCCTCTCCATTTTGATCAGATGGTTTTGCTTTCATAATTCGGTAGCGAGTCCATATCCCTAGTGGACCAAACTACCATTCTTTCCGTTGGCATATCTCGCTCATTTCTGTCTTGAGCGAGTATAGCCACTCCTTTTTGGATTCTGGAGCCACTGTTTAGACATCCCTAAACAGAGAGCTTCTGAAATCCTTCCACCTCCCCAAAGAGGCGAGGTAGACCCCCAATAGGTGTGGTGGGTTATGATTGGTCTATCGAAGTAAATTTGATGCAAAATCAATCCCCCGCAAATTTCAGTCCGGGTCCCATTCTTCATTCCTCTTTGAGTTTGACTTTTTTTTTTGTGAACAAGTTAAACATAAAGCTCGCTCTCACAACATTCCATTTAAATTTCAACTAAAATAAAATTTCTTCAAAATTTCAAAAGAAAAATAAAACTTCTCAAAACATAGCAAATGCACTAATAAACAATACACAAAATTTGAAATAAAAATTTACATAAATAAATTTAGAAAGACGTCTAGTTTTTAAGACGAGTGCGTTAACTTCAGTACTTTCACTGAAACTGCAAGACACGGGACGTCACTGACTTCTGGAAATTCTCCAAGTGACAGGGATAATGTCTTCGCCAAAGTTGATCTTCTCTTTCGCCACCAGAGAAGAATTCACTATCAATAGAGACGAGTTGCCTGATCTGGCAGTCATTAAGTTTGGACAAGGGTTCGACAATGTTGTAGCAATGTTCGGTGATGTGGTTGTCACAGTGATGAAGTCTGAAATAAGCAAGTTCGTTAAGCCTGTTATGGAGTTCAACTTGAAGCCTGTTACGAAATTCTCCCCTCTGGAAAGGATGTCGTTTGGAATGAATTCTTCTTTTGCTATAAGGTCTGCTGCTGAAAATGCTTGGATTGCTCCTGGAGTTGTGTCTGCTCTTACTGTTGGATTCACCATCGCTGTACCAGTCGCTCTGCTAACTAAAGGAAAAGAGATTCTACACGAGGAAAAGTTAGCCATCGTTTATGACCTACCATTTTCGAGATTCAATATTGGGTCCAATTAAAAGCCCATGCAACTGACAAAGGCACAGAAAAGAAGACCGTCTCTTGCAGATAGAGCAACAATGAGTCAACGATTAGACAAGGTATACCCGTTCAAGGAAGAGTCAGTGTCGAAGATATTCCATGACTTACTTCTAAGTTCAGAAATCAGACTACCAGAGCCAAAAAAGCCAGAGGAGGCTGGTAAGGAAGATCACCCGATATACTGCCCATACCACCGGTTGCTCGGCCATACCATAGAAAACTGCTTCAGCTTCAAGGATTGGCTTGAGGAGAATTTCAGAAGTGGAAAGGTGGTGATCCTGGAAGAATATTTAAAAAAACCTGAAAAAGGTTTCGTAAATATGATTTCAGATGATTCAATTGACTTCTACGCGATGACACCGGTGCTCGGGGAACTAAGTGATGTTTCTCGAAAATCTCCAGTTGACCTTAAAGTCATCAAAGGAAAGTCAATTGAGGAGGCTGTGGAAAAGCTTTGAGCTGACATTGCACAACTGTCTAAAGATCAGAACAAAGATATTGAAGAGGAAGATTATGAACTAGCAGATTCCATGGAAGGTAAATTCGCAGAAATCGACGTTATCGAGACCTGAGCCACATTATCTGCGAGTGACACTCCACCATTTGGTGAAGAGAACACTGCAGAGGATTGGAAAAGGGCCATTCAACAACGAGATGAACATATCAACCATTTAAAGAAGCAACTAGAAGAAGTGATGGCTGCTATGGCCACAATTCAAGGAAAGTTACAATCACCGCGAATGACACCTCCAGAAACAAACTAACTAGAGACTATTAATGTTAAAAATGAAAGAAGGGAGTTCACCGTCATTGTACAATAGAAGAGGGATTCATTTCAGGCTCCAGTACCAGAAAAATACATTAAGCAAATGGTGGAACAGCACGTGAGAGAAGCCCTGGCTCAGTCTAAAGAATGAACATCAATTCTGAAGGGTAGACCATACCCTGAAGAGTTTGATGTTGTCCATTATCCCAGAGGTTTCGTATCACCTCAGTTCAAGATTTTTGATGGTATCGGAAACCCCCGACAACATATTGCATACTTCTGAGCAAGTTGTTACAACGCAGGGGGTAGCGATGTATTGTTGTGTCGTCAATTTGTGAATAGCCTTTCGAGGGTTGCATTCGCCTGGTACGCAGAGCTACTAAATGATTCAGTGAAAACGTTCGTAGAATTGGAAGACCTCTTTGTTAAGCGGTTCGCTAGAGCTCGACACCATATCACCGTCAGTGATCTTGTGGTGGAGCGACATAAGCCAACCGAAACATTGGTAGACTACATTTTGTGATGGAGAAATTTGAGCCTGAAGTGTGAGCCACAACTCCAGGAGCAACATGCAATTGAAATTCTCTTAAAGGGCATCCATGGACCAGTTACATTTCTCCTCAAAGGATTCACATTCAAAACGTTTGAGAAACTACTTTGCAAAGCTGGAAGTTTGCAAGAGGTAGCCAAACAGTTGGGCTTTCCCGAAAAATCTGAAAAGCTAGAGCCAGTCAAGACATTTGAGGAGTCTGAGACAATGGCAGTGGTGGACAAAGGTAAAAAGCCAATACAGATCCAGATTGAACAGCCTCAACAACAGTACTGTCAGCAGTCGTCTCAGTGTTCGCTTCGGATGGATGGAAGACAGGGTCCGTCTACGGCCAAGAAACTAAGCAGAGTATACTCTTTCAATGATGAGGCAGTGGCAAAGATGTTTCAGAACTTGATTAAGAAGCCTGAGTTCAGATTTCCTGAGCCAAAGAAGCCAGATGAGGTTGATAAAAAGGATCACCCTAGATATTGCCCATATCACAGACTGCTTGGGCACACCATAGAGAATTGCATCAGCTTCAAAGAATAGCTGAGAAGAACTTTAAGAAGGGGAACATTATGATCCCAAAAGAATATTTGAGAGAGCCTGAAAGAGGTTTTATCAATATGATTTCAGTTAATCCAGTTGTTCCAATTAATTCCTATGCAGCTGATGTTGAATGACACGGTGCAGGTGAAAGCTTCAAAGGAAATAAAGGAAAAGAACAAACTAGATCCAGGCAGTTTCAGTACAGGCTAGAAGGCAGATTTCAAGACCACTCCATTGGGAGAATGTAGGATTTATCTTTTTATTACTACAATCAGTGTAAAACGGACATTAGCGGAATCGATGTTAGTCTGTCCCATCCCTCCCACCGCAATGAATGAAAGAAAAGGAGTTTATTTTTGTCCAGAGTTGCTCTATATTTGGAAAAGCTTAAATTTGGATATTTTGCTAAGACTATGGCTTCGGGAAGAATGAAATTAATGATCTAATAACTGAGTCATTTACTTTAAGGAATTTGGACTGGGTCTTAAGTACATTCTGAAATGAAGTGTGTGGTTGAAATATGAGTAATTGACTCGAGATATCACGATCCTTTTAATTTTCTGCCATGTGGCTGGGTCCGAACTTTCAAATAAGTTATAATATCCCAGGATTCTCGTTGAGGAACATTTCAGAATTTTTAATTAAGGGAGTTTCGACATTCAAAATCTTTAATAGAAATATGTCTTACCAGATACAGTAATTCTCAGAAAACAAAAGGAGCAAAAAAAAATGTAAAGATTCAACTGAGGAGAAGCTTGAGGTGAGCACAAATCAAAAATTGGTGTCTCAATTCAGACATTCAAAATCTTTAACATGTGCTCCACCAGATATAGTAATCCTCAATAAAAAAATGGATGAAAAAGAAAAGAAAAAGAAGAAAATAGGAAATAAAAGAAAAAGGCTCCCAGAGAAGAAGCTTGAGGCAAGCATATAATCAAAAATTGGTGTCTTAATCCTCCTACGATTAATAAACTTGAAAAGCTACCTTAAGAAGTTTCCTCCGATATTATGCTTTGAAAAGAGTCAAGTGATTTTATGTTTTTTGGACGGTCATTAACTAGCCCAGAAATATCTTTGGACAAAGAAAAATATTTTAGTCACATGAAAAGAAATTTTGGGATTTTCTTAGGCCCAGGAAGAAAGATTTAAACAAATGACAACGATATTAGCACTTAATGGAAATTTAACCCTGAAGTCATATCCTTCAGTGCCCAGCAAATACAACTTCAACTTCAGTTCAAAGAACTTCATAGTAATTTCTCGAAGATAGTGTGAACACCCTTTACAAGATCGGTGACAAAATCAAATGATAACTGCTACGAACAAAGCTACGGAGTTGAAGCCTCCTCAACTGCGACGTCCTTAGAGATAACACATCTTTATAGGAGCTTGAAAGAATATAAATTTTGATAGCAACTTAAAGAGTGAGTTATTATCTACAATTGCTTCCAATCAGTGGATGACACCCTCAGAAGTACTGTGCATCGTGATGTTTCAAAGACAAATTCTTGTCCTACGAAGCACCGATGCTGAACTTGTCTAAAACTGGGTCCAGATCTTAAAATAAATGCGCCTAAATAAAACTCAGCATCAAACAAAATGAAAGTCAACATTTGAAGGAAAAAAAAACTCTGCACCTCATAAATTTTCAAAAAAATCTCTGCATAAGCATTTCGATAATATTCATCATAGCATGAACTTCTACAAACATTCTCTGCACTTTACAAAATATTTTTGCAATCTCTGCATCCATGAATCTCAGCAAAATTCTTCAGGCTCTGCCTTCATAAATATCTTTAAATCTCTGCATTCTCAAATATCAACAAAATCTTTCTCAAATCTCAGCATAAGCCAAATCTCAGCAAAATTCTTCATAGTCACAGCATAAATCAAATATCAACAAAATTTTTCATAATCACTGCATAAACTGAATCTCAGCAAAAATTCCCCATGGTCCTCAACAAAATTTCTCTCAATCTCTGCATCCATAATTTTCAACAAAATTCTTCAATCTCTGCATAAGTCAGCAAAATTCTTCAATATCTCTGCATTCACAGAATCACAGTAATTCTCAGCACTTAGGATAGGCTTCCGCCCTACTCCCTTCTCAGAAATTCTCAGCACTCGGGATAGGCTTCCGCCTTACTCCCTTCTAAGAAATTCTCAGCACTCAGGATAGGCTACTGCCCTACTCCCTTCTCAGAAATTCTCAGCATTCGGGATAGGCTTCCGCCCTATTCCCATCTCAGCATATTCTCTGTAGTTCTCAGCACTCGGAATAGGCTTCCGCCATACTACTTTCTCAGCAGTTCTCAGCTCTCGGGATAGGCTTCCGCCCTACTCCCTTCTAAGAAATTCTCAGCACTCGGCATAGGCTTCCGCCCTACTCCCTTCTAAGAAATTCTCATCACTCGGGATAAGCTTTCTACCTACTCCTTTCTCAGCAGTTCTCAGCACTCGGGATAGGCTTCTGCCCTACTCCCTTCTAAGAAATTCTCAGCACTTGGGGTAGGCTTCCGCCCTAATCCTTTCTCAGCATTTCTCAGCACTCGGGATAGGCTTCCGCCTTACTCCTTTCTCAGCAGTTCTCAGTACTCGGGATAGGCACAGTCCTAATCCTTTCTTAACAATCTCAAAATTTTACCCTCTCAGCAAGAAATTGAAATTAAAGCACTCTGCATTTCGGATAGGCTTTTTCCTCTTCTTCCTCAGCATTTGGGATAGGCTCAGGCCTAATCCTTCTCAGCAAACACATTTAGGATAGGCTCAGTCCTAATCCTTCTCAGCATACACATTTGGGATAGGCTCAGTCCTAATCCTTCTCAGCATACACATTTGGTAGGCTCAGTCCTAATCCTTTTCAGCATACACATATGGAATAGGTTCAGTCGTGCTTCCTTCTCAGCATACAAATGCATTCGGGTGGGCCTTAGCCCTACTCTTTTCTCTGCATAAAACCAAAGTTGAAATTGAAATTGAAATTAAAATCGAAATTAAAATCAAATTGAAATTGAAGTCGAAAGAAAAGAAAAGTAAATCAAATCCAAATTTGAAATTTGAAATTTGAAATTTGAATTTGCAACACTTAAATAAAAAATTCACCTCTTAATCCCCAGCGAGAGTTCTAGAATCTTCAGTCTTGAAGATTTAACTGATACTCCCCAGTGGAAATTTCTTACACTTTGTTCTGAGTTTGTCACTCGAACATTTGTGTTGGCTTTGTTGATTTCTTCGGTCAATGCCAATACGCGCGGTGTGCTTGGTTAGCACACCACACCTATTGAGGGTCCATTTGTTGACCTCATTTTTGGTGATGTCTGATCTCTCTCCTTAGTACTTAGGATCTAGCCATAGGTTTTCCCTTCGACTATCCTAGAGGACTAGAAATGGGACCCACCACTTAGAAATTCAGACACTTCTTGACTCCCTTCAAACCCCACAATTTTGATTGTAAAGGCCTAAGCCAGTTGGAGGGTTAAAATCAAATGTGGAGGTTTAAAGGATGAGTTTCCTATAAGACTCTTTGGCCTTAGGATTACCCTGGGTGGCCTGGTCTGGTGAGGGTAAGCTTGCACACACCACACTCTCACACACACATTCCAAACCCTAAAACTACCTTTAACTAATTTGACTCCCTGACTCATGTAGGTAACTCATATGGATGGACCTTGACCCCTAAGCTCCTGCCTAAGAGGGTTAGAAACAACATATTTAGTGGCTAAAATGAGTCCTCTCATGGCTTTTGTGAGCTTAATTTGGTTTCATGGCTCAACCAAAATGATTTCATTTCACTCACTCTTGATCAATCTTTACTTTTCCAAAATTTCAATTTTTGACCCCCGGGACCCTAAACTCACAAAGTCTACCAAATACCCTTGAAATTGTCCAAAATTTGCAAAATTGCTTAAATTACCCAAAATTCCTCAAAATCAGTCCTAAACACTTCCCCCCACTCAAATTGATCATCCATGACCAAATATACCAAAATTTCAAAAAATACCCCCAATACCCTCTAAATACCCAAAATACTTTTTTAACCCAAAAATTCTAAAAATTCAGAAAATTCCAGAAAATCCCAAATATTCCTAATTTTATTTTGTTCAACTACACCATAAGCCAATTTTGTCAATTTGGTGCACTTTTACCAAAACCCCTAATTTGACCTATTTTTAACCTAAGTGGACCTAATGTCCAACCAAACCAATCCAATTGACCTCAATTTTGATCCAATTCAATTCTAAACTTCAATTCAATATCCCTAATACCAATTTAGACCAAACCCAAACCCAATTTCATCAACATGTGGATCCAATTTCAATTTGAAGCTTAACACCCAATTTTGTCCCATGACCTAAACTTAGCCCAAACCAACCCAACTCAACTCCAATTAACCCAAAATCTTTTCCTAAACCTTCCTAACATCCCCACAAACAAAACACTAACATTATTTGCCCTAATTTGAAACCAAACTCCACCCAAACCTAACCCAAACCAAAAAATAAAATCCCCAATTTAGCTTAAATCTATCATGAACCCAAATGAGCCCAAATCCCAAAATCAAAACCCAACCAAAGTTGAAAACTCTTTGTCACACCCCCATAAATAGTTTCAAACATTAATTTTACATCAAACCCAATATTAACCCAACCTTAGCCCAAGTTAGCCCAATTTGGTCTATTTTGACCCCATTACTAAAAAAGCCTAAATTGAACCTAATTCAACTCAAAATCACCCCAAACTTGTTCCAAACTACTCATGACACATTCTTAAACCAATCCCAACATTTATTTGACACAACCCCTCACCAATTTTCATCCATCAACTTATTTCAAAACCTAAAAGCACACTTCCTTAAACCTTTTTAAAAGCCCATCCAAAATGATTTCAAAAGGCTCAAAATCAACCCAAAGCCCACATGACATTTCTCTCTATCATCTCTTTAATCAAAATCACTCCTAAGTTTCAAAATCATCATTAAACCATTCCAAATCAAGCTTCATGAAAATTTTCCCCCAAAATACCAAAATTCCTAAAATCTACTTCCATGAAATTGACCAAGCGTTGCCCTAAGCCACTTGGAGTCATTGAGCCATGCATAAGCCATATGCAAGCCATGGGAGCCACTTTCCACCTCACCAAGCCATTAATGGCAAGAAGAGGGGGGTCTTTCTTAAACCTTCATTAAGCATTTTAACCTCATCCATGTTACACTCTAAACTAAGCTTAGCCACCTCACCTTGGATAGAGACTTCACCACCCTTTCCTAGCTAACCCAAGTGATTTGTTTTAGCCTAAAACCAGGTCTTGGGTGGTGCACCAAGCCTAAAATCATGGGTTGACCAAATTGAACCCAAAATAAGCCTCCCCCATTCCATTTTAATTCAGCCCCTTTATGCTTGGCCAACTCCAATTAACTTCACCAAATTCAAGCCCTAAACCTCCTGATCAGGATGGTGACCTGACCCTGGCCAGCCAGCCACCACAGCCGCTAGAAAAGACCAGGCCGAAAGCACCCATGTGAGCCAAATTTTAAATTCTTCTCTGTTGAGCTGTCTCATGGCCAGTGGACACCATGGCTATTCTTCTCCTCACCAGACCAGTTGATCCAAGCCATCAAACCCCCCTGGGAAGCCCTGCAGCCACCTCTATTTAAACACCACCACCTCTCGGCGAAAAGAGGTGCTGAACCAAACCTTACCAAAACTCTGCCAAAATCACTCCACAGTCTTCTCTTAGCATAAAGCACTTGATCCCCACTGAAATCCAGCCCTAATTTCTCTTATGTGAGCTCAATTTCAGAGTTGAATTTCAAGCTCAAAACCAGGACACTTCACCACAGTGAGTCAATCATTAAATTGACTGACCTTACACCTTCACCAGACCAAGAGGAGAAGTTTTCCAAGAAAGCCCCCTCACCAGGCCAGCCATTTCTTCCAGAGACCAAAGCTTGAAATCGGGTTTGGTGGAAATTGTACCTAGACAATTCCCCAGAGCCAGAGACTTCATCTGGAGCTTCCCTAGGTTCAATCGAAGGTGCCACAACTCTCTGATTGAAGCTTCACTTCTCAGAGCAAAGGTATGGATCACCTCCTTCCCGAGAGCTTCCAGCGATTCTTCATTTCATTTGAGTCAATTTCATAGCATGTTATCGGTTTGGATATGTTCGTCTTGTTGAGATGAGTCCATAGAGCATAAGAACGTGAACATTTGTTAAGTATCGAGCGAGATCTTAAGGTTTTAGGGTAGACGTCTCTCAGATTGAACCAGATGGAGACGTTGACCAGGAACCGTCAGATCGCGCTTGTATTGAATGGACGCTCCAGATCGCGTCCGAAGAATGAACGGGACATGAACCGCGGGCCCCCAGAGCACTGAGTCAGATGGCGACGTCGAATAGGGAGGCGAAGCGTGGCTTTTTTGAGCTGCCGAGGTTGAGTCAGCGCCGCGTGGATAAGTAGGAAATTAGAGGTATTTTTGATTTATTTAAATACCCAGAAGTTCAAAAATCCATATCTTTGTGTAAAAAAATCACCAAAATAAGGTAAAATAACCCTCTTGCTTAGTGAACAGAGGAGAACAATGTGGAAAAAGAATTAAGTTATTTTGATGAGTAGTTTATTTTTAATTAATTATTTACAGATTTTAGTATTTTAATTCTCCATACATCCATACAATTTACCATGGTATGAGACCATAGGGCTTTTGTAGCCTTTATTCTTGGGAACATTTCGTAAATTTTCCAAGGCCAGAGACCATCTCTATGGCAAGTTATTGATTTTTCAAATTTAAGTGTCTGTTTTGGCATTTTAATTCTAATAATTAGCATGTTGCTTAGAAAATTCTAGGAAAATTTAGGGAGGTATCTGAGGACCAAAGGACTCTAGGAAAAATATATTTTGAGTTAACTCATTAAGAATAACCCTAATTAGCCTAAACACTCAAAATTGAACCCTAATTAATTAAGAGTAACCACCCATCAAAATTGCTTGAAATTAATTCTCCACTATTACTTAGGGTATAGAGAACCTCACATAAAAATTTGAAGCTAATTGGAAATGATTTGACCCACTAAATGGATCATTTAATTTGCATGGTTACGTTTAAACTTTAAAAATTCATAAAACACAAAATACATTTCAAAAATTCACAAAAATGGTTTTGGGGCTTCTCTGATGTTAGGGAGTCTAAGAAAATTAAAATTAAAATTTTCTAAAAATTTTCATTTTTAACCATATTTTCAATATTTTAATAATTAAAAAATAATAAAAATAATAAAAATATTAAAAATCATAAAAATGTCATATTTTGCTTCCTAATCACGGTTTGTGATGTGGTGCTCATTTATATAAACTATTTGGGATGTGAGATCGGTTTGATTTCATATCTTAAAATTTTCAAACTTAAAATTATTTTCAAAAATCAAATGCTACTTTCTAAATTATATATATATATATATTTAAATTAAATTTAAAATCTAAAATTCACCGACAATTTCTATAGGCAACCCCTTTTTAAAATACAACACTCAACCTAAAAATATGCCGACAATCATAACTGATGGGGAAGTCATTTTAGAAATGCGACAATTAGGAAGTTAGCAAAGAAATATCATATTAATCATCACATTGCTACTGCTTATCATCCACAGACAAGTGGATTGGTTGAATTATCTAATTGTGAAATTAAAAGAATATTGAAAAAAACTGTTAATCCAAATAGAAAGGATTGGTCAATTAAACTGGATTATGCTTTGTGGGCTTATAGGACAGAACATCTATAGGAATGTCCCCATATAGGTTGATTTTTGTAAAAGCTTGTCATTTACCTTTTAAACTTGAGCATAAAGCTTATTGAGCTATTAAAGAGTTCAATTATAATTTTAAAGATGCTGCTGAAAGAGATTATTGCAATTGAATGAGCTTGAAGAAATAAGGAATGAATCTTATGAAAATGCTAAGATTTATAAGGAAAAGATGAAGTTATGGCATGATCGAAAGATTCTTACCAAAAATCTTGTACCAGGACAACAAGTTTTGCTGTATAATGCTAGATTGAGAATATTTTCTGGAAAACTTAAGTCCAGGTGGGTGAGTCCATTCATTGTGATAAAATTTTATTCTTATTGAGCTGTAGATATTCAAGATCCTAAGACTGAAAAAATATTTAAAGTTAACAGACATAGACTTAAACCATATTTTTCAGTCAATAAATCTAAATCTGATGAGAATTTAATGTTGGGTCACTCAGAATGAGCTCTGGGTAGGCAACCCATATTTATCGGTGTGCTTTACTTTATGTTTGTTTTGTGTGTTTTGTTTGCTTTGTTTGGTTTGTTTTTATGTTTTTAATGGTAGTAATTTGGAGTTTTAAACTTACGTAGAGTTTATTTGACCTTAATTGATGATTTAGTGAAGCTAGAATGAAAAATTTGTACACTTAGCTGACCTGTGCTTAAATGTGCACTGGCTGCTAAGCGCCGACAAGTTGGCGCTTAGGCGCCACAGTAATAAAAAACATGAAAAATGTGTATTTGAAGCCTAGATCGTGTGGGAGGAGTTATGGAAGTTATTTAGAAGATTATAAACGTCTAGGGGAATATTCTAGCATCTCCCAAGTCTATAAAAAGGATTAGACTTGATAGAAACACTTACCCTAAGTCCAAATTTCATTTCTGAAGTCTAAGAAGAAAATTTTGAAGAGCACCATGTCTTCCTGGGAAAACGAGAAGAAGAAGAAGCAAGATTCTGATAAAGGTAAGTTCATTAGTGATAGTGCTAAGGAGTTATTTAATGGATATCTGGCTGTTAGTATTCAAGGTATAGCAGAGATGATTGCAAAAACTGAACCCCGAGTGACTTCAATGGAAGCAAAAATCAATGATATTACCTTACATCTGGATCACATGGGTTGGCAACTCAAGATGCAATTCAATCATTCGAGGTATGTGGAAGAAATACATAAGGCGATGTTTGTGAAAAATAAATGGATTGAAGAAGATGATATAAGAATGAACAATGATCGTCCGTTCTATCAAATCTACATTCCTAAAGGGTCAAATGAGAATAATAGTGGTCCTGGTTATATTCCGCCTAATGGAGAGTGGAATTAAATATGTTTTATTTCTATTTGTTTAGTGTCTTAATGTGTTATGTTAGTGTTCTTGTGAGTTCATGTTTGATGTGTTTAGTGTTTTTATGTATGCTTGATGATGTGATGGGTACATCTTAGAGATATATACTTATCAGTTTAATATTATAGTTTCTTGTATTGTGAGAATTTTATCCTTCACATTTGGATAGAAATTCTAGTGTTGTATTAAATGTTGTGTTTATTTGAATACAAGTTTGTGTTTTGTGAAATTTGTGTGGAATCAATGATTATTTAACTTTGATTTGGAGTATTAAAAGACTTATGTGGGAGAATTAATTATTGTGGACTAATTAAGGGTAATTAACAAAGTGATTTAGTGCACATACCTTAATTATAAAAATTTGGGTACTGGCGGCTAAGTGCCAGATTACCGGCGCTTACGTGCCAGATTTCGCGGCCAAGCGCCGAATGTTCGCGCTTAAGCGCCAGTTCGTGAAATTTGTTTCTTGTGAGTTAAAAACCAAAAAATTGCCATTTTCAACCGCCCCGTCGTCTTCAACCTATGTTTTTCTGCGAAAGAGGAGCCTAGGGTTACATATTGTGGATCATTTAAGAGCCAATCTCACAAAAATTGTTAGATTTGGATTCCTTGAGGTAAGAGCACTACTCCTAAGTAAAAATTTTTTATTTCACCATGCATTTTGGAAAATCTTAAAATCACTATTCATGATGAAAATTTAAGGAAAAGCTTGATAATTTGCTTGGATTTAGTGAAAATATCTTTTGGAAGATAATTTAGCAAGTTTAGTTTGATTTTTGAATTTATGGTGAATTTTTCGTGAATTCTTAGAGATGGCTCCAAAGTCAAAGCGCGCTTGAGATAAAACGAAATTTGATTCTGACAAATTTGTTAGTTTGAGGGCTGAGAAACAATACGTCGATGCATTACAATCACGTAAGTTGATTCCTGAACGAGTGTTTAGTAAGCTAGGAGAGGTGATTGAAGATATGATTGCAAGAAGAAACTGGCAGAATTATTGTTGCTTCTCCGCTGTTGCTGTTGTTTCTGTGGTAAGAGAATTTTATGCAAATTTACCTGCTGCAGAGGAAAATCAGGTGATGGTTAGGAGGAATGAAGTAAATTTTTCTTCAGGTGCCATCAATACCTTTTATGGACTACCTCCTGATATGTTTTGCTTTTATTCTAACTATCATCCTTCGGAAGGAGAATTAGATGAGATTATAGAGTTTCTGACTAATGGAAGAGGATTATGGAAAATTACAAATGATAGAAGAGTGAACTTTCCTACATCCAAATTAAATGCCATTTTTAAGGCATGGCATTATTTTATCTCATCTAAGTTGTTACCTTCAAGTCATACAAGTGAAGTGACGAGAGAAAGAGCTGTGTTGAACCATTGTATTCAAAATGGGAAGCCTATTGATATTGGAGGGATAATTTATGATTATGTTTTGAACTGTGCAAGATCAACCACGACTGCAGGTATGGGATTTCCTTCCTTGATTCATTCACTATGTGAAAGATCTGGAGTGAGATTTGAGACCTGGGAAGAGGTACTTCAGCCATTGAGACCAATTACTAGTTTAAATGTTCGTGCTTACACTGTGCATTCAGAGTTTGGTTGGAGAGGAGGATTTAGTAGGGCTTCTACTGCTTCTGCTTTTGTTCCTTCTACTTCTCATGCTTCTACTTCACGTGCTTCGTCATCTACTGATCATAGACTGGTTTATTAAGAAAGATTTTGAAAAAAGTGAGTCTTACTCGAGAGTATGTGAGAGATATGGTTGGTAAGATGGATAATGTTGAGAGATATATTGTAAAACATGATGAATATGAGGAGAACTATCAGCAATACATGGATAGACTGATTAGAGGAGATCAGAGTGCTAAGATGCCACCTCATCCATTCTATATACCTTATGTGCCATCCAGAGATTGGAACGAGCAAGATGATGATGATGATGAGGATGAAGAGTAGATGTATGTTGTTTGTTTTAGTTATTGTGTTGCGTTATTGTGTGCTTTATCTAGTATTTTGTTTGATGATTGTATTATGATGTGAACCTTTATAGTATGCAGATTGTAGTTGTACTATTTATCTGTTATGCATATTCAGTTATTATTGTTTTATTGTTGATTTATTTGTTGCTTTGTGATGGTGTGTAATTGTAAATGTTTTTATGTGTAAGTTATGTCAGAGTTTTTAGTAGTGTGTACTTTAAATTCCAAAAACTGTTAGGAGATTATAAACCACTATTAGGAACTTCTACTTAGGAAACTACATGTTTAAAATTCTTCAAATTCCACTATTATCTGTTATCTGTATCAGTGTGTTATTTTAGTTGGTGTGTATTTGCTTTGAAAACCTCCACTACTGTAGAAGTCTTCTGAAATTTTTACTTTTCTTGTCATAAAAAAAAGAAAAATAATTTAAAAAACTAAATTTGATTTCATTTTACTCATGTTATTTAAATTGTTATACTTGCATATTAGGATATTAAAAATTCCTGCAAGCATGATATGTTAGTTTTTATTTCTCCCCCATGTATCATGTCATATGCTTAAACGTTTTATCCTAATTAAAAATTTAAAGTTTGGGTGGATCTTAAAAACAAAGATTTTCAAAAACCTAAAATATTATTTGATTCTCAAGAATACTTAAAAATAAATCTTTTTTTTATTGAGAACAATTATGTACATGAAGTTATATTAGGGGAATAAAATTTTGAATATAGAAATGAATAAAAGAATTTAGTTAAAATTTATAGTAATCATGAAAAACTTAAAGTTAAAATTTTCTTAATAAAGAGGTGTTAAATGAAGTTAAACTATCTTTAGTAAGAAGTTTTGTATTTTTGGATAAATAAAAGATTTGACTTTTATTCTTTAAAACTTAAATTTATTTTATTGAAGAGTAATTTTTAAATACTATTATTATGATTTGTAAGTGAAAGATGTATATCTGATCTTTATTTTAAATGGAAGAGTGGAATTCAAAATCATTAAAGGCCTATCTTGATATAGTAATCCTTACCTTAAAAAAAGAAAAAAAGAGAAAAATAGTATATGAAAAGGAAGGAGAAGCTTGAGGATTTAAGGGTCTAATAAAAAATTGGTTTTATAAGTTTAAGATATAAGATCAGATAAAATCTAAAGCTTAAAGTTGTAATATAGTACGTAAAATTATTTTTCAAATAAAGATTTTTAAGTGAGAAAAATAAATGTTTGAATCCTATATTTTGAAAAATCTACAAATATTTCTGAAACAGATAAAAACTTTTATTTATCATTTTCCTTTACTTAAGAAATTTCTAAACTTTAAGTTGGTTTTAATTACTGAAATTTTTTCTAAATTGGAATATTCCATTTCTAGAACAAAATTTTGTTATCTTCCTAAGAAACTCATTACATAATTTGCATGTTAAAATGTTATATGAGATTAACTGTCACTTGAGGACAAGTAACATTTTAAGTTTGGGGGATTTTGATACACCTAAAATATATAGTATTTTTATGCAAATTTTTATACATATCTTTAATGATATTGCACTTTAATGAAAGGTATTTTGTGTTTTTCTTGCAGTTATGATGAAAATGGATGGTCATGATGAAAGGAGCAAAATTTGATCAAACTTGGAGCAAAAAAATGAAAAATAAAAAATTTGGCACTGGCGACTAAGCGCCGCTGGGCCGGCGCTTAGCCGCCACAGTTATAAATCAAACTTTAATTAGATTTGGTGCCAAATTCAAAAGGGAATGGATGCAACTCTTGGTGGTAACGTCCATAACTTCCTTTGGGTGGCAAATTTGAATGAAGGGGTGCGTTCCTTGGTAGATACATCGAATCTGGACACATTTTGAAGAGACACCAAGACATCTTTTGGTTCACTATTTAAAGAGAGTCTTAGAAGTGAAGAAGTGAAGAATTGAAGAGGCTCTTCACTGTATTTCAAAGAGAGGAATTTAGGAGATTCTTCCACTGCATTTTAAGTTTTTATTTAGAGTAGGAGTAGAGAGTAGAAATGAGGAAAGGGTCGGAGTTAAGAGTTCTTCTCCCACTTCTTTTCTTTCTTTTAGTTTAGTTTTTATTGAAGTCTGAAGTCTGTATTCTGAGTCATCAGAGTTTGGAGACTTGCTCTGAGGATTAGTTTAGCGAAGAGTCAAAGTTTCAGAAGAACTTCCTTAGTCTTGTGGAAAGGATTGTCAGATAAGTGTTTACTTTTTTTTTGTTTATCAATACTTGCTTTCGTTTATTATTTTTCTTATCATTTTTAATTTCAAATCAATGTGTTTTTATATTTTCCCAATGCATTCTGAGTAGTTTAATTTATCTTTTTCTTTCTTAAAATGGAGAAGTAACTAATTTAAAGAGAATTGTTGTGGAAAGTATCAGTGTTTCAAAGTTGGAAGATGTTGTGAAGATTGATTCTGAGAACTTTGTTTACTTCTTAATTTGGACTGTTAAGTTGTAAAATTTATTGAGATTATGTATGATCCAATGCGGTATTATCTCATTAAAGTTAGTAGGAATCACATGCAATTATATGGGTGAGAACTGTAGTCCATATATGTGAATGTAATATTAGAAGATATTTTTATAGAAGGGAGTAAAATTAGAGGATTTTAGAGTGACAGGCTAAAACCCCCTAATTTGTTTTGAAGTTTTGAGTTTTGTTATGAGAAGTTAGCCCCCAGGTGATGGGAATCGAGGGAACTCTAGAGTGAGAGACTGGTATCTTCTCTGCCTAACCATGTTCAAAATAATATAAATTTCAAATTAACCTATGTTCTTTATAGAACCAAGTAAGGGTAAAGAACACATTTGCTTCTATCTGTCACAACAAAATTTAAATACTTCCACAACAATACTTTAAGAATTATTACTACTTCATGAAAGGAAAGAAAAAGATATTTTAGATAAAAGTATTTTTACATCCAATGTTATTAGTTATTGAAACCTTTACTTTCATTGCTTAGCATTTTATTAAGAAAATTTCAAAAGGCAAATCAACTGTCTAAAACTTGTCTAAATCAAGACATACTATTTCAAAAACAATTAAAGAAAGTAAAAAGATAATTTTCTAAATTCCTTTAAAGATTTTCAACTTTTCCCTGTGGGTTTGATATCTCGGGGCTTAATTAGAAAGTCCTATATTACTTGATAAACGATACGTATACTTGCGTAGTATCCCATATTATAAAATCATTATTTTCATATCTTAAATCATCAACACACTTATATCCGGCGGGACCAAGTTTTTGGCAGCCGTTGCATTTATATCTATCGGGGATCACATACCATCCTAGTAGACAATTCTCAAGATAAGATATTGTAAAAAATAACACACAAATTAAATTTAGAAAAGATTAAAGAAATTGAGAGCTAACGTCAGACAACCATTAGCAAAAAGAAGAATAAATTTTCTCGATGATATAGAGGAGAATTTAGTAGAAGTAAACTTGGTAGAAACTCGATCTACTTCGTCTACACTAGAAATATTGCCATCAAGTAAAGAAGACCCTACAGAAGAATTACAAAAGGTTATAAAACAACGAGTCAAACAGATCAATCAAATTCAGAAGAAACTTGATGAAATGATAACTGCAATAGCAAATCTACATAGGTCACTGCATGAGACTCCATTACCAACCGTTAAGATCATTCAACCAGAAGTAGTCTAAATTCTTGATGATAAGAAAGAACCAACAGAATTGGAAGAAGCAATTCAAAGAAAAGAGAATTCCATTTAGACTACAAAATACAGAAAAGGATATAATCTGTTAGTGGAACAAAAGGTAAAAGATACAATGGCTCTGGTGAGGGCTGGATCCTTAATTCCATTGGGTAGACCCTACCCAGAGGAATATGATTATGTCCAAAAACCTAAAGGGCTTTGTGCCACCACTCTTCAAGATGTTTGATGGGAATTGAAACCCTCGTTAGCATGTTGCACACTTCCATGCAAGTTTTTGTAAAATGCTTTTTTGTTACATCAATTTGTCAATAGTCTTACAAGGGTTGCTTTCAATTGGTACAAAAAACTTTGTAATGGATCTGCTAAGACTTTTGCTTAGTTGGAGAATTCCTTCATTAAGTACTTCATCAAGGCCGAAAACCACATCATTGTTGGAGATCTAGTGATGGAAAATAGAAGCCAGGGGAAGCTCTTGCAGACTACATCCCGTGCTAGAGAATGTTGACCTTACTTTCGTTGAGGTTTAATTTGTCTCTTTTAGAAGCCTATGATCTAGCCATATGACTTTTTTGTTGACTATCCTAGAGGACTAGTAATGGAAACCTATCACATTAGAAATTATAAACACCTCTTTACTCTTCTTGAAGTTCCACATGTGTGGCTTTAACCTCTAGCACTTAGTGGGATGAAACCAACATGGGAGAGCTCAAGAGGAGTTCCAATGGGATTGTCAGACCTTAGGGTTAACCCAGGTTGGTATGTTCTTCATTACACACTTGCACATATAAACTCTAAAACCTATCACATCTAATCCTAAACTCTAAAATCATCCACTTGATCTTTCCTCCCACTGTGGTCCCCCAACCCTTAGCCTTTGACTAGAGTGGCTAGGACCAACACATGGATGACCCAAAATGGGGACTCCCTTGGTTTCATGGCTCAAAAAGGGTAATTTTGTGATTAGCATCCTCAATGAATCCCAATTTTGCCAAAATCTCTAGCTTTAACCTTTTACCCATAAACTTTCGCAAAATTATCAAAATACCCTTAAACCCTAAGTTTCTCAAAATTTCCCGAATTGCATATTCTAACCCAAAAATCATTTTAAACTATTAAAACCACTCAAATTGATCAAAATACCCACATTTTCATCAATACTCCCAAAATACCCCCAAATTTGCTATAATTACCAAGATACCCCCTCATGCTCCAAAAATCGCCAAATTCTCCAAATTCACTCTAAATGTCCCCAAGATCAATCCTAACCACCCAATGCCCCAAATTATGCCCAAATCTACTAAAATTGGCCAAAATTCTGAAATTACTTCTTAATCCCTAAATTCCTCAAATAACCCCCAATTTCTATCCAATTGATTTCAAACTTCCCAAATTTTAATTATACACTAAAATTCAACATGCACAATCCCAATTGAAATCATATCCAAGCCCAATTGAACCTAATTCTAAACCATAATTTCAAGTTTAAACTCATTAGCCCCAAATTGACCCAATATCAAAAATTCACCAAATTGAGCTTCATAACTAATTCAGTTCCTCCAATTTCAAATCCTAAATTTCTCATGACATTTTCTACACCAAATTTAGCCTTCACATGACCCAAATCCAAACCCAAGTCCAAGCAAAATCCTTAATTTTGAGCCCAAGGCCCAAATTAACCTAACCCATTGGATTTACCCCAAGATTAATCATGTTTGCCATTCTTCTTCCCTTCTAGGATGCTAAGAGTATCACCTAGCCCACCCTAGTTGAGAATGGACCAAGGGTCCCTCAACTTGGGGAACCTCTTCCTAAATTTGGCCAAGTGACCCAAGCTTTGCATCATTTGATTAAGCCTCCATCCTAATCACAATTAAAAATTTCTTGACCCTCTTTGAACCAGCTAGCCACCTCCCATGGCCTGGCCGGCCGACCTAGTTATCAGAAAACCCAAAACTGAGAAGGGACCCCCATGGATTAAATCTAAATTAATCCCATCCAATGTGGCCCACTTATATTGCCTAATTGCGCCGCTCAACCCTCTGTCTTTTGCAACATTTTTCACTCTTTAGATTGCCCTATTGGCCACTATGGCCAAGGCTATTTAAGTACCACCCCTCATCACTAAAATAAGTGTGTGGCCAAAATCCTAATAAAAGTCTACCAAAATTCTCCCAGACATTTAATCAGCATAAACAATGCTTGATTTTACATATACATTTTATACTTTATTTTAATGATATTGCACTTTAAAGGAAGTTATTTTGCATGTTTTTAGTGTTAGGTACAAGAAATGAACTTTGGAGAAAAAGAAGCAAAAATGATGCAATTTGGAGCAAAAACGAGTAAGAAAGCAAATTCTGGTCTGACACATTTCGATAAATCTTTTTATGCTTAATCTGTTTTACACTTCTTGCTTATTTTTGAATGAGATTACACTTTAAAGATATTTTATTTTTATGCTTATCTTGTAAGGCTATCTGTTAGGAAGGCACAACTGAAAAGGGGCGAATCGGAGCTAAAACGGAGCAAAACGGTGGAGCTGCGCAGAACCAGCGATGGGGAGCCCAAACCAGCGCCACCAACGTCCGAATCCAGAGAAGAACATGAATAGGGTGTCACCAATGCCATATCCAGTGGTGGAGGAGCCCAAGATGGTTTGAACTCAATTTTGGGTGGCTATTGGCCATATACATTAAATCTGGACACTTTTTGGAAGGTTACTTGAGGCACCTATTGAGAAATTCTTCCCTATACTATATTAAAACGATTTTATGTCAAAAAAGGTGATATGAAAGTTAGGAAAAATGTAGAGAATGTTTAGAGATCTTAGAATAGGAGTAGAAATGTATATTTCTACCTTTTTAGAGAGATTGGTGAGGAGATTTTGAGAGAATCTGTAAGGATTGGTACTAGCATTGCATGGATCAGCAGGAGACTTTATGAGAGAGATCTTCATCTTTCCTTCAAGGGAAAAAAGTTAAGTATTGTGTTCTTCATTATCATATGATTTTATAAGCACTTATGTGTTGACCTCATTTTTGGTGAGGTCTTCTTCCTTCCTCTTAGTACTTAGGATCTAGCCATAGGACTTCTCCTTGACTATCCTAGAGGACTAGAGATGGAACCCACCATTTAGAAATTCAAACCAAATCTTGATTCTCTTTGGAATTCTATGTAGATGGTCATGAACCTCTAAATCACTTGGAAGGTTAGGACCAATGTGCAGGAGGACAAGGATGATTTCCTATAGGATGTCCAAGCCTTAGGGCTACCCTGGGCGACCTTGGATGATTTGAGCTTCTCTTGCACACACAAACACACCCCTAAGCCATTTCATCCTTTAACCCAAAACCTTGAGCCTTGCCCCTTCTACCCTTTAAGAAACTCACATGATTGAACCAAAGCCACTAATATTTGATCAAGATGGCTAAAGGTCAATATGAGAAGGAGCATAAAGTGGTTACCATTTGGCTAAGTTTGGTCCTAAAGTGGTTAGACTTGTTTAAGGTCCATAAGCCTACCCCCATGACAATCCAAAATTCTCCAAAATTGTCCAAATTACGAAAATTCCTCAAAATCAATCCTAAACACTCCCCACCACTAAAATTGATCATCCATGGCCAAAAATTCCAAAAATACCCCCCAATACCCTCCAAATACCCAAAATACCCTTTTTGGCTCAAAAATCCAAAAATTCCAAAAATTCCCAAAACATTCCAAAAAATCCCAAATATTCCTAATTTTATTTTGGTCAACTACACCATAGCCTCATTTTGCCAATTTGGCCCACTTTTTTACCAAAATCCTCAATTTGACTCATTTTTAACCCATATGGACCGAATGTCAAACCGAATCAACTCAATTGATCCCAATTTTGATCAAATTCAATTCTAAACTTCAAATCAACACTCTAAATACAAATTTAAATAAAAAACAAGCCCAATTTTGTTCAAATTTGAGTCTAATTTAAACTTAAACCCAAAACCCCATTTTTGCCCTAAATTACCCATGAATCTAAACATGACCAAACCCAATCCAATTCAACTCAAATTCTTTTCAAAATTGTTCTAAAACTTGTATGACACATTCTTATACCAAACAAAACATTTATTTGACACAAATTTTGACCAAATTCCACCCAAAATTCATTTCGGCCAAAAAGCCCAATTTTGGCCCATAAGCCCAATTCCCTTCAAATTGAACCCCATGACCCATGAAAATTCCCAAATCAATTTTCAATCAAATTTTGACATGTCCAACATTAATTTAAATCAATTACTAATCATTTTGATGAAGCCACAATCAATTTAAAAATCAAAATCATCATATGCATGTTAAAGGCCTATACCTTTATGCATTTTGAAAAACCCACAAAATCAAATTTTAAAGGCCCAATTATGAGCCCACATGCCATATATCCCTTTTATTAACATTCCATGGCATTTAATTTACCTTATTATGGCATTACATCCAACTCATGCATACATACATGACATCATACCAAATTGGGCATGTTGGCCTAAAATCTCAAAATTCATGAGAATTTTTAATTCCTTTTGCATGAAAAATTCCCATAGCTCATGTGCATCATGGCATGACCCATGGACTCTTCCATGACCATCCAAAGTCAATTCTTGCCAAAATAGGCAAGGGGAGGTGACCCTTCCAATCTCCCCTCATATCAAATTCCCCCCACTTCCAAACAATCAAATCTTTCCCCAAACTCCCAAACTAGCCACTAAATTTCACCTAAACCTCCCCATGGACCTTAAAATCAGCTCAAACCACTTTGGGCAAGGGCTTAGCCAAAGAACCAAGGGGATTACCCAAGTTAGCCACCTTTAACCCAAAATCCAAATTCCCATTGAATCTTAACCATGGAACCACCAAATACTCAAATTGAAACCTCCACTCAACCTCTCTGACCTCACTGAGCTCAGACTTGACCTGAACCTGGCCGGACAACCACCTCAGCCGCCGGAAAACACCAAGCTGAGAGCCTTAATTTAATTCAAAAATTGAATCTTGCCTTGCTGAGCTGTTCCATTCCAATTGGACTTCACAGCTCTTCTTCCCTTGACCTAAGCAGCTGATCCCAGGTCCTAACTCCCCCTGGGAAGCTCTCCAACCATGGCTATTTAAACAGCCATCTTCCATGGACAAAAGTTTGGTTGAAATCAAGTCTCTCAAAACCTCAATCTAAGTAGCCTAAACTCTTCCCCTAACACAGAGAAGAAGTTCCCCACTGTTCCCCTACTCTCTTCTCCACTGATTGAGCTCAATTTGAGGGCTCAATTCTCAGGTCAGAACAGGACAATCCTTGAACCTACACAGAAATCAAATTAAATCTTCTCACACCTTCACCAGAGGTAGAGAAGAAGTTTTCCAGTGAAAGCACCCTCACCAGGCCACTCAATCTCTCCAGCCGTCAAAGCTTGAAATCGGGCTTGGTCAGAGTCATACATAGGCGTTTCACCAAAGCTCCAGGCTTCATCATTAGCTTCCCCAGACTCCAACAAACATGCCAAGCCTCTTTGATTGAAGCTTCACTTCTCAGAGCCAAGGCATTGACCTCTTCTCCCGAGCGTCCAACAATTCTTCATTTTTTGGTTTTATTTCAATGCATCATAGCTGTATAGATGTGTTCGTCTTGTTGAGACGAGTTCATAAAGCCCAAGAACGTGTAATTCAGTTGAGAAATGAGGGAGATAGTAGGTCTAGAAGGTGGACGGTTCTCGGCTCACACCAGTTGGGATAATGAACGGATGTCATTGTATCGCCCGTGTAATAGATGAACGACCAGGATCGTGCTAAATGAAGAAACAATTCATGAACCGTGGGCCGCGTGGCATCCCAGTTAGATGGCGGTGTCGATTAGAGAAGCGCTGCGTGGGACTTCGGAGCTGCCTAGGATGACGAGGCGCCACGCTGGATAAGTAGGAAATTAGGGTATTTTTAATTTATTTAATTACCCTAAACTTTAAAAATGCATAACTTTGCATAGAAAAATCATAAAAATAAAAGAAAAATACCCCCTTGCTCAGTGAACAGAGGAGAATAATGTGGAAAAAGAATTAATCTATTTTGCTGAGTTTTTATTTTTAATAATTTATTACTGTTCTTAATGTTTTAATTCTCCATGCATGTATGAAATTCACCATGGCATGAGACCATAGGGCTTTTGTAGCCTCTGAGCGTGGGAACATTCTCTGAATTTTCCAAGGCCAGAGGTTACCTCTATGGTAAGTTATTTATTTTCTAAGTTTATGTTCCTGTTTTGGTACTTTAATTTCAATAATTAGCATGTTGATTAATAAAATCTAGGAAAATTAGGGGAGGTATCTTATGACCAGAGGACCCTAGGAAAATTATGGCTTGACTTAACTCCTTAAAAATAGCCCTAATTAGCCTAAACATTTAAAACTGAATTTTAATTAATTAAGGGTACACACACATCAAAATCACTTGAAAACAAATCTCCATTATCCCTTAGAATACAGAGAACCTCACATAAAAATTTCAAGTCAATTGGAGTTAATTTAACCCATTAAATGAATTAATTAAGTGACATAGCTATTATAAAAATTTAAAAAATTCATAAAATCAAAATACATTTCAAAATTTCACCAAATTGGTTTTGGGGCTTCTCTGATGTCAGGGGAGTCTAAGAAAATTAAAATTGAGATTTTTATAAAATTTTCATTTTTGACCTAACTTTTACTATTTTAATAATTAAAAAATTATAAAAATCATAAAAATATTAAAATTCATAAAAATATTAAAATTCAGAAAAATGTCATGTTTGTTCCCCTAATTACTTAGGAATCAACCAAATATTTTTTCCTAGGCCCCAAAATAAAGATATTGAATTTTCAAGGCTTAGGACAATATTTAATATTAAAAATGAATTTTTTAACCTTTTCACTAAATAAATTCTAAAAAATTCAAAGAAAAATCAGAAAAATATAAAATTTGTTTCTATGAACTCTTTGAGGTTAGAGGAACTTAAGAAAAATATAAAATCCTTTTTTCAACTTTAGTTTTATTTTATAATTAATTAACACCCTAAAAATTAAAATAATCATAATAAATAAAATATAATTCAAAAAATTACCAAAATTGGTCCAAGTGGTCCTCTGGTCAGTAGGAACATTCCATAATTTTTCTAAGGACAAAAACCTCACCTTGCTCATGTTGTTGAATTGTCATTGAAAATCCTTATTTTTCATTAAAATAATTATATATAAATTAAATAAAAAACAGTTTTCTTCTCTAATGTCTTAATTGACATGTGAGTGAAGTGACATAAAAATTTCATATTCATTTGTGCTTAATTTAGTGAGTTATGAGATGAATAAGCTTAAGAGGACAAAAAGGTAATTAAGGATTTTAACCCTAATTAATACTTTAGGCTTAATCAAAGAGAGGGATGAACATTTGATCTTAAATTTTCTCTTGGATGATTGAAACTTAGGGAATTAAAAGGGTAGTAATTGTGGATTTTGGGGATCATGCGCAACGGAAGCGAAATTAATTAAAACGCATATTAAAGTCATTTCCCCAAAACCACCAAGGATCTCATGTGTTCATACAAATCAAAACATAAACCCAAAAAGAAGTGCAAGAAATCATACCATGCAAGAGTTCTACTCTTAGATTTCCTCGGATCTTTAAGGCGCTGAAACCACCGCCCTCTACCGGTATCCACACTCGAACGGATTTCCAAATGGCTTCCAACTGCTAGATCGGAAACGGGGTATTCTCCAAAACCAAAAGAACTCTCTTCCTCTCTTGCAAGAGTTCAAAAGGAATAAAAAAAATTGACTTCATAAGCCATGAACCCTCCTTTTAATTGAAGTGGCACCATTTCATGACACCTCTTCATTATTATTATAAATTACTCAAGAGAGAGAGTGTTCATCAACCATTCTAGTCCATTCAAATTTTATGCGACCCTATAGGTTCAATTAACATTGGCAGTAGGATTAAATCACCATTTAAAAACCTACAAGTTATAGTTGGTCTCTAGCAAGACACTATAACTACCCAAGTTAGTATGAATAGTCTCAAGATCCGAGACAACCTGATTGTTAATGACATAATCCTTTTATCACGTGATATCATGATAGAATATAAGGCATGGAATAATGTCAACCTTATATCTCTCTATCTTTAATTTCTCGACTCCTGATTAGACTGATAAAATAAATGCAATTGATCTCCATCAATTCATTTGAGTGTGGCCACACAATTCTCAGTCTAAATCATTCGAGGGGCCCAGAGATATCTCTCTTATTATAAGAGGGATAAATTCCATCTTGATTACTCATATCTCACTACATGATTCATATTATGCCCAATCATAATCTTTATGGTCATCCCGTCAAAGACAACGTTGGGTTATGTCTAAACATAATATTCCTCATGTTGAGAACCATGACAATCTCGAGTCGGAGGATTCGATGTCACTACAACTTGAGATTAACATATGACTTATATCCATGATTTAATCTCAAAGCGAGTCGATCCAATATTTGTTCTCCAATAAATACATATAAATCTGATGTGTATCCTCATACATATATTCATGTCATGAATATCCATCAAACTTTATATTAATCTTTATTTATTATCATTCCCACAACAATAAGCGATTATGGATATTTAGAATAATCTTCATAATAAACATGAAACTATTCAAGGTTGTTCTTCTATCATAAACATGCTAATTAAAATAGAAAAATATTCATAAAAGTTCAAAATACATATCCATATAATAGGCCTAGGGCACTATCACTAACAAGTAATTCATTAATCACTTTTAATATATCAAAATGAGACTTTAACTAATTAAAACATTTAAATTTTGTAAGAGTAATTAAAAATTTAGATTATTAAAATTAGGAATATGACTTTAGAAGATATCAATTCCTTAATCTAAAATCCCTAAATGGATCAATTCAATAATATTTAACTCTTAATTAATTATAAAGAAATGATGATTAAAATTAATAATTAAAAAGGGAAATAATTTTGTTAAATAAATTAAAGCTTAAAACATTAAATGATTTAATAATCAAATTGAAATAAATTTAAAACATTAAAACTAATTTAAAATCACTTAAGAACAAACTTAAAACAAATTTGAAACATTAAATAATCTCAAAATAATTTATAATTAAAAATGTAAAAATCAAACGAATTTAAATTAACCTAAAGTCATATGATTAATTCGAATCAAATTTAAATCGTCAAAATTTAATAAAATTAAGTAATTTAAACACCTCTTTCAACTCAAGTAATTTAAAACATTTAAAAAAAAATCAACCCGAATTTTGAAACTAAATTGAATTATCCTAAATCATCAACTCATCCTTAATTAAACGATTAAATTCTTTAACGAACTAATTTGCCCCTAATGACATTCATTATTATAACTCTTAAATGAAGCATCAAATGAAATGTCACTTCACTCCTAGGATAATCAAACATCCTAATTCTCTGAGCAAGGGTAACCCGGAGATTGATTCACCACCTCAATAAAACCAATTGAACTTAAAGTAATCCCTAAAATGTTTAAGAAGATGATCAGAATTCAAATCCCAGCACTTCTCTAACTTGACGGGATGTCTCAAAGAACAGTGAAACTTCACTATTCTTTGGTGAAGAAAATCATCCTTAATAAAACACAAGAACCTAGACGTCGTAGGAATTGACTAGCAATAGGATTAGGATTTTGGTAGACAACCAGAACCTTCCCTTAGCTTTACCTAGGTGTTTTCTTACGAATATATAAATGCTCTGACATGTGTTTTAAGTGCAGCCGGGAATGACATGAAGACCCACCATGTACGCTTTTATTTTATTGCAATTTATTTACCTGCGCTATGCTTTCTTTCTTGCCAAATTTGCATGTTAAACAAGAATGTCACCTTGCGTGAAAACTGAAACTTTAGGATATCCACAAAACTGAAACCCAGAACTAAATTAAAATCAACACAAGATAAAATTCACCGCCACAAAATTAAAAATATAAAACAACTCAAAATTTAATCACAAACAGAACAACAAAACTACACCTACAACTAAATTAAAATGTCTCGTTAGATGATCAGGAATCCCTCAGATGATGTAACCCAGGTGTTCCAACGAGATTTCCCACAGTCTAAATGAAAGTGTGGAACTCATTCAGTTGGGTTTAGCAAATTCATTTGGACTAAGTGAATCCGATGAAAATACTGCTGTCGGGATGACGAAACCGTGGGATCTTAATCAGTCTCTCTTAATCAACTTTAAGATTTGTTTTAATTAAAACATTAAGACATCTCAATTTTCAACCTCTTTAAACCAAAACACCTCTCTCATCTCCTGATTGCCACTTTCTAAAACTAAACCTTTTGCAACAACAAGGAGCTTGGAGCATAGTGGGCAGCAAGGCCATCGTCGTCAGCAAAACTTGTGTCTACTTCAACAAAACCTTTCTTAGAATTAAATAACAAAGCCATAGTATTTCGAGGTAGTCTGCCTAGTGCAACATAAATCCTCAAATTTTTTAAGGCATTTTGTATAATTGTGTTATGTAAATTAAGCCCTAACCGGTCTTAGGACTCCGAGGTAGTCGTTTGGTACGACATAAACCCTCACATCTTTGAGGCTATTTGTGTGATTATGTCATACAAATATAAGTCCTAATTAACTAAAATTGGCAGGATTACAACATTAAATAAACTCTCAAATTGAAGCCAAATAATAGGATAGTTTGGGAAGTTGCCATGATTCTTCTCGGATCCTCAGCTTCTCCAACTTCTTTTCCTTTGGATTCCTGAAATAAACTGTTCCAATCCATTCCCTTTTTAAACTTCCAAAATTCAATCCTTTGAAACCTTAAACTTTGAAATTACTCAGAGTAAAACCACTGATCATTATCGAGAGTTTTCTTAAATGATTCCCGTCATTTAAGATGTAATTAATTATAAGGGCTTGCCCTTATAGGGAACTTTAAGAACCCAGGTAATATAAACCCTGCTTAATTCTTTCATATTAAGCAGGGGAACTTGTCTGCTTATAAAATTGGTTTGCAGACCAAACGGATGTGATAATTCATTTATTTTATTTAATCGAGCCCCATCATCAAGCAGTGTGTCTATTCTTCGGAAAAGATATGCGGTTTGTGATGTGGTGCTCGTTTATATAAACTATTTGGGATGTGAGATCAGTTTGATTTCATATCTTAAAATTTTCAAACTCAAAATTATTTTAAAAAATCAAATGCTTCTTTCTAAAATTATATATATATTTAAATTAAATTTAAAATCTAAAATTCGCCGACAACTTCTGTAGGCGACCACTTTTCAAAAAAAAAACCTAAAAAATATGTCAACAGTGTCTGGCGACTCCGCTGGGATATAGTTCCTCTCTCCATTTTGATCAAATGGTTTTGCTTTCATAAATTGATAGTGAATCTATGCCCCTTATGGATCAAACTATCATTCTTTCCGTTGACATACCAAATTCATTTCTGTCTTGAACGGGTATAGTCAACTCTCGTGGATTTTTGAGCCGTTGTTTAGACACCTCTAAATAGAGAGGTTCAGGAATCCTTTTACCTCTTTAAGGTAGGTTGGACCCCCAATGGGTGTTAGCTTAGGTGCGGTCCCTCGGGTCGAGAAGTCTTACGAGATTTTCTCTCCCTTTCCAAATTCTGAATTGAATCCTTTACCTTTTCTATAACCTTCTTCCATTAATGGTTTTGTTCCTAAACAAATAAATGTTCTAATAAACAACCCTTTTATAAACAAACTCTTTTAAAATCACAAATACACGAATAAGACAGAATCTGAAGATACCTTGCAAATAAAACTAAGAAGACTAAGAAAAGATAAATGAAAATTTGTTCAGAATCTTTTGGAGAAATTCATTCTTTTTCTTCCTAGAAAGTTTTGGTGACGAAAGGAAACATAATTCGAGACTAACAATCGGAATCTACCCTGCAGAAAATGTCTGTGCCGAAGTTGATTTTCTCTTTCACCAATGGAATAGACTTAGCTGTCTACAAGGACGAGCTGCCTAACAATACGATCATTCGCTTTGGACAAGGGTTCAACAATACGGACATTAAGTTCGCCGATGTTACTCTCTTCGCACTGATGAACAAAGTACCTGAAACTGAGGAGCCCATAATTGAGTTTAACCTTAAATTAGTTCAAGAGTTCCCTCTCCCTCGAAGGGTCCCAGCTAAAAGAAGCACCACTATTCATAGGAGGTTAGCTGCTACCCCTAGGACGGTCATCTCTACCCCCACCAGTCTAGTCATCACAACACCAACCCCAGCTCCCGCGAAACTGAAAGGGAAGGAAGTCCAAGTCTGTGATGAGCATGTTATCATGGAGGGTTCAGACTTTGTTGCAATACTGTCTGTTTTCGAGATAGGGTTTAGTTCAAAGTTTAGACCCTTAACCCGGACACAAAGGAGGAATAAGAACAGAAAGATTGATAAGATCAAAAAGGCCAAGGTTGCTGAAGCTGCCTTTCTTGAAGAGATTCCTGAGGAAGAAGAAGAATTGCCTGAGATTTCAACGCTTTTGGAAGGAAGTAGGTTTCACCCTCTCTCCGCTGCATCTGATGAGGAAGATGCTCGAAGGATTACCGCTACATTGCCTTTACCTGTAGTCTACAGTGATTGCAAGTGGAAGAAGATTAAGACTACGTCGCTTACCCGTTTGCGAGCAGTAGTAGAGAAATTAGCTAAGAAAGAAGGTTGCCCCGTGTCGGAGATTCTAAGAAGAATGGGACGAGTACTTGCTAGATCCCGCCTTGGACCACGAGTAGACCCTGTCACTGCTCCAAAAAGGCCAAAGAAAAATGTGCGATCTAGCGAGAGAAGTTCGCCTGTTGTTGTATCAGGTCACCATATTAGGGAGGACACCACCTACCGTCGTACAGCCGACAGACCATCTGGTCCTAGGCCACCTGCTACAAGAAGGATGGTTTGGTAACCTATTATCGCTGAATCGATACCAACAGAACGCTCTGGAAAGAGAAGCCTCGTCAGAAAGCTCGAACCCGAAGAAAGTGCTACTGCATTGAAAGAAACTCCTAGAGATGAAGTTCAACAGTCGTCGCCTGACAACCGCGAGACCGTCTGGATGAGACCACTTGAGGATGCTATAGGAAAGCTAAGAAAGGATATCCGACGGTTGGTGAGGGAAAGAAGAGAAGGATTGGGAAATGAAGTGGAGTCATCAGAGTTCATGGATGAAGAGTGTGCTGAGATCAACATGGTTGAGACCTGAGCATCGTCAGCTCTGCAAGGAGTTCCAACAACTTCTGAAAGAGATGAACCAGAAGCAATGGGAGCGCGTCTTCAAGAAAAGGATGACACGATCTCTCAGATGGAAAAGAGGATGGAGGAAATGGCGGCTGCCTTAGCCTCTCTCCAGAGTCAGCTTCAAACTCAGAAGGAAACACCCCCAGAGATCATCCACATTGCACACGGAGGAAAAGAAATCACATCTTTCAACAGAGATGAATAGCCGAAGAAGGATTCAACGCAGAACATGATTACCGAAAAAGATATTAAGAACATGGTGGAACAGCAGGTGCGAGAAGCCTTTGCCCAGTCTAAGAGTGGAGCATCTATTCAGACGAGTAGACCTTACCCTGAGGAATTTGATGCTGTCCAATACCCGAAGGGCTTCTTACCACCCCTGTTTAAGACTTTTGACAGTACGGGGAACCCCCGACAGCATGTCGCACATTTTCGTGTTAGTTGCTGCAATGCCTGTGGGAGCGATGCCTTAATCTTTCGTCATTTCGTCAGCAGATTGTCAGGGATCGCCTTCGATTGGTATGCAGAATTGCCGAATGGTTCAGTCAAGACCTTTTCAAAATTGGAAAGCCTCTTCGTTAAGCGGTTTGCCGGGGCTCGGCACCACATCACTATCGGTGATCTAGTGGTGGAGCAACAGAAACCGAACGAAACCTTAGTGGATTACATACTTCGATGGAGGAATTTAAGCATGAAGTGTGAACCACAAATTCAGGAACAACATGCAGTTGGTATCCTACTGAAGAGTATCTATGGCCCGATAAAACTTCTCCTCAAAGGATTCACAATTAAGACTTTCGAGAAGAGCAAGGTCGGGAGCCTGCAGGAGGAAGCGACACAACTGAGTTTTGTCGATAAGACTGATAAACAGAAACCAATGAAAGCGTTTGAGAAGAAATAAGGAATCATCGCGGTAATATATAACGGTAAGTAGCCAGTGCAGATACAGCGATAGCGGCCGCAGCCAAGCTACCAACCACTGCAACGGACTTATCAACAACCTCAGCAGAGATATCAACAACCTCGACCAAGTTATCAATCGCTGGAGCATGATCAACCGCCGCCTCATCAACTGCCTGCCCTGAAGGAAATTTTTAATAAGGAGTATTCCTTCAAGACTGAAGCAGTGGCCAAGATGTTTCGCAGTTTGATGAAGACGCCCAACTTTCAGCTGTCAGAGCCCAGGAGGCCAGAGGAAGTCGATAAGAAGGATCATCCGAATTACTATCCCTACCATAGGATGCTCGAACATAAGATAGAAGACTGCTTTACCTTCAAGAATTGGCTCGAGGATAATCTTCAGAGAGGGAACATAACGATCCCGAAGGAATACATGAAGTAGCCCCAAAAAAGAGGTTCCATCAATGTTATTTCTACAGATCCTATTGTTCCGATAGACCTGTACACGACCAACGATGGATGGAGTACTTTCTAGACAAAGTCTTCAAAGAGAATTTTGGATCGCATCCAGACCGTTTCAGTGCGTGCTTCAATTCAGAGTTCGAAACCTGCCGAGCTGGCACTATTGCTTGCAATTGAGGAACCACCCCAGAAGGAGGAGAAGATTGTGGAAAAAGAGAAGATCGAGGCTCCGAAGGGTAGAGTAGGGGATGCTGTTCCTAGGATGGTTGTTTCTGATTCAGGGGAGAAATCCCTCGAACCTCTGACTCTGTATGATTATTTGCTTGCCCTGGCGGGATCTTATAATGATAAGAGTTTTGGTGTTGGCTACGTTTTGACTGTTTCTAACGATTACGTAACTAACGACAACTAACCTAATCCATATTTCAATCTCAATGAGAATAACGATTCTCAAATCATACAAAACCTCGACGACCCTGACAAAAGAAAATACGTTCACAAGGATGGCTACGAAAGCTCAAGAAGTGATGATTCCATTTGTAAATTCTGAGGAGCTCCAATTGCAATAGAATTAGAGTTATCAGATTCCAAAGCAACTTCAGAAGAGCCAGTTGTTCTGATTCGAGAAGAGACACCGACAGATCCAGCACCAGATTAACAAGAGAAAACATAAGTTAATTTAAGAAGTGGAAAAGTTATACCCCCGAGAATGGGTCCGAAGGATAAAGGAAAGCAGGTGGTTGCTCAGGAAGAGCCAACCCCAGCGGAGGAATTGCCCATTCAGGAAGAAATTGAAGAACCAGGTAATAAAGTGGACTATAACGTGCTAACCCATCTTAGGAAGCTGCCAGCCGAACTGAGCATCTACGACGCTCTGATCCTGTCAAAGAGATGAGAGAAACTCTGATCAAGGCCCCACTTGATCCAGAAATTTGTTTAGCTCAAATGGCCGATAATTCCT
The DNA here is from genome assembly GCA_022702705.1 of Papilionanthe hookeriana x Papilionanthe teres. Taxonomy (NCBI): domain Eukaryota; kingdom Viridiplantae; phylum Streptophyta; class Magnoliopsida; order Asparagales; family Orchidaceae; genus Papilionanthe; species Papilionanthe hookeriana x Papilionanthe teres. The sequence continues at coordinate 4,873,110 of CM040427.1, forward strand.
TAGATTAGGTTTGCTCGTTAAAAGAACAGCGCGGTGTTACCTTCACGGACAATGATCTCCTACTTGGAACAGCTGATCACAATCGACTGTTGTACATTTCAGTTACTGTCGGAAAGTTTAGGCTCTCCAGGGTGCTAGTTGATCCGGGAGCATCAATCAACAAAATGAACCTTCGGATGTTAGCATATTTGGAAATTGATGCTCGCGACCTCGAAGCAGAAAAAATGTTATTAAGGGGCTTCAATCTGAAAGGAGAAAGAGCTCTTGGATCGATAACACTATTAATGAAAACTAGCGATTTGGCAAAGACAACCGTAAACTTCTACATAATTGATTCTGAGACATCATTCAACGCTCTATTGGGTCGGCCGTGGATCCATGAGAACCAGATGGTACCGTCGTCTCTACACTAGTGCATAAAATATTATGAAGGAGGAGAACAGTGTATCAAAAGTGATTTGCAACCGTTCTCCGTGCATAAAATCGGAATTCATGACGATGCAGCCTACTACGCACCTGTTGACCTCATTTTACAATGGGTCAATACCTTTTGACCTAAAAAGTCAACATTGGTCAAAATAGTCAAACCAGACCCAGTGACCAACCCTATTGACCGCATAGGTCAACCTTATGACCTAAAAAGTCAACTTTGGTCAAAATGGTCAAACCAGACCCACTGACCAACCCTGTTGACCCATAGGTCACCATTATGACCTAGAAAGTCAACATTGGTCAAAATGGTCAAACCAGACCTAATGACCTACCCTGTTGACCCCATAGTCAACCTTATGACCTAAAAAGTCAACTTTGGTCAAAATGGTCAAACCAGACCCAGTGACCAACCCTGTTGACCCCATAGGTCAACCTTATGACCTAAAAAGTCAACATTGGTCAAAATGGTCAAACCAGACCCAGTGACCAACCCTGTTGACCCCATAGGTCAACCTTATGACCTAAAAAGTCAACTTGGTCAAAATGGTCAAACTAGACCCACTAACCAACCATGTTGACCCCATAGGTCACCCTTATGATCTAAAAAGTCAACTTTGGTCAAACTGGTCAAACCATACATAGTGACCCTGTTGACCCCATAGGTCAACCTTTTGACCTAAAAAGTCAACTTTGGTTAAATTGGTCAAACCGGACCTAATGACCTACACTCGTTGACCCCATAGAGTCAACCCTATGATCTAAAAAGTCAACTTTGGTCAAATTGGTCAAACCGGACCTAATGACCTACATCTGTTGACCCCATAGGTCACCCTTATGACCTAAAAAGTCAACTTTGGTCAAATCGGTCAAACCAGACCTAATGACCTACACTGTTGACCCCATAGGTCAACCCTATGACCTAAAAAGTCAACTTTGGTCAAATTGGTCAAACCAGACCTAATGACCTACACTGTTGACCCCATAGGTCAACCCTATGACCTAAAAAGTCAACTTTGGTCAAACTGGTCAAACCAGACCTAGTGACCTACACTGTGTCGACCCATAGGTCAACCCTATGACCTAAAAAGTCAACTTTGGTCAAATTGGTCAAACCAGCACCTAATGACTCTACACTCGTCGACCCCATAGGTCAACCTTTTGACCTAAAAAGTCAACTTTGGTCAAATTAGTCAGACCAGACCCAATGACCAGTCTTGTTGACCCATAAATCAACTTTTTCACCCACTAACACATTTAGAGCACCACAATGACAAAATCATAAGAATTGGACATCTTAAAGTCAATTTGATCAATTTGGGCTGACTTGGGTCAACCCAAGTCAAAATTGGTCAACACCTATCTATTTTGATTAAAATAGATAAAAATGAAATAAAAATAACAAAATTAATCAAATAATTAATTTCAAAATTATTTTGATTAATTAAAATGATTAATGATTTAATTTTCAAAATTTTAATTAAATGACATAATTAAAATGAAAATTAAAATCATAAAATAACAAAAATGACAAAAATAATCAATTAATTAATTTGAAATTATTTTCAATTAATAAATTGATTAATAAAATAATTTCCACCAATTTTAGTTAATAAAATAATTAATTAAAATGGGAATTAAAGAAGAAATGAATTCATCTTTAGCCTCTTCATATTTAATTGGGTTAAACCATCTTAAAGGCTTATTTAACACTTAATTAAGCCCATCTTAAGGCCCATTACCCATGGCTTAACATTCATGGTTATACATGGGATGAGGTGTCACCACCTCCTTCACTCTAAACACATTCTCTCTATGAAGTGGCCAGCCAACACAAGGCCATTTTCTCCACCTCCCAAGCCACCCAATGGGAGGAAAACTACACATGAAACCCCCTTACCATGGTTAATGGTAATGATGAAGGCTAGGCATATGTGTCACCATTTGCCAAGCCTAAGAAGTGAGGTGTAAGCTCATTAGCAAGTGAAACAACAGCTCACAAGTAACCTCCCACAATTGCCAATGGACAATAGACAAAGAGATGAAATTCATCATGACAAACTTAGGGAGAAGCATCCAAGCCTATCTCCAGCCAATTGATCACCTAATCAGCTAATAGAGGAGGTAACTAATCCTCTAGAACAGCCTAAGCCAAGCCAATACCATCCCCATGCTATAAATAGACCCCATAGCCGAAACTAGCAAAGAGGAGAAAAATATTTAGGGAGGTCCGTAGGCTGCTCAAACCCTCTTGCTCCCAACAAAAAACTTCTTCCTAAGAGCTTCCACAATCTTTTAGGATCAATTCCAAGCCTTAGTTTCAGCTCATTTGAGCCAATTTGATCAATTTTCAAAAACAGCCCAAATTAGGCATCTCTTTCAAATTCCTCCCAAAGCTTGACTTCTGGAACAAATTGCTGCAGCAACTATCTTCCATTGGGGTCCTAGAAGGCAACCATAAAGTCTGATCTAGCTTGATTTGCTTGTGGCCAAGGTATGTAATTTATCTTTGCAAAATAAATCATGTTTTTGTTAAATCATGTGCTATACTAGCTCAAAAGTGTATCATCACTGTATGGATAGATACCTCTCATCCAGATGAGCATTTGAAAAAAAAATCACTCAATTTCGTCAAGAAATGAGTGAGATATTAACATTTGAAGTTTAAGGGTTTCAGAATTTTCGGAATTAAACCCCGAATTTTCTCAGCCGTCCGATCCCTCGCCTTTGGGATGGACGGCGTTGATCTGCGCGCACGGTGTCCGCTGTCCGGCCGTTGCATGAGATCCTCCCGCTCTTTCGACGACGCCGAGGACACGCCTCGTCCCCAGGGGGCTTTGGCGGCTCAAAAATAAAAAAAAAGAAAAAATTCTTTTTAACCCTTTAAACTTCAAAAATTCATATCTTTTTAACCACAGGTCCTAAAAATAAAATAAAAATACCTCTGGAAAGCTCTTGAAGAGGAGAAAATTTTTAGACCAAAATCATAATTTTATTCTAAGTATTTAATTTTTAATTAATTAAATACTCTCTGGAGTATTTTAATTATTAAAAATTATTTACAAATCAAAAAATTATGAAACTTTGAGGCATTTATCTTTATGTTCTTAGGGACCTTCCATAATTTTTCTATGGACAGAAAACATGCCTAGGATACTTTTCTTGAATTTTCAAGTTTCTTTGTAATTATTTCAAATAATAATTATAAAAATTTGAAAATTAAGAAAATAAAAATACAAATGACTAGGAATGATAGGGCAACAGATCAATGACCCTAGGAAAAATATTTCTAAGTCATAGAAATAATTTTGAATGACATTTGAAAATTTAGGGTTAAAATCATTTATTAATTAAATAATTTTGAATCCTAAAATAACCCTTTGTAAAATTGAACTATTTTCATCAACAATCTAAGTTTGAAAATGGTTCTAGCCTATGATAGGCTAATAATAAACCTCACTCGAGTCTAAAATGACAAGATTAGATTCAATTAAGGCTTAAAATGACATTTAAATCCATTAAACCTTACCTAAATTAGGTTTAATAAAAATTAAACTCTTTTAATTAAGTTTAAGGACACACTAAACTTAATTAACCCATTAAACCTTACCTAAATTAGGTTTAATAAAAATTAAACTTCTTTAATTAAGTTTAAAGACATAATAAACTTAATTAACCAATTAAACCTTACCTAAATTAGGTTTAATAAAAATCAAACTCCATTAATTAAGTTTAAGGACACACTAAACTTAATTAATCCATTAAACCTTTCCTAAATTAGGTTTAATAAAAATTAAACTTCTTTAATTAAGTTTAAAGACATAATAAACTTAATTAACCCATTAAACCTTACCTTAATTAGGTTTAATAAAAATTAAACTTCTTTAATTAAGTTTAATGACACACTAAACTTAATTAACCCATTAAACATTACCAAAATTAGGTTTAATAAACATCAAAGTTCTTTAATTAAGTTTAAAGACACACTAAACTTAATTAACCCATTAAACCTTACCTATTTAAGAAGTTTAATGACACACTAAACTTAATTAACCCATTAAAAATTACCTAAATTAGGTTTAATAAACATTAAACTCTTTTAATTAAGTTTAAGGACACACTAAACTTAATTAACCCATTAAACCTTACCTAAATTAAGTTTAATAAAAATTAAACTTTTTTAATTAAGTTTAAAGACACATTAAACTTAATTAACCCATTAAACCTTACCTAAATTAGGTTTAATAAAAATTAAACTCTTTTTAATTAAGTTTAAGGATATATTAAACTTAATTAACACAAAACTAAACTCCCTTCATTAGGTTTAAAGACATACTAAACTTAATTAACCTCCTTCAACATAAGGTTTAATCAAACCTAAACCCTAATTAGGTCTAACCATTAGACCTAATTAAACCATTAAGCCTTAACTAACTAAGGTTTAATCAAACTCAAACTCTAATTAGGTCTAACCCTTAGACCTAATTAAACCATTAAGCCTTAACTAACTAAGTTTTAATCAAACTCAAACTCTAATTAGGTCTAACCCTTAGACCTAATTAAACCATTAAGCCTTAACTAACTAAGGTTTAATCAAACACAAACCCTAATTAGGTCTAAGCCTTAGACCTAATTAAACCATTAGACCTTAACTAACTAAGGTCTAATCAAACCTAAACCCTAATTAGGTCTAACTCTTAGACCTGATTAAACCATTGAACCTTAACTAACTAAGGTTTAATAAAACCTAAACCCTAATTAGGTCTAACCCATTAGACCTAATTAAACCATTAAACCTTAACTAACTAAGGTTTAATCAAACCTAAACCCTTATTAGGTCTAACCCATTAGATCTAATTAAACCATTAGACCTTAACTAACTAAGGTTTAATAAAACCTAAACCCTAATTAGGTCTAACCAATTGGACCTAATTAAACCATTAGAGATTAACTAACTAAGGTTTAATCAAACCTAAACCCTAATTAGATCTAACCATTAGATCTAATTAAACCATTAAGCCTTAACTAACTAAGGCTTAACTAAATTCAAATCCTAATTAGGTCTAAACCTTAGACTTAACAAGACCATTAAGCCTTAATTAACCAAGGTTTAACAAAAATCAAACCTGACTTAAGTCTAACCCATTTAGACTTATGTCAAACCAAACTTAGTTAGATCTAAGTCAAACTTAAGTCCAATCTACACTGAACTTAAATCAAACTTAAACCTAACTTAAGCCTAATCTACATTACACTTAAGTCAAACCAAACCCTTAGGTTCAACCTGACATGAACCTAAAACAAACCTAAACCTAACTTAAGTCTAACCTACATTAGACTTAAGTCAAACCAAACTTAGGTTCAACCTGACATGAACCTAAGTCAAAATTAAACCAACTCAAGTCTAGCCCATATTAAACTTAAGTCAAACCAAACTTTAGGTTCAACCCACATTGAACCTAATTAAACCTAACCTAACTTGAGTCCAATCTAACTTGAACTCAAGTTAACCTAAACCTTAGGTACAACCTACATTGAACCTAACCTAAACCTAATCTTACTTGAGTCCAACCTAACTTGAACTCAAGTTAACCTAAACCTTAGGTTCAACCCACATTGAACCTAACCTAAACCTAACCTAACTTGAGTCCAACCTAACTTGAACTCAAGTTAACCTAAACCTTAGGTTGAACCCACATTGAACCTAACCTAAACCTAGCCTAACTTGAGTCCAACCTAACTTGAACTCAAGTTAACCTAAACCTTAGGTTCAACCCACATTGAACCTAACCTAAACCTAACCTAACTTGAGTCCAACCTAACTTGAACTCAAGTTAACCTAAACCTTAGGTTCAACCCACATCGAACCTAACCAAAACCTAATCTAACTTGAGTACAACCTAACTTGAATTCAAGTTAACCTAAATCTTAGGTTCAACCCACATTGAACCTAACCTAAACCTACCTAACTTGAGTCCAACTTAACTTGAACTCAAGTTAACCTAAACCTTAGGTTCAACCCACATTGAAACTAACCTAAACCTATTCTAACTTGAGTCCAACCTAACGTGAACTCAAGTTAACCTAAACCTTAGGTTAAACCTACATCAAACCTAACTTAAACCTAACCTAACTTGAGTCCAACCTAACTTGAACTCAAGTTAACCTAAACCTTAGGTTCAACCCACATTGAACCTAACCTAAACCCAACCCAACTTGAACTCAAGTTAACCTAAACCTTAGGTTCAACCCACATTGAACCTAACCTAAACCCAACCCAACTTAAACTCAAGTTAACCTAAACTTTAGGTTCAATCCACATTGAACCTAACTCAAATATAACCCAACTTGAATTCAATCCAACTTGAACTCAAGTTAACCTAAATCTTAGGTTCAATCCACATTGAACTTAACTTAAACTCAAACATAACCTAACTCGAGTTCAATCCAACTTGAACTCAAGTTAACCCAAATCTTAGGTCCAATCCAGATTGAACCTAACTTAAACTCAAACATGACCTAACTTAAATTCAATCCAACTTAAACTTAAGTTAATCTAAATCTTAGGTCCAATCCACATTGAACCTAAATTCAACCCAAACCAAAGTTAAGTCTAATCTACATTAGACTTAAATCAAACCGAACTTGAGTTCAACCCCTAATGAACTTAAGACAATCCTAAATCTAGGTCCAACAAAATAGACTTGATTAAGACTTAAACCTTACCTAAAATGGATTTGAATGGTCAATAATTCTAATTAAGTCTAATTTATTAGGCTTGATTAACCTTTAAATCCTATTTAAACAAGGTTTAAAATTTAATTAAGTCCATCCTAAATCAAACCTATTAACTTAGGTTCAACCAGACATGAATTTAAGTTAATTCAACCAATATTGAATTTAACTTAAGTTCAAACAGACATGAACTCAAGTTAATCAAATTTAATCAACATTGAATTTAACTTAGATTCAATCAGGCATGAATCCAAGTTAATTCAACCAATATTGAATTTAACTTTAAACCTATTAACTTAAGTTCAGACAGACATGAACTCCAGTTAACTAAATTCAATCAAAATTGAATTTAAATTAGGTTCAACCAGACATGAACCCAAGTTAGTTCAATCAATATTAAATTTAACTTTAAATCTTTCGACAGACATGAATTCAAGAATAGACACGAACCCAAAATTTAAGTTCAAACTCAAGATCAATTCAACATTTCAGATCAATACCAACATAATTCGACATTCTAAAATTGAAATTGACATAACCGACATAAATCTGGTGTTGACATAATTAACGAAAATTTGACATTTCAAAAATAAAACAACATGATTAGCTTGAAGTTGACATTTCAAAATAACTTGACATTCAAAAAAAATATTCTGTGACATTATTTTTGACAATATTTTCTTTGCAGGATGAAGACAAGAAATTCCGTTTAGATTTTCTTTGCATGTTATAGGGTGTGCTAACTCTGTTTTGCAGGACGTCGACGACGGAATATTAGCAACAAAACAAAACAAAACTTTTAGGTTAGACATGTAAACTGAAACTTTTCAACAAAACAATGACATTGACAACAAAACAAAACTTTTAGGTTAGACATGTGACCTGAAACTTTTCAACAAAACAATGACATTGACAACAAAACAAAACTTTTAGGTTAGACATATAACCTGAAACTTTTCAACAAAACAACGACATTGACAACAAAACAAAACTTTTAGGTTGGACATATAACCTGAAACTTTTCAACACAACAACGACATGACAACAAAACCAGAACCTTTAGGTCAGACATAATACCTAAAGTATTCAATAACATGATATAATGACATTTGGGAGTGATAGTGGGTACATCTCTCCTTAAATTTTTTAGAAAACAAATGATTAACATTAATCAGAAGTTTTCTTAAACAATCGAGAATTGTTTAAGAAGTAATTAACTATAGAGGCTTACCTCTATAGGAGATCTAAAAGAACCTAAAACAGAAATCTCTAGTTTACCATGATTTTCTTAATATGAAAATTCTAGAATACGTTATTCTAGAATATCCTCATATAAGAATTATCATAAACACCTTTTTCTACTATTAGTCCTAAAAATTCTCTAAATCCTTCATAGGATTTATATGAATAAAACTAGGCTAATATTAGATGGCGACTCCTTGACATTGATATGATATATTGGATGGCGATGACATGACCTCATCCGCACAAAGGACATTAAAATCCTTTCCCCCTTTTTTTTTACATATCTTAAACTCCATCGCCACCAAGAGAGTGGCGACTCCGCTGGGGAGAATCTTTCTTCTCATCTTTTGTTATCATTTGTTTTCATTTCAAAATTTTGAAAATAAAAGTTCCCAGTTTATAAATAAGTCTATAATATTCGTTTTTCTTGAAATTATAGAAAAATCGCATTGGATTCTCCGAATTCGTACTTTTCTTACTTTCAAGACTTTGACATACCAATAGAGGAAAATCCTCCCTTTTATCATAATGATTATGGATTATTTAGTGAAACGGAATTCATATTAGATAATCCATATCAAACTGATTCTCAATCTTTTCAAGAATTTGGCTTGCAACCTTATGAAGACTTTCTGAATTTTACAGACAATTTACCTGAATATACACCTGAAGAACCTTACATCCTTGAAGAAATGAAAAGACAGAGTGATAAGAAAGGAAAACAAGTTTACGAGGAAGATGATGTTCCACCATCATCTATGTATGAGATCGGATCTTCTTCAAGGAACGTTCATGAAACTCCTTCATTTAAAAGAAAGAAAAGGTGGAACGAAAATGATAATTTTGAAACACCTGAATTTCAACAGAATATTTTTGGAAATCCTTCCTTTTTAGAGGAAAATCAATATATTCCAATTCCTGTTGAATACACTGACAATTCCTTTCAACCTAAAAGATCTCCCCCATTTCGTGCTGTACATTCAGTGTTTAAGAGATTAGCACCAAAAAAAATGTTCATTATCTAAGTTATTAGATAAAATGGGTTGTCCAGTCTCCAACACCATGAAAGGAGAATTTTAGCAATGGAAAAATCTAATTATCAAGAAACTGATTATCAATTACCAAATGATGAACATTGTGTTCGAGTGCCAGTAAAATTTTGACTGGGCCCTAGAATAAAAGATGTAGTGGTCACCAATGACATAACTCAATATAACAATTTAATGTCAGAAGCAGAAAATACAACTGCTAAAATGACAGACTTGGTCCAGATGCTACAAAAAGCAAATTATCCTTATACTGGATATGATACACCACCTGAGAATTCTCGCCCTATACTTGAAAATAATGTATGGAGGCGAAAATCGTCTGAAAGAAATTCTGATACCACCAACACTCCTGCAAATAATTCACAAGAAGAGATTTGCAGAAAACATTCTACAAAATCATTTCAGGAGAGATTAAGGAAATTAAAAGAAGATATTAAACAACTTTCAAGACAAGAAAGGAAAAATACTTCTGAAAGTTCTAATGAGAATGTTGCTAGCGTTAACATGGTAGAAACCCGATCTGCTTCCTTAGCACGAGAATCAAATGAAGAGGAATTGCGAGAGGTGATACGACAACGAGATGAACAAATAAGTCATCTTGAACAAAGAATGGAAGAACTGGTAGCAACTTTGCAAAAACCACCAGCCGACCCTTCTCCAGCTATTGAAATCATTAGACTGGAGGCTATTCACATCCTTGAAAGCAGAGAAGAACTAATGGATGTCGAGGAAAGTACTCAAAAGAGAAAGAATTCTCCTCATAACGAAACTCCAGAAAAGGATATTACAAAAATAGTGGAACAAAAGATTAAAGAAACAATGGCTCTGGCAAAAGCTGGAGCATTAACTCCAAAGGGTAGGCCATACCCAGAGGAATTTGATTCTGTTCAATATCCTAAAGGTTTTGTTCCTCCTGTCTTTAAAATGTTCGATGGGACGGGAAATCCCCGACAACATCTGGCACATTTTAGAGCAAGCCGCTGTAATGCTGGAGGAAATGACGCTCTCCTATTTCTACAATTTGTTAACAGTCTCACGGGAGTTGCCTTCGACTGGTATGCAGAACTTCCCAACGGATCTGTCAAAACTTTTGTAGAGCTTGAAAGCCTTTTTATTCAACGCTTTGCAGGAGCACAACATCATACCACTGTTGGTGATCTGGTGGTAGAAAAACAAAAACCAGGAGAAACCTTAGTAGATTATATTTTACGCTGGAGAAACCTCAGCATGAAATGTGAGCCACAATTACAAGAACAACATGCTGTTGGAATACTGCTCAAAAATATCCATGGTCCTATAGCATTCATGCTTAAAGGATTTACGATAAAAAATTTTGAAAAATTACTCAGTAAAGTTGCCAATCTTTAGGAAGAGGTTAAGTAGATGAGTGTAATGGAGAAAACAGAAAAGACAAAAACTATCAAAACTTTTGAAAAGAAACCTGAGAATATTGCAGAAAAAGGCAAACAGGTGATGCAGATCCAACCGGAGCAAAAGAAGCAACGACAAAATCCTTCGACATCACAGACATCACCTCAATTACAACTTCAACAACCAATCCCAGTATCAACTGAGAAGAAAACAATGGCTCAAAGAATGAATAATGTATATTCATTTAAAACAGAAGTCGTCGGTAACATATTTCGTAGCTTGCTTAAAATATCTGAATTTAAGCTACCAGAAGCTAAAAGGCCAGCAGATATTGACATGAAGGACAATCCTAATTATTGTCCTTATCACAGGATGCTCGGACATAAAATTGAAGAATGTTTTGTCTTCAAAGACTGGTTAGAGCGTAATTTCAAAGATGGAAATATAGTCATTCCAAAAGAATACTTGAAAGAACCTGAAAAGGGATCAGTCAATATGGTTTCGATAAAGGAACTTAATCCTAAAAACAAGGATAACATTTCTGAAGAGATTGTTGCTAAATACCAAGTTACAAAATCTCCCAAGAAAGAAAAGAAAAAGAAAATCAAGAAAATGAAAAAGATTAGAGGTCTTCCAGACATAGGGGTTGCAACTTCTTTTGTACCTTCTAGTTCATTTCACTTTTGTACTAGGATAGTTATGTCGGCCGAAGGACGAAAAATCCTCAAGCCAATAACTTTGTATGACTTTCTTTTTATCATGAATAATAACAATCCTAGTTTTACGTTCATTTTGTCTATTCTGGATGATGCTTCTGAGAATGACCATTTGAATTCTAACCCTATAGACAATGCTAAAATCGTATATGATCAATCTAAAGAGAACCAAACTAATGAAAACGAAAATGAGAAATCTGACAATGACACAGATGAAGATGACATTGCTACGCTTCATTTACAAGGAATTCCGATTTCTATAGGATTGGAGTCCTCGTACTCAGAAACAAATGAATCGGATAATCAACTTGAAGAAATAGTTGAAATTAACTTGAGAAGTGGAAAAATCTTACCTCCTAGGATAACTCAACAAGAAAAAGAAAAACAAATAATTACACCAGATAAGATTATTCCTCCAATATTTCCTCGAACTTCTGAAGGAAGTAAGGATGATCTTCACAATAAGGTGGATTATAATGTACTGGCTCATTTGAGAAAATTACCTGCAAAATTAAGCATCTATGACGCTCTCATACTTTCCAAAGAAATGAGAGAATCATTAATAACGGCTCTTTCAGACCCTGACATTTTCTTAACTCAACTTGCCAGTACTACCCAAAAAGAAGCCTACTCATTAGAGGAATCAACAAAGATTACCTTCTCTGACAATGACTTGTTGCTCGGAACAACTGAACATAATCGTCCACTATATATTACAGTAAATATCAATGACATGATACTTTCGAGAGTTCTTATTGACCCAGGTGCTTCAATCAACATTATGAATCTGAGAACTCTTGCATACTTAGACATTGATGCCTCTCAACTATCAAGGGATACGATGATGTTAAGAGGATTCAATCAACAAGGAGAACGGGCCCTTGGATCAATAACACTGCTCTTAAAAATAGCCGACTTGGCAACGACAGCAAAATTTCATATTATTGATTCAGACACCTCTTTTAATGCCTTACTTGGCAGACCATGGCTCCATGAATATAAAATGGTACCCTCTTCATTACATCAATGTATCAAATATTTACGAAAAGGACAAGAATTTCTTATTATAGGAGACCTGCAACCGTTTTCAATCCATGAAATCGGTATACATGAAGATGCAGCATATTATGCTCCTATAAATATAACAATATCTTCCAAAGAGACAACAATAAATATGGAAGAAGAGAACAAAGAAAAGAAAATGAATGAAAAGGATTTTTCTTCAATAAAGATGATCACTGAAAAATTTATTAAGAAATTCATACCTATTTTTGATGAAATTGCACTTTAAAGAAGGGTATTTTCTTTATTTTATTGCAGGAATGAAGAATTTAGGTGATAAAAGCAAAAATCATAAAAGGAACATGAAAAGTGGTCGCTAACGAGAAGTTGTGCGGCGAATTTTTATTTTAAATTTAATTTAAATATATATAATTTAGAAAGTAGTATTTGATTTTGAAAATAATTTTTAAATTTGAAAGTTTTAAGATATGAGATTAAGCGATCTCATCGCACGAGAATAGTTTATATAAAACGAGCACCATGCATGCTTAGTATATACATCCTCCAAGGATAGACACACTGCTTGATGGTGGGGCTCCGATCGAATAAGCGTAGAAGTTTTGTGACATCAGTTTGGTTTATGACCGAATTTTATAAAGCCAGACAAGTTCCTCTGCTTAATATGAAAGTATCAAGCGGGGTTTATATTACTGGGTTCTTTAAGAGTTCTATAAGAGCGAGCCCGCATAGTTAATTACATCTTAAGTGACGGGAATCACCTAAGAAAACTCTCGATAATAACCGATAGTTGCGTCTCGAAATTTCGAAGTTTAAGGTTTTGAATTGAATTTTGGAATTTCGGTAGGGAATGGATCGAATTTTAGAACGATTTTGTTTTGGATCCGAGGGAAGAGGTAGGAGAAATCGCGATTCGAAGTGAACTTCGATAATTTCATGACATCTATTGTTGTCTTGAATTTAGGAAAGTCTAATGTTTATTTGATATTTCGATCTTGCGATTTCGATTAATTAGGGCTTATATTTGTATGATAAAATCAAGCAAAATAGCTGAAGATGTGAGGGTTTATTGTCGTATCGGACGTACCTCGGAATCTAAGACCGGTTAGGGCAATTTGCAATGCAAATGCACTAACGAAGAGTTGAGGATTTATGTTGCACTAAGCGCGAGCTACCTCGAAGTCCTATGGCTTAGTTATTTTAATTCCGGAAAGTTTTCTGAAGTAGACTCGGGTTTTTCGCGATGATGATGGTCGTCTTTAGCCGTAGTACTCAAGCTCCTTATTGTTGCGAGAGTTTAGTTTTAGAAATGCGTAAATCGGGAGTTGAGAAAAGTGTTTTGGTTTAGAAAAGTCTTAATTTCAGGAGTGTTTCTATGTTTTATTTAAAAGCAATCTTAGAAGTTGATTATGCGACATAGGTTAAGATCCGCGGTTCCGTAATTCAGGCGTCATTATTTTATCGGATTAACATGTCGGGATAGTTGTTAAACTCGGCGAATGAGTTCACACTTTCATTTAGACGGTAGGAAATCCCGTTAGCGAACACGTAGGTTACTAAATCAGAAGGTATTCAGATCATCCGGCAGGGCGTTTTAATTTAGTTGTAATTGTAGTTTGTGTTCATTTGTGATTAAATTTTGAGTTGTTTTATATTTTGAAATGTTGTGGCGGTGAATTTTATCTTACATTGACTTTTAACTTAATTTTGGTTTCGGTTGTAGGGCTATCTAGAGGTGTGGGTTTTAAATCTATTGTTGTTTATCGTGACGAGAAAGTGAAATGCGTTATGATAAAGTAAGTTACAAGAAAGTAAGTGCGAAAGTAAATTGCGCAAATAAAATAGCGTACTGGAGGGTCTTCCAGTCATCCAGCTGCACTTAAAACTCTGATTAGAATATTTAAGCAGGTTCCTAGGTAGAAATTTAAGGGAAAGGTTATGGTTTTACGCAAATTCACAATCACATATTTAGTCATTTCCCTATGACGTCTAGGTTCTTTGTGTTTTGGTTTAAGGACGATTTTGCTTGGTGAAGAGATAGTCGGAATCGGTTGTTCTTATAAATGTCCTGTCATGTTGAGAAAGTGCTTAAGAAGGATCTTAGACATCTTTTGATATTTGCGGGATTGTTTTAAGTTGGAACGAATTTAATTATACGAATGAATTAATCGTCAGAAATTTGAAGTTTTGTTAACTTGCTCGGTGAGTAGGACGTTTGAATATCACTATGAGGTGAAGTGACACTTCATTTAATGTTTTATTTAGGAGCTTATAATAGCTTAAAGCATTTCGAGGGTAAGTTAGTATTCGAATGATTTGGTTTAAGTTAAAGAGTTTAAATTTGGAATAGTGTTCGAGTTGTTTTTTTTTTTAAATTTATTTTCTTTTCTGTTCTTAGGTGATGTTATATTTAATTCAATTTAATTTAATTGAGTTTTAATTTAGTTTAACATAGTTCCGATTTAATTTGATTTGGTGTTTAATTAATTTGATTTGATTTAATTTAATTTAATTATTTAATTTAATTTAATTTAATTTAATTGTTTAATTTAATTTAATTTAATTTTAATTATTTAATTTAATTTAATTTGTCTTAATTTAATTTATTTTTAATTTTAATTGAAATTTTTGAAAGAGTTTAATAATTTGACTTTAGTTTAATGATTAAGTCTTTTAATATTTTGAATTTGAATTATCATTTTAATTAAGAGTTGAATATTAATGAGATGATTAATTTAGGGATTTTTAAATTAAAGAATAAATCTCTTACTAATAAATATCCTTATTTTAATGATTCAGATTTTATTATTACTACAATTTAATCAATTTATTTAATTAAAGTTTAATCATTTTAAAATTATTTAATGGGTTTCTACCCTTTAATTATTTAAATTTCAATCATCAAATCAGATTAAGATCAAATATTTTACTTGTTGATTTTTTATTAAACCTAAAGTTTTAATTAAGGGTTGAAAGTTTAATTACAATTTTACCCTTTAAGCTTAATAATTTCATAACTCACTAAATTAAACTTAAATGAATTTGAAATTTTTATGTAACTTCACTCATATGTCAATAAAGACATGAGAGGAGAAAATGTGATTTTTACTGTATTTAATTTATTTATATAATTATTTTTGGTGGAAAATAGAGATTTTCAAGGAAAATTTGATAACATGACCAAAGGAAAGTTTCTGTCCTTAAGAAAATTAGGGGACATTCCTAATGACCAGAGAAGCACTTGGACCAATTTTGGTGATTTTTTGAATTATATTATTTTATTATAATTATTTTGAGTTTTGGAGTGTTAATTAATTTAAAAATAAAATAAATGTTGAAAAATGGGTTTTATATTTTTCAAAAATCTCTGCAATATCAAGGAAAATTGAGAGAATCAAATTTTGTCAATTTTTGATTTTTTCATGATTTATTATAATTCATTTTAGTGAAATGCTAGAAAATACATTTTTTGGTTTTAAATTATTATAAAACACTAGGGTTTAGATATATCTCACTAAATAGACCTAGGAAAAATGTGGGATTTGTTTCTAAGTGATTAAAATTCGAAATGTGGCATTTGGTGAATTTTATTATTTTTGTGATTTTTATTATTTTTTAATTATTAACAATATTAAATATTATTAAAAATCAACTTTTTTAGAAAAATTGAAATTTTAATTTTTCTTAGGTTCCCACATGCTCGGAGAGGCTCCAAAACCCGATTTGGTGAATTTTTGAAAAGTATTTTGAAAGTTATGAATTTTTAAAGTTTAAAATGGCTAAGTGACTTAATCGCCCGATTAGTGGAATTTGCCAAGTGCGATTGACCTCAATTTTATGGTGGATTCTACGATCCTAAAGGTCGAGTGGAGAATTGATTTCAAGTCGATTTGATGCATGGTTAACTCTAATTAATTAAAGGCACATTTTGGGTGTTTAAGCCGATTAGGGTTGTTTTGAATGAGCTAAGTCAAAACTATTTTTTCTAAGGTTCTACAGTCGTAAGGAACATCATCGAAATTTCTACAGAATTTGTTCCATGACAATGCTATTTATTGGAATTAAAATACTCAAAACGGTGACTGCACTTGAAAAATCGATAACTCTTCATAGGGATGGCACTCGACTTTGGAAAATTCGGGGAATGTTCCGAGATTGGAGGCGAAAATACATGGTCTCATCCGTGGTGAATTGTATGCATGCGTGGAGAATTAAAATAATGCGGAGAGTAAATAAATTATAAAAAATAAAATATTTGATGAAATTAAATGATTTCTTTTACACATTATTCTCCTCATTTGCTGTGAGAGGTATTTTTATTTATTTTTGTGATTTTCCTACAGAAGATATGGATTTTTGAAGTTTAGGGAATTAAATAAATCAGAAAATACCTATTATCTTATTTATGCACGCGGCGCGCGTGCATCCTCGGCGACTCGAGAAGCACGCGCGTCGGCGCTGCGATTCAGCAGCCGCCGCACGAGTCGGCAGCCGGGCCCAGCGGTTCTCGCTGCCGTTTCTCTGATCCAGCCTCGACCTCCACGCCGTCCCGTCGCGCGTGTATTGAATGGACGACATCAGGTTCATCGTCCCACAGTGTTCTCGCTGAGGGCGGTCCTGTTCAGATCCACCAAGATCTCGCTCGATTCTCGTGGATTTTTACGTTCTTATACTCATGGATTCGTCTTGAAGAGACGAACACATCTATACGGTTAACGTGCGTTGAAACTAAGGCATTTGAAATAGAGAATCTTAGAGAAGCTCGGGATGAAGAGTTAGCTCGTACCTTGGCTCGAGAGAGTGTGGCTTCGATACGAGAGTTGTTGCACCTTCGATTGGGTCACGTGAGCTCCGAGATGAAGTCTCACAGTGCAGTGAATTGTCTGGATATGATTCCGGCAAGGCTCAGATCACTAGCTTGGAGAGGTTTGGGCTTGGCCCGGGTGGCTTTGGAGATGGGGCTTTTGATGGTGGACACCTTCCCTTGGTACGAGTGAGGGTGTAGAGCGAATCGGTGGGGATTGGCTCCTTTGTGGAGAAGTGTCCTGGTTTTGGGTGGAATTTGACTACGAAATTGAGCTTACGAGAGGAGAAATGGCGGGGAATCTCAGCAGAGTCAGTCTCTAAGAGTGGAGAAGGGTACGGAGCAATTTTTGGCAGAGTTTTGGCGGGGTTGTGCTTGGCTCTTCTTATGAGGCGGAAAATTGGAGGTTAAATAGAGGCGGGTGGGAGGCCTCACGGGGAGTTAGGGCTTGGGATCGAGTTTGCTGCGAGATGAGAGAAGAACGACCATGGTGGCGGGTGGGCAGCGGGCGGCTTCAATGAAGGTGGAATTCAGTTGGCTCACATGTGAGCTCTCGGGTGTGGTGTTTTCCGGCGATCCGGGCGGGCGCGTGAGGCATAGGTCACCCCGTCTTGACCGGGAGGTCGGGCTTGGCAATGGTGAAGTCGGTGGGTTTGGACATGTGTAAAGTGTTTGAGATTAAATAAGATGGGGGAGGAGTCATTTTGGCAGAATTGGTCAACCCATTGGTTTGGGTTTGAGTTCACCTCCCCATGGGCGGTCTTCGGTAGAAAGATCGGAAGTGGTAGCATTCGAGAGAGTGGTGATGTCCTTATGCGAGAATATTTAGATTAAATCTTGGTTAAGGGGAGACATGCTTAAGGTTAATGACTTTTAGGAGATGGTTAAAGGACCTCCTCTTTGCCATTAATGGCATGGTCACGCACGGCTTTCATGGCTTCCATGTAAACATGAATGGCTAAATCCTTGGCTGCATTTGGCTTGGGAAAAGCTTGGGTCGATTTCATGAAAATGGGTTTAAGAATTTTGGATGTTTTGATGGAAATTTGTATGAAACTTGATTTGGAATAATTTGATGGTGATTTTAGGACTTAGGTAGTGGATTTAATTAAATGGATGACAAATGGAGATGTCATGTGGGCTTTAGGGTAGATTTGGGCTTTTGAATTTTGAAGGAAACGGAGAACTTTAGAAAGGTTTAAGTGGGCTTTAAGTTTATGAATGTGTTCATGGATGAAAATTTTGTAAAAAGGTTAGACGGAAATAATTGTTAGTTTTTATGACTCATGGATGTGTCATAAATAACAGAAACAATTTGAGATGGTTGGCTTGAATTAAATTGGATTGATTCTTTTGGTGGTCTGTTGATATAGGTGAAATAGGCAGGTGGTATCAATAGAACTAAGTTGTTTATGTAGAATATGTGAAAGTATTTATAGAATTGTTCAAAGGTTGCAATATGATTGAGCTTTAGTTTTTGGGGTTTAAGTTCATTTTAGGTTAAGAGTTTGGGCTTAGGTGTCGTATAAGGTCAAAAGTGGAATTGGATCAAATGTCAATCAAATTGGACTTGGATTTGGTCTAGATTGGTATTAGGAATGTTGAATTGAAGTTTAGAATTGAATTGGACCAGAATTGGGGTCAATTGGGTAGGTTTGGTTTGACATTGGGTTCGCTTTGGGTTAAAATGGGTGAGGTGGGGGTTTTGACAAAAGTAGGGTAAATTGACAAAATTGGCCCATGGTGTAGTTGGACAAAATGAAATTGGGAATATTTGGGATTTTCTGGAATTTTCTGGGAATTTTCTGAATTTTTGGATTTTAGGCCGAAGGGTATTTTGGGTATTTGGAGGGTATTGGGAGGTTTTCTTGGAATTTTTGGTATCTTTGGGTATGGATGATCAATTTGAGTGATGTGGAGGTGTTTGGGATTGATTTTGGAAAATTTTAGGTAATTTGGAAATTTTGCGAAAATTTGGAAGTAATTCGAAGGTTTTGGGTAGGTTTAGTAGGTGTAGGGTCGGGGTCAAAAATTGAAAATTTGGGAAATTGAAGATTGGGTGAATTTGAGTGGGGTGAAATCATTTTGGTTGAGCCATGAAGCCATTCAAGCCCATATGAGCCGAATGAAAGGACTCATTTGAGGCATTAGTTTATATTGTTCTAACCTCTTGCGAGGGCTTAGGGGTTAGGACCATCCATGTGAATCACTACATGAGTCGAGGGAGGTCGAAGTTGGGTATGGGTGTGGTTTTAGGAAGTGTGTGGAAATGTAGTGTGTAAGTGTAGTGTAAGTCGGCCACCTTCTTAGGGCCGGGCGGCCACCGGGGCGAGTCCTGGAAGGCGAAGAGAGTCTTGTAGGGAACTCGTCGTGCACAAGCTTCCACGTGTTGATTTACGGCCCGCCCCAGGTGATTAGGGGTCTGTAGTCGAGCTTGTGGAGTTTGCGGGGAGTTTAGAAGTGGTTTGAATTTCTAAAAGGCGGGTCCGGTCCCCACAGTCGCTCACAAGATAGTTCGAAGGAAAAGCACAGGAACTTAGATCCTGGGCTTAAAGAAGAAAGGAGAGACGCTCATCGAAAATGGGGTGCGACGAATGGACCCCGACAGGTGTGGTGGTGACGGAGCACACGCGCGTATTGGTGTTGGCGACGACGTAGCGATCAACACGAGATGTCAGTGACGAACTTGGGACGAAGTGAAAGTTCTGTGGGGAGTGTCGAGTATATCTGCGGAACGGAGATTCTTGAACTCTCGGCCAGGGAAAGGAAAGGAGGTAAATCCCGAATCACATGATCGATGGAGAATTTCGACTTAGATTTTATTTCGTTTCAATTTAAGCTTTGATGTGTGAGTTTAAATTTTAGTTTGGAGTTTCGAATTTAGATTGAAGTTTTGTCAAAAGTAATTTGAAGGATTTGATTTGAAATGAAAATTGGAATTCGAGGTTTTAGATGTAACATCTCCGAACCTCGAAAGAAAATTGAATTGATTAGATTGAATCGTTGCGATGAGAAGATATCTCGGAGCGAAAGTGGTGTTGGATGTAAAATCCTCAGCCTCGAAGTTTGATTTTGATGTGATGTATTTCATTGCGATAGGGAAATGATCCTAAAGCGATGCGGTCTTGGATGTAAAATCCTCGACCCGAAGGTTGAATTTTGATTTGATGTATTTCGGTTGCAATAGGGAAAGAATCTAAAACGGTGCGATCTTGGATGTAAAATCCTCGACCCGAAAGTTTGAATTTGATGTATTTCGGTGCTGATAGGAAAAGAATCCTAAAGCGATGCGATCTTGGACGTAAAATCCTCGACCCAAAAATGTTTGAATTTTGATGTATTTCGGTGCGATAGGAAAGAATCCTAAAGCGGTGCGATCTTGGATGTAAAATCCTCGACCCAAAAGTTTGAATTTGATGTATTTCGGTGCAATAGGAAAAGAATCCTAAAGCGAGTGCGGTCTTGGACGTAAAATCCTCGACCCAAAAGTTTGAATTTGATGTATTTCGGTGCGATAGGAAAAGAATCCTAAAGCGATGCGAGTCTTGGATGTAAAATCCTCGACCCAAAAGTTTGAATTTTGATGTATTTCGGTGCGATAGGAAGAGAATCCTAAAGCGGTGCGAGTCTTGGATGTAAAATCCTCGACCCAAAGGTTTGAATTTTGATGTATTTCGGTGCGATAGGAAGAGAATCCTAAAGCGAGTGCGGTCTTGGATGTAAAATCCTCGACCCGAAAAGTTTTGAATTTTGATGTATTTCGGTGCGATAGGAAGAGAATCCTAAAGCGGTGCGATCTTGGATGTAAAATCCTCGACCCGAAAAGTTTTGAATTTTGATGTATTTCGGTGCGATAGGAAGAGAATCCTAAAGCGGTGCGAGTCTTGGATGTAAAATCCTCGACCCAAAAGTTTTGAATTTTGATGTATTTCGGTGCAATAGGAAGAGAATCCTAAAGCGGTGCGGTCTTGGATGTAAAATCCTCGACCCAAAAGTTTTGAATTTTGATGTATTTCGGTGCGATAGGAAAGAGAATCCTAAACGGTGCGGTCTTGGATGTAAATCCTCGACCCAAAAGTTTTGAATTTTGATGTATTTCGGTGCGATAGGAAGAGAATCCTAAAGCGGTGCGGTCTTGGATGTAAAATCCTCGACCCAAAAGGTTTTGAATTTTGATGTATTTCGGTCACGATAGGAAGAGAATCCTAAAGCGGTACGGTCTTGGATGTAAAATCCTCGAGCCAAAAGTTTGAATTTGATTTGATTGAGACACGAAATGCGGAAGGTTGAATTTGGAAATTTGGAAATTTGGAAGGATGAGTTTGAACTCGATTGAAACTTGATTTAAGATTTGATTTGAAATTTGAAAGATCGAAGTTTGAAGCTTGATCGAGATTGGATTTGGATTTTGATTGAGAATTTGATTTGAGATTTGGGAAGATCAAATTTGAAATTTGAGTCGAGTGGATTTGGAGATTTGATTGAGAATTTGATTTTGAAGTTTGGAAGGATGGAATTTGATTTTGAAGTTTGAAAAGATTGAAATTTGATTCGGAATTTGGAAAGATTGAATTTGAGATTTGTGTTGATTTCGTTTATCTTTTAATGGATTTCAAATTTTATTTTGTTGTTTATTTAATGTTCATGTGAACTTGGTGTTTGTCATTTTCTGATTTTTTTAGAAAGTTTTCTTTTATTCTCTTTTTTTCTTTTGTTCTTTGTTCGAAGTTCATTTGGCAATAGTTTCTGATCAATTTTAAGGTGGTAACGTGGTATGGTCACTTTCATTATCATGTTGAAAATACGTCGTACGAGCTCGATGCGGAATATATTGTCTGATCCGTGTGGGACTCGAGACTTGGTTGTGTGTGATCTTTGTTGATCCATCAAAAAGAATCATCTTGTCAAAAATCCATGTACGAATAGTGAGGTACATGGTCGATAGCATCACCTTCCGAGCCATCCTTGGCAGGGATCTTGCGTTGGATGTACGTTGGAGGTGTGATATTTCCCGTGTAACTCCTGGTACCGTAGGCGGAGGTCCCCAGCTACGGATCCCGGTGGAAATAATTTGGGTATTTTCTTTGTCGTCCATCCTCATAAAAATGGCGGGTCGCTCCGCGGCACTCTGGTATACGATGCTTTGCGTCTCTTGCTCAGGTGCAATATCATGTGGAACACCGGTAAAGGTATCTTTCTTGGCCCTCGGAACCTTGGAGCCTATTTATCCGGAGGAGTCGGATCCGAAGAACATGATGTTGCACTCATTCAAAGGAAAGGAAGGCAGGTGCGAAAGGTCGACGAAGTCGTGGTGATCGATATGTGGGGGTATGCTGATCCTGCAGTTGTAAGATGTTGATAATGCGAGATACATTGGGTATGCGATACAGCGCGTACCCTCCATGTTATCAATCATACTTACCATCCTCTTGATAGTAATGGCATCGGATCTACTTGCCCGCTGACGAAGTATTCCGGTGGGTTTCTATTTTTGTCTTGACGAAGTTGTAAACGGCATCCGCATTGTATTGTGATTCTTCCTTTCCTTGGCATCCATCTCCAGGGAGTTCAGTATGTTTTCCACTCGAAGGCCTTTGCTACGACCCATTCTTTTCGAATCCGGATACGATCCAGTTTCTTTGTTGTTATTACTGCGAGAATACGTCGGTGTGTAGCTCGAGGCCTTCTGATATGTTGATTCTTCTTCCTTTAATTCTCTCGAAGTATTCGAAAGTTTCTTTTTCGACATTATAAATCTCTCAGAGCTCGTATTCGGAATGATGCAACGATGGCGAGGCCTTGTGACCTGTGTGGGATGCTGCGGTTGATCCTTCCGTTCCCACACATACCTCGGCTCCTCGGGGATGATGCACGTCGGGACATCCCAGGGTGCTCTGCTGTGAGTCATTACCTTCTTGGTGATTCTATCCGTTGGCGTGGTAGCTTCTTTCTTCGATCTTGTTGGAGATTTCCACAGTTCTTTCGTGTGTCTGGGTAGCCTCCTTTTTTCGGATACGGTGAGCAGGGTGTCCTTGAAATGTGAAGCCTTTGGCATTAGCAGTACAATACGTCATGACTGAATCGCAGTAGTTTTGTTAACATTTTTACGGATGCGGCGATTCTTATTTCTTCGTTGCGTGGGCATGGTGGCTCTTCGAACTGTTGAATCTCTGCTTGAGCGCGGCGGTAATGAGCACTGCCCTCCCATTTGTGGTGACTACGGACTTCAATTTTCTTGTCTTCTTCGGTGTTTGCTTTTCTTTTCTTGTTGTTGGATTGGTGGCTTGGGCCGCCCACTTTCCTCCAGTAGCTCTGCCGGGTAGTTCTTCTCGGTTAGCGGGGGGACCCGGTCACTTTCCTCGTCTTGTGGAAACAACGGTAAATCGGTGATCTGGTGTAATCATCTTCACCTAACAGTGAGTACGAAACTGTGTTCTTAAAGTTAGAGACTGACATGATTAAATTTCACTGAAAAGACAAGGAAAAGGATCGAGAGGTTGTACTAAGAACAAGAACATTAAGAAAATGTTTATTAAAGATACATTTTTTATTATTCTTATATTTTGAAATTTAACAGGAATAGTAAGTTAAAGATCGGAAAAAGGGACTTTTGATTTGGAGAAAGCAGAAACTTTTATTATCATTTATTTATTGTTAGCACATTTATTATTTTAGGTTCGGACCAAATCCGTATTAACTACCGTGTTTTCTTAGGGATGAAGAATTCATTATGAAACATCCAGTCGCATGTGTATTTTTAGTATACGTCTAGTTGATTGGAAGCGTATGTCGTTCTCACACAGCGGTCACGGCGGGCGGAACCTGAGTATACGCTGACCTGACCGGTCATTTCCGTGAGTTCAATTTCCTCTATGCTGCGGTGTGCGAATAGGTCTCGAGAACGAACTAAAATCCCATGACTTTGAAGGTTCTTGGGCGGACCGGTTGTGTTCGGGTTTGAACCATCTTAGCTTGATATAGTTCTAAATTACGTTGTTATGATCTTTTCCCTTCGAAGCTTTCTAATTCTTCGAGTCGTAATCGGCGTTTTCTTCGTCGTGATCTTGTTTCTGTTGCGGTCAGTGAAGGGAAGTTGAACCTCTAAGGTAACTGTTGCCTCGGACCATTACATAGGAGCGTAAGGTGTAACGATAGGGATTCGAAGGTTGTCCATTAGGCTATAAGGCTTCTAACAATTTCTCGTGCCAGACTTCTCTTATTATCGTCAAGGTTTTCTTTAAGATTTAAACGAGGGTGCAATAAAAACCTCAATGAGAGCCGTTTAACTCTTGGGTAGTAAATTGTCGATGTCATGGGTAGATTCGTGATATACGACAAAATTGTTGATTTGTCATATGAATGCGGCCGTATACGAGATGATCACAACGGCACTCAAGAAACGAGTGAGCAAACAAGTTCTTGAAAAAGCGCCAGCACGTGGTGTGCTGTGCAAGTGGACGCACGCTTGGAAAAATGTCTGTAGCCGCGAAATGAAACGATGTCCTTTCGAAGATGGTGGTTATCGGACCGTATATACGTATGACATTCGAAATGGCCGCGCAATTGTCGTTAATAGCATTTGGGGTTGATGTCGCTGCTTCCGTGCACTTGGCATTGGTGGCAGCTCTTGGCGATTTTAAATGCGGTCGAGGTAATCATGAAGGCTGGGCTTATTTTCTAGTCTTTTAATTTTTCATTTTCATCTTTGGACCCGTAGTGAAACGCCACGAAGTCTGAATGCACCTCTTCATATGATTCACGAACCTCCAGACAACAAACCTATGTACTTTATTTGATCAAAAAGACAGCACGTATAATGTGTTGTTTATTAATGCGTAGGACGGAGTTAACACAACGTCTGATGGAATTTATGACTATTAATGCAATGAACTCTGTTCTTGAATTGTCCTCAATCAGTAGCCATGATCTACCGTGTTTTTTCACACATCCTCTTGCAAGCAGTTCTTTTTCTTTTGTGGTTGTGTATTATTACTGTCTTGGTATGATAGGACTGACGTCAGTGAAGCCCGACACTTCCTTGATTCATCTTTGGCTTGTTTAAATTCTTTTGCGAGATAATTAAACATCTCTTAAAGCATTCTCTTTCTAAATTTTGTAGATTGTCGCATTTGGAATCATTCCCAATATTTATATAATATCTTGGAAGTATTGTTCGAGTCTTGTTTAAAAATCTGTGTGTCAGTGATACGTTGAATGGTCTTGTGAATCCGTGGAATGTTGATGTCGGTATCCCAGATTTGAATGGTTAATTTCAATCTAGTTATGAAGGCTTCGTATTCTGCATCGTTGTTTGTACACGGTTACGTAGTGGTAGGAGTATCTTAACATCCCCGCTCGGTGTTATAAGTGTAGATTCTGTATGCAAGACCTTATCACTTGCGTTCTTCGTCTTTGTGTCTTCGAAGATGCTCCGTCAAATCGGTCCGACGTCGATCATCGAAGTCTTAGGCTCATTATTTGTTCATCGCGGATGACGGTGAGGAGATTCGGCGACGAGGTGTCTTGCGGTACAGCAAGACTTGTCCTTTACGGCACGCGAGAGGCACGAAAGTTATGTCAGTTGCGATATCATTGACCATCGACGAGTCTGCCCAGGAAAGTGTTGGACGAGTCATCGAAAGTCTTCTGCAAGGGATTAAACTTCGAAATCAAGTTGACACCTGGAAAGCATGTAGTGCCCAGGCTTTTGACGGCGAAGATCGGGGCAAAACAATGCTTTTCGAATTGCTTGGGATACCTTGCTTCACGTCGGGAGTAAACGGCAACCCAAGTAGTAAAGAGCATTTTTCTTTACCTAAATCATTGACACAGAGGTAACGGGGCTCGAGAGAAGTCGTGCTAAGAAGACGCGGTGCTTGAAAGTATCGGTCCGTACTGAGGCCCAGTGTGCTAAGACGGGAGGTGTCGTTAAATATTGTTTAATGTCGTCGAAAGGCCTCTGGCATTTCTCTTACGAATAAATTTGGCGTCCTTTTTAACTAGTGCCGAGAAAGTGACACACGGCAATGAGTTTGAGATAAAAGCGTCGAGAAGATATGCCGGAACTTCCTTGAAAAGATCGTAGTTGTTTCCAAGGTTTTGGGAGGCGGCATTTCTAAGATGGCTTTAATCTTCTCGGGTCGATTTCGATTCCGCGATGTCGGACGACGAATCTGAGAATTTCCGGAGTGTACGGCCGAAGCGCATTTTAAGGAGTTCATCTTAAAGGTTAAATTGTCGCAATCGTTCGAAAACGATTCTCGAAATCATGCGGGTGGTTTTCAACTTACTTTTGCTTTTGATTGACGACATCGTCCCGTAGCACTCGGCTTGATTGTGGATGAGATCATCAAAAATTCTTGTCATTGCTGCAGCGGTACAGAGTTGCTCTACTGCGTTCTTCGATCCGAATGGCATCCGCGTGTATGCGAAATACTCACGATCGGCGTCTACGAATGCTGCCAAGCTTTTCATCTTCACAGGCCGTTTTTATGCGCGGTTGTATCTGAAGATGCATGTGAATAATTGTTCATGTGTCGAGACGATATCGATCATCGGTCAAGGAATCGGTAGAGGGAATTCGTCTTTTGGACATGCCTTGTTTAAATCTGCGATAGTCGCACAGGTTCGATGCGCGCCATTCTTCTTCAGTTGGCACCGCATTTGGCTACAGCCGAAGTCGGGTATTGTTCTTCACGGACAAATTTAGCGTGTCAGGCTTTTTAACTTCGGTATGACTTGTTGTTCGATTCCGAGACCGCGTGCTTCGCGGGACCTTGTGTCTGGGAACCGAGCAGTAAGGATCAGCTCCCTGACTTATGGTGCACGGCCTGCGGGGAACTTCGAAATCGCGGCATTTCATCGTAGTTCCAGCCAAAAGCAGGTCCTTGAATTCCATTAACGATTTGATTATTTCTTCGGAGTCTTCTTTATTGAGTAAGGAGGTAACGATGGTGAGGTGCAGGCTCTTCGCTTGAGCACCCGAGTTAACAGTTGTGCTCATCTATGTCTGGAGCCGAGTTTCTTCTTCGGAGTCGAGGTGGAGCGTCTCAGTTTGTAAATCTTCGAGTTCGTACATGGAGTTTCCGTCATGATTTTCGTTGGACTTACGAGTGACATACGAAGCAAAATTCGATGTATCGTCAGTAGACCTGCGTGTCTTGAATCCCAGGAGTCCGTACTTTGGGGTGGGAGGACGGGCGGAGTTGTTCCATGTGCTTTTCAGATGTTGTGATTATGGCCTTTTGTCCGTTGTCGAGGTAAGAAACCACGTTGAATTAAATTTTGAACACGGGAGAGTACTGACTAGAGTAATTCATTCCGATGGTCGAGTGAAGTGACATCTTCGAATTGTACATTATTTTCGGTTTTGGAGGAAGAGGCACCGCGGTAGGAATTTGATCGGCTTTTGCATGGTCACTCGTGCCTCTACGACACTCCTATGCCTCGATCTTGTTAGAATGGATCGGAGTTGAGGGTCATAGTATGTACGTAGTGGTTAATCTTCTCGTACATTGATTTGTATTCTTCGTTCTTTTCATCTTAGAGGAGATCTTGTATTGCGGCTTCTTTCGACTTATTGTTCTTCTTGCTTGATTTCTTTTTCTTCTTCGAGCTATCATCGATCGACATTGATGGTTGGTTTCTTACGTCCGGTCGTCTGAGTGTCTGCCGGCCTCGTCCGGCCTCGACCTCGGATGCGAGTTGTGGAGAAACCTTCACCATCTCGTCGGAAGGGGAGTGGTGAGTGGCTGATTGGACTAGAACCAGGTTCTTCGTTGTCCTGAACTTTCTTTGCTTCATTTGTTATGGTATCTCTGGAGAGAAGATTTGTTTTCTTTGGCGGTGCGTAATAAGGCTGCGTCTTCGCTGGATTCCCGATTTCGTGTACGGAGAGATGGTTTGTAAGTACTCCTTTGATTACCTTTTGTTCCCTGCATCGTAATATTTGATGCCTTTGATGCGGAGATGATGGTACCGTCACTTGTTTTCATGTATCCATGGTCGGCCCGGTAGAGCGTTGAGCGAGCGTTTACGAATCCGATTATATGAAATTTTGCGGTTGTCTTTGCTAAATCATAGGTCTTCATCGGTAGCGTTATTGACCAGAGGGCTCTTTCTCCTTTACGGTTGAATCCTCTTAATAACATTTTGTCGGCCTCGAGCTGCGAGCATCGATTTCGAGTATCTTGGTGTTCGAAGACTCATTATATTGATTGATGCTCGCGGATCCGCGAGCCTGCGGAGAGCGTAAAATTCCGATTGTGTAGCTGAAATGTACAACGGTCGGTTGTGATACTGCGCATCCCCGAGTAGTAGGTCGTTGTGCGTGAAGGTACCTCGGCCCCGTTCCGCGCTAGCTGGCAGAGCCTGCTATCGCCGAGGAATCTCCAGCCCGTTCGAGCTGAACAAATTCCAGGATCGAAGTAAGGCCTTGATCGGAGCTTCCCTCATCTCCTTTGATAAGATGAGAGCATCGTAGATGCTCGGTTTGGCAGGTAGTTTTCCTAAGATGGGCTCGCGCGTTGTGGTCCACTTTGTTCTCTGGCGTCTCGGCTTCTTCTCGAATGGGTATGTAGCCACCGGCCCGGGGTTGGTTCTTCTTGAACAACCACACCCTTGCTCTCAACTTGTCTTTTGGACCCGTTCTTGGGGGTAGAACTTTTCCATTTCTTAAGGTTGACACGCCAATTTCTTCGAGATCTAGTATTGAGTTTTGTCGGTGTCTCCTCACGAATCGGAATGAGTGGCTCTTAGGATTATCTTCCAAATGCGAGAGGCTCACACTTTCTATCGTGACTTGGAGCTCCTCGAAACTGCTGAATCAGATCCGTTGCTTGTTGAACTCTCGTAGCCTCCTTGATGGATGCCTTCTTCGTCGTTTTGATCGTCGAGATCTTGTATGATTTGAGAATTGTTGTTGGTATCGAAATCGACGCCGGATTGTCGCTAGTTACGTAATCGTTAAGAAACGATCGAAAACGTAGCCAACGTCATCACATATCATTATATGATCCCACCGAAGTGAGCGGATAATCATACAAAATCGAGAGGTTCGAGGGATTTCTCCCCAGGAATCGGAAACAACTATCCTAGGATAAGCGGCCCTAGTCTAGCCTTAGGAGTCTGGAGTCCTCTTCTTCGTCGATTTTCTTCTTCTCTTCGGTGTCTCTGTCGAGTGGTTCTTCGCATCGCGAGTCGATAGTGCGGCAACGCGGTGCTCGAGCTGCGAATTGAAGCTCGCAAGAAGCGGTTCGGATGTTGTCTGAATTCTTCGAAGATCTCTCGTCCCGACGGTAGTCCGTCCATCGTTGGTTGCATAGGGATGCATCGGAATGACGGGATCGGTTGAATAACATTGACGGAACCTCCGCACTGCAGGGATTCCTTGTGCTCTGCCAGGATTGTTATATTTCCTTTCCGAAGGTTGTCGTTAGCTTGACTTTGAAGGTAATGCGGTCTTACATCTTGTGCCGACATCCAGATGGTAGGGGCAAAAGTTGGGGGATCACCTTTCTTGTTGACCACTCGAGTCTTTTAGGCTCAGCGGCTGGAAATGCAGGTTTTTCATTGGGCTACGGAACATCTTCGAGTCTTTTCATTTGAACGGATATTCTGCGCTCGGCTCCTGATACTACGTTGCGGACGGAACGGTTATTCATCTTCATGAAGCAATATCATGGAATCAGGGAGTTCTTGTGTAATTTTATTGTAATTCACACACGGCTTCGTTAGTAATGCCACACTCCGGTTGTTTACTTGTGCTTGCTTTTACAACGACAATTTCTGGTCTTCACCGGCCACCTTGTCGGGTCTTGTCGGCAAACAGTGCTTCGCCTCTTCTTGCAAGCTCGGCCTTGTATGACTTCTCAAAGTCTTAATGGTGAATCCTTGAGGAGAAGTGCTATCGGGCGTGAATGCTTTTAAACGAATGCGGCTTGCATGTTGTTCTTGCAGTTGTGGTTCACACTTCATGTAAATTTCTGTCGAAGTATGTAAATCACTAGAGTTTCATTCGGCCTTTGTTTCTACCTGCACTAAATCACATAGTGATGTGGTCTTTGAAACTCAAACGAATCGCTTAATGAAGAGGCTCTCTAGCTCACAAGGAGATGTCTTCTGGTCAGTTGGGTAGTGCAACGTACCGGTCGAGGCGATTCTGTGTTCTTAACGAGCATCGGAAGAGTAGCGCATCGCTCCTTGAGCATTACGGCAAGCTGGCACGAAAGTGTGCGGCTTATCTTGTCGGGGTTCCGGTTCGTCGAAGGTCTTAAACAGAGGTGGTACGAAGCCCTTTGGGTATTGGACGTCGAATTCTTCGGGTAGATGCCTCCCGTCCGTAGATGTCCCGTTCTTCGATTGTGCTAGGGCTTCTCGCACTGACGTTACACCAAGTTCTTGATATCCTTTTTCGGGATCATACTTTGTGTTGTATCTTTTTCATTTGATCATCCCAGATTTTAATGGATGTAATGTCTTCCTGAGTACGATGTGAATGACTTCGGGGGTGTCTACGTATTGGTTGTAACGAGCTTTGGAGAGTGGGCTAAGCTACGGCCATCTCTTCCATCCTCTTCGCCATTTGAGCGATCGTGTCGTCCTTTTCTGAAGGTTTGTCTCTTCATCTGAGTTCCGGCTCCTCTCTTCTGCCGGAGGCTGCAGGAGCACATGAGAAGATGATGAAGCTCGTGTCTCGGCCATGTTGATTTGCGTATTAGATTTGTCAACGAATTAGATGAGTCGATCCTAGTCTCAGAGACTTTTCTTCTCTTTCTTTTGCCGACCGTCGGATGTCGGTTCTCGGCTTTCCATGGCGTCTTCTAGCGGAGCTTTCATTGTATCTTTGTGGTTGTCGTACGATGGTTCTCGGGTCCTTTTCACGGAGTCCCCTTCGTCGGTAGCACTTTCTTGATTGACCTCACGGCGAGACTTTCTTTCTCCATTCTTGTTTCGGTCTCGAAAGCACCCCGTAGTGGGACGCCACTGTCTTCTAGCGACGGGAAGTGGGACGGGATGGTGCATCGGCCGAATGCGGAAGGTGGTATCCTCTATCCTTAGCTGATACTACGACGGGCGGGCTAGCCTTCATTCTCTTTGCTTGGCACCCATCATGTGGCGGGTTCACACTCGAGGCCCGAAGCGGTTGGCCAAGCACCCGCCTATCCTTCGTAGAATTTTCGACGCGGGGGCGGTTTTCGCTAGCCGGTAGCACCTGCAAAGTTTGCGATCGAAGCGACGGCGTAGTTGATTAACTTCTTTGCTTGTTGTCGTTGTAGTATGCGGGGCGTAGTAATGTGGCGGCAATCTTGCGAACATTCTCCTCATCCTCTGCGGCGGGGGGGGGATGGAACACTGCTTCCTCCGTGTGTCCGAGTGGTGTATGTGCAGTAGCGGTGTATGTTACGAGTAACTACGGAATTTCCTCAGGAAGCGATCTCGGCGGCTGCGGCTTCCCTGGCGATCATACATTTCTATTTCTTCTTTGGGGTCTTTGTCGGCGAAGGAATCTTCGGCGAGACCCGATTTCGAAGACGAGAAGGTCTTACGGGGAAGATCTGGCCTCCGCATTAACGGAGTTTACCGCATTCACAGATTTCTTTCCCCGCACAGTTGGCGAGAAGTCGGGGTGATGCGGAAACGACTAGACGATGGGGTAGTGAAGACGATCCTCTGCGGACGACGTGCTCCTCCCCAGTCGGAACCCTTTGCGAGGGGAGGAAATTCTTGGGTCGACACAGAGTTGAACTTCAACCTTGATGATTAGCAGCTTGAATGCCTTGTTCGTCGGTCTGCAGAGGAGACGTCGGTGACTTTGACGTTCGTGTTTTCAAATCCACGTCAGGTGGGATGACCCCATTGTCGGGCAGTTCATCCTTATAGACGACGTAGTCGAATCCGTTGGTGAAGGAGAAAAATCGGGTTTCGGGGCTTCCATTTGCGAGGTAGATTCTGGTTATCGATCGGGGTGCTCAGCGCTTCTTTTCTTTAGGACGAAAAGGTGAAAAGAACAGGAACTCATTCTTTGTTAAATGTATTTATAAAAAAGAATCGTTTGTTAAAAGAATCACTTATTAGAGGTTTGTTTATTTAAAGACGGAATGTTGAAAGGTGTAGAGAAGGTAAGGAATCGATTCGAGTTCGAAAGGGAAAGAAAGTCTTAAGCGAGACTTCCAGGCTCGAAGGATCACTCTAAGCTAACACTAGTAGGGGTCCACCCTACCCGAAATGAGGTAAAAGGATCTCGGAACCTCTCGTTTAGGGGTGTCTAAGCGGTGGCTCCTAAATCCAGAGAGAATGTTGAGTCTATACTTGTTGAAGATAGAAATGAACATAGTATTCCAACGGAAAGAAGGATGAGTTTGATCCATTAGGGACATGGATATCACTCTGGAGTTTTGCAAACGAAATTATTTGATTATAATGGAGAGAGGAATATTCCCGGTAGATCGTCGGAAATCTGTCGGCATTATTTTTAGGGTCGTGTGTTTTATTTTGAAGAGGTGGTCGCCTAACGAAGTCTGTCGGCGAATTTTTAATTTAAATTTAAATAAATAATTTGAAAAAGTAGTATTTGATTTTGAAAATAATTTTTAAATTTGAAAGTTTTAAGATATGAGATTAAGCCGATCTCGCATCCCAAAATAGTTTATATAAGCGAGCACCGCACCACAAGCCAGTATATCTATCACTAAGGATAGACACAACTTGCTTGATGGTGGGGCTCGATCAAATAAACTAGAAGTTTTGTGACATCAGTTTGGTGTTGCGAACCAATTTTATAAGCGAAATCAGAATTCCACTGCTTAATATGAAAGCATCGAAACGGGGTTTATATTACGCAGGTTCTTTAAAATTCCACTATAAAGGCAAGCCCTATAGTTAATTACATCTTAAGTGACGGGAATCACCTACAGAAAACTCTCGATAATAACTTGATAGTACACTCTCGAAATTTCGAAGTTTAAGGTTTTCGAAAGATTGAATTTTGGAATTTATTAGGGAATGGATCAAATTTTGGAACATTTTGTTTTGTGAATCCGAAAGGAAGAGAGTAGGAGAAATCAACGATTCGAAGTGAACTTCGATAATTTCCGACTTATCCTATTGTTTGTCTTGAATTTAGGAAAGTCACAATGTTTATTTGATATTTCATGTCTTGCGATTTCGAATTAATTAGGGCTTATATTTGTATGATAAAATCAAGCAAATAGCTTTAGAAGATGTGAGGGTTTATTGTCGTATCGGACGACTACCTCGGAATCCTAAGGCCAGGTTAGGGCCCAATTTGCAATGCAAATGCCTAACGAAGAGTTGAGGATTTATGTTGCATTAGGCAAGCTACCTCGAAGTCCTATGGCTTGGATTGTGTTTAATTCTAGGAAAGTTTTCTTTGAAGTAGACTCGGGTTTTCTGGCATTGACGATGGTCGTCTTTGCCCATCATGCTCATGAGCTCCTTGTTGTTGCGAGGAGTTTAGTTTTAGAAATCATAAATCGGGAGTTGAGAAAAGTGTTTTGGTTTAGAGAAAATCTTAATTTCCAGGTGTTTTTTATGTTTTATTTAAAGCAAATCTTAAAGTTGATTATAACGACATAGGTTAAGATCCCGCGGTTCCATCCTTCACGGCATCATTATTTTTATCGGATTCACTTAGTCGAGATGAATTTGCTAAACTCAAGCTGAATGAGTTCACACTTTCATTTAGGCATAGTGAAATCCGTTAGCAACGCGTAGAGTTACATCATCGAGGTATTCCAGATCATCGGCGAGGACGTTTTAATTTAGTTGTAATTGTAGTTTTTGTGTTAATTTTGTGGTTAAATTTTGAGTTGTTTTTATATTTTGAAATGTTGTGGCGGTGAATTTTATCTTGTGATGACTTTTAACTTAATTTTGGTTTTCGGTTTTAGGAGTCTATCCTAAAGGTGTGGGTTTTATGCCTTGTTGTTTTATCATACTGAAAAAGTAAAATGCATTTCTGATAAAGTAAATTAGAAAGTAAATTGCAGAAAGTAAATTGCTTGATAAAATAAAAGCGTACCTGGAGGGTCTTCCGCGTCATCTAATGCACTTAAAACACTGATTAGAATATTTAAGCAGTTCTTTAGAGTAAAGTGAGGGAAGGTTATGGTTTTCTACCAAATTCCTAATCCTATAGTTAGTCATCTCTATATGACGTCTAGGTTCTTTGTGTTTTGGTTTTAAGGACGATTTTCTTCATCGAAGAATAATCAAATTCGATTGTTCTTATAAATGTCTTTATCATATTGAGGAAGTGCTTAAGAAGGATCTTACACATCTTTCTGATATTTCGAGGATTGTTTAAGTTGAATGAATTTAATTATACGAATGAATTAATCGTCAAGAGAATTTCAAGTTTTGTTAACTTGCTCGGTGAACTAGGACATTTGAATATCCTATGAGTGAAGTGACACTTCATTTAATGTTTTATTTAGGGAGTATAATAACTAAAGCTTTGAGGTAAGTTAATTATTCGAATGATTTGGTTTAAGTTAAAGAGTTTAAATTTGGAATAGTGTTGAGTTGTTTTTTTATTAAATTTATTTTCTTTGTTTGTTTTAGGTGATGTTATATTTAATTCGATTTAATTTAATTGAGTTTTAATTTAGTTTAACATGGATTAAATTTAATTTGATTTGGTGTTTAATTAATTTGATTTGATTTAATTTAATTTAATTATTTAATTTAATTTAATTTAATTTAATTATTTAATTTAATTTAATTTAATTGTTTAATTAATTTAATTTAATTTAATTTAATTTAATTTAATTTTAATTTAATTTAATTTAATTGTTTAATTTAATTTAATTTAATTATTAAATTTAAGTTTAATTTATCTTTAATTTACTTTATTTTTAATTTTTAATTGAAATTTCGAAAGATTCAATAATTTAATTAAATTAACTTTTAATATTTTAAATTTGAGTTATCATTTTAATTAAGAGTTGAGATATTAATTGAGATGATTAATTTAGGGATTTTTAAATTAAAGGATAAATCTCTTCCTAATAAATATCCCTTATTTTAATGATTAGATTTTATTATTAAACGAAATTTAATCCATTATTTAATTAAAGTTTAATCATTTTAAAGTTATTTAATGGGTTTCACCCTTTAATTATTTAAATTTCAATCATCCAAATCAGATTAAGATCAAATATTTTACTTGTTAATTTTTTATTAAACCTAAAGTTTTAATTAAGGGTTAAAAGTTTAATTACCATTTTACCCTTTAAGCTTAATAATTTCATAACTCACTAAATTAAACTTAAATGAATTTGAAATTTTTATGTAACTTCACTCATATGTCAATAAAGACATGAGAGGAGAAAATGTGATTTTTCTGTATTTAATTTATTTATATAATTATTTTTGGTGGAAAATAGAGATTTTCGAGGAAAATTTGATAACATGACCAAAGGAAAGTTTCTGTCCTTAAGAAAATTAGGGGACATTCCTAATGACCAGAGAAGCACTTGGACCGATTTTGGTGATTTTTTGAATTATATTATTTTTATTATAATTATTTTGAGTTTTGGAGTGTTAATTAATTTAAAAATAAAATAAATGTTGAAAAATGGATTTTATATTTTTCAAAAATCTCTCTGATATCAAGGAAACCAGAGAATCAAATTTTGCAATTTTCTGATTTTTCTATGATTTATTATAATTATTTTAGTGAAAATGCTAGAAAATACATTTTTTAATTTTAAAATTACCTTAGGGCTTTAAAATTCAATATCTCACTAAATAGACCTAGGAAAAATGTGGGATTTGTTCCTAAGTGATTAAAATTCAAAATGTGACATTTTGGTGAATTTTATTATTTTTGTGATTTTTATTATTTTTTAATTATTAAAAATATTAAAATATTATTAAAAATCAACTTTTTAGAAAATTGAAATTTTAATTTTCTTAGATTCCACTGATATCAGAGAGGCTCAAAACCAATTTGGTGAATTTTTGAAAAGTATTTTAAAAGTTATGAATTTTTAAAGTTTAAAATGGCTAAGTGACTTAATCGGCACGATTAGTGGGGCTAGCTTGAGTCAATTGACCTCAAATTTTTATGGTGGATTCCTCTGATCCTAAAGGTCGAGTGGAGAATTGATTTCAAGTCAATTTGATGCTCGGTTAACTCTAATTAATTAAAGACCTATTTTGGGTGTTTAGAGCGAGTTAGGGTTGTTTTGAATGAACTAGCCGAAATCTATTTTCTACAGGTTCTCTGGTCATAAGGAACATCACCAAATTTTCCTAAATTTATTTCACAACATGCTATTCTACTGGAATTAAAATACTCAAAACGGTGACACGAACTTGAAAAATCGAGAACTCTTCATAGGGATGGCCTACGACTTTGGAAAATTCGGGGAATGTTCCCGAATTCGAGAGAGCTTAACGCTCTATGGTCTCATGCCATAATGGTGAGTTGTATGCGTGCATGGAGAATTAAAACAATGCGAGAGAGTAAATAAATCATAAAAAATAAAATATTTGATGAAATTAAGTGATTTACTTTTCCACATTATTCTCTCTACGTTCATTTGAGCAAGAGGGTATTTTTATTTTATTTTTGTGATTTTTCTACACAGAGATATGAATTTTTGAAGTTTAGGGAATTAAATAAATAAGAAAATACCCTAATTTATCTGTTCATCCAGCGCGGCGCCGCGTCGACCTCGGCGGCTCCGAACGCACGCGCGTCGCGCTCCCGTTCGACGCCGCCACCGAGTCGGCGGCCGGGCCCACGCGGTTCTCGTACGCGTCTCTGGTCCAGCCGTGATCCTGGCCGTCCGTGCGCGCGTGTATCGAATGGACGGCATCCGTTCATCGTCCCCGAGTGTTCTCGCTTCGAGAGCGCGTCCGCGCTAAATCACTAGAATCTCGCTCGATTCTCGATGGATTTTTACGTTCTTATACTCTCATGGATTCGTCTCGAAGAGACGAACACATCTCATACGGTTAACATGCATTGGAAGCTTAAGGCATTTGAAATGGAGAATCTTCGAAGCTCGGGATGAAGAGTTAGCTCGTCACCTTGGCTCGGAGAAGTGTGGCTTCAATCCGGGAGTTGTTGCCTTCGATTGGGTCCGCGTGACTCCGGATGAAGTCTCGCGGTACAGGGTGTCTGGATATGATTTCGGCCGAGCCGTCCACGAAAGCTTGGAGAGCTGGAAGCAGCTGGGGTGGCCAGGAGATGGGGCTTTTGATGGTGGACACCTTCCCGCAGTGCAGTGAAGGTGTAGAGCCGGTCGATTTGGGAATTGGCTCGGCTGTGGAAGTGTCTGGTTTTGGGTGGAATTCGACTGCGAAGTCGGGCTTACGGAAGGAGAAATGGCGGGGGATCTCTTCAGGGATCGAAGTGCTCTGAGGGGAGGTCTTTGAGGAAAAAGGTGGTGGTGGTCTTTCAACTTCCACTTTAATAGTGGATCCGATCTTTACTTGGAGAAAGAGTTTCTTATGTTTTTGATCTCTTGACTTCTCTCTCTTTTTCGATTTCATTGAATTTTTTCTTTTTAATTCATTTCCACTTCAGTTGTACGGCTTTTTGCTTGTTCATGGTCTATTCCAGTTTCTTTGGGATTAATTTCAACGTTGCTAGGCAGTTGACCCACTTTTTATATGTATGCAATTTATGTTTATAGCAATGGAACCAAAACTTGATCCCGTTTTAAATATAGTTATATGATTTAATGTATAATGTGGATTCTATGATACCTGCGTATC
Organism: Papilionanthe hookeriana x Papilionanthe teres; assembly: GCA_022702705.1. Classification (NCBI taxonomy): domain Eukaryota; kingdom Viridiplantae; phylum Streptophyta; class Magnoliopsida; order Asparagales; family Orchidaceae; genus Papilionanthe; species Papilionanthe hookeriana x Papilionanthe teres. The sequence continues at coordinate 4,911,230 of CM040427.1, forward strand.
GTGTCAGTAATACGGGGCTCTAATTGGAGTCACGGTTATCGATCACGAAGAAGTTTTTACTTAGTTGTTATCGGTAGAAATTTAAAGGAATTACTTACTAATGTAGTAGGCCCAAAAATTAAGCGAAACTTAAAGTAAACTAATGCTTAAAATAAGGTTGTTTTAATTAATTCGAGAAAAAGTATCCTTAAAATTTCCTTGTTTTTAGAAAATTAAGTGAAGCGATGAATTTAAATAGAATTTTTAAATTGTATTGTGACAAATAGGAGCATTCACAATGCTTTACCCTTTAATTAAGTGCGAAGAACATTGGTAATCATGTTTGATTACTGAATCTGTGTTGGTAGGAGAATCTGGCGCTCTTACTTCGGAAACTCCCGCGTTGCCTCACCTGAGGGTTAACATCTACTTGACTCTCGAAAAACGGTAGGATTCGGGTAGTATTTTAGTACGTAAAACTAAAATATCCGATTCTACGCCGATAATTAATATTTCCTTTGTTATTTTTGCCTTCCAAGGCTTTTGACTTCACGAATATTGGATCACAATTTTTACTATAGTTGATAATTGACATATTTTAACTACTCGAATTAGCCGAATTGAAAGTAAATTAAGTTTTAAGTAAAAATTATCACAATTTATTTATCTTATATTAGGTGCTTTTATTTAATTTCATTGATCGTAATTTTCGCCATGAGGAGAAAGGCCCAAGCACTGTAATGCATGAGAATAAAACAAAGCATAGATTTCATTTAAAGTTAACAACAATAAATAAAGATACTTATCTTAATTTCCTTAAAACGGACTGTGAAGTTCTTTGACTTTTCCTTGGTACGGCCAAATTAATTAGCGCTCAGATTAAACTAATGAACTCACTAAACTCACTCGGCTAAATTAAACTCATACAAAAGACACTAGAAATGAACACACGGAAGACTCGAAAGACACGCGCACACTCTGGGGTCGACCTGCGACATGGGTAGGCGAGTCCGAGGGTGCTTAAACACCTCTTGAAAAGTGTCGGGTTCGATGTATATGCATTTTGAGCTAGCTCGCCGTCGAGCGGGGAATTGACCTCGCCGTCGGCGGGCTTCTAGAAAGGTCTTGAGCCAGCGCGATCTCGACGTCGAGTCGGCTCGGGCTCGGCGTCGGCGAGGTAGTTATAATTCCTTCAAAAATTTCTCCTCGCACGATCTCGCCGTCGGCGAAAGTAGTTATATTTAAATGATTCCTCCTTTTTGATCAAAGAATTTGCTCGTTAAATGCTTTTTGCTTCTATCATTAATAAATCTTCATTCACACGATAAAATAAATAAAATACCTTTCTTTAAAGTGCGAATTTTATCAAAATAGATATGAAGTTAAATGAATTTTACGCTGATCAAAATCCCCCGAAACTTAATTATTGCGCAGCCATCGAAGTAATTTTAATACTAAATAAATATCTTAATGATTTCTATAATATAATTTTTCAATCCGGATAATATATGAAATAAATTTAAATAACATTATAATAAAGTTGAATAGAAGTATTTCTAAGTAATTAAATTAACTTTATAGAATAAGATTATTTAGTTATCGGCTAAGACTTAGCTTTATTTATTTCGGGAACGAATATATTTAAAAAAATATTAAATTACTTAAGATATTTAGATGATAGGAAGTTCGAAAACTGCTTATTTAGTAAAATACTACCCCATAAAATATAAGTTTAGAAATATAATTAAGTTTTACCCTTTAGGTTGATTCCATTAGGCTTGATTTTTGATAAGGCATCTCCTCGAAGCTTCTCTGCAACTTATATTTTCTTTTCTTTTCTTATCTTTTCTTTTCTTTTCCATGGTTTCAGTGAGGATTATATGGATAACTGTTAATAATTTTGAACTTGATTTCGCTTCCTAAATTTGAAACTTAAAATGTTTCTTTGCTTATATATATTTCATAGCCTTTACTTTGGTAGTTTATCCTTTCTTTTTCACTTTAATACTTAAGAATTTTTGATTTTTAGAATATAGTTTCCCTTATTTTAAATAGTTTACTATATTCTTATTACTTTAACCAAATATATTATTCCATTTATTGATTGAATTATTAGAAATATTTTCTTTAACTTTATATAATAATTAAATAAAGTAACTCGTATTTATTGAATTGAAAATTACTATAGAAAATCATTTAATAATAATTTTTGAAAATAGAAATTGAGAACAATTTTAATACTCAAATTTGTATTTTTACCTTCCCCAGAACTTAAATTTTTCTATCTTTACTTCATAGTGAAAAAGGGAAAACATATAAATAAAATTCATCGTACACTTTGAGCTTTAGGTATTTACTTCTTTGAAATTTTTGCGGGCTTTTTCATTCTTTACGAGCACTTGTCTTGTTAGTATTCTTAGCATATAATATTTAAAAAGAAAGTGCGGGGATGGAAAAAATTTTTTTAAAAAAATAAGTATCTCGAACATAACTTAATTTTTTTACTACACATACACTTACAATTTAACGATACATTAAAGAAAAGTAACATCATATATAAAAATTTGCAACTAATCTAACACACATAAGAAATTTAATATCAACGCTAAAAACAAAACCTGACAAACATACTAAGTCCGAAGTCCACAAAAGTTCTAAAATATTACGCACGAGAAATAATAAAGTTTTGAAAACAACAAATGCAAACAAGTCAAAACAAACTAAATAAAGATTAATCTTACGCATAAATCCCGAACTATGTCGTCTCCACACTTGATCTCAGTGAGAAAGGTGGCTTAGTGGCTCTTGTGAATATCGAGGGCACTCGGGAAAGACAACATCCAAATCACCACTCCTCTTGGCCTTTCTGACTTCATAGTATGCGATCTCGTACTGCGGAATGTCGGCGGAGATATTATTTATCATAATCGTGTCTTCTCCTCACGGCCTCCGAACCTTTGATACATATGCTCGAATCTTCTTTCCGTATTTTCTCCGAATATCTAAAACTCTTTACTCGGGGTTAACTCATTCATCGGATCTTGAAGGGTAGGAGTGGTGTGCGTGGGGTGGTTCATAGCTAGTAGAGGGTATATCTACTACCTTGAAGAAGGTACATAATCCCTTGTCTGAGATCTCGTCCTTAGGTGGGATTCATATTTCTTTATATTGCTTTGAGTAAGGGGTTTCGTAGGCTATCCATTCCTCATCATCTCTTGCCTACTACCCAGGATAATTGGCCAAGTGCATAGATAAGACTAGGATGTCTAGTCCTCACCCTTTCATTTCGCATTGTTGTATGTTCTTGTATATAACATTTCCCACATTAATACTCTTCGGTTACGAGATACGAGAAATTGAGCCCTTTCTACATCTCTTGTTACACTGTTATGATGGTAGGTAGGTAACAAAGTAGAACAAATAAAATAATGCCAGGCTTTAGATGTTGCATTTAGCATAGAAAGAGGGAAGTTACCGTTCCGTTGCTTTAACTTCCGGACTCCTTTCCCATTAGTGAGAAAGTCGATCACCTCTTCCCGATGGTCCTTACATAGTTCCAAAAGTTTCATATTCTCTCATGTAGGTGTCTTGTACTTCATAATATGCATTTATTCTAGCGGCGTTAGAGTACGAAAATCCTCTGGCTTATGTAAGGCATCTTCGGCTTTGTGTTAAATTTGTGTAAATTCCTTCACAACCTACCGGTACCTTTCTTTGTTGGTAACGTAGCAAAAGTTTCCCCATCCTCGCTCCTTTATAACTCGCTACTTCTCCTCCTGGATTCTTGAAAACTCGAACTTGTATGCACTTTCTTGCTTGAATGTTTTGAAAATATCTGGTTGTGCTCTCGCATTAATGAATCGAGTTTCGTCGCCATCTATAAATCGCTTTTGTCATGGAGCCATTTCTCGATCGCTGAAATTCACGAAAATTTTAACTAAACTCACGAAATATTACGAAGGCTTCCTTTTCTGACAACTAAAATCCATTTAAATCAATTCGACAGAAATTCTTAGAAGTATTTTCTTCATTTAATTTTTCAAAATATCCCAATGTAGAAAGAAGTGTGGAAAAATCAAAAATTTTTGCATAGGAGTGAAGCTCTTACCGAGGAAGATGAAATCCGGTGTCGAAAAGTGTTGGCTGCTTCAAATCCCGAGATCTCTGAAGCCACAGGTCGGTTTTTCAAAAAATTGAGAGAGATGATGGGCAGGTGTCGGTTGACTCGTCAAATATAGGTTTTTGGTTTTTCTCGTCGTCGGTGAGCTAATTAATTTCATAAGGCAAATGTTTCAGGAAAAATCTGCCATCGGTGAGCTCGGTCTCGCTGTCAGCGGGTTTTCTCGCTGTCGGCGAGATAATTCTCGCAATCGGCGAGGTTCCGAAAATTTTCGATTTTTGAAATTCATCAAATCATTTTCAACCACTTAGTGCCTTTAATCAATCTTAGATCACTTAATTTAATAATAATACGAATTTAGATACTTAAACTCACGAAGTCACACAAAACAAACAACATAACTTCATAAATGAAATCCATGAAACTTACAAATTTCCTGTTAACAACTTGCACATACTTAACCCAATTGTTCGAATCATAATAATCATCATCGCGATCAAACCACAACACTCTAATCTTTGAGACATAACAATTTACAAATAATCTCGTAGTACGAGATGATCGAATCGAAGTTCGACTCATAATAAAACTTAACTCCCAAATCGAACACAAACATATATATGCAAATATAACATAAACATAGAAATCTTTCACACTCTTCGGTGTACGAACTAATATCTTCTACGACAGCTCGATGCGACGGCAGTGCTGCAAATAAATTGTAGAAAGGCACGAGGAATTACGCGGTAGATTCTTCATTAATCCTCCTTTCTTGTCTTAGTAGATGAATAAAAAAGCGGCCTCATGTTGTAGTATGATCAAAGTGCTCCTTCATTCTCAGTCGATATGATCGAACATATCGAAATATTGTGATAGAACTCATCACATTTTACGATTTTTTCTCGATCCTTTAATCTTCAACGGGAATGAAATTAGTCTTATCGGTAATGGGCCTTGCTAAAGGATTGTGCAATGATGCTGCATCGAAATAAGCTGACGATCTCATCATTGTTATCCAGTGGGAAACATATCGGTAGGATCCGGGGTTTCCATGGTAAAGTACTTTCCCGTCTGACAAAACTTAGTATTATTTGCGTAAAACGGAAATATAGTAGATGGTGTCGAAGATCCATGCAACGCGGCCAACACGATTAATCCCGTACGAGACTTTACTATTATTGATCCAACATCGATAGGTAATCGATTTTGAAAACAATAATTTAAAATAGCGCATTCCTTTGAAACTTTGTTACTTTCTCGTAGTCGGTAATAATTTTGATGATATAAAGAAATGCCGGTGCTTCGAGACGGGGTTTAGAAGTGATGCAAAAGCGCTTATGCCGTCTTCTCGTAACTCCCAATCATCCGGTTCATCGAGTGTTCTGAGATATCTGTAGATTTCGTTCATATTATCTTAAAGTCGCGAGAGTTGGAATAATGACGGACAGAGGTATTTTACATAGAAAACAATTCATTTACTCTTGCGGGAGTAAATGTTACCCTCTTCCTACGACGTGAACATTTCATTGTTGATCGCATGTAAATTAGAGTAAAACTCTTTGGCTACGTATAACTACGAGCGAGTTGTATAACGAAAATACCTCCCGATACGTTGTGCGATCATTTCTTCGATTTTTGTAGTAGCATTCTCTACTCCTCTTGATGACGAATCCTCTTTCTTTGATAAGTCTTTTCTTCGTGGCCTTTGTTGAAGATTATTTGATAACCTCGAACTAACGAATTTTTCTCACGGTTGAAAACTTCGGTTTTTGTGGTTTCTAGGAATTTAGAGGCCATTTTGGATGGAATGGATTGATCTCTAGTTGTTCTGAAGAAAATGGTGTAAAATCGGATTCGGAACAATTTCTTACGAAGGAATGGCTTAGATCGAGTGTTAGCCGTCACGAAAAATCTTTAGAAACTAAATTTTAAATGCCTCGCCGTCGATTACAGGGAAGTTCTCGCCGTCGGCGACTTAGTTATAAAACTAGCGAGTAATGGTCCATGATCTCGCCGTCGGCGGGCTCGGGCTGTTGTCGGCGGGTCCCGCTAATGCTTCTGCATTTTCAGCTGCGGTCTTTAATATTTTCGAGATCTCATCAAATGGGTTAATTTTTGTGATGATTCTAATAAAAATTTTTAGTAGTAAGATTTGTTTTAATAATATAGACTCGTATATGTAAATATTAAAAATAAAAATTTCTTATGGGTTGCGCCATGCATACAGCTTGGTTTTAACGTCGTCGGCCAGGCTAGTCGGTTAGTGTTCGAGTTGACTAAGCATTAACCTCCTTAAAATTTGGTCGTCTACATTTTGAAATATGGTTTTAATACATGTCTTTTTACTTTTAAATGCATGTCACATTTTTGGATCTTGATTTTATAGTTCGAAAATATGAAAATATTTGAGTTATGGTGAAGGGTCCCTGCTTGGTGATTTGATTTCCTTGGAAATAATTCAATCTAGTATAATTAAGCGAAACCTCTTGTCTGGTTCGAAATTCTGCGATTAATGTTTCCCATCGTACCATGAATTTCATCAACTTTCCTTATAAATCTTATCATTATCATATGATTCGTTCCTTAATTCTTCGATTCATTTAATTGTGACAATCTCTTCTCACGGCTTCTTTCATATTATAATTAAATTCTTTAATCACCCATTATGCTTTATGTTCTAATTCGGCGAGTAAGTGGTAAGTTTTTCCATATATAAGCTTTTATAAAAGTCATTCCGATCGGAGTTTTATAAGCGATCTGTATACCGCTAATGCGGTGTACGAGTGCGCAGATCGGTGCAATACATTAGTATTTACGGACTTTTACAATATACGAACATCTACTCGATTAGAAAACATAGCTAATCCGCAGTTTGTAGATGATAAGCAGTTGATAACTTTAAATGATTAGGTAACATTTTTAATTCAAGTTCAGGAGGTTTAATAATCGATGGGTATATTTTTTTCGGTATTTTACGTATTTATGCAAAGATTCAATTTCTGCGGAATATAATCAATTCTTCATTTATCTCCGATTTTTTAATTAATTCAATATTTTCTTTTTCTAATTTTTCTTCATAATATTCTTTAAAATGTTCTTTTTGTAGATGATCGAGTACTTCCGTTTCAAAAACACTCATCATCTTTTTAAAGCATGAGGATATTTCATTGATTTAGCAATATTAAAAGTTACTTTTGGTCATTTACTCTCATAGTTAATTCTCCTTCACGAACATCAATCATAGCTTTTCCGGTGGCTAAAAATGGTCTTAAAATGATAGGAATTCTTTATATTGTAGTATCTGAAACGATAAATGGTCGAGGTAGCGAAGATTCTTTTGAAGTAGATGAGGGCCCCTATCAAATCTAATCCCTTGAAAATTGATAGAGGCATTAGATTGATGCTTGCTCCTAAGTCGCACAAGCTTTCCGTATAATTTTTCTCCAACGGCGCGGGGTATAGTGAAGCTACCGGGGATCTTTTATTTTCGGGGAAGTTTTTCTGAATAATAGCACTACACTCTTCAGCTAGGGTACGACACGTTTCATTATCGGTAAATTTTCTTTTTTATTTAGAATATCTTTCATGAATTTTACATAGTTTGGCATGTTGTTCTAAAGCCTACCCGAAAGGAATATTTATCGTTAATTTGTGAGAATTTGAGAATTTAATGTAAATTGTTGTCTTTTTTATGTTGAATTAGTCGTTGAGAAAATGGTGGTGGAGGTTTTATTGAGAAATTTTCATTGGTATTAAAGGATTTTTCTAAGTTTGGATCTTGTTGATTTCTTTTCTTTTACAATTTCCACTTCCTCTTTTTTGACTTTCGAAGGATTTTTAACGCATTTGAGGTTCTAATTATTTTCACTTCGTAATTGTATCGCTTTAATTTGTTCATTTCCCACTTTGTCTTTAGGATTTATTTTACCATTCTTGGGAAATGTTCGGGTATTCTACGTAAGTGTAGTAGCGATATGTCGAGTTGAGTTTCAATATTTTTGATAGTTTTCCTTGATTTTGTAATTGATTTCCTTGTATTTGTAGTTGATTTCCTTGATTTTTTTTTAATTGTTGACCCACTTATTTAATATTAATTCTTCTATAGATAATTTCTTTTCTTTAAATTGTGGGTTATTATTATTAAATCCGAGGTGGATAATTAGGTTTATAATTAGGATTTCCTTGATTAGATGTATTTCCTAATTGTTGTGTCATATTATTCATCAATGGTTGATTAGTTGTATTATTATTACAATTAAAATTAGGATGATTTTTCCATCCGAGATTATAATAATTTGCATAAGGATTATTAGATGTTTGTTGTTAATTGCATTAATTTTTTCATATTGAGATTGGGATTCTATAAGTTGTCGAGATGAATTTTCTTACGGTATAGTTGGGAGTAATTCATTCCAAAATGATCAAATTTTTTAGATATAGCTGACAATTTGTGAAGCTAACATAGATATTGCATCATTTTCATGAATGTTATTTTTCGGATTCATTACATCGAGGCCATTGAAAATTTTGCCATTTCTTTGATTAGTGCATAGGCTTCATCAATGATTTTGACATTAATGATCCTCAAGCTACCGACATCGATGATTGATCTTAAAGATCCTGCTAATCCATTATAAAAAGTTTGGATTAATTAGCTTGATACGGTAACGCATGATGTGGGCATTTCCCCAGAAGTTCTTTAAATCTCTCCCAAGATTCATATATTGACTCTCAATATTGACTAAAGAAGTTATATCATTTCTAAGCTTAGTAGTTTTAAATGGTGGAAAATATTTGGATAGAAATTTTGTGATAATTCTCCCCAAGTTTTAATAGATCCGAGTCTTAACGAATTTAACCACATTTTAGCCTTATCCGCTAAAGAAAAAGGAAAAATTCTAAGTCCCAATAGCATCGTTAGATACTCCTTCATATTTGAAAGTAGCACGTAGTTCTAAAAGCTTAGCAAGATGTAAATTAGGATCTTCGGTAGGTGAACCACTAAATTGATTGTTTTGTACGTTTAGATAATTGCGGAGTTTAAGTTTGAATGAATTAGCCGGCTACATCGGGTTTTGAATAGTTAAATGAATTTCATGTTTAATGTAGGGCATAATCTCGTAATGGTCTTGGTTGATTGATATAATTTCATTTTTCGGGTATATTTGCCATTTGTGTTAAATTTATAATTTTACTCTTTTTTTGTTTTTCTAATTCTTTTAATTGTACGCTTTAATTCTAAATCGTAAGGTATTAAATTTTCGTTTCCAATTTTCGCATACAATTTTAAAATAGATTTTAGATTGGTACGTACTTTAGTAAATAATTTATTTACTTCCCCAAACAACGAGCGCCAAAAAGCTTGACCCTTTTTATATGTTATGAATTTATGTTTATAGCGATGGAACCCCGAAAACTGATCTCGTTTTAAATATAGTTATATGATTTAATGTATAATGTAGATTCGCAAGTATACGTATCGTATCGAAGTAATACGGGGGCTCTAGTGGAGTCTGGTTATCGATCACGGGAAGTTTTTAACAGTTGTTATGTTAAATTTAAAGGAATTACTTACTAATACGAAGTAGGCGAAATTAAAAACGAAACTTAAAGTAAACTAATGCTTAAAAATAAAGTTGTTTTAATTAATTCGAAAAAGTATCAACTTCTCCTTGATTTTAGAAAATTAAATTATTGATGAATTTAAATAGAATTTTAAATTGTATTGTGACAAAAAAGGAGCATTCATTTATTCGTTGCCGCTGGTCGAGGTGCGAAAGAACGGTGGCCCAATCCTATGTTTGATTGCGAATCGCATTGCGTGGGAGGATACGAAATTTGTGTTCGGGCTCCCCGTTCCCCTCACCTGAGGGCTAACATCTACGCTTCGGCTCTCGAAACGGTAGGATCGAATTGAGTATTTTAGTCGTCGCGTAAAATATCCGGTGCGCGATAATTAATATTTCCCTATTTATTTGCACCGCCTTCGAGGCTTTTGACTTCCACGAATATTGGATGTAATTTTTACTATAGTCGGTAATTGACTTATTTTAACTTACTCGTTGGCCGGATTGAAAGTAAATTAAGTTTTAAGTAAAGTATCCGAATTTATTTATCTTATATTAGGTGCTTTTATTTAATTTCATCGATCCGCATAATTTTCATAAACGAGGAGAAGAGGCTTAAGAAAACTACTCGAGAATGCATGAGAATAAAACAAAGCATTGATTTCATTTAAAGTTAACAACGATAATAAAAGATACTTATCTTAATTTCCTTCAGCGGTCTGTGAAGTTCCTTTGACTTTTCCTTCTAGTACGGCAACTAATTAGAACTCGATTAGTAATGAACTCACTAAACTCACTCGACTAAATTAACTCGCACAAAAGACACTAGAAAAGATCACACGGAAGACTAAAAAAAGTACACACACACACTCTGGGGTCGGCCTCTGTTATAGAGGTAGGCAAGAGTCAAAGGGGTGCTTAAACACCTCTTCGAAAAGTGTCAGGGTTCGATGTATATGCATTTTGAACCGCTCGCCGTCGGCGGGAAACGACCTCGCCGTCGGCGAGCTAGAAGGTCTTGAGCCGCGCGATCTCGTTGTCGGCGAGCTCGGGCTGCGGCGTCGGCCAGGTAGTTATAATTCCTTCGAGAAATTTCTCCCTCATGATCTCGCGGGATCGGCGAAGTAGTTATATTTGCATGAATTTCCCTTCTTTTTGATCCAATTTTCTCGTTTTGATGCTTTTTTTGCTTCTATCATTAATAAATCTTCATTCTACTTGATAAAATAAAGAAAATACCTTTCTTTAAAGTGTGATTTCAAAAATAGATATGAATTTCTTAATGAATTTTTTACGTGATCGGCAGTGTTCCTTAATGTCGTAATTAATTAAATTGTAATTTGTCTCATCGATTCTTAATATTTCGAATAGCGATGTTTTGACTTTGTGGCGGTGCTACAGTTGCCAAGATCGACTCTTTACGGACTAACTTTTTTGCGATTGTTAAAACCGGGAGGATATGTTAGTCTAAGTTTGAATTTCTTTGATTGTTAGTGCTAGGTTGGATTACCTTGGTTATTACTCAATTGTTCGTAATCCCGTTATTCATTAAAATTAGGGTACTTTTTCCGGCTTTGTATTATAATAATTTGAATAAGGGTTATTAGTTTTATTATGATAACTTGTAATGTTTCTATTGTTTGAGAATCGTTAATATTTCACGGGGAGTATCATTACTTACATCAGGCATGTTAATAGCAAATTATGCGATTTTCTTATATATCGCAACCACTTGTGAAGCTAAAATAGAAAAGGCTTCATTATATTGAATACTTGCCACTCTTTTAGGATTAACCCTTTCATAATGTCATTGAAAATTTTTATTAGCCATTTCTTCAATTAAAGTATAAGTTTCATCGAATATGCTTAGCCGTTAAAGAGCCATAAAGGCGAGCGGCATGTTATAATAGATGTAAGTGATCCACGATAAGTACGTATAAAATGTTTAAATAATTAACTTGATCTAGTAAAGCATGATGAGGACATTTTCTTAATTGTTCTTTAAATCTTTCTCATGCTTCATAAATTATTTCTCCATCGAATTACATAAATGGTAATATCATTTCTTAATTTAGCGATTTTAGAAGGAGAAAAATATTTAGCGAAATTTTTGTGTCGTATACGCAGTTTTAATAGAACAAGTTGGCAATGAGTTAAGCAGCATCTTTGCTTTATCTTTTAAAGAAAAATGAAAATTAAAAGCTGTAGCATCATCGAAATATTATTATATTTTAAGGTAGCACGGATTAAGCGCGAGTGTAAATTTTGATCTCGTTTGGTGTTCCTCGAATTGATTATTTTGAACCATTTGAATAATAGAAGGTTCGAAGCTCGAAAAATTAGCATCGCGGACATTTAAATACTAATATGACGTTCGAGAATTTCTTGTAGGGTTTGCATAATCCGCAATGGTTTATAAACGTTTTGCTCGTTAATTTTTATTGGATTTTGATTATTGTTATGTAAGTTAGTCGTTACAAGGATATTTTATTTTGTTTTCATTTTCTAATTCTTTTAACGAGTTCTTTTAATTCGGAATCAAAAGGTAATAATCCTTGAGATCCGAACTACGCATAAAAAATTAAATAAAAGGACTTGAAAAATGAAAGAAAAATAAAATAAAATCTTTTCGCTATTTTTGTTTTTGTAAATGTTTTTGCATTATTTATTTATTTATTTTAAACGAAATAGAAGTATATAAAATATTTTTAATTTGAGAAATCTAAAAATTTTCTTTCTTTCTTTCTTTCTCAATATTCTTTCTTTCACTTCTTTTCTATCTTCTCTAGCAACGGCGCCAAAAACTTAATCTTGACCTTCCGAATGCAAGAATTTATGAAATTATATTTAAATATTTATAATAAATTTTGTAAAGTCACAAATTTGAAATGCAAGTATACGTATCGTCTCGAGTAATACGGGGCTATTAGAGTCTGGTTATCGATCCCGAGGGGAAGATTAAGTGAAAATTAACTTAAGAAATATATTAGATTTTTAAATTAAAAGTAATTATTATTTTTATTTCTTTTCGAAATTCAGATTATTTAGTTTAATTGAATTTCTACTAAATGCAAATAAGAAACAATAAAATAAAATGTTAGTGCAAGTATAAATAAAACAACTTTCTCTTTTTTCGAAAGCTAATCAAAGATTTTAAATAATTATCATTCGTTGAGAACTTGAAATTATGGTATTGCGCGAATAAGAAGCATTCGCTATTCTTTACCTTCGCTCGATAGTATAAATATTATTGGGCAATACATGGGTCGATTCGGGATGTATTATTAGTAGAATGGAGTTATCCCAGGCTCACACTACTAGATGCAGGGTAGAGCATGATCGCCTCACCCAGTGACCGTTCCTTTCTATAAACAGAATTATTAGAATTTGTTGTCGCTCTAAAAACTAATCGATTACATGCCAAATAAAAGAATATCTCTCCTGTTTATTTGCACTTCACCTTAAGTAACCCACATATAGCCTTCGATTACTGATTCATATGATATCTACCAGTTAAGAACTCATCTTCGGATAGGTCTCAAAATTCTTGACGAAGTTTTAACAATTGAATGACCGGTTTAAAAAGTAAATTAAGATCAGGTATTAATATCATCACAATAATTAAAAAGTTTAAGTTAAGTTCTCTAACAAATTTAAATTATCTTATTATCTTTTCATAGTTGAAAGGAGAAAGAAAAGTAACTGCTCAGAGCACATTGAACTAACATAACAAAAAAAATTTATAAAACTACGAACCAAGTTACAAATACTTATACGAAATGTTCTTTCGAGTGATCCGGCTAGTACTAACACCCGATGCAAAGTGCAAAGACGACATCAACAATACTAACGAACTCACACTTAATGCCAAAGGAATTGAGTAGTAACACTGAAAATAACTAAAATAAACTCACTTAAATACTTAAGAAGAAAATATGGTGGCTCTCTAAATCTATCTCCGGATCTTTGGGGTCTAGGGGGTTAGATGGATGGAGAGAGGGCTCTTTCTATAGAAATGTCTCTTATTTATAGAGCTGCGAAAATGGCCGGGGGTTAGCAAAGGCACCTCTTGAGAATTTGTCCAAAAGAAAACAATGAATCTTACGAAAGTAAGCTGGCGCTTAGGCGCGGACTCTATGACCGAGTCTTCGCTCCTCTTCCTTTGGATCACACATCTTCGCGATTAAAACTGTTTTCCCTTGTCCGGAAATGCATTTGTATCGCATGTTACATGTATTAGAGATGCCTTTCGTATACAGAAGGTCTCGCCTTGTAACTCCGTCGAAATAACTACTCGAAAGTTGTCGATAATTCTTCTTTGCTTCAATATCGGGCGGCGCTTAGGTGCCTAAATTTCATAACTTCGATTTTTAGCTCTTATTTTTTACTCCTTTTGCTTTCCTTTTTCCTTCTTGAACTCTTTTTTTATCACCTACATCCAAAAACATAAAAATACCTTTCATTAAAGCGTAATATCCTTAAGAATTGAATCTTAAATAAGGCATAAAAATAGGTATTTTTAAAGTGGATCATGCCCCAGAACCACATTGTTGGGTCATGCCTCTACGACCCCTGAACCCATTCGTAGAGTCGTACCTGCGGTCTTAAACCTCTTAGGGAGTGGTCGTACCTCTATGACCTCGAAACCGCTTTTCTTAGTCATTGCCTCGCGAGCCCACGAACTCTTGTCGTGATCGAAGCCTTTGAGACCCCTGAACTTACCGGGCATGGACATGCCTCTACGGCTTCTGAACTACTCTTCTGAGTCATGCCTTTATGGCCTCTAAACCTACTGTTGAGCTTGGATATAAGTCCCATGTGAATTCCTCCCCATCCTGCTAAGAGTGGATATGGCTCTCATAGCTTTTCTTACGTAAGGGACATGGCTCTTTTTGGTCTCTTAGATGCTTGATCACGTCACTAACCTAGGCTTGATAAAAAATTGAGTACCTTCCAACAAGTGCATTGTGCTTTGACTGCATAGAACACTTGTTGGATGTCGCGATGCACTTTTTTTTGGGCGCGAGCTTTGGATAGTCGGCCGTCGAAGTAACATGCGAGTAGTTCAGACACCCACCAGAGATATTTGGATGTGTGTTGAGGGGCATGAATCTGCTAGGCTTTAGCTTTCGCTTAGACTAAGGCAAATCGTCATTTTGCACGTCGAACGACTCTGATCTAGTCGAGAGAAATTATTCACCGTGTAACGGTGCAAAATTTACTCAAATTGGCCAGATCATTAGCGAAGTTGTTCAGACTACCCCAGATGGTGAAATAGACCACGCGAGTGTGTCTGGAACATTAATATTAATTAGGGAGAGTGTTCATGTCACTATTACTTCACATACAGGCTAAAAATGTGCAAATTATCATTTTTAGCCCGATCATCAAAAAGTGCTTGAAGGACTTCAGATAACAAAATTGAACCACGCGAGTGTGTCTACAATGTGTATTTTACCTACAGAGGGCGTTAATTTCTTTATGATAGCACAGGCGGCCTAAAAATGAGTGAATTATCTTTTGTACCCGATCGTCGAAAAAGTAATCTGGCAAATACCGAGATAATGAAAATGGATTGTCTTAGTGTAGAGAGTACAGCAATTTGGCTCGTTGTTCGCGAACAACTCATGTTCGGCTCGTTAAGTAGCTCGTGTTCGGCTTGTTCTTTAAGCCTAACGAAATTTGTTCCTGGTAGCTAAATTTTAAGCTCGAAATGTTAACGAGTCAAACACGAGCAATGTTTGTTCGCTCGTGTTCG
This sequence comes from Papilionanthe hookeriana x Papilionanthe teres, assembly GCA_022702705.1. NCBI lineage: Eukaryota > Viridiplantae > Streptophyta > Magnoliopsida > Asparagales > Orchidaceae > Papilionanthe > Papilionanthe hookeriana x Papilionanthe teres. Next base: position 4,926,654 of record CM040427.1, read on the forward strand.
GCTCGAATTAGGCTGAAATAAAAAAAATAATCATATAATTATTTATATAATAATTTATTATATATATATTAGTTATATAATAATATATTATATATATTAATATTTAAGTTAAAATCACAACAACTTATGTGGTAGTGTGGTTATGCTTCATGTTTCCATTCATTTTGAGTCGGGTTCGGGTCGGCGCTAGACGTATATTTTCCCGATTAATTTTTAACGAGCCCGATTTCGGCGAACACGAGAGAACACGACGAGAATATTTAATTCAAGCAGAACACGAGCACCGCACACGAGCCATCTCGAACATGGTGATTCCGAGTCGAAATTGTTCGAACGAGTACGAGCATGGGCAGCTGAGCTGTTCAGCTCGGCTCGTTGCGATACAACTAATGCATCCAGAACGTCGATATTAACTAGGTGGGACGTTCACTTCACCACGAGACCATGTCCGGGCAAAAAATTTATGAATGATAACTACATTATTATTATTATTATTATATATAAAAATAAACGAACGATTATATTATTATCCGGCCAGAATGTGCACAGCCTTGAGATGAGGTGATCCTAATTTATCTCTTCTTGGGAAAAACATTGCGTACGTAAACCGTACGCAGGAGCTGTGTGCGGAATGGGGTACACGGAGGTTACAATTAGATTACAAGCGAGTCATGTAACTCACTTGTAACTGTGCGCTCTATTTTACGAGAGGTTACGATATGAGCGTAGGTTACGAGTGAGTTACGTAGGAGATACGAAATGGGTTACAACTGCCTTAACCCGGTGCTCTTTGATTGTAACCGATTATAACTTCCATGTACCCCATTGCGCGATCATATTTCATCTAGTTGTAGGTTACAAATGTTACGATATGACGCAAGGTTACGAGTGAGTTACATGGAGGGTGCAAGGGGTTACGGCTCGCTTGTAACCCGGTGCCTTGGAATTGTAACTGCGATTGTAACAACAGTGTACCAGTCTGCACACAGCTCCTGCGTACAGTTTACATACGTAATTTTTTTCCCTCTTCTTGAGCCGCAAACCTAGGATCTCCTTGACTCACGAAAAAAAGGACTTCTGGGCCATTTTTCAAATTTTTTTCTCTCTTATGCTCGTACAGCTCTCCGACATCCCTTCGCCCTTCGCCACTGCCTCCTTCGTCAAAGTCTCTCCTCACCGACAAGGTTGACATCATTGACTCCCCTCTAGAAGCTGAAGCTCCTCCAGCCGCCGGGCCGAGCTCTGCGCTTCTTCGTCTTCTTCTTCTCGGCAGGTGAACTTTGCTCCGACTCGGCGCTGCCTCCGCAGGGATGTCCAACCACCGGCCATGCGGGCTCTACACCCTTGTCGAGTCCTATTCACTGCCAGTAAAGACTAAAACCGATGAGCTCCCTTGTGGGAAGGTTGTTTGCCACCTTCATCTTCTCTTCTTCTCTAGATTAGCCGCCTTGGTGCCTTATTTTCTATCCAGCAGTGTCACGCTGACCTCCTCCAACGTCGACGTCGAGACCTCGCTAACCAGCTCTCCTTTGCTGGCCTTATTCTTTGGCCGAGCCCTCTCCACGGCGTCTCCTCCCGCCGACGAAGTTTCCTCTGAGTGCTTCTGGCCGGTTAGCAGCTCTCCCTCCGGCGATGTGGGGACCAGCCCCCTCTTGGGTATAAATGTAACTCGGGGCATGTTCTTTTGGCTCCATCATCGGTGATCCACCTCACCAGCTACATCCTCCTCCTCATCGACTTTAATTTTGGCGATCTTAATGTCTCCTCATAATCATCGAGGTGCGAAGAATTCATAGTGTGTAGAAGCTTGTGCAGTCCCTCTCGAAAAGGTATATTTTGGTTATATTTCATATGCCAAAATCAGCTATTTTTGGGTACTTTGTGTACCTGTCGTCAATCGTTGCGATGTACACGACTCATGGCCGTACCAGTGAGGAAGCCTGGGCTCTCCTTCATCATAAAAAGAACGCATCCTCGAGCGCGCGGTGGTGGGGATTCCACTAAACTACATCTTACTAGTTTTAGTTGGTGTAGGTGCATGGGTTTGATCGCCCACACGGGGTGGTGCGCTGGCATGAGTTGGTGCAACGGTAATGTGATGGATCATTGTTTTCCTAGAGGGAGTCGTAGGGTAGAAATCTTGTGCGTTGGCCGGTTATATACGAAGCAGAGTGATTCCCCTTATTGTGAGCCTTAGGCCTTGAAACCTGTGTTTTGGAATCCCAATTTCCCACAACTTTGACGATCCTAATCTCCCGTCGAGGGATTAGTTGAGTTCGATCTTAGAGGAAGGGAAAAGATTTATAGCTAGTTTGTCCTATAAGATCCCGGGTGTTCGTAGAGCAAAAAAAGCTTTGGAATTAGTCCACTCTAAGAACGGTGGAGAGTTTTCTCTATGAGAAATTAGAGGGAGAAGCCTCCATGTTGTTACGCCAAAGCCGGAGGTGGCGATGCCTCAAATCGAAGAGAATCAGCCCTAGGTTTTCCAAGCAAGGTCGTTAGTACGAGCGTAGCTCGCTGTAACGTATGGTCACTTGCACCTCATTGTTTGCATACGCATGTCTTGCATGTCATATCTCGCACTTGCACTTGCACCAACACCTTGCATTTGCACCATATCCTTGCATTTGCACTTGCACCCTGCACCTTACACTTACACCAGCGCTACTTGTGCCTCGATCGGTCGTCCTGGTCCAGTCACCACTACTTGTGCGTTGATCGGTCGTCTTAGACCGATCTCGACCACTTGTGCCTTGATCAGTCATCCTGGACTGGTCGACACCACTTGTACTTTTAACGCGGCTACCCGGCTCGGTTAATAAAAGCAACGGGTGGCCGGAAACTGACCGGTCGACGTCACCCACGCACTACATGTTGTGTGTGTGCATATGCATTTTTATTTGCATGTGAACTACATATAATGCATATCCTTTCGAGTCATTGTCTCCACAATAGATCCATTACTCGAGCACCTACCTCCACGGCAAGCCCATCTTCAGGTCATTATCGTTACGGCACACCCATTCTTCGAACCGTTACCATCATAGCACGCTCATCCCTTTTGGTCACTGTCATCTCGGCACACCTTCTTCAGGTCATTGCAATCACGGTGCGCCCATCCCTTTTGGTCACTGCCGCCTCAACACAACTTCTTCGGTTCATTGACATCAAGGTGTGCCTATCCCTTTTGAGTCCTTTGCCCCGCATAAGCACCGCCCGGTGGCACCGCACGGCATGTCCATCTCGTTCCGTTGTTGCCGCTCGACACACTTTCCTCGAGTACAGCGCTCTCGCGCGCACGCGTCTCAGTCCTTTGCGCTATGCTTTATTTGTTACTGTACTTGCATCCGGGGAATGCACATCTCAAGTCACCCTTTGCCATGACACGTCACATCTCGGGTCCTTTGCCTCGTAGTATACTTTATCTTTTTCTTATTCAACGCTGTGCGCGGTACACTCATCCATACATCACATGGTATCTCGCTTGCATCTGCATATTTGCATGGGTACCGAGCCAGGCTCCTTAGGAGAGTGACCATATGTTAGTCGCGATGCCTTAATGAGCATTGCTGGCTGGGTCAATCCCGGTAAGCAATGCGAGTTAAGTCATCGAGATTGACACGAGTATGAATGTGTGAAGGATCTAATGAATCTAACTTGTGCCACTTTTCTTCGTGATGCCCTTTAGATCCTTCGGATCTTTAGGACGGGGCTGACATGGCGACCCCGTCAAACTCGTACGGTGCCCCGAGACTCATCCTGTACTTAAGCATTAGGTAAAGACACTTTTCATTAGATGATGTGGTAGGCTAGGATTTAGGTTGTTAGGTAGTTTTTTTAATGTTTGAATATTGTTCTTTATTGGATTGGTTTCCATAGTCAGGTATCTTTCTTCTGCATTGTGTCAGTTCTGTGACTGCATGTTGCATATGTATGGTAGTGTGTTGTGACATTTTTTTCCAGGGATTCATGCCTCTATGTGCGCACAGGTACCGCTATGGGGGGAGCAAGTGATAATTTTACATCAATTTGCTTATAAGTGTTATTTAGCTCCCCCACTTATCAGACATGGCTCATTATACGTTATATGCATATGAGATTTCCTGCAAACACTTGTTTTCATGCAAGATTGAGTCTTTTATCATATTCCTATGTACTTTCATTATCAGGAGAGTCACATGTAATAAGATACGAACGCGGGTTAAGGCGTATGGCACAGGCAAGGTTGAGGGGACCGGGGTGATGCCGTGCCCGTATCTTAATTATGCATTTTACATTAATGTATAGAGGTGGGATTAGGCATGTATACGCGAAACTGCTTAGCCTTTTTCTTTTCCGGGATATGTTGTCGACCCAGCAGAACTGACATGTTTCTTTATGATATTTGGCTTGTATTACTTTCTGCTACATGTCTGTATGCTTGCATATTCGCATATTTTTCTTGTTTCTTTGTATGATCTGGGACTTCATGATGCAACATAGGCTCATTAGGACTTAAATTCCTAATTTTCTACATAAAAAATCTTAAATAAAATATTCAAGATAATTAAAATTTTGGATTAAAATATTTAGGACTAAAAAGCTGAACTTTTATTTCCTACATGTATTAATAGGGCCTCCACAATATGTAAGAGGCTTGCTCTAGATAAAAAGCGCATTCATATTTGCATGTCTCGAGGGAGGAGTCTCCGTGCTTCTCCAACGGCGGCCCAACTTGGTACATAGGTGGTTGTACGAATGCGTGATTTAGAAGGCTCGCATGCGGTTGTAAGCCCTTTTGTTTGGAGTGTTTCCAACTTTGTAACTGAACCTCCATTTTTCTTTCTTTCTTGAGGTATCCTTGCTAAGTCTCATCTCTTGGAGCTCCAGCTTATAGTCAGATGATAAAATTTCCTTCCTTTGACCTTAGGTCTAGTGTGGTCTCTCATAGACGATGCGGTCGCAGTTAGATGGGGATCTCGGGACACGATGATCATTACCTTCATGAGAGGGTAGACTTAAGGTCCTAGTAGCTGTGGATGACGGGCCCATTGTACCTCGACCCAGTTACCTCTACCTTTTATGACTAATCTATTTTCCTATTGTTGAGCCCCTTTGAGCTCTGTTGGCCCTTGATTTCATTGATATCATTTTGTGACCTAATGCTGTGGTATGCTTGATTTAAGATACAATGATTTGTCCGTGCTTTGACATGTTGGGATACCCATGTCAAGATGATTTAGGTTTTTTTGTGGGCTACGTATGTTGATAAACTGCTGTTCATTTGGGATTGTGAGCTTAATCTACGCGATGGCATGGCCAGGAGCTTTGGCTTATCGTGGCGTTCTTTTACATAGAATAACCTTCCTTTGAGTGCCTATTGCCCCAGGTTCATGATAATACACACGAAACTCCTTTTATCGAGAGTATCCTTGGGTACCCCATGATGTAATTAATCGAGTGGGATATGTCCCATTGGGAAAGCTCTTGACCACATAACAGGCACTACACACGAATCTACGGTTATGGTAAGTCTCTTGATCGATAAAAAAATACTGTTCTTTATGTCTTAATTATTATTAATTTCTAAGGATATTGCTTTAATGAAAGGTATTTTTGTGTTTTTGGATGTAGGTAATGTAAAAAGGTCTAAGAAGGAAAAAGGGAGGCAGGCAAAAATGGAGCAAAATACCAAAAGTATAAAAAAATATGGCACGGCGCTGGCGGCAGCGCGCCCCCCAGCGCGCGTACTCGACTCTGTATCGAGTTTTTACAACGTTTGATCGGTTATTTTGACGGAGTGAGCGGTTATTGGACATTCCCGGGGGAAGAGAATTTGGCGGTTGTTCCTTGATAATAGGACATGTGATACATTGCGTTTGGACGCTCAGCGGTTTAATCGCGAAGAGGTGCTAGCGAAGTGAAGGGTGAGAAGAGCTTGGATGCGGTGTCCGGCGCTTTAGGTAGATTCCGGCGCCTAGGCGGCGAGGCAGGCCTTCGAGAAGATTCGTGGATGTGGACATATTTGAAGAGGTGCCTCGAGGCAACTCCTAGGCTTTATAAATGAGTCAGTTTCTTGAGAAAATGTGCCCTCCCATTGTACCTCTCCTCTTATCTACTTTAGGATCTCTCATCCTTAGAGAAATTAGAGAGAAGAAATTTACGGCCGCTTTTGTTTTAGTTTAGCGAGTTTTATTTTTCAAGTTATTGCATCTTGGAGTTCATTCTGTTGTGGAATTGGTGGGAATCGAGAAGATGTTGTGGAAAATATTTGAGATAAGTATATTTTTATATTTGATTGAGTTTAATTATCATGTTTTGTTATTTATTTTCAATGTGTTGATAAATTAGTTACTTTCTTACTTCAGTTATGAAGAGATAGATAAGATAATGTAAAGATTCAATGGAGAATTAAAATTGAAATATTTCAAAGAAATATTGTGATGACATTATTTTAAATCTTACTTTACTTTTAAATTGGCCGTTTGAATTGTTAAAAATTGTTGAAGAGTTTTGAGACCTTGAAGGAGAAGAACTCTTAACTTGTAAATGTCACATGAATCCTTGGGTAGTCGAAGACCATGTGTGGGCTATTCATGGTGAAGTACAAATAAATAGGAAGATAATATTTAAAGGGCGTAGAATTGATAAGTTTTAGAGTGACGAATGCAATTCTTATAATTTGATTTATAGATTATGAAAGGGTCACTAATAGGGCCGACCATAGCAAAAAACATAGACATGCAAAGTGTGAGCACAGATTAACCCATTCTATAACCATTACATCAGGACCTATTCGTAAATTAAGTAATGTTCTTTGCTGGATCGAAGGGGTAAAGAATAGGAATGTTTTTACATTTTCTCAATCTGTAATCGAAATTCTCCAGCGAATATTAAATTATCTTTAAAATCTTCGAATTAGCGAAGCCCCATTTTATTTTATATAGAATTCATTAAATCATTTTCTCATTATTGTTTTCTTTATTGCATCTAGTAATTCAATAGTAGTTTATGTCAATTAAAATATAAAATAAAAATATTTCTTATTTTTATTTAGCTTTCACTTCATAGAAAATTTATTTCATAAATCTTCCTGTGGGATCGATGCGCAGGGTCTTTGTTTAAAAACCACATATTACTTGAAACGATACGTATACTTGCGTAGTACTTTTAGTTTGTAAAAATATTTACTAAATTATATAATATTAATTTTATACGCGCGCTGTCTATAAATTAAGTCGAAGTTTTTAAATTTGTTGTCTTTAGAAAACGGAAACATTCTTGCGTTAAGCGCGGCTCGGGTCGAGTTTTTGGCGCCGTTGTCGGGGAAGGAAGAGTAAGAAAATAGAATAGTTAAATTTTATATGTTATTGCTTGTTTTATGTGAAGATTTGGTTAAAGGATTAATACCCTTTAGATTTTGAATTGGAAAGAATAATTTGAGAATATTAAAAGGAAAACAAATTCAAAAATTTCAAGAAATGGCTACTTTACAAATCCAATTGAACTTAATGATCAAAATGTTTATAAAACATTAAGGGATTATGCTAACTGCATGGTTAGTGAACTTCGTAGTAGTATTGACTGTTGTAGATCTTAATTCTTTTAAACTTAAGCGAGTACGTATTCGAATGGTGCAGAAAGCAAATCCATTTGGTGGATCACCATATGAGGATCAATTTACATCTTGTTAGTTTTTAGAGCTTTGTGCTACCTTTAAATATAACAATGTTTCTGATGATCTTATTAGACTTAGGCTTTCTTTTTTCTTCTTTAAGAGATAAAGCAGATGGAGTTAAACTCATTAGTAGTTCTGATAAAACATGGGGCCGAAATGGCACAAAAATTCCTTACTAAATATTTTCTACCTTCTATTTGCTAAATTAAGAAATGATATAACTTCATTTAGTGATTGATAGGGAGACAATATATGAAACTTGGGAAAGATTTAAAGAACTATTAAAAAAATGTCCTCGTCATCTTTCTTTGATTGGTTGATTATTAAATTTTTATAATGGATTAATTGGATGTTCAAATCACTTATTGATCTTTATTTCTTCTGGAGGTTCTTTAATGTCTAAATCATTTGAAGAAGCTTACACTTTAATTGAAGAAATGGTAATAATAATTTTATTGGCCTTCCGAAAGGATTAACACTTTAAAAAAAGATGGCCGGTATTAGAGATAATGAAGCCTTTTCTATCTTAGCTTCATAAGTTGCGGCAATGTCTAAGAAATTAGATAATTTTGCAATTAATATTATAATAACTATTGCTAATATTGAAACTATTGAAACTTTACAAATTGTGCATGATAAAAATAATCCTTATTAATTATTATAATCTGGGTGGAAAAATCATCCTAATTTTTACTTGGAATAATTCACATAAACAATGGGGTAATAATCAATCTCATCAAAATTAGAATAATCGAAGTTAATTGAATTATAAACCTCTAGATTTAATAATGTGGAAAAAATTTATCCAAATAGAAGAATTAATTATGCAAAATGAATAATAAATTACAAAATCCAAAATCTTGTTATTCGTAATATAGAAAATCAAATGAAGCAAATTGCTACTTTAATTAATAACGGACACAATAGGAACACTTCCTAGTAATGTTGAAATCAATCCGAAGGAAACTAGAAAAGAACATGAACAAGTTAAAGTGAAATGCAACAGAAGTGGAAGGAATTAAAAGAAAAATTGTAGAATGAAATTGAAAAAAGATTGAGGTTGAAGAGATTGAAAAACTAAAACTCTCTCTCCTAGTCAAGATCAAGCTGACCTTTTTTGTTAATGTAGAAGTTGAAAAACCTGCACGCTTTTCCTCGAACACTTCGGCGAAACTTGATCGTAAATTTTAAGTTCTTTAAAATTTTTAAGAAACTTTCTTATTAACATACCTTTTGTTGAAGCTTTGGAACAAATGCTAACTTACGCCAAAATTTATGGAAGGATATTTTAAGGAAAAAGTGAAAATTTGACTTTTAAAGCTTGTTGCATTAAGTGAAGAATGCGATGTGATAAGTCAAAAGAAATTACGAAAATCTTAAGGATCTGGAAGTTTAAACATACTGTCTTCCATTAGCAGGAGAAAAATTTTGCGGGAAAAGCTTTATGTGATTTAGGAGCAAGTATTAATCTCATGTCATTTTCTATCTTTCAAAGATTGGATTTAGGAGATGTTACTCCCTATTGTAACTCTTCGAGTTAGCTAATAGATCTATCACTTATCTAAAGGAGTTATAGAGGATGTCACTTGTTAAAGTGGATAAATTTATCTTCCTTTGTAGATTTCATAGTACTTGACATGGAAGAAGATAAGGAGATACCTATTATTTTAGGAAGACCTTTTCTAGCCTAGGACCGAGCTATGATTGATGTGCAAAAGGAGAATTAACCGCTGAGAGTCGATGATCGAAATTAGAATTCGATGTTCTTAAATTAATGAAATTGCCACGATAAAAAGAAATGTTATCAAATGAATATAGCGATTAATTAATTGAAAAACATTATCAAGAAAAATATAGAGTTATTTAAAATTTTGAATTTTAGCGATGAAGAAGTAGTAGAAGAAGAAGAGACTCATTTTATTAAAGATAATTGGGAAACTTTAGACATAACTCAAAATGATATACTTTTACCATCAATTAAAAAGTACCTAAACTAGAATTAAAAATGTTACCTTCACATTTAAAATATGCGTTTCTTGGAAATTCGTTAACTTTACTGTTGTGGCTAGCCACAGGCGAGTAAAGATCGAGAAGAAAAATTAGATGTGTTAAAGAATTATAAGAAAGCTTTGGTTGGACTATTGTGAATATAAGAGGAATAAGCCCTTCCGTTTTTGCATGCATAGAATTTTAGGTGAAAAAATTTTAAACCTACTATAGAATGTGAAAGATTAAATCCTCTCATGAAAGAGGTTGTTAAAAAAGAAATTATTAAGTGGTTAGATGTTGGTATTGTTTATCTTTATTTCGGATAGTCGATAGGTAAGTCATTCGTTAAATATTGTTCAGAAGAAAAGGAGGTTAATGGCTTATTTTTAGGTCGTGTTTTATTTTGAAGAGGGTAAGCTTCACTTAATCTGATGGCGAATTTTAATTTAATTAAAATAAATAATTTGAAAAGTAGTATTTGATTTTTGAAAATAATTTTTAAATTTGAAAGTTTTAAGATATGAGATTACGCAGGCCTCGCATCCCGAATAGTTTATATAAACGAGCACCGCACCACAAGCCAGGTATCATCTATAAGGATGAGCCTGCACGCAGTGGTGGGGCTTGATTAAATAAACTAGAAGATTAGTGACATCCGTTTGGTGCGGAGCAATTTTATAAATGACAAGTTTCCCTCTTGTATGAAAACATTAAACGGGGTTTATATTCCACACAGGTTCTTTAAAATTCACATAAGGGCAAGCCCACATAGTTAATTACATCTTAAGTGACGGGAATCACCTAAGAAAACTCTCGATAATATTGATGATTCGCTCTCGAAGAATTTCGAAGTTTAAGGTTTTCGAAAGATTGAATTTTTGGAGTTTGATAGGAATGGATCGAATTTTTGGAACATTTTGTTTTGTGAATCCGAAAGGAAGAAAGGTAGGAGAAATCAACTGATTGAAGTGAACTTCGGTAATTTCGCGACTATCCCCCATCGTTTGGCTTGAATTTAGGAAAGTCCTAATACTTATTTAAATGTTTTGGTCATAACGATTTAGTGTAATTGGGCTTATATTTGTATGATAAAATCAAACGAATAGCACAGAAGATGTGAGGGTTTATTGTCGTATCGGACGGCTTACCTCGGAATCTAAGACCGGTTGGGGCTTAATTTGCGATACGAATGCCTAACGAAGAGTTGAGGATTTATGTTGCAGCAAGAAGCGAGCTACCTCGAAGTCTATGGCTTGGTTGTTTTAATTAGGAAAGTTTTGTTGAAGTAGACTCGGGTTTTAGTGACGATGGTCGTCTTGCCCTGCCATGCTCGGCTCCCGCTTGTTGTTGCGAGAGGTTTAGTTTTAAGAAATCGTAAATCGGGAGTTGAGAAAAGTGTCTTGGTTTAGAGAAGTCTTAATTTCAGTGTTCTTTATGTTTTATTTAAAACAAATCTTAAAGTTGATTATAACGATACTTAGGTTGAATCCCGCGGTTCCATCCTTGGCATCATTATTTTTATCGGATTCACTTAGTCCGGATGAATTTGCTAAACTGTTGAATGAGTTCCACACTTTCATTTAGACGAGTGGGAAATCCAGATTGCGCAACAGCGTAGGTTACATCATCGAGGTATTCACGATCATCCGACGGACGTTTTAATTTAGTTGTAATTGTAGTTTTGTGTTGTTTGTGATTAAATTTTGAGTTGTTTTATATTTTGAAATGTTGTGGCGGTGAATTTTATCTTGCGATGACTTTTAACTTAGTTTTTGGTTTCGGTTTTGAAATTTATCACAAGGTGTGGGTTTTCGTGCAACGGTTGTTTGTAAATGCGAGAAAAGTAAAGTGCATTTGCGATAAAGTAAATTGCGAAAGTAAATTACGAGAAAGTAAATTCTGATAAAATAAAGCGTGCTGGAGGTCTTGCCGTCATCCGGCGCACTTAAAACACGATTAGCATATTTAGCGAGTTCTAGGTAAAGGCTAAGGAAAGGTTATAGTTTTACGGAATTCATAATCACATGGCTAGTCGTCTCATTTGTGACGTCTAGGTTCTTTGTGTTTTGGTTTAAGGACGATTTTCTTCATGTGAAGAATAATCGAATTGATTGTTCTTATAAATATCATCATATTGAGGAAGTGCTTAAGAAGAATCTTAAAAGCATCTTGATATTTCTAGGATTGTTTAGGGTCGAATGAATTTAATTATATAAATGAATCGATGTTGTCAGAAGTTTTGAAGTCTTGTTAACTGGCACAATTATTTAGGACATTTGAATATCCTATGAGTGAAGTAACACTTCATTTGATGTTCCATTTAGGAGTTATAATAATCAAAAGGCTTTGAGGGTAAATTAGTATTAGAATGGTTTGATTTAAGTTAAAGGGTTTAAATTTGGAATAGTGATTCTTTATATTTAGTTTAATTTAATTTAATTTGATTTGATGTTTAATTAATTTGATTTGATTTAATTTGATTTAATTATTTAATTTAATTTAATTTAATTCAATTTAATTTAATTATTTAATTTAATTTAATTTTTAATTTAATTTAATTTAATTATTTAATTTAATTTAATTGTTTAATTTAATTTAATTTTAATTATTTAATTTAATTTAATTTAATTGTTTAATTTAATTTAATTTAATTTTAATTAATTTAATTTAATTGTTTAATTTAATTTAATTTAATTATTAAATTTAATTTAATCTTAATTTAATTTATCTTTAATTTCTTTTTATTTTTTAATTTTAATTGAAATTTGAAAAAGAGTTTAATAATTTAATTAAGTATTTTTAACATTTTAAATTTGAATTATCATTTTAATTAATAGTTTGAATATTAATGAGATGATTAATTTAGGGATTTTAAATTAAAGAATAAATCTCTTCCTAATAAATATCCCTTATTTTAATAATTCGATTTATTATTCTTCAATTTAATCATTATTTAATTAGGTTTGTCGTTTAAAATTATTTAATGGGTTTCTACCCTTTAATTATTTAAATTTCAATCATCTGGTGATTAAGATCAAATATTTTACTTGTTGACTTTTTATTAAACCTAAAGTTTGATAAAAGGTTAAAGTTTTTAAAATTAATTTTACTTTTCAGCTTAATAATTTCATAACTCACTAAATTGAACTCAAATGAACTTGAAATTTTTGTGACTTCACTCATATGTCAATAAAGACATGAGAGGAGAAAATGTGATTTTTCTGTATTTAATTTATTTATATAATTATTTTTTGTGGAAAATAGAGATTTTCAAAGGAAAATTTGATAATGATAACATGACCAAAGGGAAAGTTTCTGTCGCCCAAGAAAATTAGGGGGCGATTCACAATAATGGAAAGCAACGGACCAATTTTGGTGATTTTTTGAATTATATTATTTTTATTATAATTATTTTAAGTTTTTGGAGTGTTAATTAATTTAAAAATAAAATAAATGTTGAAAATGGATTTTATATTTTCAAAAATCTCTACGATATCAAGGAAACCAGAAACAAATTTTACAATTTTCTGATTTTTTTATGATTTATTATAATTATTTTAGTGAAAATGCTAGAAAATACATTTTTTTTTTAATTTTAAATTACCCTAGGGCTTTAAAATTCAATATCTCACTAAATAGACCTAGGAAAAATGTGGGGTTTTGTTCTAAGTGATTAAAATTCAAAATGTGACATTTTGGTGAATTTTATTATTTTTGTGATTTTTATTATTTTTTAATTATTAAAATATTAAAATATTATTAAAAATCAGCACATAGAAAATTGAAATTTTAATTTTCTTAGATTCCCCTGATATCAGAGAGGCTCCAAAACCAATTTGGTGAATTTTTGAAAAGTATTTTAAAAGTTATGAATTTTTAAAGTTTAAAATGGCTAAGTGACTTAATGTTGATTAGTGGGGCTAGCGAAGATAAATTGACTTCAAATTTTTATGGTGGATTCCTCTGATCCTAAGGTCAGTGGAGAATTGATTTCAAGTCAATTTGATGCCTGGTTAACTCTAATTAATTAAAGACTGTGCCGGTGTTTAAGCGATTAGGGTTAATGCGAGTGAATTAACTCGAAATCTTATTTTAGAGTTCTCTGAGTCATAAGGAACATCACCAAATATTTCTAGAATTTATTTCACAACATGCTAATTTTTGGAATTAAAATGCGCACAAGCAATGACGTCATTTGAAAAATAAATAATTTTTCACGAGAGATGGCACACGACCTTGGAAAATTCGGGGAATGTTCCCGAGTTCGGGAGGCTTCGCTCCCCATGGTCTCGTACCATGGTGAATTGTATACGTGCGTGGAGAATTAAATGTATGCGAGTAAATAAATCATAAAAAATAAAATACTTAATGAAATTAAATGATTTCTTTTCCACATTATTCTCCTCGTTCGGCGGCTGAGCGAGGGGGTATTTTTATTTTATTTTTGTGATTTTTCTACACGAAGATATGGATTTTTGAAGTTTAGGGAATTAAATAAATAAGAAAATACCCTAATTTTATTTATCCACGCGGCGCTTCGGCGAAACCTCGGCAGCTCCGAACGCACGCGCGTCGCGCTCGCGTTCGACGCGCCACCCCGAGTCGGCGGCCGGGCCGCGCCGGTTCTCGTACGAATGCGGTCACAGAGCGCGATCTGGCCGTCCGTGCGCGCGTGTATTGAATGGACGGCATCCGTTCATCGTCCCCCAGTGTTCTCGCCGAGAGCCGTCCACCTTTAAATCACAGATCTCGCTCGATTCTCGATGGATTTTCATGTTCTTATGCTCTATGGATTCGTCTTGAAGAGACGAACACATCATACGGCTAACATGTATTGAAACTAAGGCATTCGAAATGAAGAATCTCCGAAGCTCGGGATGGAGAGTTGGCTCGTACCTTGGCTCGGAGAAGTGTGGCTTGATCGAGAGTTGTTGCACCTTCGATTGGGTCCGTAGCTCCGGATGAAGTCTCTGGGTACGGTGAATTGTACGGATATGATTTCGACAAGCCCGATCGCGAAAGCTTGGAGAGCTGGAGCGGCGGGTGGCACGGAGATGGGGCTTTTGGTGGTGGACACCTTCACGGTACGGTGAAGGTGTAGAGCCCGATCGGTTGGGAATTGGCTCGGCGGCTGGAAAGTGTCCTGGTTTTGGGCTAAAGTTTGAGCTCGAAATTGAAGACATTGAAAGGAATTAGGTACAGGTCGGTGGGGATCGAGTGCTCTATGTGTAAGTGATGCGGAGTGATTTTGTTTCCACTAAGGTTTTGTTTCCGGCTCTTCTGGCAATGAGAGGGTGGAGTTTAAATAGGAGAGGGTGGAAGGCCTCTCGAGAGGATTAGGGCTTGGGATCGAGTTTGCTGCAGTGAGGAGAAGATCGGCCATGGTGACCACTAGGCATGGGGCGACGGCAGAGTGAGAATTTCAATGTTGGCTCACATGTGAGCTCTCGGCCATGGTGTTTTCCGTGACTGGTGGCGGCAGAGCGAACGATAGTCCGCAATCTTGGTCGAGTCAGGTCGAAGTGGGGTTTAGTGTAGGCGGTGAGGTTTGACATGTGTAAAGGAGTTTGATTTAAATGGAATGGGAGAAGACTCACTTTGGCTTGGTTTGGGTCAACCCACCATTTTGGGCTTGGTGCACCCTTCCGAGCTCCCGATTTTTAATTTGAGGGAATCATTTAGGTCGGCTTAGAAGGAATGGTGAAGTCTCAGCATCCATGATGAGGTGGCTAAACATGGTTTAGTGTGTGACATGATTAAGGTAAAAAGGTTAAAAGGAGGTTTAAGAAAGAACCCCCCTCTTCTTGCCATAAATGGACTAATGACAAGAATTTGAAAGCCCTCATGGCTTCATGTGGCTTGAGAATGGCTTGTTCGTAAGCCATTTGGCTTGGGAAAAGGTTGATTTGTTTCATGAAAAGGGTTTTAAGAATTTTGGATGTTTTGATGGAAATTTGTATGAAACTTGATTTGGGAATAATTTGATGGTGATTTTAGGACTTAGGTAATGGATTTAATTAAATGGATGACGAATGGAGATGTCGTAGCCAGGCTTTAAGGTAGATTTGGGCTTTTGAATTTTGAAGGAAATGGAGAACTTAAGAAGGTTTAAGGGAAGTGGGCTTTTAAGTTTAAGGATGTGTTCATGGATGGGAATTTTTGTAGAAGTTTGGGCCAAATAGTTGTTGGTTTTGGTTTAGGGATGTTTCATGAATAACTTGAAGCAAATTTGGGGTAGTTTGGGCTTGAATTGGGTTGAATTTGGGTTTATTTGGTAAATGGAGCGATGTAGGTCGAAATTGGGCTAACTTGGGCCAATGTTGGGCTAGGGTTGAAATTGATGTAAAATAAATGTTAAGAAATGTTTATGGAGTGTTTCAAAGAGGTTTTGGCTTTGGTTGGGTTTTAATTTTGAGGTTTGGGCTTTATTTGGGTTAGATTTGGGTTTAGGTCGAAATTGGGCTTTTTGATTTTGGGTTGAATTTGAGTGGGGTTTGGGTCAAAATCTTGGGCAAATCATGTTAGTGTTTTGTTTATGAGGATGTTAAGGAAGGTTTAGAAAAGATTTGGGGTTAATTGGAGTTGAATTGGTTTAGTTTGGGCTAAGTTTGGGTCATGGGTCAATTTGGGCTTTAAGGCCAGTGAAATTGGATCGAATGTCCATTCAATTGGACTTGGATTTAGTCTATTAATTGGTATTGGGAATGTTGAATTAGGCTAGAAGTGGAAATTGGATTCAAAATTGCGGACAATTGGAGCAGTATGTTGACATTAAGTTGCTTTGGGTTCATGGTCGATTTGAGGTTTTTGAAGGCAAGTCAGGTAAGTGATAAAAATTGGCATGGTGTGGTTGAAATGAAATTGGGAATATTTGGGATTTTCTGGAATTTTTTGGGAATTTTCTGAATTTTGGATTTTTAGGCCAAGAAGGGTATTTTGGGTATTTGGAGGTATTGGGAGGTTTTCTTGGAATTTTTGGTATTTTTGGGTATGGATAGTCGATTTGAGTGATGTGGGGGTGTTTGGGATTGATTTTGGAAAATTTTAGGTAATTTGGAAATTTTGCGAAAATTTGGGTAATTTCGAGGGGCTTTGGGTAGGTTTAGTAGGTGTAGGGTCCCGAAGTTAAAAATTTGAAAATTTGGGAAATTGAAGATTGGGTGAATTTGAGTGGGGTTAAATCATTTTGGTTGAGCCATGAAGCCATTTACGTTACATGAGCGTAGAAAGGGCTAATTTGAGGCATTCGTATGTTATTCTGACTTACCTCTTGTGAGGCTTTAGGGGGTTAAGGGTAAATGTGAATCACCTACATGAGTCGGGAGGTCGGGTGGGTATGGGTGTGGTTTAGGAAGTGTGTGGAAATGTAGTGTGTAAGTGTAGTGTATGTCGACGCCCCGGAGCCAGGCGCGGCGGTCTGGGCCCGAAAAGTCGCATAGGAACTCATCCTTTAAACTTCCACATTTGATTTCAACCCTCTAGGTGATTAGGGGTCTATAGTCGAGTTTGTGGAGTTTGCGAGGAGGGATTTAGAAGTGGTTTGAATTTCTAAGGCGGGTCCCCGATTCTAGTCCTGCAAGATAGTCGAAGGAAAAGCTGAGGCAGATCTGGCAAAAAAGAAGAAAGGAAGACCTCGTGAAAAATGAGGTCAACGAATGGACCCCGATAGGTGTGGTGAGTGACGGAGCACACCGCGCGTAGTGTTCGGCAGCGATCAGCAAGCCGGCACGAGATGTCGATGTCGAACTTAGGACGAAGTAGAAGTTTCGCGGGGAGTGTCGAGTATATCTGCGGAACCGGAATTCTTGAACTCTCGTGAGAAGAAAGGAGGTGAATCTGAATCACATGATAAAGGGAATTTCGATTTAGATTTATTTTGTTTTGATTTATGTTTTGATGTGTGAGTTTAAATTTTAGTTTGGAGTTTGATTTAGTTGAAGTTTTGTCGAAATTAATTTGAAGGATTTGATTTGAAATGAAAATTGGAATTCGAGGTTTTTTAGATGTAACATCTTGACCTCGAAAGAAAATTGAATTGATTAGATTGAATCGTTGCAATGAGAAGATATCTCGAGCAAGCGGTGTTGGATGTAAAATCCTCGGCCTCGAAGTTTGATTTTGATGTGATGTACTTCATTGCGATAGGAAATGATCCTAAACGATACGGTCTTGGATGTAAAAATCCTCGACCCCGAAAAGGTTGAATTTTGATGTGTTTCGGTCTGATAGGAAAATCTAAAAGCGGTGCGGTCTTGGATGTAAAATCCTCGACCCAAAAGTTTTGAATTTTGATGTATTTCGGTCTGATAGGAAGAGAATCCTAAAGCGGTGCGGTCTTGGATGTAAAATCCTCGACACAAAAGGTTTGAATTTTGATGTATTTCGGTGCGATAGGAAGAAGATCTGGCTTCGGTGCGGTCTTGGATCTTAAAATCCTCGACTCAAAGTTTGAATTTTGATGCATTTCGGTGCGATAGGAAAAGGATCCTAAAGCGGTGCGGTCTTGGATGTAAAATCCTCGACCTCGAAGTTTGATTTTGATGTGATGTGCTTCACATTGCGATAGGGAAATGATCTAAAGCAATGCGGTCTTGGATGTAAAATCCTCGATACGAAAGGTTTGATTTTTGATGTATTTCGGTCTGATAGGAAGAGAATCCTAAAGCGGTGCGATCTTGGATGTAAAATCCTCGACCAAAAGTTTTGAATTTTGATGTATTTCGGGGTGCGATAGGAAGGGAATCTGGCCGGTGCGATCTTGGATGTAAAATCCTCGACCCGAAAAGGTTTGAATTTTGATGTATTTCGGTCTGTGGGAAGAGAATCCTAAAGCGGTGCGGTCTTGGATGTAAAATCCTCGACCCCGGGAGTTTGAATTTTGATGTATTTCGGTCTGATAGGAAGAGAATCCTAAAGCGGTGCGATGTAAGATGTAAAATCCTCGACCCAAAAGGTTTGAATTTTGATGTATTTCGGTGCAATGGGAAGAGAATCCTAAAACGTGCGAGTCTTGGATGTAAAATCCTCGACCCAAAGGTTTGACTTTGATGTAAGATCTAGAAGATCGGATTTGAGATTTGATAGAGATTGAATTTGAATTTGATTGAGACTTGAAGCTTTGGAAAGATTGAATTTGGAAATTTGGAAATTTTGGGAATGAGTTTGAACTCGATTGAAACTTGATTTAAGATTTGATTTGAAATTTGAAAGATCGAGTTTTGAAACTTGATCGAGATTGGATTTGGATTTTGATTGAGAATTTGATTTGAGATTTGGGAAGATCGGAAATTTGAAATTTGATCGAAGTGGATTTGGAATTTGATTGAGAATTTGATTTTGAAGTTTGAAAGGATGGAATTTGATTTTTGAAGTTTGAAAAGATTGAAATTTGATTCGGAATTTGGAAAGATTGAATTTGGAGATTTGTGTTGATTTCGTTTATCTTTTAATGGTTCAAATTTTATTTTGTTGTTTATTTAATGTTCCTGTGAACTTGGTGTTTTGTCGTTTTTCGGATTTTTTTTTTTAGAGAGTTTTCTTTTATTCTCTTTTTTCTTTTGTTCTTTGTTCGAAGTTCATTTAACTTCAATGGCGTTTCCCCGATCATTTGCCTGAGGTGAAGGCGAAAACGTGACATGGTCGCACATTCCAATCATGTTGAAAATCGTCGATACGACTCCGATGCGGAATATGTTATCTCGTCAATGTGAATTTCCAAGCAGTTGTGTATGATCTTTGTTGATCATCGAAGAAGCGTACGGCAGAAAATCGTATGCGAATAGTGAGGTACGTAGTCGATAACATCACCTTCCAAGCCATCCTTAGCGAGGATGCCGAGTGGATGTACGTTGGAGGTGTGATATTTCCCATGTAACTCGCGGCTCGTAGGCGGAGGTTCTGCAGCTCTGGATCTGGTTGGAAATGGTAAGGTATTTTGCGTAGTCCATCCTCCTGTCTTGGTCAACTCATGGCACTCTGGTATGCGATGCTTTGCGATATACTGCTCAGTTACCTTGCAATATCAATGACGGAACCCACCGGTAAAAAAAAAAAAAAAAAAAAAAAAGGGAGTGTCTTCTTGGCCTCGGAACTCGCCGGGCACCAACTGTCACGGGAGGATCGGTCCGAACATGATGTTGCACTCATTCGGGAAAGAGCCCGAGTGCGAAGGTACGACGAAGTCGTGGTGATCGATATGTGGGGGTATGCGGTCTCCTGTTTGTAGATATTTGATAATGCGGTTATTGGGTATGCAATCGCTGGCGGTACCCTCCATGTTATCGATCTTTTTACCATTCTCTTGATAGCCCAATGGCATCGGATCTACTTGCCGTGACGAAGTATCCACAGTGGGTTCCTTTTGTCTTCGGCAAAGTTGTAGCGACATCCGCATTGTATTGTGATTCTTCCTTTCCACGGCATCCATCTCAGGGTTCGAGTATGTGTTTTCCCTCGAGGCGGCACCTTTCGGCCCATTTCTTTTCGGATCCGGATACGGTCCACGATTTCTTGTTATTGTGCCTGCGAGACGTCGGTGTGTAGCTCGAGGCCTTCTAGTATGTTGATTCTTCTTCCTTTTAATTCTCTCGAAGTATTCGAAAGTTTTCTTTTCAACATTACGCATCCTCTCGGCTCGTCGGAATGATACGAGATGGCGAGGCCTTGTGGCATATTGTGGGATATATGGATTCAATCCCTTCGCTCCCTGCATACCTCGGCTCTCGGGGATGATGTACGTCGGGACATCCCCGGGGACATACTGCAACAAGGTGTACCTTTGTGGTGGTTCTATCCGGTGGCGTGGTAGCACTTCTTTTCTTCGATCTTCGGAGATTTCCACAGTTCTTTTCTGTTATTCTAGGAGGCGGCCTCCTTTCTTCGAGTTCACAGTGAGCACGGTGTCTGAAATGTGCGTGCGCATTCGCAGTGTCTCGTCATGTTGATGTAGCCTAGTTTTGTTAACATTTTACGGATGCGGCGATTCTTATTTCTTCGTTGCGTGGTGACGGGAAGTAGCCCTCCGAACTTCTTGAATCTCTGGGGCGCGCGGCTGACAAGCACGCCCTCCGTATGTATTCTGAACTTCATTTTCTTGTCTGCAGGGTGTTTGCTTTACTTTCTTGTTTTTGGATTGGTGGCTTGGGCCACCCACTTTCATCATTTATGCATCCGGCCGGTCTTCTCGGTCCGCCGGGACCCGTCCTTTCTCATCTTGTAGGCACAACGGTGCGAAATGCGAGTCCCGATCTCGATTATCGCTCCATCTTTCACCCTCTTTCATCGAGTACGGGGAACTGCAGCCGTTCTTGGGATTCGAGGCCATGGCAGTTCGACGTTGCTGCGAAAAGACGGGGAAAAGGATCGGGGGGCATCTTGGAAACGAACGTTAAGAAAATGTTTGTAAAGATACATTTTTTATTATTCTTATATTTTGAAATTTAACGGGAATGAAGTAGGATAAGATGAGGAAGAGATTTTGATTTGAAAAAGGAAACGGGGAAAACTTAATTATCATGATTTTATTTATCTTAGCACATTTTATTATTTTTGGGTTCGGACCGTCATAGTAATTACTTCACTGATGTTTCTTAGGGATGAAGAATTCGTTTCATAGAAACATCGAGTAGCGTAATATTTTTCCAGTATCGTCGTTAGTTAGGCATGCTCTTGTCGTTCTCTGACGATTCATAGTGGTAGGAACCTCACGAGTATCTTTGCTTGACCCTGGCTTGGTCCTTCACGAGTGGGTTCGAATTTTCCTCTATCTTGCGGTGTGCGGGAATAGGTCTCTTGAGAACGAGAACTAAGTCACTGACTTTGAGAGTTCTTGGGCGGACCGGTTGTCATGGGCTTAGCCATCTTAGCTTGGTATAGTTCTAAGTGCATTGTATTTGTCAAGTCTTTTCCACTTCCAAACTTTCTAATTCTTCGAGTCGTGGTACGCGTTTTCTTATCGTGATCTTGTTTGCAAGCTGGGTCGAGTGAAGGAAGGTGAACCTCTAAAGGTAACAACACTTACCTCGGACCATTCCACCGAGCGTAAGGTGTAGCTTGGTAGGAGTTCGAAGGTTGTCCGGTAGGCCGTAAGGGCAACGATTTCTCGTGCCCGATTTCTCTTATTATCGTCCGGGGTTTTCTTTAATATTTGAACGAGAGTTTATTAAAAGCCTCAATGAGCCCAGTTCTTTCTTGGGTAGTAAATTGTCGAGTATCAATGAGTCGATTAAGTGTCTCACGACAAAATTGTTGATTTGTGTCTTCGAATCTTGACCGTTATACGAGATGCTTGGCCTCGGCGGTAATGACTTGGTTCTTGAAAAGCGCATAGCACGTGGTGTGCTTTCACTTCTCGAGTGGAACGCACGCCGCTTGGAAAAATTGTCTGTAGGCTAACGAATGAAACGATGTCCTTTTGAAGATGGTGGTTCTATCGGACCTCTTATGTTGTGCCCGACATTCGAATGGCCGCGACGCGATTGTCGGGTGTAGCACGTTGGAGGTTGATGTAGAGCTCGCTCCGTGCACTTGGCATTGGTGACGGCTCTTGGCGATTTTCATGCGGTCGGTCATCATCGAGGCCGGTAGTACCCACTAGTCTTTAATTTTTTCATTTTCATCTTTGGACCCGGCGGTGAGCGCCGAGTCTCGAATGCGCCTCTTTAACGAATTTTAGCGGGCCTCGGACCCGCTTGGGCACCTTGGCATTTGATCAAAAGACCTTACGTATAATGTGTTGTTTATTAATGCGTAGGACGGGGAGTTCTTTTCTTGATCGATGGGGGTTTAGCGACCTATCGTCTGGTAGCTTTCTGTTTGCGGGTGATGCATCGATGTTTATCATGGAAATCTTACGGCATGTTCACATCCTTTGCTATGTTGATTCTTTTTCTTTTTCGGTTGTGTATCATGCACATCGAGCTGCGATGAGACTGTGTCCAGTGAAATGACACTTCAACGGTTATCTTGCAGCAATGGTCTTTTGCGAGGCAGGCTAAAGCATCTGTGGCATTCTCTTTTACAGGAATTTTGTAGATTGTCGCATTTGGAATCATTCAGCAATTTGTATGGCATCTTGGAAGTATTGTTCGAGTCTTGGTTTAAAAATTGTTTGTATTGTCAGAGGCGTCTGTTGAATGATTACTTGTGAATCCCGTAGATGTTGATGTCTGTTATCTGATTTGAATGGTTAATTCCAATCTAGTTATGAGGGCTTCGTATTACACTTCGTTGTTTGTACACGGTTCGTAGTGGTAGGAGTATCTTAACATCCCCGCTCCGGTGTTATAAAGATTAACTGATTCACCGCATTACGGGCACTATCAACTAACGATTCTTCGTCTTTGTGTCTTGGCGTCTCCGTCGAAATACGATTATTAGTCATCGGGGTCTTCGAGTTCATTATTTGTTCATCGGCGGATCGTCATTGAGAGGAGGGTCGGCCGTAGCGAAGGGTGTCTTTTGTGATACTAAGACTTTATCCCTTTACGGAGGCACGAAAGTTATATCGAATTTAACGATAATATCATTGACCATACGGCAAGTACGGGAAAGTGTTGGACGAGAGTCATCGAGTATTGCGATGGATTAAACTTCGAAATCAAGTTGACCTTATGAGAAAGCATGTAGTGCACGAGCTTTTGAGCGGCGAAGATCGAGGACGGAAACAATGCTTTTCAATTGCGCCGGGTCTGCTTCCGTCGGGAGTAAACGACGGCTTAAGTAATAAAGAGCATTTTCTTTACCCTCATGTTCGGCACGAGAATTTGCGGGGCTCGGGAAGGAGTCGTCAAGCCGCGGTGAAATTGTCGTGATCACACTTTTGAAGGCTGGGGGCGCTGGAACGGGAGGTGTCATTAAATATTGTTTAATGTCTTCGAAGGCCTTCGGCATTTTCTCTTCCCGAATAAATTTGGCGTCCTTTTTAGCGGGTGAAGGTGATACTGCCGGGGTTTTGAGATAAAGCGTCGAATATGCCGACTTCCCTTGAAAAGATCGTAGTTGTTTTAAGGTTTTGGGAGGCGGCATTTCTGAATAAGCACAATCTTCTCCGGGTCGATTTCGATTCCACGATGTCGGACAACGAATCTAAAATTTCCGGAGGTAGCCGAAGAAAGCTCATTTTAAGAGGATTCATCTTAAGGTTAAATTGTCTTAATCGTTCGAAAACAATTCTCGAATCATACGGTGGTTTTCCTTTACTTTGCTTTTGATGACGACATCGTCCACGTAGCACTCGACTTGATTGTGGATGAGATCATCAAAAATTCTTGTCATTGCTCTTTGGTAAGTTGCTCCTGCGTTCTTGATCCGAATGGCATCAACTGTGCGCAAAATACTCCGATCGGCGTTACACGAATGTTTTGTAAGCTTTTCATCTTACGGAGCCATTTTTATCTGGTTTTGTATGCGAAGATCCCATTATGAATGAGAATATTTCATGTGTCGAAGCAATATCGATCATCGGTTCTGGAATCGGTAGAGGGAATTCATCGGACATGCCTTGTTTAAATCTGCGAAGTCAACAAATTCGATCGACCATTCTTCTTTACGGCGGCACCACATTGTTAACCGGGTCGGGTATTGTTCTTCGCGAGATAAATTTAGCGTCTATTAGCTTTTTAAGCTTGGCTATGAGCATTTGTTCGATTTCCCGGACGCATTCTATTACGGGACCTTGTACGAAATGGAACGAGTAGGATCTACTCTCGCTTATGGTGACCTCTAGGGCTAATCCTGGCATTTCGTCGTAGTTCCAAGCAAAACGGTCCCTTCGTTAATTTAACAATTTGATTATTTCTTCGGGTGTATATCTTTATTGGTAAGAACTAACAAAGGTAGGTGTTTAGGCTCTTGTTAGTACCCGAGTTAACTTCCGTTAACTCATCGTATGCGTTGATTTCTTGCGGGTACGGTGGAGCGTCTCGATTTGTAAATCTTCGAGTTTCTTGTGGTTTTCCGTCTGAGTTTTCATTGGACTTGCGAAGTGACGACAAGCAAAATTCAGTATCGTCGAGCGACCACCTAACGTGCGAGATAAAATTAACGTCACTTTGGAGTGGGAGGACGGCCGATTAAATCATAACTTTTCAAAATGTTGTGATTGGCCTTTTGTCGGGTGTCGAGGTAAGAAACCACGTTGAATTAAATTTTGAACACGAGTACCACTCGGTAATTCCATTAATTCGATGAAGTGACATCCTGTTGAATTGTACGTTATTTTCGATTTTGGAGGAAGAAGCACCGCGGTAGAATTTGATCGGCTTTTTGCAGTCATACGTACTCTTTGACCTCCATACCCTCGATCTTATTAGAATGGATCGGAAGTTAGGGTCATAGTATGTGTAGTGATTAATCTTCTCATGCATTGATTTGTATTCTTCGTTCTTTTCATCTTCGAGGGAGATCTTGTATTACGGCTCCTTTCGACTTGTTGTATTTGCTTCTTGCTTGATTTCTTTTTCTTCTTGGAAGCATCATCTGGAAATCGACATTGATGGTTGGTTTCTTAAATCAAATTGTCTAGTGTCTCTACCACGGCTGGTCGGCCTCGACCTCGGATGCGGTTGTGGAGAAACCTTCACCATCTCGCCGGAAGGGAGTGGTGGTGGTGACGGAGGCTAGAACTTCGAGTTCTTCGTTGTCACGAACTTTCTTTGCTTCATTTGTTATGGTATCTCTTGGAGAAGATTGTTTTCTTTGGCGGTGCGTAATAAAGGCTGCATCTTCATGGATTCCAATTTCATGTACGGAGAATGGTTGTAAGTCTCCTTTGATGCCTTGTTCCTACGTCGTAATATTTGATGCAACGATGCGAGATGATGGTGCCGTCACTTGTTTTCGTATATGCGTAACGTTGACTGATAGAGCGTTGAACGCGTTTACGAATCGATTATGTGAAATTTTTGCGGTTGTCTTTGCTAAGTCACCGGTCTTCATCGGTAGCGTTATTGACCCGAGGGGCTCTTTCTCCTTTACGGTTGAATCCTCTTAATAACATTTTTGTCGGCCTCGAGCTCGCGAGCATCGATTTCCCGGTATCTTGGTGTTCGAAGACTCATTATATTGATCGATGCTCCTGGATCCACCAATGCTACCGGAGAGCGTAAACCCGATTATGGCGAAATGTACAACGGTCGGTTGTGATGCAACGTCGTGGTAGGTCATTGTCAGTGAGTAACACCTCGGCTTGTTCCTTTGCGGGCGAGCCTCGTCCGGAATCTCGGCCATTTGAGGCAACGGAATTTCCGGATCGATAAGGCCTTGATCGAGCTTCCCTCATCTCCTTTGATAAGATGAGAGCATCGTAAATGCTCGGTTTGGCCGGTAGTTTCCTAAGATGGGCTAGCACGTTGTAGTGGCTATTCTCGTACGTCTCGGCTTCTTCTCGAACGGGTATGTCTTCTGTGGGGTTGGTTCTTCTTGAACAACCACTGCTTTCCTTTGTCTTTTGGACCCATTCTTGGAGGTAGAACTTTTCCACTTCTTAGGTTGATTTACGTAATTTCTTCGGAATCTAGTATTGAGTTTGTCGGTGTCTCCTCTACGAATCGGAATGGCCCAGCTCTTCACGGATTATCTTCCAGAATCTTTGAAGGCTCTAACTGTTAGTTTGGAGCTCCTCGAAACTCACGGATAGATCCGTTGCTTGTTGAACTCTCGTAGCTTCCTTGATGGATGCCTTCTTCGTCATTTTGATCGTCGAGATCTTGTATGATTTGAGAATTGTTGTTGGGTATCGAAACGACGCCGGATTGTCGCTAGTTACGTAATCGTTAGAAACGATTCAGAAACGTGTGGCAATCGCCGCTTATCGTTATATGATCCCACCGAAGTGAAGCGGAATGTCATTACAAAATCAGAGGTTCGAGGATTTCTCCCCGAATCGGAAGCAATACGAATCAGCGGCCTCGTCCAGCCTTAGGAATCTCGGTCCCCTCTTCTTCGTCCGATTTTCTTCTTCTCTTTGATTGTCTCACCTGTCGAAATTGGTTCTTATGTCGCGAGTGATAGTACCGGCTTAACGGGTCTCGAACTACGAATTGAAGCTCGCACCGAAGCGGTTCGGATGTTGTCTAAAATCTTCTTGAAGATCTCGTCCAGGGGCGGTCGTCAAATCATCGTCGGTTGCATAGGGATACATCGGGACGGCGGGATCGGTTGAGATAACATTGACGGAACCTCCTTTAGAGGTTCCTTCATGTACTCCTTCGGGATTTTTATATTTCCTTTCCGAAGGTTATTCGTTGAGCCAACTTTTGAAGGTAATGCGGTCTTATCTTGTGCAGAAGCATCACGATGGTAGGGGCGAAAAGTTGGGATCACCTTTCTTGTTGACTTCCTGCAGTGCTTTTGGGCTACGCGTGGAAATGGAGTTTTTCATTAGGCTACGGAACATCTTGATCTTGCTTCATTTTTGAACGGATATTCTGCGGCACCGAGCTCCCTCGATGTACATTGCGGACGAGACGGTTGTTCGTACTTTGCGAAGACGACGTCGTGGAGAGTTCTTAGTGAATTTTGTTGTAGTTCTTGCGGCCGTTAAATTGTATTTGCATCGGTTGTTTGCCTTTGTCAATGCTTGCAACGATCCAGTTTCTTTTCGAAGGGTCTTCACCGGCACCTTTGTCGATCTTGTCGGCAAAACTTAATTGCTTCGCCTCTTCTTGCGAAGCTTCCGGCCTTGCTTAACAACTTCTCGAAAGTCTTAATAGTGAATCCCTTGAGGAGAAGTCTTGTCGGGCGAGTAGTGCTTTTAAACGAATGCCGTATATTGTTCTTGCGAGTTGTAGTTCACACTTCATAAATTTCTCCATCGAAGTATGTGTCCGAAAACCAGAGTTTCATTCGGCCTTTGTTTCTCTATGGCTAAATCACATGGTGATGTAGTGCGGGCTTCCGACAAATCGCTTAATGAAGGCTCTCACAGCCTACGAGAATGTCTTTACGGATCCGTTGGGTAGTCTGCATACCGGTCGAAGGCGATTCCACGACGGTACTTCAACGAAGCTGTCGGAAGAGTAGCGCATCGCTCAGCCGTGGCATTGCAACAAGCTGGCGCGAAAGTGTGCGGCATGCGTCGGGGGTTCCCCGATTCCGTCGAAGGTCTTAAACGAGAGGGTGGTACGAAGCCCTTTGGGTATTGGACGGCGTCGAATTCGCCCGGGTAAGGTCTACCCGTCCGAATAGATGTCCCGTTCTTCGGTGTGCTAGGGCTTCTCGCGCTGCTGTTGCACGAGTTCTTGATATCCTTTTCGGGGATCCATACTTTGTGTTGTATCCTTTCGAGTGGTCATCCCCATTGACGGATGTAATCTCCTTTCCTCCATCTACGATGTGAATGACTTACGGGGTGTTTCTCTATGTGGTTGTACTTGACTTTGGAGAGTGGGTTGCATTACGGCCATCTCTTCCATCCTCTTCGCCGTTGACGTCGTGTCGTCCTTTCTGTTGTCTCTTCATCGGTTACGCTCCTCTCTACTGCTTGTTTGCGGGGAGCACCTTGAGAAGATGATGAAGCTCGTGTCTCAAACCATGTTGATTTACGCATATTCGTTGTCCGCAGATTCCGATGAGTCGATCTCATCTCCGAACTTTTCTTCTCTTTCTTTTACTTGTCGTCGGATGTCGGTTCTCGGCTTTTCCATGGCATCTTCTAGCGGGCTTTCTGTGTATCTTTGTGGTTGTCGTACGATGGTTGCGGGTCCTTTTCACGAGTCCCCTTCATCGCGGTAGCACTTTCTTCGAGATTCCGGCCTCCTGGCGAGACTTTCTTTCTCGGGGCTGTTGTTTCGGTCTCGAGCGCCCCGTGGTGGGACGCCGCACCATCCTTCCAACGGCGGAAAGGTCTAGCAATGAGATGGTGCATCGGCCAAATGCTGAAAGGTGGTATCCTCCCTAATACGCGGCACGATCTTACGACGGGCGGGCTAGCCTTCATTCTCTTGCTTGGCTTTTCTTCATGACGGCGGGTTCTACTCGAGGCCCGAGAGACGGGATTTGAAGTTTGGCACCCGCCATCCTTCGTAAATTTCCGACACGGGACGGTTTTCCTTCTTTGCTAGCTTTTCTACCAAAGTTTGCGGTCGAAGCGAACGGCGTAGTTCTAGTTCTTTTCTTGCGAGTTTATCGTTGTAGTATGCGGGGGTTTGTGGTAATGTGGCGGCCGATGCTGAGCATTCTCCTCATCCTCTGCGGCGGAAAGTGGAACACCTTTCCTCCCGAAAGTGGTATGTAGTCGGCGAGTGGTGTATATTACGGTAACGGTGTATATTACGGCAACTGCGGAATTTCCTCCGGAAGGCAATCTCGGCGCTCTGGCTTCCTGCGCCCGATCCTTATTTCTATTTCTTCTTTGGGTCTTTGTCGGCGACGAGATCTGACTGGACCCGATTTCGAAGACGAGAAGGTCTTACGGGAAAGAATCCGTACCCTCCACGGTAACGAGGTTTACCATAGTTACGGATTTCTTTCCCCTTTTGATTTGGCGAAGTCGGGGTAGGTGCGGCTTGACTAGACCGGTGGGGTAGTGAGAACGGTCCTCTGCGGACAGCGGTATTCCTCTAGTCGGGACCCTTTGCGAGGGAGGAAACTCTTGCGTTGAAACTGAGTTGAACTCGAGCGAGTGGCTCCTCGACTTCGAGATACCTTGTTTGTCGGTGCGAAGAGGGAGACGTCGGTGACTTTGACGTTAGTGTTTTCGAATCCTGTCGAAATCGGATGACCTGCATTGTCGGGCGAGTTCATCACTATAGACGGCGAAGTCGAGTCCGTTGGTGAAGGAGAAAATCGGTTTCGGGGCTTCCATTTCTGCAAGGTAGATTACGGTTGTCGGTCCCGAGTTATGCTTCTTTTGCTTCGGAGCGAAAGAAAGGGGTGAAAAAGTCGAACTCATTCTTTGTTCATGTATTTATCGTTGTTAAAAGAATCAACTTTATTAGAGGGTTTGTTTATTTAGAACGGAATGTTCGAAGGTGTAGAAGAAGGTAGGGAATCCGATTCGAGAGAAGGAAAAGAAAGTCTTAAGCGAGACTTCCTGAGCTCGAATGATCACTCCTAAACTAACGTTTATTGGGGTCCACACCTCGAAATGAGGTAAAAGGATCTCGAAACCTCTCTGTTTGGGGTGTTTAAACGGTGGGTATACAAATCGAGAGAATGTTGAGTATGCTTGTTCAGATAGAAATGAACATAGTATTCCAACGGAAAGAAGGAATCGGATTTGATCCATTAGGGACATGGATACTACCGATTTTTGAAAACGGGGTATTTGATTATAATGGAGAGAGGAATTCTGCAGGCGGATGTGAGAAATCTTTGTCGGCATATTTTTTTAGGTCGTGTTTTTATTTTGAAGAGGGTCGCTATGATACGGTGGCGAATTTTTAATTTAATTAAAATAAATAATTTGAGAAAAGTAGTATTTGATTTTGAAAATAATTTTTTTAAATTTGAAAGTTTTAAGATATGAGATTAAACCGACCTCGCATCACGAATAGTTTATATAAAAACGAGCACCGCGCCTGAGCCGTGTATCATCACACAAGGATAGACACAACGCCGATAATTGGGGCTTGATTAAATAAACTAGGGTGGTGACATCCCGTTTGGTCTGCGAACCAATTTTATAAGCCGACGAGTTTCCACTTGCTTAATATGAAAACATTAAACGGGGTTTATATTACTGGGTTCTTTAAAATTCCACATGAGGCGAGCCCGCATAGTTAATTACATCTTAAGTGACGGGAATCACCTAAGAAAACTCTCGATAATAATCAATGATTGTGCTCTCGGGAATTCGAAGTTTAAGGTTTTGAATTGAATTTTGGAGTTTCGGTAGGGAATGGATCAATTTTTGGAACATTTTGTTTTGTGAATCCAAAAGGAAGAAAGGTAGGAGAAATCAACGATTCGAAGTGAACCGATAATTTCTGAACTATCCTTTAGTTTGGCTTGAATTTAGGAAAGTCCTAATACTTATTTAAATGTTTTGATCTTTTTGATTTTAATTAATTAGGGCTTATATTTATTCATGATAAAATCAAACAAAATAGCACAGAAGTGTGAGGGTTTATTGTCATATCGGACGACTACCTCGGAATCTAAGACCGGTTAGGGCTTAATTTGCAATGCAAATGCACAACGAAGAGTTGAGGATTTATGTTACCTTGCGTGACTACCTCGAAGTCACATGGCTTGGTTGTTTCAATTACAGGAAAGTTTCTTTGAAGTAGACTCGGAGTTTTCTTTGATGACGATGGTGTGCGCCCATGCATGCTCGAGCTCCTTGTTGTTGCGGAAGGTTTAGTTTTAGAAATCATAAATCGGGAGTTGAGAAAAGTGTCTTGGTTTAGAGAAGTCTTAATTTCACGAGTGTTCTTTATGTTTTATTTAAAACGAAATCTTAAAGTTGATTATAACGACACCGGTTAGATCCCGCGGTTCCATCCTTTCGGCATCATTATTTTTATCGGATTCACTTAGTCCGGATAGATTTGCTAAACTGTTGAATGAGTTCCACACTTTCATTTAGACCGTGGGAAATCCCGTTAGCAACACGTAGGTTACATCATCCGAGGTATTCCCGATCACGCCCGACGGGACGTTTTAATTTAGTTGTAATTGTAGTTTTGTGTTAAGTTTGTTTGTGATTAAATTTTGAGTTGTTTTATATTTTGAAATGTTGTGGCGGTGAATTTTATCTTGCAGTGACTTTAACTTAGTTTTGGTTTCGAGTTTTAGGAAATTTTATCTAAAGGTGTGGGTTTCATTACCTTGATTGTTTTATAAATGCAAGAAAAGTAAAGTGCATTTACGATAAAGTAAATTGCGAAAGTAGGGTACTAAGTAAATTGCAATAAAATAAAAGAAAGTACTTGGAGGGTCTTCCCGTCATCCCAGTGCACTTAAAACCTGATTAGCATATTTAAGCAAGTTCTAGGTAAAAGCTAGGGAAGGTTATGGTTTTACACCAAATTCCTAAATCTTTATGTTGATCATCTCCTATGGCCGTGTTTAGGTTCTTTGTGTTTTGGTTTAGGGCGATTTTCTTCATCGAAGAATAATCAAATTGATTGTTAGCATATTTTATCATATTGAGGAAGTGCTTAAGAAGAATCTTAAGCATCTTCGTATTTAAAGTTGTTTTAAGTCAAATGAATTTAATTATATAAATGGACTCGATCATCCGAGGTTTTGAAGTCTTGTTAACTTGCTTTCGGTGAACTAGGACATTTGAATATCACATGAGTGAAGTAACACTTCATTTGATGTTCCATTTAGGAGTTATAATAATCAAAGGCTTCGAGGGTAAATTAGTATTAAAATGATTTGATTTAAGTTAAAGGGTTTTAAATTTGGAATAGTGTTGAGGATTCTTTATATTTAGTTTAATTTAATTTAATTTGATTTGATGTTTAATTAATTTGATTTGATTTAATTTGATTTAATTATTTAATTTAATTTAATTTAATTGATTTAATTTAATTATTTAATTTAATTTAATTTTTTAATTTAATTTAATTTAATTATTTAATTTAATTTAATTTAATTGTTTAATTTAATTTAATTTAATTATTTAATTTAATTTTAATTTAATTGTTTAATTTAATTTAATTTAAAATTTTAATTAATTTAATTTAATTGTTTAATTTAATTTAATTTAATTATTAAATTTAATTTAATCTTAATTTAATTTATCTTTAATTTACTTTATTTTTAATTTTAATTGTTGAAAAGAGTTTAATAATTTAATTAAGTCTTTTTAACGTTTTAAATTTGAATTATCGTTTTGTTAATAGTTGAATATTAATGAGATGATTAATTTAGGGATTTTAAATTAAAGAATAAATCTCTTCCTAATAAATATCCCTTATTTAATAATTAGATTTGTGTGCTTAGAATTTAATGTTATTATTTAATTAAGGTTTAATCATTTTAAAATTATTTAATGGGTTTCTACCCTTTAATTATTTAAATTTGATCGTAAGTCGGATTAGATCAAATATTTTACTTGTTGACTTTTTATTAAACCTAAAGTTTTAATTAAGGATTAAAGATTTTAGTCACAATTTACCTTTAAGCTTAATAATTTCATAACTCACTAAATTGAACTCGAATGAACTTGAAATTTTTATGTGACTTCACTCGTATGTCAATCTTGAAGCAATGAGAGGAGAAAATGTGATTTTTAAATAATTTAATTTATTTATATAATTATTTTTTGTGGAAAATAGAGATTTTCAAGGAAAATTTGATAACATGACCAAGGGAAAGTTTACGTAAGCCAAGAAGATTAGGGGACATTCCTAATGACGAGAGGAAGCACTTGGACCAATTTTGGTGATTTTTTTTGAATTATATTATTTTTATTATAATTATTTTAAGTTTTGGAGTGTTAATTAATTTAAAAATAAAATAAATGTTGAAAAATGGATTTTATATTTTTCAAAAATCTCTCTGATATCAAGAAGCAGAGAAGCAAAATTTTACGATTTCGATTTTTATGGTTATTTATAATTATTTTAGTGAAAATGCTAGAAAATACGTTTTTTTTTAATTTAAAAATTACTAGGGCTTTAAAATTCGATATCATCTAAATGAACTGAGAAAAATGTGGGGTTTGTTCCTAAAGTGATTAAAATTCAAAATGTGACATTTTGGTGAATTTTATTATTTTTGTGATTTTTATTATTTTTAATTATTAAAAATATTAAAATATTATTAAATGTTTTTTTAGAAAATTGAAATTTTAATTTTCTTGGGTCCCTGATATCAGAGAGGCTCCAAAACCAATTTGGTGAATTTTTGAAAAGTATTTTAAAAGTTATGAATTTTTAAAGTTTAAAATGGCTAAGTGACTTAATCGGCCAATTAGTGGGGCTAACCAAGTCCAATTGACTTAATTTTTATGGTGGATTCCTCTGATCCTAAAGGTCAGTGGAGAATTGATTTCAAGTCAATTTGATGCCTGGTTAACTCTAATTAATTAAAGACTATTTTATGAATTGTTTAAGCTAAATTAGGGTTAATGCGAGTGAATTAACTGATCTATTTTTCCTAGAGTTCTCTGGTCATAAGGAACATCACCAAATATTTCTAGAATTTATTTCCCAACATGCTAATTTTTGGAATTAAAATACTCGAAAACGGCAACATGCATTTGAAAAATAAATAATTTTTTCGCGAGAGATGGCCTACGACACTTGGAAAATTCGGGGAATGTTCCGAAGTTCGGAGGCTTCAAAGCACATGGTCTCATGCCATGGTGAATTGTATACATGCATGGAGAATTAAATGTATGCAGAGAGTAAATAAATCATAAAAAATAAAATACTTAATGGTGTGTTCTTTTCCACATTATTCTCCTCTTGTTATTTGAAACGGTATTTTTATTTTATTTTGTGATTTTTCTGCACAAAGATATGGATTTTTGGTTAGGGAATTAAATAAATAAGAAAATACGCTAATTTTCTGTTATCCGCGCGGCGCCCGGCGAGAGCCTCGGCATTTCCGACGCGCGCGGCGTCGCGCCGGTCGCGCCGCGCTTTGAGTCGGCGGCCGAGACCCCGCGGTTCTCGTGCCGTCTGCTGGTCGACGCAATCTGGCCTCCGTGCGCGCGTGTATTGAATGGACGGCATGCGTTCATCGTCCAGTGTTCTCGGCGTTAGCACTTCGTCACCAGATCTCGCTCGGTCTCGAAGTGGATTTTCATGTTCTTATGCTCTATGGATTCGTGGCAGAAGAGACGAACACATCTATCTGGTAACATGTATTGAAACTAAGGCATTCGAAATGAAGAATCTCCGGAAAGCTCGGGATGGAGAGTTAGCTGTGCCTTGGCTCGGAGAAGTGTGGCTTCGATGCGAGAGTTGTTGCACCTTCGGTGGGTCAGGCAAGCTCAGAGATGAAGTCACAGTGCAGTGGTGTCTGGATATGATTTCGACTGAAGCCCGATCCACCAGCTTGGAGAGGTAGACCGGCCAGGTGGCACGGAGATGGGGCTTTTTGGTGGTGGACACCTTCCCTTGGTGCGAGGAGGTGAAGGTGTAGAGCCGATCAATTTGGGGAATTGGCTCTTTGTGGAGAAGTGTCCTGGTTTTTGGGCTAAAGTTTGAGCTCGAAATTGGGCTCGGTAGAAGGAATTGGGGCTGGAATTCGGTGGGGATCAGGTGCTACATGTGTAGAGAGTGATGCAGGTGATTTTGGCGGTTTCCTAAGGTTTTGTTTCCGAGCTCTTCTCGTAGCGAGAGGGGTGGAGTTTAAATAGGAGAGGGTGGAAGCTTCTCGAGGAGAGAGGTGGGGAGCAGGATCGTGCTCTGGTGAGGAGAAGATCGGCCATTGGTGACCCCGCTAGGCATCGGGCGGCTCGGCAAGTGAGAATTTCAATGTTGGCTCGCATGTGAGCTCTCGGCCATGGTGTTTTCGGCGGCCTGGTGGCGGCGGCCGAGCAATGGTCACCATCTTGGTCGGGTGGGTCGGGGGGCGGGGTTTTAGTGTAGGCGATTGAGGTTTGACATGTAAGGAGTTTGATTTAAATGGAATGGGAGAAGACTCACTTTGGCTTGGTTTGGAGTCGGCCGCCCATTTTGGGCTTGGTGCACCCTTCCGAAGCTCGATTTTTGGTAGGGAATCATTTAGGTCGACTTAGAAGGAATGGTGAAGTCTGCGTATGATGAGGTGGCTAAACATGGTTTAGTGTGTGACATGATTAAGGTAAAAAGGTTAAAGGAGGTTTAGAAAAGAACCCCTCTTCTTGCCATAAATGGACCAATGACGAAATCCAAGCCCTCATGGCTTCATGTGGCTTGAGAATGGCTTGTTCATGGCTTCGTTGGCTTAGAGGAAAAGGTTGATTTGTTTCATGAAAAAGGGTTTAAGAATTTTGGATGTTTTGATGGAAATTTGTATGAAACTTGATTTGGAATAATTTGATGGTGATTTTAGGACTTAGGTAATGGATTTAATTAAATGGATGACGGAAATGGAGATGTCGTGTGGGCTTTAGGGTAGATTTGGGCTTTTGAATTTTGAAGGAAATGGGCTTTTAAGAAGGTTTAAGGGAAGTGGGCTTTTAAGTTTAAGGATGTGTTCATGGATGGGAATTTTTGTAGAAGTTTGGGCCAAATAGTTGTTGGTTTTGGTTTAGGGATGTTTCATGAATAACTTGAAGCAAATTTGGGGTAGTTTGGGCTTGAATTGGGTTGAATTTGGGTTTATTTGGTAAAATGGAGCGATGTAGGTCGAAATTGGGGGTAGCAGGCCGATGTTGGGCTAGGGTTGAAATTGATGTAAAATAAATGTTAAGAAATGTTTATGGGAGTGTTTCAAAGAGGTTTTGGCTTTGGTTGGGTTTAATTTTTGAGGTTTGGGCCTATTTGGGTTAGATTTGGGTTTAGGTCGAAATTGGGCTTTTTGATTTTGGGTTGAATTTGAGTGGGGTTTGGGTGTCTTGGGCAAATCATGTTAGTGTTTTGTTTATGAGGATGTTAAGGAAGGTTTTAGAAAAGATTTGGGGTTAATTGGAGTTGAATTGGGTTAGTTTGGGCTAAGTTTGGGTCATGGGTCCAAATTTGGGCTTTAAGGCAAAGTGAAATTGGATCCAAATGTCGATCAAATTGGACTTGGATTTGGTCTAAATTGGTATTGGGAATGTTGAATTGAAGTTTAGGGTGGGTGGACCAAAATTGGGGTCAATTGGGTAGGTTTGGTTTGACATTGGGTCCTTTGGGTTAAAATGGGTCGATTTGGGGGTTTTTGACAAAAGTAGGGTAAATTGACAAAATTGGCCCATGGTGTAGTTGGACAAAATGAAATTGGGAATATTTGGGATTTTCTGGAATTTTTTGGGAATTTTCTGAATTTTTGGATTTTGAAATGAGAAGGGTATTTTTGGGTATTTGGAGGGTATTGGGAGGTTTTCTTGGAATTTTTGGTATTTTTGGGTATGGATAGTCGATTTGAGTGATGTGGGGGTGTTTGGGATTGATTTTTGGAAAATTTTAGGTAATTTGGAAATTTTGCGAAAATTTGGGTATTCGAGGGCTTTGGGTGAGCAGGTTTTAGTAGGTGTAGGGTCCCGGGGGTCAAAAATTTGAAAATTTGGGAAATTGAGGTTGGGTGAATTTGAGTGGGGTTAAATCATTTTGGTTGAGCCATGAAGCCATTTCGAACGGCATGAGACTCGTTGAGGCATTATTTATGTTGTTCACACAACATAACGCGAGGGCTTGGGGTTAGAACCAATCATGTGAATCACCTACATGAGTCAGGAGGTGAAGTTGGGTATGGGTGTGGTTTTAGGAAGTGTGTGGAAATGTAGTGTGTAAGTGTAGTGTATAATAGAAGCCGCCTTTGGTGAAGTAACTGAGAAGCGTCTAAGGCGAAAGGGGTACGCAGGAACTCATCCTTTAAACTTCCGCATTTGATTTCGACCCTCACAGGTGATTAGGGGTCTATAGTCGAGTTTGTGGAGTTTGCGGGGAGTTTAGAAGTGGTTTGAATTTCTAAAAGGCGGGTCCCGATTACGAAGTCTCAAGATAGTCGAAGGAAAAACTGAAATTTAGATCTGGCAAAAGAAGAAAAGGAAGACACCATCGAAATGAGGTCAACGAGAGGATGTATTGTCATTGTTAATGATAAAAATGAACTTATTCTGAGACGAGTTACTAGATGGCTAATTTGTATTGGTTATAGGAAATTAAATAAAGCAGCTAGAAAGGATCGTTTTCCTTTACCTTTCTTAGATCGGAAATGCTTGATAAATTAATTTGGACACTCATATTTCTGTTTTACGGATGGATATTAGGTTGTCATCGATTACTTATTGCTCCTTGGGACCGAAAAGACAACTTTTTACGAGTCCGCATGGAACATTAGCTTTTAGAAGAATGTCTTTTGGTTTATGTAATGCATGTCTATGACTTTTGAAGATGTATGATGTCGATATTTTTGTGATTTGATTGTGAAAGGAATTGAAATATTCATGGATGATTTTTCGAGTCTTTGGAACTTCTTTTGAATCTTATTTGGAAAACATAGCGAAGTTCGAAAAGATGCGAAGAAACAAATTTAGTTCTTAGCGGGAAAAATGTCGATTCATAGTCGCGAAGGCATTGTACTTGGACACGAAGTATCACGAAAAGGGATGTAAGTAGATCGAACAAAAGTGAAAATTATTGTTGAATTGTGACCACCTATTTATTATTCTTGATGTAGAAGTTTTCTAGGTCATCATGATTTTATAGAAGATATATAAAGGATTTTCTAAAATTTCTAAACCTCTTTGTCATTTATTAGAAAAAGATGCACGATTTGAATTTAATGAAGAATGTATTAATGCTTTTAATATTCTAAAAGAAAAATTAATAAGCACTGACTGGAATAAATCTTTTGAATTAATGTGTGATACGAAGTGATTTTACGGTGGAGCATGATAGGACAAAAATGAGAAAATTTTCGAAGTTGTATATTATCTTGAAGTAAAACTCTCAACTGAAACACAAGAAATTACCTTACCAACGAGAAAGAGCTTAGTATAGTATATGCCTTTGATAAATTTAGACCTTATCTTCTTGGTCTTAAATCATAGTTAATCTTTTGATCGTTATTTATTAAATATCTCTTATCTAAGAAGGATTCTAAGCTTTAGACTTATAAGATAGGTTTTACTTCTACGAGAATTTGATTTTGAATAGTAGATAGAAAAGGCGAAAACCCAATTGTTGATCATTTTTCTAGAATTAAAAATTATATTATTTCGGAAGAAAATATAAATGAGAAATTCACGATGAATGTTTATATGTTATTCGAAGATACAAAACACCGTGGTATGCGTATTGTTAATTATTTAGTTAGCAATATTTTGCCTTACTACTTGGATAACGAATTTATTAAATTTAAATATGATGCTAAATCTTATATTTGGGAAGAACCTCGTTTATTTAAAATTGGTAAAGATTCTATAATTCGAAGATGTGTACCTTATGAGGAAACTTTTCTTATTGAAAAATGTCGTGATTACGATTTTGGCGGACACTTTGGCATAGATAAGTTTGCATTTAAAATTTTAAATTATGGATTTTATTGTCTACCTTATTTAAAGATGTGAGACGATATGTGAAAACATGTGATCGATGTCAAAGGTTGGGAAATATATCTAAGAAAGATGAAATGACTTTAAAAGTATATATTGGAAGTTGAAATTTTTGATAAATGGGGATTAAACTTTATGGGACCGTTGTTGATAGATATACGGAAAAATTTATATTTTATTATTTTATTTGATTATGTTTTAAGAGATTAGGCATTGCTACCAAAATGTGATTCGAAAGTGTTTTGAAATTTTTAAAGAAAATGATATTTTCGAGATTTGAATACTGAATAATTATATTTGATGGTGGAAGTCGTTTCGGGAATATAAGAATTGATAAATTCTGAAAATTTGGAATCGAACATACGATTACGGCTGCTTATCACCCTCGAAACTAGTGGAATGGCTAAAGTATCAAACGAGAGAAATTAAAAGAATTTTAGAAAAGCTGTTAATCTGAGGCGAAGTTGGTTTGATAGACTTGATTCGCATTATGGGCTTATAGAACGGCTTATAAGGCAATGATCGGAATGTCGCATAGGTTAATTTATGGTAAACATTGTCGCTTACACAGCCATTTGAACATAAAACTTATTGGGCGATAAAGGAGTTTTAGGTACAATTTGAATAAAGCGAGGAGAAAAATGATTATTACTTATTTAAATGAGATGGAAGAAATTAGAAACAAATCGTATGACGATGCAGTAATTTATAAGAGAAAATGAAGATGTTGCATGATAAGAAAATTTAGGAAAAAATTTTTTGAGCTTTGGACATGAAATATTACTATTTAATTCTCATTTAAGACTTTTTCTGGAAAATTAAGATCTACAAATGGATTGGACCTTCATTAGTTGAGAAAGTATACCATTATGGAGAGCTGTGGATATTAAAGATCAACCTTGGAAAAATTTTTAAAGTAAATGTATTAAGATTAAAGCCTTATTTGGGAGATATTAAGAAGATTTATAAAGAGGCTTATGAATTAGATGACTGATTAAAGATTTACTTAAGTCGGGCGACGACGTTAAACAATGACTTTGTGGAAATGACAGCAATTATCTTGTTTTTTTTGTTTTAATGAAAGGTTATGCTCGATCTTGATTAATTTTATATTACTTTAGAAAAATTTGATGCTTTCATGAAATTAACTTGGATGGCTTGGTAGAAAATTATTTTGAGAAGTATGTAAAAATTAAAAATAGGATCACTATTTTGAATATGAGTAAAAAGGAGATCAAGTGCGCCATCTTTATGATGATAGTTTGCGATGTGAGTTATCGGTAAATTACTCTTATAGGTATAATTTTTTTATCTTGGAGAAACGAAAATTTTGAAAATTTGACGATTAGGCGAAACGGAGTTGAACATATTTGTGTCGATAGATTAGGCGCTGGCGCCGATTTGGCACCTAAGCGGCAGGGTTATTTAGGTCGTGCGAAAACTAAAAATTTTCGAGTTTTTCACGCGATTTTCATACCAATACTTTGTTGCTGAATATGACCTTACCAGAGGAAGCAAAGGAATATTGGATCTAATTCTGTGAAGTTTTTAGTGGCTCCACCATTTGAGCTTTATGATTTTGTTATTTAGCCTCTGGATTAGTATATGAAGGAGAGTGATGATGGAGAGGATACGTGATGTTGTGAATTATAGATTTTTATTTTTTATTTTACTATGATTCTATTGTATATGAATTTTTATGTTATTTTTGATGTGGACTGACATTTTTGCTTTGATTTTATATTGTGCACTGTGTTGATCTTCATGTTATTTGCCATTTCTAAGATTAAGATGTGATTTTCTATATTATATATTGTTGTGTGTTCAAGTACTATCATTGTTGTTGCTTTTGTGGATGTTCTTCCTCTTCAGTTGATATGAAATGATAAAGCATTGTAATGTTAATTTTTTTCTTTGGCATGGCTTTCCACATTTCATATAATTCTTTTATTGTATATGAATATGATAGAAAATAATTTTTTTTTTTTGTGGGGGGGGGGGGGGGAGGAGCTATGCATGTGTACTTTCTTAGGGCAATTCACATAAATAAGCTTTAGTATCTACTCTATAGTAAGCACTAATGATAGGACTCTTAATAATTTGATAGGGTCATATAATACTTTGTAAGTAATGTAGATATTCAACAAAAAAGTTTATTAAAGTTAATTACATAATAATTTAACATTTTACTTCAAATAATTCTGCCAATATCATAATAATCTCGTAATATTTGAAGAGGAGCATCTATAAATATAAGTAATTAATTGGAGATTACATTTTCAGCTCAAACAGTCTAACTAAAATTTAATTTTGGAATGAATTATAATATCTTAAAATTCTCAATAAGAAGTGAGCTAGAATTATTAAATAGGAAAGTGTCGGCATATTTTTAGGTTGTGTTTTATTTTGAAGAGGGGTCGCCTAACGGAAATCTGTCGGCGAATTTTTTAATTTAATTAAAATAAATAATTTGAAAAGTAGTATTTGATTTTGAAAATAATTTCAAATTTGAAGGTTTTAAGATATGAGACTAAACCGATCTCACATCCCAAATAGTTTATATAAACGAGCACCGCACCACAAACCGTGTATCAATCCCTAAGGATAGACACACTGCTTGACGGTGGGGCTCGATTAAATAAACTAGAAGATTTGTGACATCCGTTTGGTCGCGAACCGGCTTTATAAGCCGACAAAATTCCCCGCTTAATATGAAAACATTAAACGAGGTTTATATTACTCAGGTTCTTCAAAATTCCCTATAAGGGCAAGCCCCTATAGTTAATTACATCTTAAGTGACGGGAATCACCTAAGAAAACTCTCGATAATAATCAATAATTCTACTCTCAAGGATTTCAAAATTTAAGTTTCAAGGGATTGAATTTTGGAATTTCAATAGGGAATGGATCAAGTTTGGAACATTTTGTTTTGTGAATCCAAAGGAAGAAAAGTAGGAGAAATCACTTGGTAGAACAGCAGGTGCGAGAAGCCTTAGCACAATCGAAGAACGGGACATCCATTCGGATGGGTAGACCTTACCCAGAAGAATTCGACGCTGTCCAATACCCGAAAGGCTTCGTACCACCTCCGTTCAAGACATTCGATGGAGCCAGGAACCCCCGATCGCATGTTGCACACTTTCGTGCCGGTTGTTGCAATGCCGGCGGGAGCGATGCGCTACTCTTCCGACGGTTCGTCGGCAGCTCGTCGGGAATCGCCTTCGACCGGTATGCGGGAGTACCCGATGGCTCGGTGAAGACATTCTCGGAGCTAGAGAGCCTCTTCATCAAGCGATTTGTTGGAGCTCAGCACCACATCACTATAGGTGATTTAGTGGTAGAGAAACAAAGGCCGAATGAAACTTTGGTGGATTACATACTTCGATGAAGAAACTTAAGCATGAAGTGTGAACCACAACTGCAAGAACAACATGCAATCGGCATCTTGCTTAAAAGCATTCACGACCCGATAACACTTCTCCTCAAAGGATTCACTATTAAGACTTTTGAGAAGTTGTTAAGCAAGGCCGGAAGCTTGCAAGAAGAGGCGAAGCAATTAAGTTTTGCCGACAAGACGGACGACGAGCCGGTGAAGACCTTCGAAAAGAAATCCGGGATCGTTGCGGCGAGTTGATAAAGGCAAGCAACCAATGCAAATACCACCGAACGGCCGCAGCAACTACAACGGAATTACCAGCAACCCCGGTCCAGCTATCGATCGTCTCCGCGATATGAACAACCGTCCCGTCCGCAACGTACATTGAGGGAGCTTCGAGCGAGAGAATATCCGTTCAAAAATGAAGCAAGATCGAAGATGTTCCGTAGCTCTAGTGAAAACTCCAGATTTCCAGTGCGCGAGCCTAAAAGACCAGAGGAAGTCAACAAGAACGGTGATCCCAACTTTTGCCCCTACCATCGGATGCTTGGGCACAAGATAGAAGATTGCATTACCTTTAAGAGTTGGCTCAACGACAACCTTCGGAAAGGAAATATAACAATCCCGAAGGAGTACATGAAGGAACCCCAGAAAGGAGGTTCCATCAATGTTATCTCAACTGATCCCGTCATTCCGACAGATCCCTATGCAATCGACGATGGATGGACTACCGCTCGGACGAGGTCTTCGAAGAAGATTTTAGACGAGCATCCGAACCGCTTCGGTGCGAGCTTCAATTCGTAGTTCGAGACCCGTTAAGCCGGTACTATCACTTGCGATAGAAGAACCACCTCGACAGGAGACGATCGAAGAAAAGAAGAAAATTGACGAAGAAGAGGGGACCGAGACTCCTAAGGCTAGACTAGGGGCTTATCCTAGGATAGTTGTTTCCGATTCGGGGGAGAAATCCCTCGAACCTCTGATTTTGTATGATTATCTGCTCACTTCGGTGGGATCATATAATGATAAGGGTGATGGCGTTGGCTACGTTTTCGATCGTTTCTAACGATTACGTAACTAGCGACAATCCGGACATCGACCTCGATACCAACAAAGCAATTCTCAAATCATACACGATCTCAACGAGCAAAATAACGAAGAAGACATCCATCAAGGAGGCTACGAGAGTTCAACAAGCAACGGATCTATCTGTGAGTTTCGAGGAGCTACAGTTACGATAGAGTTAGAGCCTTCAGATTTTGAAGATAATCCGGAAGAGCTTGTCATTCCGATTCAAGAGGAGACACCGACAAGTTCAACACTAGATTCAGAAGAAATTACAGAAGTCAACTTGAGAAGTGGAAAAGTTCTACCTCCAAGAATGGGTCCAAAAGACAAAGGAAAGCATGTGGTTGTTCAAGAAGAACCAACCCCGGCAGAAGAAATACCCATTCGAGAAGAAGCCGAGACGCATGAGAAGAAAGTGGACTACAACGTGCTAGCCCATCTTAGGAAACTACCGACCAACCGAGCATTTACGATGCTCTCATCTTATCAAAGGAGATGAGAGAAGCTCGATCAAAGCCTTACTTGATCCGAAATTTGCTTAGCTCAAATGGCCGGAGATTCCTTAGATGAGGTTTGCTCGTTAAAGGAACGACGAGGCGTTACCTTCACGGACAATGACCTACTACTTGGGACGACGAGATCACAACCGACCATTGTACATTTCGGTTATGATTGGGAAGTTTACGCTCTCCGGAGTATTGGTGGATCCGGGAGCATCAATCAATATAATGAGTCTTCGAACACTAGCATACTTGGAAATTGATGCTCGCGAGCTCGAGCGGACAAAATGTTATTAAAAGGATTCAACCGGAAAGGAGAAAGAGCCCTCGGGTCAATAACGCTATCGATGTAGACCGGTGACTTAGCAAAGACAACCGCAAAATTTCATATAATCGATTCGAAACGTCGTTCAACGCTCTACTGGGCCTACCATGGATACATGAAAACGGGATGGTACCATCATCTCCGCACCGGTGCATCAAATACTACGATGGAGGGGAACGAGTGCATCAAAGGCGACTTGCAACCATTCTCCGTACATGAGATGGGAATCCATGAAGATGCAGCTTATTATGCACCGCCAAAGAAAACGATCTTCTCCGGAGATACCGTAACAAATGAAGCAAAGAAAGTTCGGGACAACGAAGAACACTGAGGTTCTAGTCCAACGAGTCACTCACCACTCCCTTACGGCGAGATGGTGAAGGTTTCTCCACAACTCGCATCCGAGGTCGAGGCGGGGACGAGGTCGTGGTAGAGACGTTAGGACAGTTGGACAGAGGAAACCAGCCATCAATGTTGATTGGGAAGATAGTTCTGAAGAAGAAAAAGAAATCAAGCGAGAAGCAGCGACAATAAGTCGGAAGAAGCCGCAATTTAAGATCTCTCTTGAAGATGAGAAGAACGAAGACTACAAATCAATGTACGAGAAGATTAACCACTACGTACATACTATGACCCTAACCCCGATCCATTCT
Organism: Papilionanthe hookeriana x Papilionanthe teres; assembly: GCA_022702705.1. Classification (NCBI taxonomy): domain Eukaryota; kingdom Viridiplantae; phylum Streptophyta; class Magnoliopsida; order Asparagales; family Orchidaceae; genus Papilionanthe; species Papilionanthe hookeriana x Papilionanthe teres. Next base: position 4,971,311 of record CM040427.1, read on the forward strand.
AATAAGATCGAGGGTATGGTGGTCAAAGAGGTACATAGCGGCGGTGCAAAGCCAATCAAATTCTACCGTGGTGCTTCTTCCTCCAAAACTGAAAATAATGTACAATTTGAAGATGTCACTTCATCAGAATTAATGGAATTACCTTTTGAGTGGTACTCTCCCTGTGTTCAAAATTTAATTCAACGTGGTTTCTTACCTCGACAATGGACAAAAGGCCGATCACAACATTTTGAAAAATTATGGAATAACTCCGGTCGTCCACCCAATTCAAAGCATGAACTCGGATTCGGCACAGTAGGGTCAGTTGACGATACTGAATTTTGCTTGGTTGTCACTTGCGAATCCAATGAAAACTACATGGAAACTACAGACGAACTCGAAGATGTACAAATTGGAGACGCTCCACCAGAATTCGAAGAAGAAATTAAATCCACAATAGATGAGTTAACGGAAGTTAACTTAGGTACTAGCAAAGAGCCTAGACCTACCTTTGTTAGATCCTTACTCAACAAAGAAGACTCCGAAGAAATAATCAAATTATTAATGGAATTTAAGGACTGTTTTGCTTGGAGCTACGATGAGATGCCAGGATTAGCTCCAGAGGTTGCAGTTCATAAGCTAGGAATGGATCCTACTTCATTCCGGTCGGACAAGGTCCCGAGAAGAATGCGTCTAGAAATCGAACAACAAGTCATAGCCGAAGTTAAAAAGCTAATAGACGCTAAATTTGTCCGTGAAGAACAATACCCGACTTGGCTAGCCAATGTGGTGCCAGTCAGAAAGAAGAATGGTCAGATTAGAATTTGTGTGGACTTCAGAGATTTAAACAAGGCATGTCCAAAGGATGAATTCCCTCTACCGATCCAAGAATTAATGATCAACATTGCTTCAACACATGAAATATTCTCGTTCATGGATGGATCTTCAGGATACAACCAGATAAAAATGGCTCCAGAAGATGAAAAGCTTACGACGATTCGAACGCCGATCGGAGTATTTTGCTACACAGAAATGCCATTCGGACTAAAAAACGCAGGAGCAACCTACCAGAGAGCAATGACAAGAATTTTTGATGATCTCATCCACAATCAAGTCGAATGCTACGTGGACGATGTGGTCATCAAAAGCAAAGTAAAGGAAAACCACCTGTATGATTTGAGAATTGTTTTCGAACGATTAAGACAATTTAACCTTAAGATGAATCCCTTAAAATGCGCCTTCGGCGTCACCTCCGGGAAATTCTTAGGGTTCGTTGTCCGACATCGTGGGATTGAAATCGAACCGGAAAAGATTAAAGCTATCTTAGAAATGCTGCCTCCCAAAACCTTAAAGCAACTACGATCTTTTCAAGGGAAGGCGGCATATCATCGACGCTTTATCTCAAGCTCGTCGGGTAGGTGTCGACCTTTCTCGGCACTAGTTAAAAAGGACGCCAAATTTATTTGGGAAGAGAAATGCCGGAAGGCCTTCGAGGATATTAAACAATATTTAATGACACCTCCTGTCTTAGCGACCCGAGTCTCGGGTAGACCGTCGATACTTTACACCGCGGCTTTAGACGACTCTCTCGAGCCCTGTTAGCCGAGTCGATGATGAGGGTAAATAAAATGCTCTTTACTACTTAAGCCGTCGTTTACTTCCGACGGAAGTAAGGTATCCCGCAATTGAAAAGCATTGTTTGGCCACGATCTTCGCCGCTCAAAAGCTCGGGCACTACATGCTTTCTCATAAGGTTAACTCGATCTCGAAGTTTAATCCATTGCAATACTTGATGACTCGTCCAACACTTTCCGGCGGACTTGCCGGATGGTCAATGATATTATTGCAATTCGATATAACTTTCGTGCCTCGCGCGTGCCGTAAAGGGACAAGTCTTAGCGAGACTTCCTCGCGGCGCACCCTTTGCGGCGGAATTTCCTTTCAATGATGATTTGCCGGATGAACAAATAATGAACCTAGAAGACCACGATGATCGACGTTGGGAATTATATTTCGACGGAGCATCTTCGAGCACACAAAGACGAAGAATCGCAAGTGATAGTGCCCGGTAAGGCAGGAATCGGGCTAATCTTTATAACACCGGAGCGGGGGATGTTAAGATACTCCTACCACTTGACAGAACCGTGTACAAACAACGAAGCAGAATACGAAGCCCTCATAACGGGACTGGAATTAACTATTCAAATGGGGATAACAGACATCAACATCTACGGGGATTCACAGTTAATCATTCGACGGATCATCGGACAATACGGAATTTTTAAACCAAGACTCGAACAATACTTCCAGGTATGCCATACGAATTGTTGGAACAGATTCCAAATGTGACAATCTACAAAATTCCCGAAAAGAGAATGCTTTAGCGAGATGCTTTAGCCCGTCTCGCAAAAGAATTTTCTCGTTTGCAAGATGAATCGGTGGAAGTGTCGGTTCACGGACGTCGGAGTCCTATCACGGCTCGACATAGACACAATACACGAATCGAGAAAAGAAAAAGAATCGGTTGCGGCGATGACGAGAAAACACGAGAAGATTGGCGACGGCCATTGATGAGCTACCACGCAAACGGAAAGCTACCGGACGATAGGTCGCTAGCCCATCGGATTAAGAAAAGAACTGCGTCCTACGCGTTAATAAACAACACATTATACGGAAGGTCTTTTGATCAAATGTGGCTAAGGTGCCTAAGCGGGTCCGAGGCCCGTGAAATTGTTAAAGAGGTGCATTCGGGACTCTGTGGCGCTCACCGGTCGGGTCCAAAGATGAAAATGAAAATTAAAAGACTAGGGTACTATCGGCCCTCGATGATGACCGACTGCATGAAAATCGCCAAGAGCCGTCACCAATGCCAAGTGCACGGAGTGGTTCTACACCAACCTCCAAATGTGTCTGCACCCGACAATTGCGTCGTGGCCATTTGAATGTTGGGGCACGGATATAGTGGGTCCGATAGAACCACCATCTTCGAAAGGACATCGCTTCATTCTTGCGGCTACGGATTACTTTTCCAAGTGGGCGAAGCGGTTCCACTTAGAGAAGTGAAAGCACACCACGTGCTACGGTTTTCAAGAACCAAGTTGTCTACCGTTTCGGAGTGCCGCGCAGATCATCTCGGATAATGGGTCGGCATTCGAAGCACACAAATCAACAATTTTGTCGGGAAACACGGAATCGGCTGGCGATACTCAACAATTTACTACCCAAGAGCAAACGGTCTCGGCGAGGCTTTTTATAAAACTCTCGTTCAAATCTTAAAGAAAACCTTGGACGATAATAAGAGAAATTGGCACGAGAAATTGTTAGAAGCCTTATGGGCCTACGGACAACCTTCGAACTCCTACTCGAAGCTACACCTTACGCTCTAGTGTATGGGTCCGAGGCGATGTTACCTTTAGAGGTTCGGCTTCCTTCACTCGGAATTGCAGCTTGCAAACAAGATCACGACGAAGAAAACGCCGGATTACGACTCGAAGAATTAGAAAGCTTGGAAGGGAAAAGACTTGCAGCGCAACGGAATTTAGAACTATACCAAGCTAAGATGGTTCAAGCCCATGACAAACCGGTCCGCCCAAGAACCTTCAAAGTTGGTGACTTAGTTCTCGTTCTCAAGAGACCTATTCTTGCACACCGCAAGATAGGAGGAAAATTTGAACCCACTTGGGAAGGACCGTTTGTGGTTGAAGCGATATACTCGGGAGGTTCCTACCGGCTAGTGAATTGCCGGGGAGAACGACATATGCTTCCGATCAACGGACGATACTTGAAAAAGTATTACGCTACCCGATGTTTCGAAGGAATGAATTCTTCATCCCTAAGAAACACGGGCGAAAGTAATTACTTATGATTGGGTCCGAACCCAAAAATAATAAAATGTGCTAAGATAAATAAAATCATGATAATAAAGTTTTCCTTGTTTTCCTTTCCAAATCAAAATCTATTCCCTGATCTTATCCTACTTCATTCCTGTTAGATTTAAAAAAAATATACAAGAAGTAATAAAAAATGTCTTTAATAAACATTTTCTTAATGTTCTTGTTCTTAGTACGACCCACGATCCTTTTCCTTATCTTTTCGCGGGGAAATGTCGAACGGGCGGTTGGTCCCGAACTTTAAGAATGGCGTAAGCCTTGCACTCGATGAAAAGAGGGTGAAAGATGGAGTGATAATCGAGATTGACTCGGATTTCGCACCGACGGAGCCTACGAGTACGAGGAAAGTGGCCGGGTCCCGGTTAACCGAGAAGAACTACCCGGGCAGATAGTGATGAAAGTGGGTGGCCCAAGCCACCAATCCAACAACAAGAAAAGAAAAGCAAACACCGAAGAAGATAAGAAAATGAAGTCCATAGTCGCTACAGCGGAGGGCAGGCTTGTCAGCGCCGCGCCCGCAGAGATTCAAGAAGTGCGGAGAGCTACTCTCACAGCCACGCAACGAAGAAATAAGAATCGCCGTATCCGTAAGATGTTAACAAAACTAGCTGCGGACCAGCGCGACGAGACAATTGCTAATGCCAGCACATACACTTCAAGGACACCGGTTCACCAAGAGCTCGAAGAAAGGAGGCCGACTCCTAGAATAACGAAAGAACCGGGGAAATCTCCGGAAGATCGAAGAGAGAAGGCTACCACGCCACCGGATAGAACCACCAATAATGCATGACCTTGTTGCGGAAGCAACCCCGGGGGATGTCCCGACGAGCATCATCCACGAGGAGCCGAGGTATGCGGGGGACGTGAAGGGATTGAACCATATATCCCACAATATGTCACAAGGCCTCGCCATCGCGAGATCATTACGGAATACGAGCTGGAGAGAATGCAGAATGTTGAAAAGAAAACTTTTGAATACTTCGAGAGAATTAAAGGAAGAAGGATCAACATACTAGAGGGCCTCGAGCTACATACCGACGTATTCTCAGAGTATGAACAACAACAAATCGTGGATTGTATCCGGGATCTGAAAAGAATGGGCCGAGCAGGCCGCTCGAGGAAAACACATACTCGGAACCCCGGAGATGGATGCCGGGGAAAGGAAGAATCACAATACAATGCGGATGCTTGCTACAACTTTCGTCGAAGACGAAAGGGAAACCCACCGGGATACTCCGTCATGGGCAAGTAGATCCGATGCCATTAGTCATCGGGAGAATGGTAAAAAGATTGATAACATGGAGGGTACGCGGCAGATTGCATACCCAATAGCTGCATTATCAACATCTACGAAACAGGGTAGTGCATACCCCCACATATAGATCACCACGACTTCGTCGGACCTTTCGCACGGTCTCTTTCTTGAACGAGTGTGACATCATGTTCGGATACGACCTCCGGATAGCGAGCCCGGGTGAGTTCCGAGGGCCGGTAAAGATACCTTTACCGGTGGGTTCCGTCATGATGCCGAAAGGTAACGGGCGGATATCGCTAAGCATTGCATACCGGGAGTGCCGGTGGAGCGGATCTCGGTTACTTTCGGGAGAATGGACGACGAGCAAGATACCTTACCATTTCCGACCGGACCCGGAGCTAGAGAACCTCCGGCCTTACGAGCTCGTGAGTTACATGGGAAATATCACACCTCCAACGTACATCCGGTGGCATCCTTGCCAAGGATGGCTTGGAAGGTGATGTTATTAACCATGTACCCCACTATTCAGACATGGATTTTCGACAGATGCTTCTTTTGATGGATCGACAAAAAGATCATACATAGTCCGTTTTGAGTTTACATGGATTGTATGAAATATATTCCAGATTGAGTTGTATGATGTATCTTCAACATGATTGGAATGAAAGAGACCATGTCACATTTTTGGCCTTCACCTCTTTTGTGCAAATTGATTGGGAAACGCCGTTAAAGTTAAATGAACTTCGAACAAAGAACAGAAAAGAAATAAAAAAAAGGAATAAAAGAGAACTTTCTAAAAAAAAAAAAAATCTAAAAAATGACGAACACCAAATTCACGTGAACATTAAATAAACGATAAAATAAAATTTGAATCATTAAAAGATAAACGAAATCAACATGAATGTTAAATCAAATCACAAATCAAATTCTCAATCAAATTTCAAATTCAATCTTTCCAAATTCCAAATCAAATTCTCAATCAAATTTCAAATCAAATTCTCAATCAAATTTCAAATCCACTCCCGATCAAATTTCAAATTTGATCTTCCAAATTTCAAATCAAATCTTAAATCAAATCTTAATTCCATTCATAATCTTCAATTTTGGCTCAATACAATACAGATAAGTATAGTAATATGATTCAAGTTCTAACAAACAATCAAACTACACAATTTCAAAGCAAATACAACACACATTGAACAATAAATCAAACACTCCAACAATACAATCAATTTACTAAATCGGTACAACGACACACTAATAAAAGTCTAGATTACACCACAATAACAATCTAATCTTCGAATTAGAAATTTCCATTCTCTTCGCAAGGAAGATTACTCAGCCTACTTGGGAAGAATATTAACACTCTCGGAAAATCTGTAGCCATTTTCTCATCGATCCATTTGTTCTTCGCATACATCTCCACTTGAGCATCTTGATAAGCCGCTAGATGATCAAATTGAAGATTCGTCTGCAATTCTAGATGTTCAATTTGATGATACATCTCATGGAGATGATCTCCAATACTTTTGAATTCTGCTTCAAATTTATCTAGACGACTTGAAATTTTCTCCAAACTTACAGCAATAAAACCATTAAATTAGGGTTGAGGATCCTTTGAACCTTTGTCTCTAGCCTCTTCTCCAAGATTTCTTCTCTCCATTTCTTCAAAAATCATCTCTAATCTCTCAAGAATGAAGTGTCTAGGTCATAATTTTGAAATCTTAGGGATTGGGGATGAAGATGGGATAATTTAAAGAAGAAAATCGTGTGAAAAACTGAAAATTTTTTGTTTTTACACGATCCAGTAACTGTGGCGCTTAGGCGCCAAATCTGGAGCCTAGGCGCCGGACCCATCGATATAATGTTTTACTCTGGCGCTTAGGCGCCAAATTTCGACGCCTAGGCGCCGAAACCATGTTCGACTCCGTTTCGCCTATCGTCAAATTTCAAAGTTTCGTTCTCCAAAATAGGTAAATTAGAATGGTAAGATCAATATACACTTAGTAACACAAATTATAAATAATCATAATGAAGGTTAACTTGATCTCCTTTTTACTCACATATGAAATGAAGTGATCCAAAGTCCAAACTTTAGATACTTCGAGATAATTTTTAGCTAAAGTCAATGAAGACTTGTTAGCGTCCAATTTTCTAAAGTTATATAAAATTAGTCAAGACCAAGGCATAACCTTACATTAAAAATGTAAAAACACACAAAAATAAATATGGGTTGCCACCCACAAAGCGCTTGGTTTAACGCCGTCATCCCGACCTAATTAAGTGTTTAATCAGGTAGACTCAACTCGTAAGCCTCTTTATAAATCATTTTAATGTCTCCCAAATAAGGCTTCAATCTTAATCCGTTAACTTTAAATATTTTTCCTGTTTTTGGGTCTTTAATATCCACAACTCCATAATGGTATACTTTCTTAATTATATTTGGTCCCATCCATTTATATCATAATTTTCCAGGAAAAAGTCTTAAACGAGTATTAAATAATAATACTTTTTGTCCAGACTTAAATATTTTTCCCGAAATCTTTTTATCGTGTAACATCTTCATTTTTTCTTTATAAATTTTTGCATTTTCATATGATTCATTTCTTATTTCATCCATCTCATTTAATTGTAATAATCATTTTTCTCCTACAGTATTCAAATCAAAATTGAACTCATTTATCTCCCAACAAGCTTTATGTTCAAGTTCAACAGGTAAGTGACAATGTTTACCATAAATTAACCGATAAGGTGACATTCTGATTGGTGTCTTATAAGCTGTTCTATAAGCCCATAATGTAGAATTAAGTCTATCAACCCAATCAGTTCTTTTAAGATTAACAGTGTTCTCTAAAATTCTTTTAATTTCTCTGTTTGATACTTCGACCATTCCACTTGTTTCGAGGGTGATACGCGATTGCAATTCGGTGTTTGATTCCAAATTTGTCCGAGTAATAATTGAATTCTTATATTTCTAAAATGACTTCCACCATCTGTGATAATAACCTTAGGCATTCCAAATCTTGAAAAAATCATTTTCTTTAAAAATTTTGAAACACTTTTGGAATCATAGTTAGGTAAAGCTACAGCTTCAATCCACTTTGAAACATAATCAACTACTAATAAAATATAAATCTTTCCAGATGATGGTACAAATGGTCCCATAAAGTCTAAACCCCATATATCAAAAATTTCAACTTCCAATATATAGTTTAAAGGCATTTCATCTTTTCTAGATATATTTCCCATCCTTTGACATCGATCACATGTTTTCACATAATGTCTTACATCTTTGAACAAGGTAGGCCAATAAAATTATGAAATTAAAATTTTAAATGCAGTTTTATCTACTCCAAACTGTCCTCCAAAATCGGAATCATGACATTTTTGAATAATAGCAAAAGTTTCTTCATAAGGTACACATCTTCGAATTACATAATTTCTTCTTAATTTAAATAAATGAGGATCTTCCAAAATATAAGATTTAGCATCATTCTTAAAATTCTTAATATATTTGTTATTCAATCCATAAGGTAGAATATTGCTAACTAAATAGTTAACTATATCGGCATACCAAGGTGTTTGGCATCCTTGAATAACATATAAATGTTCATCAGGAAATTTCTCATTTATATTTTCCTCGGTAATAACATCATTCTTAATTCTAGATAAATGATCAGCAACTTGGTTATCAGTTCCTTTTCTATCCACTATTTGAAAATCAAATTCTTGTAGAAGTAAAACCCATCTTATCAGTCTAGGCTTAGCATCTTTTTTTGTCATTGAATATTTAATAGCGGAATGATCAGTATAAACTATGCATTTGGTACCAAGAAGATAAGGTCTAAATTTATCAAAGGCATAGACTATAGCTAAAAGCTCTTTCTCAGTAGTAGTGTAATTACTTTAAGTTTCAGAAAGAGTTTTACTTGCATAATATATAACTTTAAAAATTTTCTCATATTTTTGTCTCAATACAGCTCCAATTGCAAAATCACTTGCATCACACATTAATTCAAAGGGTTTACTCTAATTAGGTGCAATAATTATAGGTGTAGTTATTAATTTATCTTTTAAAATATTGAAAGCATTAATACAGTCTTCGTTAAATTCAAATTTAGCTTCTTTTTCCAATAAATGACTAAGAGGTTTAGCAATTTTAGAAAAATCCTTTATATATCTTCTATAAAATCCAACGATTACCCGGAAAACTTCTCACATCGAGTAATAATAGTAGGTGGTTGCGGTTCATCAATAATTTTCACTTTTGCTTGATCAACTTCCATCCCTTTTTGTGAAATTTTGTGACCAAGTACAATGCCTCTCGTGACCATAAATTGACATTTTTCCCGGTTTAGAACTAAATTTGTTTCTTCACATCTTTTCAAAACTTTGGAAATATTTTCCAAACAAGATTCAAAAGAAGTTCCAAAGACTGAAAAATCGTCCATAAATATTTCAATTCATTTGTCAATCAAATTACAAAATATTGACATCATACATCTTTGAAAAGTTGCAGGTGCATTACATAAGTCGAAAGGCATTCTTCTAAATGCAAATGTTCCATAAGGACTTGTAAATGTTGTTTTCTCTTGGTCCTCAGGAGTGAAAGGTAATTGATGATAACCAGAATATCCATCTAGAAAATAGAATTATTAGTGTCCAGCTAATTTATCAAGAATTTGATCCAATAAAACTAAGGAAAATGATCCTTTCTAGTGGCGTCATTTAAATTCTGATAATCAATGCAAATTCGCCATCCAGTAACTTGTCTTGTAGGAATTAGTGCATTTCTATCATTGACAATGAAAGTTACTCCTCCTTTCTTCGCAACACAATGAATAGGACTTACCCATTGGCTATCCGAAATAGGATAAATAATTTCAGCATCTAACCATTTTAAAATTTCGTTTTTAACAACCTCTTTCATGATAGGATTTAATCTTCTTTAAGGTTCAATAGTAGGTTTAAAATCTTCTTCCATTAAAATTCTATGCATACAGATGGAAGGGCTTATTCCTCTTATATCAGCAATAGTCCAACCAAAAGCTTTCTTATAATTCTTTAACACTCTTATCAATTTTTCTTCTTGATCTAAACTTAGTTTAGAAGAAATAATAATAGGTAAAGTTAATGAATTTCCAAGAAAAGCATACTTTAAATGTGCAGGTAACATTTTTAATTCCAGTTCAGGGGCTTTTTTAATTGAGGGTAAAAGTATATCATTCTGTGTTATGTCCAAAATTTCCCAGTTATCTTTAATATGATGATTTTCTTTAGATAATTCTTCTTCTTTTAGTTCTTCATTTTCATCAGTTAATAATTTAATTTTTCTTTAGAAATGACATTACATCTTTCTTGATAATGTTTTTCAATTATATAATCAATAATATCCATTCGATAGCATTTTTCTTTATCAGGGTACTTCATTGATTTAAGAACATTGAATTTAATCTCTTGATCATTAACTCTCATGGTTAATTATTCTTTTTGCACATCAACCATAGCTCGTCCAGTAGCTAGAAAAGGTCTCCCTAAAATATTTGGTATTTCTTTATCTTCTTCCATATCAAGTACAATGAAATCCACAGGGAAAATAAATACATCCACTTTAACAAGAACATCCTCTTTAACTCCTTTAGGGTAGGTGATAGATCTATCAACTAACTGAAGGGTTACAGTGGTGGGAGTAATCTCTCCTAAATTTAACCTTCGAAAAATAGAAAATGGCATGAGATTAGAACTTGCTCCTAAATCACATAAAGCTTTTCCACAAAAATTTTCTCCAATAGCACAAGGTATAGTAAAACTTCCAGGATTTTTAAGTTTCTGAGGTAATTTCTTTTGAATTATTGCACTACATTCTTCACTTAATGCAACAGTTTCAAAAGCTTCAAATTTTTGTTTCTTACTTAAAATATCCTTCATAAATTTTGTATAAGTTGGCATTTGTTCCAAAGCTTCAGTAAAAGATATGTTGATGGTAAGTTTCTTGAAAATTTCAAAGAACTTAGAACATTGATGATCAAGCTTCTGCTGTTTTAGTCTTTGAGGAAAAGGTGGTGGTGGTTTTTCAACTTCCACATTAATAGGAATAACAGTTTGATCTTTAGTAGGAGAAGGAGTTTCTTTAGGTTTTTCAATTTCTTCAACCTCAATCTCATTTTCAATTTCATTATGCATTCTTTCTTTTAATTCCTTTCCACTTCTAAGTTGTACAGCTTTAACTTGTTCATGTTCTTTTCCAGTTTCTTTTGGATTGATTTCAACATTACTAGGAAGTGTTCCTGGAGGTCTGTAATTAATTAAATTAGCAATTTGTCCCATTTGATTCTCAATATTACGAATAACAGTGTTTTAATTTTGTAATTGATTACTTAGTTGTAAAATTAATTATTCTATAGATAACTTTTTCTGTTGATTATTAAATCCAGGTAGTTTATAGTTTGAATTTACTTGACTGTTCCAATTTCCTGTTGGATGGGATTGATTATTACCCCATTGTTGTTGTGAATTATTCCAGTTAAAATTAGGGTGATTTTTCCATCCAGGATTATAATAATTGGAATAAGGGTTATTTTTACTAGCAATAGCTTGTAAAGTTTCAATAGTTGGAGAATCTTCAATATTAGCAGAGTTATTATGTGATATATTGATAGTAAAATTATCTTATTTTTTAGTTATAGCAGCTACCTATGAAGCTAAAATAGAAAAGGCTTCGTTATCTTGAATATTTGCCATTCTTTTAGGATTAATTATTTCAGAAGGCCATTGAAAATTATTGTTAGCCATTTCTTCAATTAAAGTATAAGCTTCTTCAAATGATTTACCCATTAAAGAACCTCCAGCAGCAGCATCAATAATTGATTTAAGTGATCCAATTAGTCTGTTATAAAATATTTGAATAATTAACCAATCAGGTAAAGCATGATGAGGACATTTTCTTAGTAGTTCTTTAAATCTTTCCCAAGTTTCATAAATTGTCTCCCCGTCAAATTGACTAAATGAAGTAATATCATTTCTCAATTTAGCAGTTTTAGGAGGAAAATATTTAGCAAGGAATTTTTGTGCCATTTCAACCCATGTTTTAATAGAACCTGTTGCTAATGAGTTCAACCACATCTTTTCTTTATCTCTTAAAGAAAAAGGAAAGAGTCTAAGTCTAATAACATCATCAGAAACATTGTTATATTTAAAGGTAACACAAAGTTCTAAAAAACTAGCAAGCTGTAAATTTGGATCCTCATTTAGTGTTCCCCAAATTGATTATTTTGAACCATTTGAATAATAGATGGTTTAAGCTCAAAAGAATTAGCATCTACAGTAGGTATTTGAATACTACTATGAAGTTCATCAACTGTAGGGTTAGCATAATCCCTTAATGGTTTGTAAACATTTTGTTCATTAATTTCAATTGGATTTTGTAAATTATTATGTAAATTAGCCATCTCTTGATATTTTTGAATTTGTTTTCCTTTTTTAATTCTTCTAACAGTTCTTTCTAATTCAGAATCTAAAGGTAATAATCCTTCAGATCCAGAACTACGCATAAAAAGTAAATAAAAAGTAAAATAACAAGAAATAAAATTATTATTATTTTTATTTTTATTTTTGTTTTTTTTAAATGTTTTTTGTATTTTATATTTTTGAGAATAAAAGAAATAAATAAAATAAAATATTTAAAATCTACAAATTTTTCCTCCCCAGCAACGGCACAAAAACTTGACCCTCGATCCGCTGCAATGCACCAAAAACTTGGTTTGCAATCGCCAAACAATGCATTAATTTATGCTATCAAAAATATGTTATAGGAAATACTTTGACTCAAATAATAATAGCGGCTAGTGTATATAAATATAATTTTATGGAAAATATTTTACACACTAGGGGTACTACGCAAGTATACGTATCGCTTCAAGTAATATAGGGCTTTAAATAAAGACTCCAATATCGATCAAACGAGGAGGTTTATAGATTTTTTTTAAATATTTTGATTTTATTTTTATGTATTTCTTTTAAATTTAAAAATTTTATATTTATTTTACTAGATGTAGAATTAAAGCAGTGATAAAGTAATGATTGATGTAAATAAAAATAAGCAAACAACTTTCTTCCTTTCAATTAATCCAAGACTTTTTAGATAATGTAATATTCGTGGATAATATAAATTTATGGTATTGTGCCAAATAGAAGCATTCTTATTCTTTACCTTCGCTCGATAGTATAAAGAACATTGGCTAATCTATATATCAGGTATGTATGTATTGTTAGTAGAATGGGTTATTCTAGGCTCACACTACTAGATGTCCAAGGGTGGCTATGGTCGGCCCTACTAGTGACCATTTCCTTCTCTATAAACCAAACTATAAGAATTTAGCCTGACACTCTAAAAACTTATCAATTCTACGCCAATTAAATAATATCTTTCTATTTATTTGCACTTCACCTTGAATTACCCGCGCAAGGCCTTCGACTACCCAAGGATTCATGTGATATCTATTAGTTAAGAATTCATCTCCTTCTAGGTCTCAAAACTCTTCTACAGATTTTAACAATTTAAATAGTAAATTAAGATCCGGTATTAATTTCATCACAATGTTTAAAATATATATATAGTTTTTAATTCTCCAACGAATTTTATATTATCTTATTTATCTTTTCATAATTGAAAGGAGAAAGTGAAGTAACTACGTAGAAGACATTAAATTTAAACAACAAAACATATAAATAAAACATTGAATCAAAATACAAATACTTATCTCAAGTGTTTCTCCAACTGAACCTCTGAATTCTTCTGACTCCAAAGTAAATAGACTTCAAAAGCACCGACTCTTCAAATACTCTTAATACAAACTCTAAAATAAACTCACTAATTAATAAAAGAAACTATAAATATGGCCCTTAAAATATTTCTCTAATTTCTCGCTCTAAATGGAACTATGGGGCAAGGGGACTAGTTTGGGCGTTTGTTGTTTGTGGGCCTTTTTCTCTGAAGGAGTAGCCTCCTATTTGTAGGCTTCAAGGGTTGCCTTGAGGCACCTCTTTAAAATGTGTCCATGTTCCATGAATCTTCTAGAAGGTGTGTCTGGCGCCTAGGCGCCGGAATCTGGCGCCTAGGTGCCGGAATCTGCGTCCAGTTCTTCACAGCTCTTCACTTTGGATCACACATCTTCGCGATCCTAACCGTTTCCAAGCATCCAAATACAATGTATCACATGTCCTATAATCTAAGAATAACTGCCAATCTTCTAGATGGTCCAGTAACTGCTAACACCGTCAAAATAGCCGTCCAAAAGTCGTAAAAATCTTATAGAATTCTGTATCGAACTGGCGCTTAGGCGCCGGATTCTGGCGCCTAGGCGCCAAGCCAATTATTTTGACAATTTTGCATTTTGGCTCCATTTTTGCTCCTTTTTGCTCCTTTTCATCTTTTTTTCCTTCTTGAACATTTTTGCATCACCTACATCCAAAACACAAAAATACCTTTCATTAAAACATAATATCCTTAAAAATTTGATAAAAATTAAGGCATAAAAATAGGTATTTTTTTCATGGATCAGTGGGTCCCTAATGTTTGAAAGATGAATTTTTCATCAAAGCATAATAAGTTCAACTGTCCTTCAAAACATTCAGAAGGCTGCAAATGTTTTCGGGGTGAAACCCTAAACAACATTTAAAATCAATTGAATTGCTTCAAGTACTTATGAACTTATCATGTTATTAAATCTTTCATCCTAGATTGAGTTAGGACTTTGTGATGATTTTTAACCTATGCTTAATGAACCTCAATGTTGTAATTATCCCATGAGCGGGGTAACTAAGTATTCACTTGATGTTTTATTTAAGAATTATGTGGTTGGACCCCCTTAAAGGAAATTTAAATTATTATGAACTTTTACACTGCATTTGGGTTTATCTTGTAGTGTTTTTAAAAGTGTTTATAATTGATTATATTTCTTTTCCAAACCTCAAGTCTAGTTCACTACTAAGAACTTAAGATCTTGTGGGTAAATTTGTAATAATTAACAATGTTAGATTAAATGGACCTAACTCTGATCAAATATTATAATTGTCTTTCAATCATTAATTAGAGGCTTCAAATTAATGAGTTATTATCTTTCTAAATCAAGTCCACTACACTAGGATCATCCAATTGCATTGACTTCCAAATCACAATAATTCAGGAAATTTTTGTTTTGCCCTTGTTGTAGAAAAGTGATGGATTGGTTTCTATCTCTTAATCCCTTGTATTTCAATCATCCAAGACAGTTAATTAAGATCAACATTAGCCATTTCCTCTTTGGTTTATCCTATATTTTAAGTAGGTTCAAAATTCTGTAATTACCATTTTGCCCTTAAGGCTTTCCTCTTTATAATTCTTTAAAATTAACTCAAATTTAAAATTTCATTGTGACCCTACTTATGGGTCAATTAAAACATTAGAGAAGAAATTATATTTTTTAGTTTAAATTTTAATTTTTATAATTATTTTAATAAAAATAGAGTATTTCCAAGTTAATTCATTTAGTGAATCCACACATGTTATATATCCTTAGGAAAATTTTATCAGGTTCACCTATGCTAGAGGACCTTGAGGAATAATTTTTTTAAATTTTTTAGTCTTATTTTAATTATTATAATTGTTTGTTGAATTTGGTGATTAATTAAATAAAAAATATATATTAATTATGAAAATTATTTTTTATTTTTTTCTTTAGTCCCTCAAGTTCATAGAATATAGGAAAATAAATTTTATATTTTTGTGATTTTTATTTTATTTATTAAAATTATTTTTATGCAAAATTAGGAAAATAAATTTTAGACATTTAAAAATACATAACTATATTAATAAAATTTAGAAAAGTATTACATAACTATATTAAGAAAATTAGGAAAAATACTTTAAGTTGTCCCAAATAATTAGGGAAAATTTTGTGACATTTTGGTGTATTTTTGTATTTTCATGATTTTTATCATTTTTTAATTATTTTAAATTTAAGAAAATAGTGAAAAATGAAATTTTATACAAAACTTAATTTTATTTTTCTTGGATGTCCCTGATCACAAGGATCACTTTAAACCACTTTTCATGCTTTTGTGAATTACATTCTATTTATTATAATTATTTTAGTGCAAAAATATCATTTACTTTAAAAAATAGAATTTGATATTAAAGACAATTCAAATCGGTTTCAAATTTTTACAAAGCTTAGCATATTCATTATCTTCAATGTTGATCAAATTTTGTAATTTTTTGAATTATATTTTATTTTTTTAATTATTTATGAGTTTTAGTGACTTAAATACATAAATTTATACCTTTAATTATTTAAAGTTCATTTTTATTTTCCATAGGGTCCTCTCGACCACGGGGAACTTATCACAACAAGTCTTGCATTTTTCTGATTTATATTTTAATATTTATAATAATTTTAATCAAAATAAAGGTGATTTTCATAGAAAATTAAGGATTTCAATGTTAGAGGTACTTTTTAACTTCCAAAAAATTAGAGAACATTCCTAAGTACATGAATAACAAACTGTGCAAATTTCATAGCATGGTGATTAATATTTAATTATGTATAATTAAAATAGTCTCTAGAGTATTTAATTAATTAAAAATAAAATAAAAATAAATATTTTTGATATTTAGTCCATATTATTCTACTGTATTTACTGAGCACAAAGGTATTTTTATTTTGTTTTTATAAATTTTCTAAACCAACTTGTGTTGTTTCATAGTTTCTGAATTTTTTAAATAAAAAATGCTCTAATTTCCTACTTATCCATGCGGCTGCCAACACATCCTAGGAATCTCCGAAAGTCACACGTGTCGCACTTCCAGTCAACACGGCCATCTGATTCTGCAGCCACGTATCCCGCCTTTATCGCTTCATCTCCTCGTCCGGCTCCATCTCATCTGTATGTTCGATACACATGCGATCCAACGACTACTGGCCTTCATTTCCAACTAGTGTAACCCGAGAACCATCGACTCTAAAACCCTAAAATCTCACTCAATACTCAACCAAATCGCATGAGATTTAATTATATAGCTTCATCTAAGTGAGACGAATCTTATATGGTTGATCAAGCATGAAATTAAACTTTTCTTCACAAAGGCTCAAACCGAGCTCAAATTTAGGGGAAATGGTCTGTTCCTTTCTCTAAGAGGTGTAGCCTTATTTGAAATTGTTCTGAAGCCTCTCCATGGTCCCACGAACGTCCTCCACACATTGGTTTGAGCAGAGGTGGCAGCTATGTAAGAGTTCTACCTAAGGGTGGTGCGGTATATGTGGAAGTCTAGTGCATATGGCTTGGGAGTGGAGGGATTTTAATTAGGGAAGTTTTCTTATGCTCGGGTGAAGCTCAAGTGCACTTCAATTTGAAGTTTGGTGCAATTTGGTGGGATGACCGTGAAAATGCCCTGTTTTTTAGCACTAAAATTGAGCTCAGGTAGGGAGAATGAGGGCTAGAAAATAGTGGGGATGAGCTTCTCTTTGGTGCCCAGGGGTTGATGCGCCCCCGGCGTGTGCTATTTTTCTTGAGTATATTTATGTTTATAAGTATGTGCACACACTAGAGGTTCTACACAAGTATACATATTGTATCAAGTAATACAGGGCTCTAATGGAGTCCCGTTTATCGATTGCACAGGGAAGCAAGGTAAGAGGTCCTTAGTCAATTTCTAGTATACTATTATCAGACTTTAGTTTTGAAGGTCGATATAAGTGATGTTTTATCTAGAAACTACTCTTAAAGGCAGATGATTATATGTAAGGATAATAACTATTCCTAAATGCAAATATTACTTCTAGAGACAATCTTTTCTGGATAAATTGGTTTGGAGAATCTTGAGATAATAAAATTTACTATTCTTATGCAGTGAATTTGATAATATAAAGGAATGAGATGCATTAAATATTGTATGTGCCAAATATGAGTAATCCTATTCTTTACCCTCTTCTGAGTGCATAAAGAACATTGGCTAATCCTAGGTTTAGTCCCTAAATCCGTAGATAGGATGGGAGGATACTTGCTCTTACTCCAGAGCTCCCACTTCCATTCGTCTGAAGGCTAACTCTCACTTTAGTTTCCAAACACTAGGACCGAATTGGAGATTTTAGTCTGTTACCCTAAAATATCCAATTTTATGCCCATCAAAGTATATTTCCCTATTTATTTGCACTCAACCCCCATGAACTTCACCATTGATGGAATTTGAATGTGGTTCCACTTTGTTGAGAATTACACCACCTTCTCGATTTAATGCAATTACAATGAATTTTAACAATACAACGGGCCCTTATTGTAATGTAAATGAAGTACAAGTAAAAACCATCACATTTATAATTAAAACTTCTTTTAGCATGCATCCCAATATCCTAAACATGAATCCTACTCATTGCGAAAGAAAAGTAGAAGGAAAATAATGACATAATCTTCTCATGCCACTATTTCCAAATAGGAAGAAAGAGTAAGAGAAAGACATCGTAAAGCACAAAGAAAACACAAAGGAATACTTCATTTCAAAGTAAATCCACAAAATAAGTGCTTATAAAATCATAAGATAATGAAGAACAAAATACTTAGCTTTTTTTTCCCCTAAAAGAAAGATGAAGATCTCTCTCATAAAGTCTCCCACTGATCCATGCAATGCTAGTATTAACCCTTACAGATTCTCTCAAAATTCTCTCACCAATCTCTCCAAAAAGGTAGAAATCTACATTTCTACTCCTATTCTAAGATCTCTAAACATTCTCAACATTTTTCCTAACTTTCCTATCACTTTTTTTGACAAAAAAGGTTCTAATATAGTATAGGGACGAATTTCCCAAGAGGTGCCTCAAAAAACCTTCCAAAAAGCGTCCAGATTCAATGTATATGACCAATAACCACTCAAAATCGAGTCCAAACTGTCTTGTGCACCGCTGGCACTGGATAGGGTGCTGGTGGTGCCCTATTAACATTCTTCTCTGGATTTGTCCGTTGGCGGCACCGGTTTGGGCTCCCTCAGCGCTGGATCTGCACAGCTTTACCATTTTGCTCTGTTTGGCTCCATTTTAGCTCTGATTCATTTTGTTTCAGTTGCGTTCCTTTCCTAAAAGATAACCCTACAAGATAAACATAAAATAACATTTCTTTAAATTGTAATCTCATTCAAAAATATGCATGAATTGTAAAAGAGATTAAGCATAGAAAGACTTATCCAAATGTGTCAAGCCAGAATTTGCTTTCTTGCTTGTTTTTGCTCCAAATTGCACCGTTCTTGCTTGTTTTTTCCAAAAGTTCATTTATTGTTCCTAACATAAAAACATGCATAATAACTTCATTTAAAGTGCAATTTACTTAAAATAAAGCATAAAATATATATGTAAAATCAATCATTCTTTAGGCTGATCAACTCCTACAAACTTAACTGTTACCTGTCCTCAAGTAACACTATAACTTTAAAAACCAAATATGTTGACTTATGGTTGTGGGTTTCAATAGAGCTTTCTATAATTTTATCTCAAAAATGTTATAGTGTAACATAGGAGAAATTTTAGCAAATCAACCTAGGCTAGAGGGTAAGAATATCTCATATTCAATTTAGGAATCCCGATTTTCTATTTACTTCAAAAGCTATTAAAACTTATCCAACTAAAGATTCAAGTATAAAAATAGAATTTGAGCACCTTATCTATACCAATTTAACCAATACCTTTTGAAATAAGAATAAGCTTAGGATTGTTTTAAAGTCTTTTCATTTAAAAAAATTCAAGTGAAACCAATTTTTGATTAGGCTTCTCAATCTTCTCCTCACATTTTTTTTTCACATTTTTTATTTTCTTTTTTTTTTCCCACTTTTTTCTTTTTCTTTTCTTTCTTTTCGGGATCATTTTCAATCCTTTTTTTTTCTCTTCTTTTTGTGAGGATTACTATATCTAGATAGGCCTTTAATAATTTTGAATTTCACTATCCCCTTTCTAAAGTCCAAAACTGAAATCTTTCCCTCACTTTTTAAAAATGTAAGTTTTAGTTTTAAAAAATTTTTCAATAAAGTCTCAATTCTCAATAAGTATAAATCTAAGAATCTTAGCTTTTCAAATATTCAACTCCTTTCTACCATAAACAGTAAAATCATTTTTCCCAATATTTCCTACAAGATATCTTAACTCTAGAACAGTTTCATCACATAGGATTTCAACTAAGTTATTTTTCTAACATTCCAAAAATCAAAATTATAGCAACTTAAAGATAACACCACATGCCACAAGTCATTTTAAAAGTGATATCAAATTAAATACAGGCTACTGAGGACAAATAAACTTTAGTTTTAAAAGTTTTTCTTTCCTCAAACTTGAATTTTTAAATATTTTGCAATTAATTTCATAAAATGTAGCAGGAAGAAAGAGTAAAGGTTGATTCTAGTTACTAGTACAACATCCTATCAAATTTATATACATGCATAATCAGGATAGAATGATTGCAGTAAAACATGCTTGCAATAATATTGCACTAAAAGGAAGTATACTCACTTTAAAATATATTTTTCTTCCTACCCCCAAACTTGATTTTAACATATATAGCATTTAGTACAGAAAATATAAGCAGAAAGAAAAATAGTTTAGAAATTCTATCTACCACATATGTCTATCAAAAATATCTACAAGTATTCATCAGAACAAAACAATATGCAGCAGAAAGTAAATCTAAACTAAGCATGCCATAATGAAATTCACTAAATAAAAGTTTAACTAGCATAACAGGTATCAGCAAGGGAATATAAAAATGTTCTTCAAGTCTTATATAAAATTGTAACACACAGACAAACACATATGATAAATGAGGTTAATTCATCCTTTAACTTATCACATCTCACTAACTTACCTCTAATTTCTAATGGAATCACTACACTAATAAATTAGGTGTATTTTAAATGATTTTAAAGATTATAATCTCAAAGATAAGATTATCCCTCATGTATTGGTTCATATGCACCAACATCAGATATCACCTATTCCCTTTAAGTAAGCACCTCTAACAGTTATAAATTGTAGTGAAAGATCATTCACATATTATTCATCAAATAGGTTCATGACTCCTATAAAATGAAATCAAAGTCAGTGAAAGGAAGTAACAGAATTTAGATGGATTTGTCACTGTTCAAATTCATTATGTCTCTTGTAAAACTTAAGTCCAAGTGAGACCCGAGTCATTGTGGACTTGTCAATCCAACTACTACAAGAGAACATACAAGTTTAACCATAATAAAAAGTTAAGGAATATCCTTCATGATTATACAAAAAGATCAAATCAAGCCACTAACAATCCAAAAATCTACTAATCAACAATCAAACTTATCAATCCACACTACAGCAAACACAATACAACACTAACAATCGTGACTCTTAATCATACTAAATCAAAGCACACCGATAACTATGGGTTGCCTCCCATAAAGTGCTTAGTTGTCGCTAGACTGACAAATGATTCCTCCTGGATCAAAATTCTATTTAAATAATCCTCGATCAATCGCCCAATCCTTTTCAGATCTAGGGATTCCTACAAAATCCTTGACCTTTAATTTTTAATTCAACTCTTCCTTTCAGATTGATTCATATCATTGTTCCTCATATTTCTTTCTTGATCTAATATTCTTCTATTGATTTTCTGAATTTACATATTAATATCATCCTTGAAATTTATAAGAAATGGACCTTTATATGATACTTCAAGATCTCCCAAATTTTGGATCATATTCTCTCTATATAATTCAGATTTTGGATCAAATTCTCCTAGATTACTCTTATAATTCAAGTCATCTTCCAATTCTTCCTCTTGGTACTGAGTAAAGAGTTGAGGTGGTCTTTCTATATATCTTTCTAATTCATTAGAATTTTTTTCCATTGGTCTTTCAAAATCCTTTTCTCCTTTTCTTAAGTCATCATTTATTTGAATCACATTTAAATTGCTCATTACTCATCTGCTTAAGGTTTATCTCAGGGTCACTAGGTAAAGTCTCTCAAAGATAACTGTTAATTGCATTAGTAATCTACTCCATATAGTTTTCTATTTTCTTAATTGTAGCCCCTTGACTTTCTAGTTCACTCATTTGACTTTCCAACTGACTCTTCAATTGAATCACATCCTTTTCTAACATCGACTCCTCCTCATAATGTGGGTTAAAGTTAAAATCATGAGGAAAAGAGAGTTCATCATTAAAATTACCCTGATTATTCCAATTACATGTCTGATTAAATTGATTATCTTCCTAATATTTGTTTTATCTTCCAAAATTAGTATTCCAATTAAAGTTTGAATAATCTTCCCAACCTGGATTGTAATAATCGGAATAAGGATTGTGCATCTCATGGCCAGTTTCAAAATAGTTAGGCTTAATCAATTGTGCATCTCAGGGACCTTAAGGATAACTCTTTATGTAATGATCTAACTTCCTCTTAATATCAGCAACCTGAGAACTTAATATAGTAAGCATATCTTCTTAATAACTCATTACTCTCTTGGGGTTTGCTCTTTCAAAACTACTATAATTATAATCCAAATCTGAAAATTCATTATATCGTTCATCTGCCATTTTTACATTAAATTCATGGAGTCTTTTCTGATTCATCGTCTTTCCAAAAGTTCTCTCTAAATCCTATTCGTAAGATTCAAGGTCTATAGCTCCTAAACTACGCATACAAACTTAAAGACTTAACTAATAAGATAGATACCAAAAATATTTTTGGTATTTTGGATTTTTCTTGTAAATAAACACATAATAACTTAAAACACTATATAATAATACTATAAATTCCAAATATAAGCCTTATTTGTTTAACTAAAATTCTCCTAAAGTTCTTACCTAAGCTTCCCCGACAACGACACTAAAAACTTGATGCGCCTCCGGAGTGTGCTATTTTTCTTCATATTTTTTGTTTATAAGTATGTGCACACACTAAAGGTTCTACGCAAGTATACATATCGTATTAAGTAATACAGGGCTCTAATGGAGTCTCATTCATTGATCCCACAAGGAAGCGAGGTAAGTGGTTCTTAGTCAAATTCTAGTATACTATTATCAGACTTTAGTTTGGAAGGTTGATATAAGTGATGTTTTATCTAGCAATAACTCCTAAATGTTGATGATTATATGTAAGTATAATAACTAATCCAAAATGCAAATATTACTTCTAGAGATAACCCTTTACAGATAAACTGGGTTGGAGAATAGTGAGATAATAAAATCTATTATTCTTATGCAGTGAATTTGATAATGTAAAGGAATGAGATGCATTAAATATTGTATGTGCTAAAAAGGAGTAATCATATTCTTTACCCTCTTCCGAGTGCATAAAGAACATTGGATAATCTTAGGTTTGGTCCCTAATTCCGTTGTTAGGATGGAAGGATACTGACTCTCACTCTAAAGCTCCCACTTTCCTATTCCTAAAAGCTAACTCTCACTTTAGTTTCCAAACACTAGGACTGAATTAGGGATTTTAGTCTTCCACCCTAAAATCTCCAATTCTACGCCCATCAAAGTATATTTCTCTATTTATTTGCACTCTACCACCATGAACTTCACCATCCATGGAATTTGAATGTGGTTTCACTTTGTTGAGAATTACGCTGCCCTCTCGGGTCAATGTAATTACAATGAATTTTAACAATACAATGACCCTTGTTGTAATGTAAATGAAGTGCAAGTAAAAACCATCACATTTACAATTAAAACTTCTTCTTGCATGCATCCAAATATCCTAAATATGAATCCTACTCATTGTGAAAGAAAAGTAGAAGGAAAATAATGACATAATCTTTTCATGCCACTATTTCTAAACAATAAGAAAGAGTAAGAGAAAGACATCGCAAAACACGAAAAAAACACAATGGAATACTTCATTTCAAAGCAAATCCACAACATAATGTCGGCATATTTTTAGGTTTTTGTTTTGAAAAGGGGTCGCCTACAGAAGTTGTCGGCGAATTTTAGATTTTAAATTTAATTTAAATATATATATAATTTTAGAAAGAAGCATTTGATTTTTGAAAATAATTTTGAGTTTGAAAATTTTAAGATATGAAATCAAACCAATGTCACATCCCAAATAGTTTATATAAACGAGCACCACATCACAAACGGCGTATCTATTCTGAGGAATAGACACACTGCTTTATGATGGGGCTCGATTAAATAAACTAAAAGATTTGTGACATCCGTTTGGTCTGCGAACCAATTTTATAAGTCGACAAGTTCCCCTACTTAATATAAAGGAATTAAGCAGGGTTTATATTACCTGGGTTCTTAAAGTTCCCTATAAGGGCAAGCCCCTATAGTTAATTACATCTTAAATGACATGAATCATTTAATACAACTCTCGATAATGGTCAGTGGTTTAGCTCTCAGGAATTTCAAAGTTTAAGGTTTCAAAGGATTGAATTTTGGAAGTTTCAATAGGAATGGATCAAATTTGGAATAGTTTATTTCAGGAATTCAAAGAAAAAGAAGTAGGAGAAGCTGAGAATCCGAGAAGAATCTTGGCAACTTCCTAAAATATCCTATTGTTTGGCTTCAATTTGAGAGTTTATTTAATTTTGTAATCCTTCCAATTTTAGTTGATTAGGACTTATATTTTATGACATAATCACACAAATAGCCTCAAAGATGTGAGGGTTTATGTCGTACCAAATGACTAACTCGGAGTCCTATGACCGGTTAGGGCTTAATTTGCATAACACAATTATGCAAAATGCCTAACAAAAAGTTGAGGATTTATGTTGCACTAGGCAGACTACCTCAAAATCCTATGGCTTTGTTATTTAATTCTAAGAAATGTTTTGTTGAAGTAGACACAAGTTTTGCTGACGACGATGGTCGTGCTACCCACTATGCTTCAAACTCCTTGTTGTAGTAGAAGGTTTAGTTTTAGAAAGTGGAAATCAGGAGATGAGAGAGGTGTTATGGTTTAGAGAGGTTGAAAATTGAGATGGCTTAATGTTTTAATTAAAATAAATCTTAAAGTTGATTAAGCAGGACCGATTAAGATCCCACGGTTCCGTAATCCTGGCACCGCTATTTTCATCAGATTCACATAGTCCAAATAAATTTGCTAAACCCAACTGAATAAGTTCCACACTTTCATTTAGACAGTAGGAAATCTCGTTAGCAACACGTGGGTTACATCATCCGAGGGATTCCCGATCATCTAACGAGACGTTCTAATTTAGTTGTAATTGTAGTTTTGTTGTTCTGTTTGTGATTAAATTTTGAGTTGTTTTATATTTTGAATGTTGTGGCGGTGAATTTTATCTTGTGTTGATTTTAATTTAGTTTTGGGTTTCAGTTTTGTGGCTATCCTAAAAGTTTCAATTTTCATGCAGGGTGACAATCTTGTTTAACATGCAAATTTGGCAAGAAAGAAAGTACAGCGAAGGTAAATAAATTGCAATAAAATAAAAGCACACCTGGTGGGTCTTCTCGTCATTTCTGACTGCACTTAAAACACATGTTAGAGCATTTATATATTTGCAAGAAAACACCTAGGTAAAGCTAAGGGAAGGTTCTGGCTGTCTACCAAAATCCTAATCCTATTGCTAGTCAATTCTTATGACGTCTAGGTTCTTGTATTTTATTAAGGATGATTTTCTTCACCAAAGAGCAGTGAAGTTTCACTGTTCTTTGAGACATCCCGTCAAGTTAGAGAAGTACTTGGAGTTGAATTCTGAACATCTTCTTAAACATTTTAGGGATTACTTTAAGTTCAGTTGGTTTCATTGAGATGGTGAATCAATCACCCGGGTTACCCTTGCTCAGTGAATTAGGATGTTTGATTATCCTATGAGTGAAGTGACATTTCATTTGATGCTTCATTTAAGAGTTATAATAATGAAAGTCTTTAGGGGCAAATTAGTTCGTTATAGAATTTAACCGTTTAATTAAGGTTGAGTTGATGATTTAAGATAATTCAATTTAGTTTCAAAATTCGGGTTGATTTTTTTTAAATGTTTTAAATTACTTGAGTTGAAAGAGGTGTTTAAATTACTTAATTTTATTAAGTTTTGATGATTTAAATTTGATTCGAATTAATCATATTACTTTAGGTTAATTTAAATTTGTTTGATTTTCACATTTTTAATTATAAATTGTTTTGAGATTATTTAATGTTTCAAATTTGTTTTAAGTTTGTTCTTAAGTGATTTTAAATTAGTTTTAATGTTTTAAATTTATTTCAATTTGGTTATTAAATCATTTAATGTTTTAAGCTTTAATTTATTTAACAAATTATTTCCCTTTTTAATTATTAATTTTAATCATCATTTCTTTATAATTAATTAAGAGTTAAATATTATTGAATTGATCCATTTAGGGATTTTAGATAAAGGAATTGATATCTTCTTAAGTCATATCCCTAATCCTAATAATCCAAATTTTTAATTATTCTTACAAAATTTAAATGGTTTAATTAGTTAAAGTTTCATTTTGATATATTAAAAGTGATTAATGGATTTCTACCCTTTTAATTCCCTAAGTTTCAATCATCCAAGAGAAAATTTAAGATCAAATGTTCATCCCTCCATTTTATTAAGCCTAAAGTATTAATTAGGGTTAAAATCCTTAATTACTTTTATGCCCTCTTAAGCTTATTCATCTCATAACTCACTATATTAAACTTAAATGAACTTAAAATTTTTATGTTACTTCACTCACATGTCAATTAAGATATTAGAGGAGAAAGTGTGATTTTTTTTGTTTTTTATTTAATTTATATATAATTATTTTAATGAAAAACAAGGGTTTTCAATGAAAATTCAACAACATGACCAAGGTGAGGTTTCTGTCCTTACAAAAATTATGGGATGTTCCTACTGACCAGAGGACCACTTGGACCTATTTCGGTGATTTTTTGAATTATATTTTATTTATTATAATTATTTTAAGTTTTAGGGTGTTAATTAATTATAAAATAAAATTAAAGTTAAAAAAAGGATTTTATATTTTTCTTAAGTCTCTCGGACCTCAAAGAGTTCAGAGAAACAAATTTTATATTTTTCTAATTTTTCTTTGAATTTTTAGAATTAATTTAGTGAAAATGTTGGAATATTCATTTTTAATATTAAATATTGTCCTAAGCCTTTAAAATTTAATATCTTTATATTGGGGCCTAAGAAAAAATATTTGGTTGATTCCTAAGTGATTAGGGGACCAAATATGACACTTTTATGAATTTTAATATTTTTATGATTTTTATAATTTTTGTAATTATTAAAATAGTAAAAGTTAGGTCAAAAATGAAAATTTTATAAAATTACTAATTTTAATTTTCTTAGACTCCTCTGACATCAGAGAAGCCACAAAACAAATTTGATGAAATTTTGAAATGTATTTTGGATTTTATGAATTTTTTTAATTTTTATAATAGCTATGTCACTTAATTAATTCATTTAATGGGTTAAATTAACTCCAATTGACTTGAATTTTTATGTGAGGTTCTCTGTCTCTGCATCCTAAGTGATAATGGAGAATTATTTTCAAGTGATTTTGATGTGTGGTTACCCTTAATTAATTAAAATTTAGTTTTAAATGTTTAGGCTAATTAGGGTTATTTTTAAGGAGTTAAGTCAAGCCATAATTTTCCTAGGGTCCTCTGGTCATAAAATACCTCCCATAATTTTCCTAGATTTTATTAATCAACATGCTAATTATTGGAATTAAAGTACCAAAACAGGAACATAAACTTAGAAAATAAATAACTTACCATAGAGGTAACCTCTGGCCTTGGAAAATTCAGGGAATGTTCCCAAGCTCAGAGGCTACAAAAGCCCTATGGTCTCATGCCATGGTGAATTTCATACATGCATGGAGAATTAAAACATTAAGAACAGTATTCAATTAATTAAAAATAAAATACTCAGCAAAATAGATTAATCCTTTTTTCACATTATTCTCTTCTGTTCACTGAGCAAGCGAGTACTTTTCTTTTATTTTTATGGTTTTTCTATGCAAAGTTATGCATTTTTAAAGTTTAGGGTAATTAAATAACTAAAAAATACCCTAATTTCCTACTTATCCAGCGTGGCGCCTCATCATCCTCGGTAGCTCCGAAGTCCCACAAGGAGCTTCTCCATTCGACGTCGCCATCTGACTGGGATGCCACACGGCCCGCGTTTCATGTATCGTTTCTCCATTCAACGCTATCCTGGTCGTTCATCTAATTCACGCGCGATCCAACGACATCCGTTCATCATCCCAACTGGTGTGAGCCGAGAACCGTCCACCTTCTATACCTACTATCTCCCTCATTTCTCAACCGAATTACACGTTCTTGGGCTCTATGAACTCGTCTCAACAAGACGAACACATCTATATGGCTATGATGCATTGAAATCAAACCAAATAAAATAGAGAATTGCTGGAAGCTCGAGAGGAAGAAGAGGTCAATACCTTGGCTCTGAGAAGTGAAGCTTCAGTCAGAGAGGCTTGGCACGTGCGTTGGAGTCTGGGGAAGCTAGGGATGAAGCCTGGAGCTGTGGTGAAACGCCTAGGTAAGGGACTGCTCAGCAAGGCAAGATTCAATTTTTGAACTAAATTGGGGCTATCGGCCTGGTGTTTTTCGGTGTCTGAGATGGTGGTCCGGCCAGGGTCAGGTCAAGTCTGAGCTCAGTGAGGTCAGAGAGGTTGAGTGGAGGTTTAAATTTGATTATTTGGTGGCTCCAAGGTTAAGATTCAATGGAAATTTGGATTTTGGGTTAAAGGTGGCTAACTTGGGTTAGCCCCTTGGTTCTTTGTCTAAGCCCTTGCCCAAAGTGGTTTGAGCTGATTTTAAGGTCCATGGGGAGTTTTAGGTCAAGTTTAGTGTCTAGTTTGGGAGTTTGGGGAAAGATTTGTTTGTTTGGAAGTGGGGGAAATTTGATATGAGGGGAGAAGGGAAGGGTCACCTCCCCTTGCCTATTTTGGCAAGAATTGACTTTGGATGGTCATGGAAGAGTCCATGGGTCATGCCATGATGCACATGAGCTATGGAAATGTTTCATGCAAAAGGAATTAAAAATTCTCATGACTTTTGGGATTTTAGGCCAACATGCCCAATTTGGTATGATGTCATGTATTTATGCATGAGTTGGATGTAATTCCATAATATGGTAAATTAAAAGCCATGGAATGTTAATAGAAGGCATATATGGCATGTGGGCTCAAAATTGGGCCTTTAAAATTTGATTTTGTGGGCTTTTCAAAATGCATAAGGGTATAGGCCTTTAACATGCATATGATGATTTGGATTTTTAAATTGATTGTGGCTTCATTAAAATGATTAGGAATTGATTGAAATTGATTTTGGACATGTGAAAATTTGATTGAAAATTGATTTGGGAATTTTCATGGGTCATGGGTTCAATTTGAAGGGAATTGGGCTTATGGGTCAAAATTGGGCTTTTTGGCCCAAATGAATTTTGGGTGGAATTTAGTCAAAATTTGTGTCAAATAAATGTTTTGTTTGGTATAGGAATTATTCATGCAAGTTTTAGAACAATTTTGAAGAGAATTTGAGTTGAATTCGATTGGGTTTGGTCATGTTTAGATTCATGGGTAATTTAGGGCAAAAATGGGGTTTTGGGTTTAAGTTGAAATTTGACTCAAATGTGAACCAAATTGGGCTTTGTTTTGATTTAAATTGGTATTGGGAGTGTAGATTTGAAGTTTAGAATTGAATTTGACCAAAATTGGGATCAATTGGGTTGCTTTGGTTTGACATTGGGTCCATATGGGTTAAAAATGAGTCAAATTGGGGATTTTGGTAAAAAGTGTGCCAAATTGGCAAAATTAGGCTATAATGTAGTTGAACAAAATGAAATTGGGAATATTTCGGATTTTCTAAAATTTTTTGGGAATTTTTGGATTTTTGAGCCAAAAAGGGTATTTTGGGTATTTGGAGGGTATTGGGGGTATTTTTGGAATTTTTGGCCATGGATGATCAATTTGAGTGGTGGGGAGTGTTTAGGATTGATTTTGAGGAATTTTGGTAATTTGGGCAATTTTAGAGAATTTTGGATGATCATGGGGGTAGGCTTATGGACCTTAAACAAGTCTAACCACTTTGGGACCAAACTTAGCCAAATGGTAACCTCTTTATGCTCCTTCACATATTGACCTTTAGCCATCTTGATCAAAGATTAGTGGCTTTGGTTCAATCATGTGAGTTTCTTAAAGGGTAGAAGGGGCAAGGCTCAAGGTTTAGGGTTAAAGGATGAAATGACTTACGGGTGTGTGTGTGTGCAAGAGAAGCTCAAATCATCCAAGGTCACCCAGGGTAGCCCTAAGGCTTGGACATCCTATAGGAATTCATCCTTATCCTTCTGCACATTGGTCCTAACCTTCCAAGTGATTTAGAGGTTCATGACCATCTACATAGGATTCCAAAGAGAATCAAGATTTGGTTTGAATTTCTAAATGGTGGGTTCCATCTCTAGTCCTCTAAAATAGTCAAGGAGAAATTCTATGGCTAGATCCTAAGCACTAAGAGGAAGGAAGAAGACCTCACAAAAAATGAGTTCAACAAATGTACCCCCAATATGTGTGGTGTGCTAACTAAGCACACCGCGCGTATTGGCGTTGACTAAAGAGATCGACAAAACTAACATAGATGTCTAAGTGTCACACTTAGAACAAAGCGTAGAAAATTTTCGCTGGGGAGTATAAGGTAAATCTCCAAGACTGAAGATTCTAGAGATCTCGCTGGGAAAAAAAGGAGGTGAATTCCAAATCATAAGATCTAGAGAGATTGGATTTCGAATTCATTTCATTTTATTTTAAGTTTTAAGTTTGAGTTTGAATTGATTTGGGTTTCAATTTTGGTTAAACTTTGGCTTAAAATTTATTTCAATGAGATTCTGAATTTAAAATGAGAATTAAAACCTAGGTTCCAATCTCGGGATTGCAAAGAGAACTGGAATTTAGGTACTAGCCTCGAGGAGAGAATCAGAAATTAGGTATCGATCGAGAAAAGGACGAGAACTGTAAGTTAGGTACCAGTCTCGGAAGAGAGTCGAAAGTTAGGTATCGACCTCGAAAAGGGTGAGAACTGGAAGTTAGGTACCAGTCTCGGAAGAGAGTCGGAAGTTAGGTACCGACCTCGAAAGAGTGGGAACTGGAAGTTAGGTACCAGTCCCAAAAATGTGAGAACTAGAAGTTAGGTACCAGTCTCGAAAGAGAGTCAGAAGTTAGGTACCGACCTCGAAAGAGTGGGAACTGGAAGTTAGGTACCAGTCCCAAAAGGTTGAGAACTGGAAGTTAGGTACCACTCTCGGAAGAGAGTCGGAAGTTAGGTACCGACCTCGAAAGAGTGGGAACTGGAAGTTAGGTACCAGTCCCAAAAGGGTGAGAACTAGAAGTTAAGTACCAATCTCAAAAGAGAGTCGGAAGTTAGGTACCGACCTCGAAAGAGTGGGAACTGGAAGTTAGGTACTAGCCCCAAAAGGGTGAGAACTGGAAGTTAGGTACCAGGCTCGGAAGAGAGTAGGAAGTTAGGTGCCGACCTCGAAAGAGTGGGAACTAGAAGTTAGTTACCAGCCCCAAAAGGGTGAGAATCAGAATTTAAATCCTGATCCGGGAAGTCAATGTTTGATTGATTTTGAAGAGTCTGCGGAAAATTAGTGTAGCAGAAAATTGGAATGAGATATGAAGGTGCTTCATATCTCAAGAGAGTTGATCAAAGTTTGATTGTTTGGCGAAGGATATGGATCCATGCCATCAGAACCAAATCGAAAATTTTGTGGTTCTGTGTCAGTAGACCTAGTCGACCTTCTCAAAAGAGGAAAGAGATCGCAGGGAATCGAAAAGATTTTAAGAACAGCCGGAGGCTGGGGATTTCAGATTCAGAATTTTGTTTTCATTGTTCGTTTCTCTTAGTTAATTGATTTTGTTTTGACTTTCAAGTTTTGTTTCGATTAAAATTTCATTTTGATTTGGATTTCCATTCATTTATTTGGTTTACAATTTGAGGTTTTAAGTTGATTTGCTTTAAGTTTCAATTTTGTGTTTTACTCAAACATTGAATTTGAATTTTTATTTTGTTGTTATTATTTCATTCAAATCGTTCTTCGTTCAACTTTTCTTTAAATCGAGTCAAACTCAAATTTAGTTGCGTTTGCAATCAATTGCACGAAACTAAAGGTAAAACATGACATAGTCCTTTCCATTAAAAATGTTGAAAGTACATCAGGCGATTCCATCAAAACATTTCTGATGACATCTTTCCGAAGACAGATTTCTACAAAATTCATATATATCTGAACATAGACTGCACTGATATCCTCATGTATTCTGACAAAACTGTCTACTCTATTCATCCATGTCTGAAAAGTAAGCTGCATGGGTAGTAACATCACCTTCTAAGCCACCTTCCGGAGGAGAATCCCACGCAAGTGTGTTTTAGAGGTGTGCTACTACTATGTAGCTTACAACTCGTAGGGCTGCAAATTCTCTAGTTATGGATCTGGCTGGAAGTAGACCAGAATCTTACTCTTGTCCATCCTCCTGAAAGTGATGGAGATCCATTCGTAGGTAACTTCTGGGATGCTGTGCTTCACCACATCTGCACCATTTCCTTGTAGTACAAGGACAGAGCCTATCGGTAAAGGTATCTCCACTGACCCTCGGAATTCTCGGGGGCCGACTATCCGGAGTTCTGTCCCGAACATAATCTTGCATTGGTTGATGAAGGAAACTGTAAAAAAGGGCCTCACAAAATCATGGTGGTCTACGTGAGGTGGAATACAGTCTCCTTCTGCATAAATTTTGATTATATAGCTGTTTGGTATGCAGTCAGCGGGTGAGACTCGCAAAGCCACCATCCTCTTTATCATTTTCTTAATCAGAACTGGCATTGGATCCACTTCATCGTAGCGAAGTATCCTGACGGATTTCCTTTCCTGTCATCAGTAAAGTTGTAGCAGCATCCAAACTGGATTGTAATCCTTCCCTTGCCTCGTTTCCATTTCTTTAGCTCGGAGTAGGTCCTGCTACATAGTCATCCTGCACAACCCTGCTTCTTCAGTTCGTCGAAGTAGTCCACAATCTCACTCTGCTCGTAGTGGGAGAAGACATTCGTATGTAAATCCAGTCCTTCTAGGATGTTGACATATCTGCCTCTGATTCACTGGAAGTATTCAAAATTTTGTTTCCGCACCCTCTGAATCATCTCCAGCTCGTGCTCCGAAATTATCTACAACTGTCGGGGTCTAGTGGCGTACTGTTGGATGATGGCTCCACGACGTCACGTTCTCCTGGAATCATCACCATCTCAGGTGTAGGCTCTGTAGTAACCTCCTCTGGAACAACCTCTGCTGTGGTGCTCCTAAGGGCTGGCCTCCTTGGGACGACTGCTGCGGTCGTCGGGGTTTCTTCCTTGTTCTGTTCTTCTGTCAATTTTTTCAGCATCTTGGCGATACGACGGTTCTTGTTTCTTCTTTGTGTTGGGGTCAAAGTGGCTCTTCTCTCCCTCTGGATTTCGGTAGGAACAGTGCTGACAAGCTGTCCTCCTGCGGCAGTTATTACTGATTTCATCTTACTTTCTTCAATCGCATTGATCTTCCTTTTCTTGTTT
Source organism: Papilionanthe hookeriana x Papilionanthe teres (assembly GCA_022702705.1). NCBI lineage: Eukaryota > Viridiplantae > Streptophyta > Magnoliopsida > Asparagales > Orchidaceae > Papilionanthe > Papilionanthe hookeriana x Papilionanthe teres. The sequence continues at coordinate 5,005,024 of CM040427.1, forward strand.
GCAGTATGACCACAAGAAAATATATTGCAAATTTTATGCCAATTTTATATGAAATTGCACTTTAAAGAAAGGTATTTTCTTTGTTTTATTGCAGGAATAAAGAATTATAAGTACTAAAAGCAAAAAGCACAAAAGAAGCAGATTTGGAGCAAAAAGAACTAAAAATGCTGAAAATTGAACTGTCCCGCCGACGGTGAGATTTAAGCCGCCGACGGCGAGATTTTCCCGAGAGTTTTTGAATATTTTATAAAGAGTCCACCGACGGTGAGATCGAGCCCTCTGACAACGAGATCAGCGCTGTTAGCCACCTTCTAGAAGCCCGCCGATGGCGAGATCGAGTCAACCGACGGCGAGACAGTTGAAAAGAGCCAGATACAATGAACTTGGATGCTTTTTGAAGAGGTGCTTAAGCAACCTTTGAAGATTTGACTCCTTCTATAAATAGAGACGATTTTTTTCCTTTTGGTGTGTCAATTTTGGTGTCTGTTGGTGTTGTTTTAAAGTCAATTAGTGTTCATTTGTGTTGGAGTGTAAATCAGAGAGTCATAGTGAGTTTAATTATGTGTGTTGTACTGAAGGAAGAGTCAAAGGAACTTCAAGGAGTCTGCTTGGGGAGAAGAATTGAGATAAGTATATTTGTTATTATTTGTTAACTTTAATGAAATCCATGCTTTGTGTTATTTTTCCCATGCTTTCTGAGTAGTTTCCTTAGTCTTTTTCCTTGTTGTTGAGATTATGTGAAGTGACGAATCAAAGTAATTGTGCCTAAAATTATTAAATAAAAATTGTGATGATCTTTTACTTAAAACTTAATTTACTTTCAATTTGGCCAATTGATTTGTTAACATATGTTAAATTATCAACTATAGTAAAGATTACATCCGAGATTCAAGGAAGTCAAAAGCATTGGAAGGAGGGTGCAAATAAATAGGGAAATATTAACTATCGGGCGTAGAATTGGACATTTTAGTGTGACAGATTAAAATATTCAATTCGGTCCTATTGTTTGAGAGCTGAAGTGTAGATGTTAGCCCTCAGGCGAGGGGAACGTGGGAGCTCTGAAGTGGCAACTGGTATCCTCCCAGCCTAGCCACAGATTCAGTAATCAAACATAGGACTAGTCAATGTTCTTTGCACCTAGACCAAAGGGTAAAGAATATGAATGCTTCTATTTGACACAATACAAACTCTAAACTACTTTAATTCATCATTCACTTAATTCTCAACAAGGAGAAAGATGCTTTTCTAAATTAGAATCTTACATTTAAACCTTTTTTAGCAATAGTTTTAGTATAAGTGTTCTTAATTTTCGTATAGTAGCTTAGTAAGTAAGTCTACTTTAATTTGTCTTTGAAATTCTTTAACTTCCCTGTGAGATTGATATCTTGCACTCCATTAGAGCCCTTTATTACTTAATAACGATACATATACTTGCGTAGTATCCACATTATAAATTATAATTTTCATAAAAGAATCATCAGTATAAATACATATATTTGGTGCGGGATCAAGTTTTTGGTGTTGTTGCCAATATCAATAACATATTTTTGTAAGTATAAATATCAAAAGTGGGTCAAGTTTTTGGCGCCGTTGCCGGGGAAGTAAAGTAATTATTAAGGTAATTTATAGAATTATTAGAAGTAATTACTAGAGTAACGAACTATTTTAAATTTTACTTAAAAATTGTATGCGCAAATTTAGAAACGAAAATTTAATACCTTACGATTCAGAATTTGTGCGCACTATTAAAATAATCAGAAAACCAAAAAAAGAAATTTTAAATTTAACACAAATGACAAATAATCCAGAAATTGAAAATATAAACCAACGAAGACCATTAAGAGATTATGCCAACCCTACATTAGATAAAATTCAACTATTCAAAACCCTGATGTAGCTGCTAACTCATTCGAACTTAAACTTGCAACTATCCAAATAGTACAGAATAATCAATTTAGTGGTTCACCTAATGAAGATCCTAATTTACATCTTGCTGGTTTTTTGGAACTATGTGCTACTTTTAAATATGAAGGAGTATCTAATGATGCTATTAGACTTAGGCTTTTTTCTTTTTCTTTAAGGGATAAGGTTAAGATGTGGTTAAATTCATTAGCACCTGGATCTATTAAAACTTGGGGAGAATTATCACAAAAATTTCTATCCAAATATTTTCCTCCTTCAAAAACTGCAAAACTTAGAAATGATATAACATCTTTTTGTCAGGTTGATGGAGAATCCATATATGAAGCTTGGGAGAGATTTAAAGAACTTCTTAGGAAATGCCTACATAATGCGTTACCAGATTGGTTAATTATACAATCTTTTTACAATGGATTAGTAGGATCTCTTAGATCAATCATTGATGCTGCTGCTGGAGGTTCATTAATGTCAAAACTATTTGATGAAGCCTATGCGCTAATCGAAGAAATGGCTACTAATAATTTTCAATGGCCTCGTTGAAAGGATAAACCCTAAAAAGATAGCCAGTGTTCATGAAAATGATGCAATATCTATGTTAGCTTCTCAAATTGCTGCTATATCAAAGAAATTAGATCATTTTAGAATGAATTATTCTCCTACTATATTAGAAGAAAACACAGATGGACAAATTATAGATTCTCAATCTCCTTATGAAACTATAAATGCTATTAATAATAGACCCAATAATCCTTATGCGAATTATTATAATCCTGGTTGGAAGAATCATCCAAATTTTAATTGGAATAACAATACAGCTAATCAACAATGGATGAACAACTTTATAGGAAATCCACCTAATCAAGGAAATACGAATTATAAACGTTCTTATCCACCTGGATTTAATAACACTCAATTTAAAGATAAGAAGTTATCTATAGAAGAATTAATATTAAGTATGGGTCAGCACTTGCAAAATTAAGGAAAACAATTGCAAAATCAAGAAAATCAATTACAAATTCAAGGAAATCAATTACAAAATCAAGGAACAGCAATTAAAAATATTGAAACTCAACTTGGACAAATCACTACTGTGCTTAACAATAGAATTCCTGGAACTTTTCCTAGTAATGTGAAAATAAATCCTAAAGACCAAGGAAAAGAACAAATTAAAGCGATACAATTACGAAGTGGAAAAGAGTTAGAAACTAAAATTCAAAAAGAAACAGAAAGTAAAAATGAGGAAGTGGAAATCGAAAAAGAAAAGGATCAGCAAGATCAAAACTTAGAATATCCATTGATCCCTATGAAAATATCTATAGAAAAACCACCACCACCATTTCCTCAACGACTAAAGCAACATAAAACAGATAAGCAATTTGCTAAATTCCTTAAAATTTTTAAAAAAATTAATGGTAAATATTCCCTTTGTAGAAGCATTAGAACATGTGCCTAATTATGTAAAATTCATGAAAGATATTTTAAATATAAAAATTTCACAGATAATGAAACAGTTGCACTTAGCGAAGAGTGTAGTGCAATTATTCAGAAAAAACTTCCTGAAAAATTAAAAGATCCTGGTAGTTTCACTATACCTTGCGCTATTGGAGAAAAATTTTATGGAAAAGCTTTGTGTGACTTAGGAGCAAGCATCAATCTAATGCCTCTATCAATTTTTAAAAGATTAGAATTAGGAGAAATTTCACCTACTTCAGTAACTCTTAAGTTAGCTGATCGTTTTGTGACTTATCCTTAGGGAGTTATTGAAGATGTGTTAGTAAAAGTGGATAAATTTATCTTCTCAGTAGATTTTATTGTTATAGATATGGAAGAAGATAAAGAAATTCCCATAATATTAGGAAGGCCCTTTTTAGCCACTGGAAAAGCTATGATTGATGTTCAGAAAGGAGAATTGACTATGAGAGTAAACGATCAAAAAGTAACTTTTAACATAGCAAAATCAATGAAATATCCTGCTTTAGAAAAAGATGATGAATGTTTTTGAATGGAAATACTTGAACATTTGCAAAATGAACATTTTAAAGAATATTATGAAGAAATGTTAGAAAAAGAAGATACTGAATTAATTGAAGAAGCAGATAATGAAAAACTGGATTATATACAGGAAAATTTTGAAATGCTGGATAATACTGAAAATGCTGAAAAAAATATAGTTCCGTCAATTATTAGACCTCCTGAACTTGAATTAAAAATTTTACCTAATCATTTAAAATATGCTTACTTAGGTAACTATTTAACCCTATCAGTTATTATATCAGCTGAATTGAATGAATCACAAGAACAAAAACTATTAGACACATTAAAAAAATATAAGAAAACTATTGGTTGGACTTTAGCAGATATTAAAGGAATTAGTCCTTCAATCTGTATGCACGGAATTTTTTTAGATAATGAACATAAGCCAAGAGTAGATCCCCAAAGGAGATTAACCCAATAAGGAAATAAGTAGTCAAGAAAGAAATATTAAAATGGTTAGATAATGGTATTATATTTCCTATTTCGGACAGTGCTTGGGTAAGCCCAATTCACTGTGTTCCTAAGAAAGGAGGAGTGACTGTTAATGCTAATGAAAATAATGATTTAATACCTATAAGACAAGTTACTGGATGGCGTATATGTATTGACTATAGAAAATTAAATGCGACCACCGAGAAAGATCACTTCCCATTACCATTTCTAGAATAAATGTTGGATAGATTAGCCGGACATAAATATTTTTGTTTTTTAGATGGATATACCGGTTATCATCAGATACCTATTGCTCCTGAGGATCAAGAGAAAACTACATTTACTAGTCCTTATGGAACATTTGCATTTCGAAGAATGCCTTTTGGATTATGTAACGCACCTACAACATTCCAAAGATGTATGATGTCTATATTTAGTAAATTAATTGATGATGGAATAGAAGTATTTATGGATGATTTCTCTGTATTTGGAACGTCATTTGACGCATGCTTAAATCATAGTGAAAAAGTATTAGAGGTATGCGAGAAAACTTAGTTCTAAATTGGGAGAAATGTTAATTTATGGTTGCAGGAGGAATTGTATTAGGGCATAAAATTTTGGAAAATGGCATGGAAGTAGACCCTGCAAAAATTCATGTTATAGCTAAATTTCCACCTCCAACTACAGTAAAAGGGGTAAGAAGTTTTCTTGGATATGCTGGATTTTACAGACGCTACATAAAAGACTTTTCAAAAATTACTAAACCTCTATGCCAACTTTTAGAAAAAGACAAGAAATTTGAATTCACAATGGAATGCCTAAATGCTTTTGAATTATTAAAAGATAAATTAATCACAACACCTACGATAGTTTCACCTGATTGGGAGAAACTATTTGAACTTATGTGTGATGCTAGTGATTATGCTATAGGAGTAGTACTTGGGCAAAGATATGATAAAATTTTCAAAGTTATATACTATGCTAGTAAAACTCTTAATAATGCTGAAATGAATTATACAGTTACTGAAAAAGAGCTATTAGCAATTGTTTATGCTTTTAATAAATTTAGGCCTTATCTAATTAGAATTAAATGTATTATGCATACTGATCACTCTGCTATTAAATATCTAATGCAAAAGAAAGATTCCAAACCAAAATTAATTAGATGGATATTACTAATGCAAGAATATGATTTTGAAATCATTAACAAAAAGGGAACTGATAATCAAATTGCAGATCATTCAAACTATATAATATAAATGAGTGGAGAATACCATGGTATGCTGATATAGTAAATTATATTGTAAGAGATATTTTACCACCTATGTTAACTTTACAACAACAAAAAAAATTCATTCATGATGCTAAAACATATTTTTTGGATGAACCATATTTATATAAGCAATGTAAGGATCTTATAATTAGAAGATGCGTGCCTTATGAAGAAACAAAATAAATCATTCAGAAATGTCATGATTCTGATTTTGAAGGACATTTTGGAACAGATAAAACTGCTTATAAAATTTTACAATCTAGATTTTATTGGCCTAATCTTTTTAGAGATGTTTATAGATATATCAGAACTTGCGACAAATGCCAACGAGTAGGTAATATATCTAGAAGAAATGAAATGCCTCTAAATTTTATATTAGAAGTTGAGATTTTTGATGTTTGGGGATTAGATTTTATAGGACCATTTGCTCTTTCATTTGGAAACTCATATATATTAGTTGTTGTTGATTATATTTCTAAATGGATTGAAGCACAAGCTTTACCTCGATGTGATGCTAAGAGTGTTTCAAAGTTTCTAATGAAAAATATTTTTACTAGATTTGGAATGTCGAGAGTAATTATCACTAACGGAGCATCTCATTTTAGAAATAAATATATTCACAAACTAGTAGAAAAATTTAACATTATTCATAAGATATCAACTGCTTATCATCCACAAACTAGTGGATTAGCTGAAGTTTCTAATCGAGAAATTAAATGTATTTTAGAAAAGACTGTAAACCCTAATAGATTGGATTGGTCTATAAGACTAGACACTGCATTATGGGCATACAGGACTACTTATAAAACTCCGATTGGAATGACTCCTTACAGGCTTATTTATGGAAAGACTTGCCACTTACCAGTTGAATTAGAACATAAAGCTTATTGGGCAATTAAAGAATTTAATTACAATCTGAAAGAAGCTGGTGAGAAGAGATTATTACAAATGAATGAATTAGGAGAATTAAGAAATGAATCTTATCATAATGATAGAATTTATAAAGAAAAAATGAAATTACGGCATGATCGGAAGATTAACCTGAAGAATTTTGAGTCAGGATAAGAAGTTTTACTTTATAATACAAGATTGAAATTATTTTCTAGGAAATTGAAATCTCGATGGTTAGGGCCTTTTACTATAACTCAAATATTTTCATACAGAACTATAGAAATTGAAGAACCAAAAAATGGGCATAGATTTAAAGTAAAGGAACACAGATTAAAACCTTATTTTGATGGGAGAACACCAAATTTTAAAGAGGTTTTAATGTTCAGTCAACCTGATTACTAACTAAATTAGGTCGGGCTGACGACGCTAAACCAAGCGCTTTATGGGAGGCAACCCATAGTAGTTATTAATTCTGATCTATTTACTAATGTTATTGAAAATTAAAATATAGAATAAATTCTACTACTCATTTAATTTTTAAAATCATCACAAATTTGAGTCTATACGATGAAATCAGAAAATATTCGGACCGGAGTAAAAATTGGGCAATTTACCTAATCTCGCCGATGGCGAGATCGATCCTACCGACAGCGAGATCGGCGAGCCCAAATTCAATTTAAAGTATTAATTAGCTCGCCGACGGCGAGATCGTTACCGCTGACGGCGAGATAGTTAAAAAGTGGTTTTTAAGAGTTATTTTGTGGTTTTGGGCGGTTCTAACCTATAATATTCACAACAAAACATTTAGAATTCATTATTTACACCATTCCTTCACTAGAAACCAATAGAACCCCTCCAAAATAATCCATAATGGCCTCCAACCAATTAGAAACCACGAATTTTGGAGTGTTTAATCGATGAAAGTTCATCAGTTCTGAGGCTCAGTGACTATTCAACAAGGTTATGATGAAGAAGAGACTGATTAAAGAAAGAGGATTCATAAACAGAGGAGTGGAGAATTTAACGACAATAATTGAAGAAATGATTGTTCAGTGACATTGGGAGGTATTATGCTACACAACATCTGTTGTCGTCATTCCATTAGTCAAGGAATTCTACTATAATCTGCGTGCGATCCATAATGGAAGTGTTTACGTAATAGGCAGATGGGTAACTTTCACTCCTTCTCGAATCAATGAATTATACTCGATTGAAAATACCCCTATTTGCCACTATTTAAATTTTGTTCCGACAAGATACAACTTGAACGAGATATATCGATATCTGACCGACGAACCTGATGACTGGGAAATACAAGAAGACGGGTATGTAAGTTTTTCTACATCACTTCTTAACCCCGTCTCAAAGCATTGGCATTTCTTTATTTCATCGAAGTTATTACCCACTATGAGGGTAAACAAAGTCTCGAAGGAATGCACAATTTTAAATTACTGTATTCAATCTGGATTACCTATCGATGTTGGATCTATCATTGTGAAGTCTGCATTAGGATTAATTGTGAATGGATCGATTCATGGACTCAGACACGCATCAACAATTTTTGCTTTATGTAGTCAGTACCAAGTTTCCTACGAAGCTTGGGAAAAAATGTTGTTACCCTGGAAACCATTAGATCCGACAAATATGTTTCCTACTTTAGATAACAATGATGATATAACAATTATCTCTAATCAAGCATCTCAAAAAAATCCTTTAATCAGGCCTTTGACTGATAAAACTAACCTGATTCTATGAAAAATTAAAGGATTCGAGAAGGAATTACAGAATGTGATGAATTCTATTGATAATATCTCTGATTTATTCGATCACATAGATTGGAGAATGAAGGAGCATTTCGATCATTCAAGACATTTGGAGGCAAGTTTCATACGACTAATGAGACAGAAGGGATGGATTTAAGAAGATTCTACAGAAGAATTCCCCTTCAGGCCTTTCTACAATATATTTGTGCATCGACGATCTATTGGGAATATCAGGGAAGAAGTTAGTTCAGATTCCAATGAGTAGCAGAGATTTATCCTTATTTTATTTATGTGTGTTGATTTGTACTTAGTTTTTTATATAATTTGGATTTTACGAAAGTTAATCTCTGTTTATATGAGATTGTATGTTGTTTGTTTAGTCTCAGCATTTAGAGTATTGTGGTATGGATTGCAATGCTGAGTTAGATGTGTTTTGGTTAATTTGCTAAGTCAATTGTTAGTTTTGTGGTATTTGAAGTTTGTAAGTTCATGGATTTCATTTATGAAAGTTATAATGTTTGTGTTGTGTAAACCTTATATAAGTTAATAGAATATCTAATCTTAGAAAAATATATCAAATTAAGTGACCGAACATTAGAATAAGGCTTAATTAAATTGAGCATAATTGAAAACATAAAAATTTTTAAAAATTCAAAAATCCCGCCGACGGCGACATCGACCCCGCCGACGGTGAGATTTTCCCGAAACTTTGGCATTGGTGAATTAATTAGCTCGCCGACAGCGAGATCGTGAAATGTACTATATTTTGACCGGTCAACCGACACTATTCATCATCCCCTTCCTCAAAACTGCGAAAAACTGACCTAGGGCTTGATAGATCTGAGATTTGGAGCAATTTCAAGATATTTTAACGCCGGATTTCATCTTCCCTTGGTAAGAGCTTCACTCTTATGTAAAAATGTTTTATTTTCTCCATGAATTTCTTCTACATTGAGGATTTTGGGAAAATTTTGAAATGTGAAGAAAAGACTTGGAAGAAATTCATGGAATTTGATTTAGATTGATTTTAGTAACATTAGGAAGCCATTTTAGTAATATTTTGGAGATTAGTTAAGATTTTTTTAAATTTGATAGATCGAAAAAATGGCTCCGCAACAAAGAAAATGATTGGATTACGACAAAAATTGATTTGTGAATGCAAGGGCACAGTTGAGATATTTTCACAACATTCAAGCCAGGAAATGTATTCAAGATTGAGTTTTTAAAAATCTAGGAGGAGAAGTGGAACCAATAATCAAGGAAAGAGGATGGGAGAACTTCTGTTACACCACAAATAGAGCTGCAGTGGAAGTAGTTAAAGAATTCTATGCCAATCTGACAGTGATAGAAGATGCACCAATCAAGGTGAGAGGATTTTTGGTTGATTTTAGTGCTGCTAGAATCAATTCGTTTTATGAAGTACAAGACTTGCACACCAGTGAGTATGATACTTTTGGTACTGTGGAAGGACCACTGAAAGAAGTGATAAACTTTCTCACTGACGGGAAAGGAGTTTGGAAAATCAAGCAGCGTGAGTAGGTAAACTTCCCTCTTTTTATGCTGAATGCAATATCTAAAGCTTGGCACTATTTTATATGTTCTACTATGTTACCCACGTATCACCATAGTAAGGTAACAAGAGATAGAGCAGTTTTGAATTTCTGTATTCATAACCAAAGAAGTATTAATGTGGGAAATGTAATTTACAAGAATATATTAGCTACTGCTAGAAGTGAAAGCGGAGGAGGACTAGGACACCTTGGTCTGATTTATGCACTTTGCCAATTATCTGGGGTAGAGGCGAGAGATGATGAGGAATGGGTGGAGCCTATGAAACCCATTACTCTGGTTAATATTAAAACCTATGAATCCCACAAAGGATGAAGATCTGGAACAAGGAGTTATGTACCTTCTACGAGTAGAGATATTCCCTTTACCAGTTATGATCCTCCTACTTATAGTTCTCCTACCCTTCATGATTTGATGAATGAGATGACCCTGCAGAGAAAGAGTTTTGAGAAGATAGAAGAGAAATTTGAGCATATTGATCAAAGGATTGGAGGTTTGGAGAGGCGACATGATTATGACAGTGAGTATCTCCAGAGACACTCTGATTATGAGAGAGCTTATTACAATGCTGAGAGTCACTACAGGAGAGGAGAACTCGATGTTGTATTCCCCGAGTTCCCTCGATACATTCAATACCGGCCTACTCCACTGCAGATCAAGGAGGCGATGACGTGGCTTGGGATTTTGATTTAGGAGATTAGATTTTAGATTTGATGTTTATTTTTATTTGTTTAAGTTGTTTTAATTATGAATGTGATTTCTGTGGAACTTTAAAATGGATGTTTAGTTTATGAACTGATTGTGATGTAATATTAAATTGTGGAATTTTGTTGTTGCAATTAGTTAGTTTATTTTAATATTTCAAACTGATATTGTAATTTCTAAATAGAATAGCAATTGTATGTTTAGTAGTAGATTAAATATAAGTTGTGTTAGTATTTTATACTTATTTCAAAAACTTCTTCACCCAGCAATTTCTTTAATATTATGTGTGTAGAAAGTTATTAACAGTACAGGTAATTAAGTGATAAAAAGAACCTGCAGAAATTCAAAAAGAGAAATACCTAAAGATCGAAGGTATGATTTAAATTTACAGTTTATTTCCTTTTCACCCTATATAGATAGATAGAAAAATTTAAGTTTGGGGGAGGGAAAAATACAAATTTAATTATTAAATTGTTTTCAATTTATATTTTCAAAAATTATTATAAAATGATTTTTACGTAGTAATTTTAATTCGAGTAAACTAGAATTAATTTATTTAATTATTATAGAAAGTTAAGAGAAATACTTTTAATGATTAACTAATTTGTAGATTAAGGATATTTAGTATAAGAGAATAAGAATATAGTTAACTATTTATAGTAAAGAAAACTATATTTTTAAATATAAAATTCTTAGGTATTTAGGTGAGAAAGAAAAGATTGGAACTCAATGAAGTAAAAACTTTGAAATACATATAAGAGAAGTAAATGTTTCCAGTTTCAAATTTAGGAAGAGGAAAATGAAGTTCAAAATTATTAACAGGCTAACCAAAAATAGTGATCCTCACTTTAAAAAAAAAAGGAAAAAGGGATTGAAAATCAATTCAGAAAGAAAAGAAGAAGAAAAAAAATATATCTATATATAAAGTGAGGAGAAGCCTTATAAAAAATTGGCTTCATTTGAATCAACCTAAAGGGTAAACTTCAATTACATTTCTGAACTTATATATATGGATTAGTTTTTTACTAAATAGTGCTTTCATGAAATTCCTATCATCTGAATATCTTAAGTAATTTAATATTGAAAAATAGTCATTATTGAAATAAATAGAAGACTATAAATCTTAAACTTGAGAACTAAATAGCCTTATATCTATAGAATTAGTTTAATTATTTTAAAATATTTCTAGAAAACTTTACTGTAATACGTATTTGAATCAAATTCATAGTAATTTTGAATTAAAACTTTACTATAAATATCATTACTTTTATGTAGTATCTAAATTACTTGAGGACAAGTAATAGTTAAGTTTGGGAAATTTTGACCACAAGAAAATATATTGCAAATTTTATGCTAATTTTATATGAAATTACACTTTAAAGAAAGGTATTTTCTTTGTTTTATTGCAGGAATGAAGAATTATAAGTACTAAAAGCAAAAAGCACAAAAGAAGCAGATTTGGGGCAAAAAGAACTAAAAATGATGAAAATTGAACTGTCCCGCCGATGGCGAGATTTAAGCCGCCAACGACGAGATTATCCCGAGAGTTTTTGAATATTTTATAAAGAGCCAACCGACGGCGAGATTGAGCCCGCTGACAGCGAGATCGGCGCGGTTAGCCACCTTCTAGAAGCCCGCCGACAGCAAGACAGTTGAAAAGAGCCAGATACAAAGAACCTGGACACTTTTTGAAGAGGTGCTTAAGCAACCTTTGAAGATTTGACTCCTTCTATAAATAGAGACGATTTCTGTTCTTTTGGCGTGTCAATTTTGGTGTCTGTTGGCGTTATTTTAAAGTCAATTAGTGTTCATTTGTGTTGGAGTGTAAATCAGAGAGTCTTAGTGAGTTTAATTAAGTGTGTTGTACTAAAGGAAGAGTCAAAGGAACTTTATGGAGTCTGCTTGGGGAGAAGAATTGAGATAAGTATATTTGTTATTGTTTGTTAACTTTAATGAAATCCATGCTTTGTGTTATTTTTCCCATGCTTTACGAGTAGTTTCCTTAGTCTTTTTCCTTGTTGTTGAGATTATGTGAAGTGACGGATCAAAGTAATTGTGCCTAAAATTATTAAATAAAAATTGTGATAATCTTTTACTTAAAACTTAATTTACTTTCAATTTGGCCAATTGATTTGTTAGCATATGTTGAATTATCAACTATAGTAAATATTACATCCGAGATTCAAGGAAGTCAAAAGCCTTGGAAGGAGGGTGCAAATAAATAGGGAAATATTAACTATCGGGCGTAGAATTGGACATTTTAGTGTGACAGACTAAAATAATCAATTCGGTCCTATTTTTTTAGAGCTGAAGTGTAGATGTTAGCCCTTAAGTGAGGGGAACGTTGGAGCTCTGAAGTGGCAGCCGGTATACTCCGAGCCTAGCCGTAGATTCAGTAATCAAACATAGGACTAGTCAATGTTCTTTGCACCTGGACCAAAGGGTAAAGAATAGGAATGCTCCTATTTGGCACAATACAAACTCTGAACTACTTTAATTTATCATTCACTTAATTCTCTTAACAAGGAGAAAGATGCTTTTCTAAATTAGAATCTTACATTTAAACCTTTTTGGGTAATAGTTTTAGTATAAGTGTTCTTAATTTTCATATACTAGCTTAGTAAGTAAGTTTACTTTAATTTGTCTTTGAAATTCTCTAACTTCCCTGTGGGATCGATATCTTGGACTCCATTAGAGCCCTTTATTACTTGATAACGATATGTATACTTGTGTAGTATCCACATTATAAATCATAATTTTCTTAAAAGAATCATCAGTATAAATACATATATTTGGTGCGGGATCAAGTTTTTGGTGTCATTGCCAAAATCAATAACATATTTTTGTAAGTATAAATATCAAAATTGGGTCACAGTATGGGAAACTTTCTCGCTGTGTTTCATTAATGTCTTTCCATGGGACTGCTCGAGGTCTACAGTAGTCCAAGTGGTTTCTTCATATCCTAGCTTCAGCTGTGTAAAGTTTGAGTCAACCTTGATCACAGCACCAGCTTTCAGCTCTTCTTTGTTAAGTACAAGACTTACACCATCTTTAAAGTTTAGAAACAACCGTCTGTTCGACATTTCCCTGTGAGAAGAGAAAAAAACAACGGAAAGGATCAGGGGTTGTACTTAGAACGAGAACAATAAGAAAATTTACTTATTAATGAAAAGTTTTTATTCAAATTTTAATAAGAGTAGGAAAAGACGAGGAAAGATCAGGAGTGAGCTTAACTCGAAAGGAAGGATCAAAATTTTATTATTATGATTTCACATATTTTCTTTTTAACACATTTTTTAAATCATTTTTTATCATTTATTCTTATATTTTGGGTTCGAACTCAGTTACAAGTGATTACTGTGCCTGTGCTTCTAGGAATGAGACTTCATTCTTCGAAACATCAGGTTGCGTAATATTTCTTCATGTATTGTCCATTGATTGGAAGCATAGGTCGTTCTCCATCGCAATTCACAAGCTGGTAGGAACCTCCTGAGTAGACTGTCTCGACCACGAACGGCCCCTCCCAAGTCAGTTTAAATTTACCTCCTATCTTGCGATTGTCGGCATATTTTTTTTAGGTTGTGTTTTATTTTGAAAAAGGGGGGTCGCCTAACAGAAGCTGTCGGCGAATTTTTAATTTAATTAAAATGAATAATTTGAAAAGTAGTATTTGATTTTGAAAATAATTTTAAATTTGAAGGTTTTAAGATATGAGATTAAACCGATCTCACGTCCCCAAATAGTTTATATAAACGAACACCGCACCACAAACCGTGTATCTATCCCTAAGGATAGACACACCGCTTGACGGTGGGGCTCGATTAAATAAACTAGAAGATTTGTGACATCCGTTTGGTCTGCGAACCAATTTTATAAGCCGATAAATTCCCCTGCTTAATATGAAAACACTAAACAGGGTTTATATTACCTGGGTTCTTCAAAATTCCCTATAAGGGCAAGCTCCTATAGTTAATTACATCTTAAGTGATGGGAATCACCTAAGAAAACTCTCGATAATAATCAATAATTCTGCTCTCAAGGATTTCAAAGTTTAAGATTTTCGAGGATTGAAATTTGGAATTTCAATAGGGAATGGATCAAATTTGGAACATTTTGTTTTGGGAATCCAAAGGGAGAAAAGTAGGAGAAATCACAGATTCGAAGTGAACTTCGGTAATTTCCCGACTATCCTATTGTTTGGCTTAGATTTAAGAAAGTCCTAATATTTTTAAATGTTTTGATCTTGTCAATTTTAATTAATTAGGACTTATATTTATATGATAGAATCATACAAATAGCCTCGAAGATGTGAGGGTTTATGTCGTATCAGACGACTACCTCGGAATCCTAAGTCCGGTTAGGGCTCAATTTGCAAGGCAAGCGCCTAACGAAGAATTGATGATTTATGTTGCACTAGGCAAACTACCTCGAAGTCCTATGGCTTTGTTATTTAATTCTAGGAAAGTTTTGCTGAAGTAGACTCGGGTTTTGCTTGATGACGATGGCCGTCTTGCCCACCATGCTCCGAGCTCCTTATTGTTGCGGAGGTTTAGTTTTAGAAATCATAAATCGGGGATGAGAAAAGTGTTTTGGTTTAGAGAAAATCTTAATTTCCAGGTGTTTTTTATGTTTTATTTAAAACAAATCTTAAAGTTGATTATAACGACACCGGTTAAGATCCCACGGTTCCATCCTTCCGGCATCATTATTTTTATCGGATTCACTTAGTCCGGATGAATTTGCTAAACTCAATCTGAATGAGTTCCACACTTTCATTTAGACCGTGGAAATCCCGTTAGCAACACGTAGGTTACATCATCCGAGGTATTCCCGATCATCCAACAGGACGTTTTAATTTAGTTGCAATTGTAGTTTTGTGTTACGTTTGTGATTAAATTTTTAGTTGTTTTATATTTTGAAATGTTGTGGCGGTGAATTTTATCTTGCAATGACTTTTAACTTAGTTTTTGTTTCAGTTTTAGGGTCTATCCTAAAGGTGTGGGTTTTCATGCAACAGTTGTCTTATCATGCAAGAAAAGTAAAGTGCATTTGC
The DNA here is from genome assembly GCA_022702705.1 of Papilionanthe hookeriana x Papilionanthe teres. NCBI lineage: Eukaryota > Viridiplantae > Streptophyta > Magnoliopsida > Asparagales > Orchidaceae > Papilionanthe > Papilionanthe hookeriana x Papilionanthe teres. Next base: position 5,020,664 of record CM040427.1, read on the forward strand.
AAGAAAGTAAATTGCAGGAAAGTAAATTGCAAGAAAGTAAATTGCAATAAAATAAAAGCGTACTCGGAAGGTCTTCACGTCATCCCAAGCTGCACTTAAAACACAATTAGAATATTTAAGCAAGTTCTCAGGTAAAGGCTAAGGGAAGGGTTATGGTTTTCTACCAAATTCCTAATCCTATAGCTAGTCATTCCTTATGACGTCTAGGTTCTCTGTGTTTTGGTTTAAGGACGATTTTCTTCATCAAAGAACGATTAAGACCAATTTGTTCTTATAAATGTCCTATGATATTGAGGAAGTGCTTAAGAGGAATCTTAAACATCTTTTCAATATTTCTAGGATTGTTTTAAGTCCAAATGAATTTAATTATACAAATGAATTAATCGTCCAAGAATTTCAAGTTTTGTTACCTTGCTCAGTGAACTAGGACATTTGAATATCCTATAAGTGAAGTAACATTTCATTTAATGTCCTATTTAGGAGTTATGATAACTAAAGCTTTCGAGGGCAAATTGGTGTTCAAATGGTTTGTGATTTAGTTTAATTTCAATTAATGGGTTTAAATTTGGAATAGTGTTCAAGTTATTTTATATTTATTTTGAATTCTTTATGTCTTAGGTGATGTTATATTTAATTTAATTTAATTTAATTTAATTTAATTTAATTGAGTTTTAATTTAATTTAATTCAATATAGTTCAATTTAATTTGATTTGATGTTTAATTAATTTGATTTGATTTAATTTTTAATTTAATTTGATTTAATTTAATTTAATTTAATTTAATTTAATTTAATTTAATTTAATTTTATTTGATTTAATTTAATTTAGTTTAATTTAATTTAATTTAATTTAATTTAATTTAATTTAATTTAATTTAATTTGTTTAATTTAATTTAAGTTATTTAATTTAATTTAATTTGTTTATTTAATTTAATTTAATCTTTAATTTAATTTAATTTAATTCAACTTTTAATTTCAATTTAATTTAATTTAATTTAATTCAATTTAATTTAATTTACTTAATTTAATTTAATTTTTAATTCAATTTTATTTTTTAATTTTAATTAACACTTTAAAAGAGTTTAATAATTTAACTTTAGTTTAATGATTATGTCTTTTAATATTTTAAATTTGAGTTATCATTTTAATTAAGAATTAAATATTAATGAGATAATTAATTTAGGGATTTTTAAATTAAAGAATAAATTTCTTCCTAATAATATCCCTATTTTAATAATTCCAATTTTATTATTCTTCCAAATTTAATCAATTATTTAATTAAGGTTTAATTATTTTAAAATTATCTAATGGGTTTCTATCCTTTAATTATTTAAATTTCAATCATCCAAATCAGATTAGGATCGAATATTTTACTTGTTAATTTTTTTTTTAAACCTAAAGTTTTAATTAAGAATTAAAATTTTAATTACCACTTTACCCTTTAAGCTTAATAATTTCATAACTCACTAAATTGAACTCAAATGAACTCGAAATTTTTATGTGACTTCACTCATATGTCAATAAAGACATGAGAGGAGAAAATGTGATTTTTCTGTATTTAATTTAATTATATAATTATTTTTGGTAGAAAATAGAGATTTCCAAGGAAAATTTAATAACATGACCAAGGGAAAGTTTCTGTCCTTAAGAAAGTTAGGGGACATTTCTAATGACCAGAGGACCACTTGGACCAATTTTGGTGATTTTTTGAATTATATTATTTTTATTATAATTATTTTAAGTTTTGGAGTGTTAATTAATTTAAAAATAAAATAAATGTTGAAAAATGGATTTTATATTTTTCAAAAATCTCTCTGATATCAAGGAAACCAGAGAAGCAAATTTTACAATTTTTTGATTTTTCTATGATTTATTATAATTATTTTAGTGAAAAAGCTAGAAAACATATATTTTTTTTAATTTTAAATTTACCTTAGAGCTTTAAAATTTAATATCTCACTAAATAGACCTAAGAAAAATGTGGGGTTTGTTCCTAAGTGATTAAAATTCAAAATGTGACATTTTGTTGAATTTTATTATTTTTGTGATTTTTATTAATTTTTAATTATTAAAATATTAAAATAATATTAAAAATCAACTTTTTAGAAAATTGAAATTTTAATTTTCTTAAATTCCCCTAATATCAGAGAGGCTCCAAAACCAATTTGGTGAATTTTTAAAAAGTATTTTAAAAGTTATGAATTTTTAAAGTTTAAAATGACTAAGTGGCTTAATCGACCCGATTAGTGGGGCAAACCAAGTCCGATTGACCTCAAATTTTTATGATGGGTTCCTCTGATCCTAAAGGTCAGTGGAGAATTGATTTCAAGTCAATTTGATGTATGGTTAGCTCTAATTAATTAGAGACCTATTTTGGGTGTTTAAGCCGATTAGGGTTGTTTTAAATGAACTAATTCAAAACCTATTTTTCCTAGGGTTCTGCTGGTCATAAGGAACATCATCAAATTTTCCTAGAATTTATTTCACAACATGCTATTTATTGGAATTAAAATACTCAAAACGATAATCTGAATTTGAAAAATCAATAACTTTTCATAGGGATGGCCTCGACTTTGGAAAATTCGAGGAATGTTCCCGAATTCGGAGGCTTCAAAAGCCCTATGGTCTCATACCATGGTGAATTGCATGCATGCATGGAGAATTAAAATGATGCAGAGAGTAAATAAATTATAAAAAAATAAAATACTTGATGAAATTAAATGATTTCTTTTCCACATTATTCTCCTCTGTTCACTGAGCAAGAGGGTATTTTTATTTTATTTTTCTGATTTTTCTACACGAAGATATGAATTTTTGAAGTTTAGGGAATTAAATAAATAGAAAAATATCCTAATTTTCTATTTATCCACGCGGCGCCGCGTCGACCTCGGCGACTCCGAACGCACACGCGTCGCGCTCCCATTCGAGCGCCACGAGTCGGCGGCCGGGCCCCGCGGTTCTCGTGCCGTCTCTGAGTCCGACCACCATCCCGAGCCGTTCATCCGCGCGTGTATTGAATGGACGGCATCCGTTCATCGTCCCCGAGCGTCCTCGCCCGAGAGCCGTCCACACTAAATCTCTACAGATCTCGCTCGATACTCGATGGATTTTTATGTTCTTATGCTCTATGGATTCGTCTTGAAGAGACGAACACATCTATACGGTTAACATGCATTGAAAATAAGACATTTGAAATGGAGAATCTCCGGAAGCTCGGGATGAAGAATTAGCTCATACCTTTGCTCGGAGAAGTGTGGCTTCAATACGAGAGTTGTTGCACCTTCGATTGGATCTGTGAAGCTCCGGATGAAGTCTCCTGGTGCAGTGAATTGTCCGGATGTGATTTCGACCAAGCCCGATCACAAAGCTTGGAGGTCTGGAGCAATCGGGTGGCTCTGGAGATGGGGCTTTTGCTGGTGGACACCTTCCCTTGGTGCGGTGAAGGTGTAGAACCAATCGATTTGGGAATTGGCTCACTTGTGGAGAAGTGTCCTGGTTTTGGGTGGAATTTCGACTACGAAATTGAGCTCGCGGAGGAGAAATGGCGGGGGATCTCACTGGGAATTAAGTGCTCTGTGTATGGGGAGGAGTACGGAACAATTTTGGCGAGTTTTGGCAAGGTTTGTGCTTAGCTCCTTCTCGTGGCCGAGAGGGTGGAGTTTAAATAGGAGAGGGTGGAGGGCCTCCGGGGGAGTTGAGGCATGGGATCGAGTTGCTACGGTGAGGAGAAGAACAGCCATGGTGACCACGTAGGCATGGGGCGGCTCGACGAGTGAGAATTTCGATGTTGGCTCACATGTGAGCTCTCGGCCATGGTGTTTTCCGGCGGCTCGGTGGCCGGCCGGCCGGGCGATGGTCACCATCTTGGTCGGGAGGTCGGGGCTGGGGCTTAGTGCGATCAATTAGCATTGGCCATGTGTAAAGGGTTTGATTTAGATGGAATGGGGGCATGGCTAAATTTGAACCTAAATGGGTCAACCCACCCATTTGGGCTAGGTGCACCACCCGAGGCTCGGTTTTGGCTGAGGGAAAAGTGATTTGGCTCGGCATAATCAGTAGGAGTCAAGTCACGCATCCAAGCACGATTAGGCATAAGCATGGTTAAGGGGAATCATGGGAGTGGTTAATCACCTTTAGGAATTAAGGAAAGAGTCTCCTCCTTTTGCCCAAAATGGCATGGTGACATGTAAAGAGGCTCTCATGGCTTGCATATGGCTTGTGCATGGCTCCATGGCTCCATTTGTCTTGGGAAAAGGTTGGATTAATTTCATAAAAATGGGTTTTAAGAATTTTGGATATTTTGGGGTGATTTGGCATGTGGCTTGATTTGGAATTATTTGATTGATGATTTTGGAACTTAGGGACAATTTTGATTAAATGGATGATGAAAGGAAGTGTCATGTGGGCTTTTGGATGAATTTGGGCTTTTGAATTTGAAGGGAGTGGGCTTTTAGGAAAGTTTAAGGGAAATGGGCTTTTGATTTTAGGATGGGCATTTGGATAAAAATTTTGTGAAGAACTTTGTCAAATAAATGTCATAATTGGTTTAGGGATGTTCTATGAAGGGCTTGGAATCAATTTGATGTGATTTGGAGTTGAATTGGTTTGAATTTGGATTTATTTGGTAAGTGGGCCTATGTAGGTCCAAGTGGGCCAAGTTGGGCTAATGTTGGGCTAGAGTTGAAATTGATGTAAAATCAATGTTGAGAAATGTTTATGGGAGTGTTTCAAAGAGGTTTTGACTTTGGTTGGGCTTTGATTTTGGGGTTTGGGCTCATTTGGGTTAGGTTTGGGTTTAGGTCGAAATTGGGCCTTTTGGTTTTGGGTTGAATTTGAGTGGGGTTTGGGTCTAAATTTTGGGCAAATCATGTTAGTGTTTTGTTTGTGGGGATGCTAAGGAAGAATTAGAAAAGATTTGGGGTTAATTGGAGTTGAATTGAGTGAGTTTGGGTTAGGTTTGGGTCATGGGTCCAAATTGGGCTTTAAGGTCAAAAGTGAAATTGGATTCAACTTTCAATCCAATTAGACTTGGATTTGGTCTAGATTGGTGTTGGGAATGTTGAATTGAAGTTTAGAACTGAATTGGACCAGAATTTGGGTCAATTGGGTGGGTTTGGTTTGACATTGGGTTCACTTTGGGTTAAAATGGGTTAAATTGGGGGTTTTGACAAAAGTAGTGTAAATTGACAAAATTGGCCCATGGTGTAGTTGGACAAAATAAAATTGGGAATATTTGGGATTTTTTGGAATTTTCTGGGAATTTTCTGAATTTTTTGATTTTTAGGCCAAGAGGGGTATTTTGGGTATTTGGAGGGTATTGGGAGGTTTTCTTGGAATTTTTGGTATTTTTGGGTATGGATGATCAGTTTAAGTGATGTGGAAATGTTTGGGATTGATTTTGGAGAATTTTGGGTAATTTGGAAATTTTTGAGAAATTTGGGTAATTTTAAGGGTTTTGGGTAGGTTTAGTAGGTGTAGGGTCCCGGGGGTCAAAAATTGAAAATTTGGGAAATTGAAGATTGGGTGAATTTGGGTGGAAAGAAGTCATTTTGGTTGAGCCATGAAGCCATGAAGCCATGAAGCCATATCAAGCCCACATGAGCCATGAAGGGACTCGGCTGAGGCATTCAGCTATGTTGTTCTTAACCCTCTTAGCCGAGGGCTTAGGAGTTAAGGACCATCCATGTGAATCACCTACATGAGTCAGGAGGTCAAGTTAGGTATGGGTGTGGTTTTATGAGGTATGTGGAAGTGTAGTGTGTAGGTGTAGTGTGTAGTGTGTAGGTGTAGTGTGTGTAAGTCGGCCTTCCTTCACGGACCGAGGCCGCGGGACGGTCCTAAGGCAAAGAGTCTCATAGGAACTCATCCTTTAAACTTCCACATTTGATTTCAACCCTCTAGGTGATTAGGGGTCTACGGTCAAGTTTGTGGAGTTTGCGGGGAGTTAAGAAGTGGTTTGAATTTCTAAAAGGTGGGTCCCAATTCTAGTCCTCTAAGATAATCAAAGAAAAAGCCTAAGGCTAGATCCTAAGTACTAAAGAGAAGAAGAGAAGACCTCATCAAAAATGAGGTCAACAGCGGTGTGCAAGAATAGGTCTTCTGAGAACTAGAACCAAGTCACCGACTTTGAATGTCCTTGGGCGGACCAGCTTATAGTGGGCCTGGATCATCTTGGCTTGATACAGTTCCAGATTCGCTCTCTGCTGAAATGTTTCCCTTCCAAGCTTTCCAATTCTTCTAGTCGTAGTTTGGCATTCTCTTATGTAGTAATCTTGTTTGAAACTGCAATTCTGAGTGACGATAGCTGAACTTCCAAAGGTAAAATGTCCTCGGACCCGTACACTAGAGCATAAGGCGTAGAATGAGTAGGAGTTCTGAATGTCATCCTGTAGGTCCATAAGGCTTCTAATAACTTCTAGTGCCAATTTTGCTTGTTGTCATCCAAATTTTTCTTTAGGATTTGGACGAGAGTTTTATTAAAAGCCTCGGCCAAGCCGTTTGCTCTTGGGTAGTAGATCATCGAATAGCACCAATCCATCCCTTGACTTCTAATAAAATTGTTGATCTTCGTACTTCTGAACGCTAACCCGTTATCTAAGATAATTTGTGCGGTACCCCGAAACGGTAGACGACTTGATTCTTGAAGAACTGCAGCACGTGGTGTGCCTTCACTTCTCTGAGCGGTATAGCTTCTGCCCATATTGAAAAGTAATCTGTAGCTGCAAGGATAAATCGATGTCCTCTTGAAGAAGGTGGTTTTCTCGGACCCACAATATCTGTGCCTCAACACTCAAATGGCCACGACGCGATTGTTGGATGTAGCACATTTGGAGGTTGATGTAGAACCACTCCATGCAATTGACATTGGTGAAAACTCTTGGTAACTTTCATGCAATCAGTCATCATCGAGGGTCAGTAGTACCCTAGTCTCTTAATCTTCATTTTCATCTTCGGACCCAACTGATGAGCTCCACAAAGTCCTGAATGCACTTCTTTAATAATTGCATGAGCCTCGGAACCCTCCAGGCACCTTAGCCACATCTGATCGAAAGACCTTCTGTATAACGTATTGTTTATTAATGCATATGACAGAGTTCTTTTCCTGATCTGATGGGCCAATGACTTATCGTCCGGTAGGTTTCCTGTTTGCAGGTAGTCTACGAGCAGTTGATGCCAATCCTCTGTAGTTTATGTTACTGCTGCAACTGTTTCTTCTTTCTTTCTTTCTGATTGGTGTATTGTATCCATGTCGAACTGTGAGAGGATCAGTCGTCCCTGAATTGATATTTTAACTGAATCGTCCTGTAAGCAAGCAAACTCTTTTGCGAAGCGAGCTAGCGTGTTTGCAAGGGCATTTTATCTTCTGGGAATTTTGTTGATCATTACATTCGGAAGCTGTTCCAATATCTTCATGGCATACTGAAACTATCATTCGAGTCTTGGCTTCAAAATTCTATATTGTCCTGCAACCTGCTGTATGATCAACTGTGAATCACCGTAGATGTTGATATCTGTTATCCCCATCTGAATGGTCAACTCCAGTCCAGTTATAAGGGCTTCATATTCTGCTTCATTATTCGTACACGGTTCTGTCAAATGGTAGGAGTATATTAACATCCCCCGCTTCGGTGTTATAAAGATTAGTCTGATTCCTGCCTTACCGGGCACTATCGCTTGCAATTATTTGTCTTTCTATGCTAAAGATGCTCCGTTGAAGTATAGTTCCCAACACTGATCGTCGGGGTCTTCTAAGCTCATTATCTGCTCGTCTGGCAAGTCATCGTTAAGAGGCGATTCTGCTGGTAAAGGGTGTGATGCGAGAAAGTCTGCTAGGACTTGTCCCTTTACGGCACGAAGATGAACGAAAGTTATATCGAATTGCAATAGTATCATCGACCACCTGGCAAGTCTGCCGGAAAGTGTTGGTCGGGTCATCAAGTATTGCAATGGATTAAACTTCGAAATAAGGTTGACCTTATGAGAGAGCATGTAATGCCTGAGCTTTTGGGCTGCAAAGACCAGGGCCAAACAATGCTTCTCAATCGAAGGATACTTTATTTCCGTCAGAATTAGACGACGACTCAAGTAGTAGAGCGCGATTTCTTTTCCCTCGTCATTGGCCTGGGCTAGCAGGGCTCCAAGGGAGTCATTTAAAGCTGCGGTATAAAGTATCAATGGTCTTTCCGAGACTGTGGCTGCTAAAACAGGAGGTGTCATTAAATACTACTTAATGTCCTCAAAGGCCCGCTGGCATTTCTCTTCCCAAACAAATTTGGTGTCCTTTTTAACCAATGCCGAGAAGGGCTGACACCTACCTAACAAATTCAAGATAAAGCGTCAAATATATGCCAATTTCCCTTGAAATGATCGTAATTGTTTCAAAGTTTTGGGAGGTGGCATTTATAAGATAGCTTTAATCTTCTCCGGATCGATTTCAATTCCGCGATGTTAGACAAAAAATACTAAGAATTTCCCGGAGGTGACGTCGAAGGCGCATTTCTGGGATTCATCGTAAGGTTAAATTGTCTTAATCGCTCGAAAACAATTCTCAAATCATACAAGTGATCTTCCATCAGTTTGCTTTTGATGAGCACATCATCCACGTAGCACTCGACTTGGTTGTGAATGAGATCATCAAAAATTCTTGTCATCACTCTTTGGTAGGTTGCTCCTGCGTTCTTCAATCCGAAGGGCATTACTGTGTAACAGTATACTCCGATTGGCGTTCTGAAGGTTGTGAGCTTTTCATCTTCCGGTGCCATCTTTATATGATTGTATCTTGATGATCCATCCATGAAAGAGAGGACTTCATGTGTCGAAGTGATGTCAATCATCAGTTCTGGAATTGGTAGTGGGAACTCATCTTTTTAACATGCTTTGTTCAAATTCCTGAAATCCACATAGATTCTGATCTGACCATTCTTTTTTCTGACTGGTACCACATTGGCTAACCAAGTTGGATATTATTCTTCACGGACAAATTTAGCGTATATTAGCTTCTTAACTTCAGCTATAACTTGTTGTTCAATTTCTAGACGGATTCTTCTGGGAGCTTATCTGACTGGAACGGCAGTGTGATCCACTCCTAGCTTGTGAACTGCAACCTCTGGAGCTAATCCTGGCATCTCATCATAACTCCAAGCAAAACAATCCTTGAATTCTATTAATAGCTTGATCATTTCTTTGGAGTCTTCTTTATTGATTAAGGAGCTAACAAAGGTCGGCCTAGGCTCTTCGCTAGTACCTAAGTTAACTTCCATTAACTCGTCTATTGTAGATTTAATATCTTCTTCAAATTCAAGTGGAGCATCTCCGATTGGCATATCTTTGAGATCATTTGAAGCTTCCAAGCAGTCTTCATTAGGCTCCCAAGTGACAACCAAGCAAAATCCCGTATCATCAACTGATCCTACTGTGCCGAATCCAAGATCATGCTTTGAATTGGGAGGTCGACTGGCGTTATTCCATAATTTTTCAAAGCGCTGTGATTAACCTTTTAACCACTGTTTAGGTAAGAGGCCACGTTGAATTAAATTCTGATCACAGGGAGAGTATCACTCAAAAGGTAGTTCCATTAATTCAGATGAAGTAACATCTTCAAATTTTACATCATTTTCAATTTTGGAAGAAGAAGCACCTCGATAGAACTTGATCAGTTTAGCACCACCACCATGTACTTCCTTGACCACCATACCCTCGATCTTATTAGGATAGATCAGTTTTAGGGTCATGGTATGTACATTGTGGTTAATCTTATCGTACATTGATTTGTATTCTTCATTCTTTTCATCTTCGAGAGAGATCTTGAACTGGGGTTTCTTTTGATTTATTGTTGCTACTTCTCTCTTGACTTATTCTTCTTCGAAATTGTCCTCCCAATCAACATCGATGACCGGTTTCTTATGTTCAACTGTTCCATCGTTTTTTCCTCGACCTTGTCCCCGGCCTCGACCTCGGCTGCGAGTTCTGGATAAACCTTCACCATCTTGTCGTAAGGGAGTGGTGAGTAAATTTGAACTAGAATTTCAGGTTTTTTGTTGTCTCGAACTCTTTTTCCTTCATTTGGTACGATATTTCTAGAGAAGATAGTTTTCTTCAGAGGTGTTGGTGGCGATGGAGTTTAAGATATGTAAAAAAAGGGGGAAAGGATTTCAATGTCCTTTGTGCGGATGAGGTCATGTCATCGCCATCCAATATATCATATCAATGTCAAGGAGTCGCCGTCTAATATTAGCCTAGTTTTATTCATATAAATCCTATGAAGGATTTAGAGAATTTTTAGGACTAATAGTAGAAAAAGGTGTTTATGATAATTCTTATACGAGGATATTTTAGAATAACGTATTATAGAATTTTCATATTAAGAAAATCATGGTAAACCAGAGATTTCTGTTTTGGGTTCTTTTAGATCTCCTATAGAGGTAAGCCTCTATAGTTAATTACATCTTAAACAATTCTCGATTATTTAAGAAAACTTCTGATTAATGTTAATCATTTATTTTCTAAAAGATTTATTTTAAGGAGAGATGTACCCACTATCACTCCCAAATGTCGTTATATCATGTTATTGAATACTTTAGGTATTATGTCTAACCTAAAGGTTTCAGTTTTGTTGTCATGTTGCTGTTGTGTTGAAAAGTTTTAGGTTATATGTCTAACCTAAAAGTTTTGTTTTGTTGTCAATGTCGTTGTTTTGTTGAAAAGTTTCAGGTTACATGTCTAACCTAAAAGTTTTGTTTTGTTGTCAATGTCATTGTTTTGTTGAAAAGTTTCAGGTTACATGTCTAACCTAAAAGTTTTGTTTTGTTTTGTTGCTAATATTCCGTTGTCGACGTCGCAAACGAGTTAGCACACATAACACGAAAATCTAAACGGAATTTCTTGTCTTCATCCTGCAAAGAAAATATTGTCAGAAATAATGTCACAGAATATTTTTTTGAATGTCAAGTTATTTCGAAATGTCAACTTCATGCTAATCATGTTGTTTTATTTTTGAAATGTCAAATTTTCGTTGATTATGTCAACATCAGATTTATGTCGGTTATGTCAATTTCAATTTTAGAATGTCGAATTATGTCGGTCTTGATCTGAAATGTTGAATTGATCTTGAGTTTGAACTTAAATTTTGGGTTTGTGTCTATTCTTGAATTCATGTCTATCGAAGGATTTAAAGTTATATTCAATATTGATTGAACTAACTTGGGTTCATGTCTGGTTGAACCTAAGTTAAATTCAATGTTGATTGAATTTAATTAACTCGAGTTCATGTCTGTTTGAACTTAAGTTAATAGGTTTAAAGTTAAATTCAATATTGGTTGAATTAACTTGGATTCATGTACGATTGAATCTAAGTTAAATTCAATGTTGATTGAATTTGATTAACTCGAGTTCATGTACTGTTTAAACTTAAGTTAAATTCAATATTGGTTGAATTAACTTGGATTCATGTCGATTGACGAGATTTGAACTGAGTCTAAGTTAATAGGTTTGATTTAGGATGGACTTAATTAAATTTTAAACCTTGTTTAAATAGGATTTAAAGGTTAATCGAAGCCTAATAAATTAGACTTAATTAGAATTATCGACCATTCAAATCCATTTTAGATAAGGTTTAAGTCTTAATCGAAGTCTATTTTGTTGGACCTAGATTTAGGATTGTCTTAACTTCATTAGGGGTTGAACTCGAAGTTCGGTTTGATTTAAGTCTAATGTAGATTAGACTTAACTTTGGTTTTGGGTTGAATTTACGTTCAATGTGGATTGGACCTAAGATTTAGATTAACTTGAGTTCAAGTTGGATTGAATTGAAGTTAGGTCATGTTTGAGTTTAAGTTAGGTTCAATATGGATTGGACCTAAGATTTGGGTTAACTTGAGTTCGAGTTGGATTGAACTCGAGTTAGGTTATGTTTGAGTTTAAGTTAGGTTCAATGTGGATTGAACCTAAGATTTGGGTTAACTTGAGTTGAAGTTGGATTGAATTTAAGTTGGGTTATGTTTGAGTTAGGTTCGATGTGGATTGAACCTAAAGTTTAGGTTAACTTGAGTTTAAGTTGGGTTGGGTTTAGGTTAGGTTCGATGTGGGTTGAACCTAAGGTTTAGGTTAACTTGAGTTCAAGTTGGGTTGGGTTTAGGTTAGGTTCAATGTGGGTTGAACTAAGGTTTAGGTTAACTTGAGTTCAGTAGATTGGACTCAAGTTAGGTTAGGTTTAAGTTAGGTTCGATGTAGGTTGAACCTAGGTTTAGGTTAACTTGAGTTCAAGTTAGGTTGGACTCAAGTTAGATTAGGTTTAGGTTAGGTTCAATGTAGGTTGAACCTAAGGTTTAGGTTAACTTGAGTTCAAGTTAAGTTGGACTCAAGTTAGGTAGGTTTAGGTTAGGTTCAATGTGAGTTGAACCTAAGATTTAGGTTAACTTGAGTTCAAGTTAGGTTGGACTCAAGTTAGATTAGGTTTAGGTTAGGTTCAATGTGGGTTGAACCTAAGGTTTAGGTTAACTTGAGTTCAAGTTAGGTTAGGTTTAGGTTAGGTTCAATGTGGGTTGAACTTAGGTTTAGGTTAACTTGAGTTCGAGTTAGGTTAGACTCAAGTTAGGTTAGGTTTGAGTTAGGTTCATGTGGGTTGAACTTAAGGTTTAGGTTAACTTGAGTTCGAGTTAGGTTGGACTCAGGTTAGGTTAGGTTTAGGTTAGGTTCAATGTAGGTTGAACCTAAGGTTTAGGTTAAGCTTGAGTTAAGTTAGGTTGGACTCAAGTTAGATTAGGTTAGATAGGTTCAATGAGTTGAACCTAAGTTTTAGGTTAACTTGAGTTCAAGTTAGATTGGACTCAAGTTAGGTTAGGTTTAATTAGGTTCAATATGGGTTGAACCTAAAGTTTGGTTTGACTTAAGTTTAATATGCGCTAGACTTGAGTAGGTTTAATTTTGATTTAGGTTCATGTCAGGTTGAACCTAAGTTTGGTTTGACTTAAGTCTAATGTAGGCTAGACTTAAGTTAGGTTTAGGTTTGTTTTAGGTTCATGTCAGGTTGAACCTAAGGGTTTGGTTTGACTTAAGTGTAATGTAGATTAGGCTTAAGTTAGGTTTAAGTTTGATTTAAGTTCAGTGTAGATTGAACTTAAGTTTGACTTAGATCTAACTAAGTTTGGTTTGACATAAGTCTAAATGGGTTAGACTTAAGTCAGGTTTTATTTTTGTTAAACCTTGGTTAATTAAGGCTTAATGGTCTTATTAAGTCTAAGGTTTAGACCTAATTAGGATTTGAATTTAGTTAAGCCTTAGTTAGTTAAGGCTTAATGGTTTAATTAGATCTAATGGTTAGATCTAATTAGGGTTTAGGTTTGATTAAACCTTAGTTAGTTAAGGTCTAATGGTTTAATTAGATCTAATGGGTTAGACCTAATTAGGGTTTAGGTTTTATTAAACCTTAGTTAGTTAAGGTCTAATGGTTTAATTAGATCTAATGGGTTAGACCTAATTAGGGTTTAGGTTTTATTAAACATTAGTTAGTTAAGGTTCAATGGTTTAATCGAGTGCAAGAGTTAGACCTAATTAGGGTTTAGGTTTGATTAAACCTTAGTTAGTTAAGGTCTAATGGTTTAATTAAGTCTAAGGGTTAGACCTAATTAGGGTTTGAGTTTGATTAAACCTTAGTTAGTTAAGGCTTAATGGTTTAATTAGGTCTACAGGGTTAGACTCAATTAGGGTTTAGAGTTTGATTAAACCTTAGTTAGTTAAGGCTTAATGGTTTAATTAGGTCTAAGGGTTAGACCTAATTAGGGTTTGAGTTTGATTAAACCTTAGTTAGTTAAGGCTTAATGGTTTAATTAGGTCTAAGGGTTAGACCTAATTAGGGTTTAGGTTTGATTAAACCTTATGTTTAAGGAGGTTAATTAAGTTTAGTATGTCTTTAAACCTAATTAAGGGAGTTTAGTTTTGTGTTAATTAAGTTTAATATATTCTTAAACTTAATGAAAAAGAGTTTAATTTTTATTAAACCTAATTTAGGTAAGGTTTAATGGGTTAATTAAGTTTAGTGTGTCTTTAAACTTAATTAAAGAAGTTTAATTTTTATTAAACCTATTTTAGGTAAGGTTTAATGGGTTAATTAAGTTTAGTGTGTCTTTAAACTTAATTAAAAAGTTTAATTTTTATTAAACCTAATTTAGGTAAGGTTTAATGGGTTAATTAAGTTTAGTGTGTCATTAAACTTAATTAAAGAAGTTTAATTTTTATTAAACCTAATTTAGGTAAGGTTTAATGGGTTAATTAAGTTTATTATGTCTTTAAACTTAATTAAAGAAGTTTAATTTTTATTAAACCTAATTTAGGTAAGGTTTAATGGGTTAATTAAGTTTAGTGTGTCCTTAAACTTAATTAAAAGAGTTTGATTTTTATTAAACCTAATTTAGGTAAGGTTTAATTGGTTAATTAAATTTATTATGTCTTTAAACTTAATTAAAGAAGTTTAATTTTTATTAAACCTAATTTAGGTAAGGTTTAATGGGTTAATTAAGTTTATTATGTCTTTAAACTTAATTAAAGAAGTTTAATTTTTATTAAACCTAATTTAGGTAAGGTTTAATGGGTTAATTAAGTTTAGTGTGTCCTTAAACTTAATTAAAGGAGTTTGATTTTTATTAAACCTAATTTAGGTAAGGTTTAATTGGTTTATTAAGTTTATTATGCCTTTAAACTTAATTAAAGAAGTTTAATTTTTATTAAACCTAATTTAGGTAAGGTTTAATGGGTTAATTAAGTTTAGTGTGTCCTTAAACTTAATTAAAAGAGTTTAATTTTTATTAAACCTAATTTAGGTAAGGTTTAATGGATTTAAATGTCATTTTAAGCCTTAATTGAATCTAATCTTGTCATTTTAGACTCAAGTGAGGTTTATTATTAGCTCTATCATAGGCTAGAACCATTTTCAAACTTAGATTGTTGATGAAAATAGTTCAATTTTACAAAGGGTTATTTTAGGATTCAAAATTATTTAATTAATAAATGATTTTAACCCTAAATTGTCAAATGTCATTCAAAATGTTTTCTATGACTTAATAATACTTTTCCTAGGGTCATTGTCTGTTGCCCTATCATTCCTAGTCATTTGTATTTTTATTTTCTTAATTTTCAAATTTTTATAATTATTATTTGAAATAATTACAAAGAAACTTAAAAATTCAAGAAAAGTATCCTAGGCATGTTTTCTGTCCTTAGAAAAATTATGGAAGATCCCTAAGAACATAAAGATAAATGCCTCAAAGTTTCATAATTTTTTTATTTGTAAATAATTTTTAATAATTAAAATACTCCAGAGAGTATTTAATTAATTAAAAATTAAATACTGAGAATAAAATTATGATTTTGGTCTCATAATTCTCTCCTCTTCAAGAGCTTTCCAGAGGTATTTTTATTTTATTTTTAGGACCTCTAGTGAAAAAGATATGAATTTTTTAAGTTTAAGGGGTTAAAAAGAAATTTTTCTTTTTTTTTTATTTTTGCGCCGCCAAAGCCCCCTGGGGACGAGGCGTGTCCTCGGCGTCGTCGAAAGAGCGGGAGGATCCCGTGCAACGGCAGAACAGCGGACACCGTGCGCGCGGATCAGCGCAGTCCATCCCAAAGGCGCGGGATCGGACGGCTGAGAAAATTCGGGGTTTAATTCTGAAAATTCCGAAACCCTTAAACTTCAAATGTTAATATCTCACTCATTTCTTGACGAAATTGAGTGATTTTTTTTTAAAATGCTCATCTGGATGAGAGGTATCTATCCATACGGTGATGATACACTTTTGAGCTAGTATAGCATATGATTTATCAAAAATATAATTTATTTTTGTAAAGATAAATTCCATACCTTGGCCACAAGCAAATCAAGCTAGATCAGACTTTATGGTTGCCTTCTAGGGCCCCAATGGAAGATAGTTGCTGCAGCAATTTGTTCCAGAAGTCAGGCTTTGAGAGGAATTTGAAAGAGATGCCTAATTTGGGTTATTTTTGAAAATTGATCAAATTGGCTCAAATGGGCTGAAACTAAGGCTTGGAATTGATCCTAAAAGATTGTGGAAGCTCTTAGGAAGAAGTTTTATGTTGGGAGCAAGAGGGTTTGAGCAGCCTATGGACCTCCCTAAATATTTTTCTCCTCTTTGCTAGTTTCGGCCATGGGGTCTATTTATAGCAAGGGGATGGTGTTGGCTTGGCTTAAGTACGTTCTAGAGGATTACTTACCTCCTCTATTAGCTGATTGGGTGATCAATTGGCTGGAGATAGGCTTGGATGCTTCTCCCTAAGTTTGTCATGATGAATTTCATCTCTTTGTCTCTTGTCCATTGGCCATTGTGGGAGGTTACTTGTGAGTTGTTGTTTCACTTGCTAATGAGCTTACACCTCACTTCTTAGGCTTAGCAAATGGTGACACATATGCCTAGCCTTCATCATTACCATTAACCATGGTAAGGGGGGTTTCATGTGTAGTTTTCCTCCCATTGGGTGGCTTGGGAGGTGGAGAAAATGGCCTTGTGTTGGCCGTGCCACTTCATGGAGAGAATGTGTTTAGAGTGAAGGAGGTGGTGACACCTCATCCCATGCATAACCATGAATGTTAAGCCATGGGTAATGGGCCTTAAGATGGGCTTAATTAAGTGTTAAATAAGCCTTTAAGATGGTTTAACCCAATTAAATATGAAGAGGCTAAAGATGAATTCATTTCTTCTTTAATTCCCATTTTAATTAATTATTTTATTAACTAAAATTGGTGGAAATTATTTTATTAATCAATTTATTAATTGAAAATAATTTCAAATTAATTAATTGATTATTTTTGTCATTTTTGTTATTTTATGATTTTAATTTTCATTTTAATTATGTCATTTAATTAAAATTTTGAAAATTAAATCATTAATCATTTTAATTAATCAAAATAATTTTGAAATTAATTATTTGATTAATTTTATTATTTTTATTTCATTTTTATCTATTTTAATCAAAATAGATAGGTGTTGACCAATTTTGACTTGGGTTGACCGAAGTTAGCCCAATTGATCAAATTGATTTTAAGATGTCGATTCTTGTGATTTTGTCATTGTGGTGTTTTAAATGTGTTAGTGGGTGAAAAGGTTGATTTATGGGTCGACAAGGTAGGTAATTGAGTGCAGTTCGACTAATTTGACTAAGGTTGACTTTTTATGTCAAAAGGTTGACCTATGGGGTCAACAGTGTAGGTCATTAGGTCTGGTTTGACCAATTTGACCAAAGTTGACTTTTTAGGTCATAGGGTTGACCTATTGGGTCAACAGTGTAGGTCGTTAGGTCTGGTTTGACCAGTTTGACCAAAGTTGACTTTTTAGGTCATAGGGTTGACCTATGGGGTCAACAGTGTAGGTCATTAAGTCTGGTTTGACCAATTTGACCAAAGTTGACTTTTTAGGTCATAGGGTTGACCTATGGGGTCAACAGTGTAGGTTAGTAGGTCTGGTTTGACCAGTTTGACCAAAGTGACTTTTTAGGTCATAAGGGTGACCTATGAGGTCAACAGTGTAGGTCATTAGGTCTGGTTTGACCAATTTGACCAAAGTTGACTTTTTAGATCATAGGGTTGACTATGGGGTCAACGGTATAGGTCATTAGGTGCGGTTTGACCAATTTGACCAAAGTTGACTTTTTAGGTCGAAAGGTTGACCTATGGGGTCAGCGAGTGTAGGTCATTAGGTGCGGTTTGACCGATTTGACCAAAGTTGACTTTTTAGGTCATAAGGGTGACCTATGGGGTCAACGGGGTTGGTCGATTAGGTGCGGTTTGACCATTTTGACCAAGGTTGACTTTTTAGGTCATAAGGTTGACCTATGGGGTCAACAGGGTTGGTCACTGGGCCTGGTTTGACCATTTTGACCAATGTTGACTTTTTAGGTCATAAGGTTGACCTATGGGGTCAACAGGGTAGGTCATTAGATCTGGTTTGACCATTTTGACCAATGTTGACTTTTTAGGTCATAAGGGTGACCTATGGGGTCAACAGGGTTGGTCATTAGGTCTGGTTTGACCATTTTGACCAAAGTTGACTTTTTAGGTCATAAGGTTGACCTATGGGGTCAATAGGGTTGGTCATTGGGTCTGGTTTGACCATTTTGACCAATGTTAACTTTTTAGGTCAAAAGTTATTGACCCATTGTAAAATGAGGTCAACAAAATGGCCCCCAATATGTGTAGAATACTATATAAGTATTCTGCACATATTGGCGTTGACCGAATTGGTCTAAGAGATGTTTCATAATGATCAGGAAAGGAGGGGATGTCATATCGCTCTCAGAGGATGTCAGATGTCTTTTATGTTGGTTTGAGATTTTCTTCTTGTATTTGAGAAGAAATTTATTGGGAGGAAAAATGAATGTCATATTTTATTTTTCAAAATGTCGGTGTCGATATTTTGATAAAGGAATACCGTGATTTCCGTGTCAGGAAAGGACGTGTACCTTATAACAGGAGGGAGAAAATGGATGTTATTTTCCATTTCTCAAAATGTCAATGTTAAGACTTGGTTAGAGGAAAGCCATAATTTCCGTGTAAGGAAATGACTTGCATCCAATAACTGGAGAGAGAAAATAGATGTCATTTTCTATTTCCCTCAAAATGTCAATGTCAAGATTTGGTTAAAGGAAAGCCGTGATTTCCACATCAGGAAAGGACTTATATCCAATAACCGAAGAGAGAAAATAGATGTCATTTTCTATTTTCCTCAAAATGTCGATGTCAATATTTTGTTAGAGGAAAGCCATGATTTCCGTGTCAGGAAAGGACTTACATCCAATAACCGAAGAGAGAAAATAGATGTCATTTTCTATTTCACTCAAAATGTCGATGTCAATATTTGGTTAGAGGAAAGCCGTAATTTTCACATCAGTAAAGGACTTATATCCAATAACCGAAGAGAGAAAATAGATGTCATTTTCTATTTTCCTCAAAATGTCGATATCAAGATTTGGTTAGAGGAAAGCCGTGATTTCCGTGTCAGGAAAGGACTTATATCCAATAACCGAAGAGAGAAAATAGATGTCATTTTCTATTTTTCTCAAAATGTCGATATCAAGATTTGGTTAGAGGAAAGCCGTGATTTTCGTGTCAGGAAAGGACTTATATCCAATAACCGAAGAGAGAAAATAGATGTCATTTTCTATTTTCCTCAAAATGTCGATATCAAGATTTGGTTAGAGGAAAGCCGTGATTTCCGTGTCAGGAAAGGACTTATATCCAATAACCGAAGAGAGAAAATAGATGTCATTTTCTATTTTCCTCAAAATGTCGATATCAAGATTTGGTTAGAGGAAAGCCATGATTTTCGTGTCAGGAAAGGACTTATATCCAATAACCGAAGAGAGAAAATAGATGTTATTTTCTATTTTCCTCAAAATGTCGATGTCAATATTTGGTTAGAGGAAAGTCATGATTTTCGTGTCAGGAAAGGACTTATATCCAATAACCGAAGAGAGAAAATAGATGTTATTTTCTATTTTCCTCAAAGTGTCAATATCAAGATTTGGTTAGAGGAAAGCCATGATTTTCGTGTGAGGAAAGCCATGATTTTCGTGTCAGGAAAGGACTTATATCCAATAACCGAAGAGAGAAAATGGATGACATTTTCTATTTTCCTCAAAATGTCGATATCAAGATTTGGTTAAAGGAAAGCCGTGATTTCCACATCAGGAAAGGACTTATATCCAATAACCAGAGAGAGTGGCGAACTCATTAATATTTTTTATGGGAATTTCCGCTGGGGTTTTGACCTATATAGGTCGAAAGTTAATTCTCATGTTTGGTTATCATAGATTATTCATTTTGTCATTTATTGATTTCAGGACCTGTCGACATATCACAGACAATGGGGATATATTTTTCTTCAACACTTTATTTTATTTCCATAAAAAAAGTCACCAGTACATATTTATTGCAAACAAAAGCTTACAGTACATACATATGTACATATCATATAGCACGCTGCAACAAACTACTTGATATTTTATATGTCGACGGCTACCGATATATCACACATCGACAACTATAGATATATTATATGTCGGGAGTTCTTCACATCATGTTGTAGATTTGGAGATTATCAGATCGTCCATAAACGTCCTACACTCCAAAACATCATTCGTCGAACATGTTTCAGGTGTTCAAACATTCACGGGCTCACAACAGTTCCAAAGGCTTTAGTCCTTCGAGCTCTGGTATTGGTTGATATCCGTCTGGTCGTTTGTCAAGTTTCATTCGTCGCAAGGTGATGGAGATTCGTGGCTTGTTAACATTGGGTATGCAGTGTTTTACAAAATCTGCACCGTTCCCTTGGAACAGAAGAACTGATCCTCGAGTTAAAAGGACGCGGCATGTCCCTTCAAATTCTCCGGGTCCCAAGATTTGTATCTCTCTTCCGAATATCACGGAGCAGTGATTCATTAAAGAGAGAGTACAAAATGGTCTTTTAAAATCATGATTTGTCGATGTGAGGAGGGATACAATCCCCTTTATCATACATATTAATGATGCGGTTATCGGGAACACAATCCGCAGGTATGATCCCCCAGTAACGAGTCGTCGATAATTTGGATTATCACAACGGGTAAAGGGTCGACTTGTTCATGTCGTAGAATCCCAGGAAGATTTCCTTCTTTGTCTCTTGCATAGTTATAGCAACATCCGTATTGAATGGTTTGCCTACCCTTACCTCGAATCCATTTACTAGGTTCAGAATAGGTCCTCCTTCGAAGGCGTCCAGCCCTACCATGATCTCGGGCTTCTATGATGTGGTTGATGATAGCAGCTTGTTCAGTTTCATCAAATATTCTGGTAAAAAGTTTAAGACCATCCAGAATATTTATTGTTCTTTTATTCACATATTTATATTGTTCGAAAGTTCTCCACTCAATGGCACGAATTCGTCGTATCTCTTCATCTGAGTGATTCTTTTTGTCTGATACCCTCGAATATTGAGCGAGTGTGACCGATGGTGGAGTGACGACTGCTTTGCCATCCTCTTTTTACGTAAAGTCTAGATTTGTCCTTTCAGATATTATTTCCTCAAACGGAGTATTGATAGTCCGTGATTTTAACTGACTCATATCTTCCATGTCTTGTTTCTCTTGTAATTGTTTTTGTCGTTTTAGTCGTTTATTGCGATTTCGTCTTTGCGATCTGGTGAATCCTGTCGTTGGATTTTTGGTTCCTGATGTTGATGCTCCTTGTACAGGGGCAATCATGAATTCTGCTTCATCTGAGCTATCACTGATTGTGAAGTCATATTCTTCGGGTTGTCGGAGTTTGAATTCTATCAAAAGTGTTTGCGGATTAACTTCATTGTGATTTACCGGATAAAGTAACGATCCATGATATATGGATTCAACTGCAGATAGGTCGAAATCAAAGTGAATTCTGGTCCCCGCATCTATATGTCGACGGTCCAAGGCAAAAGTCATATTATTTCGGAATGAGAAAAATAATCTGTCTTCAGGCATTTTTCCTGAAAATATCAAGACAGAATATCATTTTAGATTTTCAAATGTTTGTTTAACAAATGAAAGAGATGTCACAAAACATCAAAAATGATTTTTTTGAAAGGAGAATTTATTGTCCCAGTTTATAAATAAGTCTTTATTCATTTCCATTTTTTAATGTCGCGTAATATTTCTTTAGAAAACGTCCATTGATTGGAGGTAAGATTCTTTCTCCTTGACAATCCACCAATTGGTAGGATCCTCCAGAATATGTCTTTTCGATTACATATGGACCTTCCCATATGAGTTTGAATTTGCCACCTATCTTTCGATGAGCTAGTATAGGTCTTCGAAGAACTAAAACTAATTCACCGATTCGAAAGGTTCTAGGACGAACTAGTTTGTCGTGAGCTCGTATCATTTTTGCTTGATATAATTCGAGATTTTGTTGGGCTTGCGGACGTTTGCCCTCAAATTTTCAAGTTCTTCAAGTCGCAACTTGACATTTTCTTCTTCGGTTATTTTATCGATTATTGCGATTCGAGAGAAGGAATTTGGACTTCTAGAGGCAAAATGGCTTCAGAACCATATACCAAAGCAAATGGTGTAGACCGTGTTGGAGTTCGGTATGTAGTTTTATAAGCTCATAAAGCTTCTATTAGTCGTTCATGCTACTGTCTCGGGCTATTACTTAACGTCTTTTTCATGATTTGGACTAACGTTTTATTGAAAGCTTCAGCTAATCCATTGGCTTTAGGGTAATAGATTGTGGAATATCTCCAGTTAATTCCATGCCTCTGGATAAAGTGATTCATTTTTGTGTTTTTAAAGGCCAATCCATTATCTGATACGACTCTTCGAGGAATCCCAAATCTATAAACGATATGGGTTTTAAAGAAGTGGAGAACTTGTTCTGCCTTGACTTCTCGAAGGGGTATTGCTTCACCCATTTAGAAAAATAGTCGATGAGTTGCCGGAATAAATTTATGGCCCTTGGAAGATGGAGGATCTATAGGGCCCACTATGTCGGTACTCCGACATTCAAATGGCCATGATGCAATAGTTGGATGTAAGACATTTGGAGGATGGTGTAAAACTACTCCATGTATTTGACATTGATGACATTTCTTTGTAATGTCAAGACAATCTGTCATCATTGTTGGCCAATAATAACCCATTCTTTTTATTTTCATTTTCATTTTGGGCCCAGATTGATGTGCACCACATAAACCTGAATGAACTTCTTTAACAATCTCTCGAGCTTCAATTTGGTTTAAACATCTTAACCACAATTGATCAAAAGATCATTTGTAAAGGACGTCATTTATTAGAGCATATGATAATGCTCTTTGTTTAATTTGGTTGGCAATAGAACTATTTTCAGGTAATTCTCCAGTTTGTAAATATTTGATGATTGGCTGTCGCCAATCATCCTTCTCGTCATTTATTGTCATTGTCATATTTTCACCGATTTTATGCAAATTATCCATATCGATTTGAGAAAGAACTTGTCGTCCTTTTATAGAAATCGGTATGTCATCTTCTTACGGACACGCAAATTCCTTTGCAAGTTTTGCCGAGCATCCGCTAGAGAATTGTCTCGTCTCGGGATTAAGAAGAATGTTACATCGGGAATTTGTTGAAGTAATTTCAGAGTGTAACGGGAATATTGTTCAAGTCGTGGTTTCGAGAATTTTGTATTTGCCAGCAATTTGATTGATAATTAACTGGGAATCTCCATAGATATCAATATTCTCAATTTCCATTAATATTGTCAATTCTAGACCGGTTATGAGCGCTTCATATTCGGCTTCTTTATTCGTGCATGGTTCTGTCAAATGATAGGAAAAGGGCATCATCATTTTGTCTGGAGTAATGAAAATTAATCCTACTCAGACTTTGCACTGGTATGATTGTACTGCTTATCTTTGTCTTTCCATGCGGACGATGCTCCGTCGAAGTAGAGTTCCCATCGTTGCATGTTAGAATTTTTTACTTCGATATTTGTTCATCGGGTAGATCGTCATTAAGGGGTGATCCTGTTGGAATTGGGTGTGCCGCTAAGAAATCTGCTAGGATTTGTCCTTTAATAGAACGTAGTGGTACAAATGTTATGTCGAATTATAACAAGATCATTGCACGTCTTGCTAATCTCCCAGAAAGTGTCGGTCGTGTTATTAAATATTGTAACGGGTTGACTCTTGAAATAAGAGTTACTTTATGAGAAAGCATATAATGTCTTAGCTTTTGAACTGCGAAGATCAAGGCTAAACAATGCTTCTCAATTGTCGGATATTTTATTTCCATTGGAAGTAAACAACGACTCAAGTAGTATAACACATTTTCTTTTCCTTCATCATTTACTTGTGCTAGTAAAGCTCCAAGTGAATTGTCCAATGTCGCGGTGTAAAGGATTAAAGGTCTCCCTAATACGAAGTGCTGCTAAGACAGGAGGGGTTGTCGGATATTGTTTAATGTCTTCAAAAGCATGTTGGCATTTTTCATCCCACACGAATTTGGCATCCTTTCTAGTAAGGGCAGTAAGGGGTTGACATCTACCCGATAGATTGGAAATGAAAGATGAAGATGGGTGGCCCCGAGCCGCCAATCAGAAGCTAGCAAGAAAAGAAAGACAAACACCGAGGAAAGCAAGAAAAATCAAGTCGATTAGTTTCCATGGCGAGGAGGGCGGGCTCGTCGGCGCCGCGCCCGCGGGGAAATTGAGGTAAGGAGAGCTACGCTCTTTGCTACTCGAAAGAAGGAATAAGAATCTTGTATTCGCAAGATGTTGACTAAACTAGCAGCATATCAACACGAGGAAACAACCACCTTCGCCGACACACACATTTCAAAGATATCGGTTCTATGGGGAACCTAAAAAGAGAAAACAAGCTCAGAACATGAAAGGATAAGGGGAACTGCGAGAAGATAGAGCGGAAGAGATTGCCTCGACGCCAGGACATAGATACCATATATGAAGAACCTTGTTAAGGAGAAGCAACCCCGGAGGATGTCCAGAGACGGGGCAATCCCGAGGAGCCAAGGTATGCGGGAGAACGTGACGGGATTGAGTCATACATCCCATGATACGTTACTAGGCCTTGTCGCTTGCGGATCATCCCAGAATATGAACTAGAAAGAATGCGAATGTTGAGAAGAAGACTTTCGAATACTTTGAAAGGATTAGAGGCAAAGAAGATCGGCATTTTGGAAGGCCTTGAGTTACACATTGGTGTATTCTAGGAGTACGACAACCGACGGTGTGGATTGCATCTTAGAACTTTAGAAAATGGGTCGAGTAAGTGATGGGGAGAAAGACTTATTCGGAACCCCGGAAATGGATGCCGAGGGAAAGGAAGTGTTACAATACAATGCGGATGTTGCTATAATTTCGCGAGAGGACAGAAAAGGAAATCCACCATGGATACTCCCGTCACGGTGAGGTGGATCCGATGCGGGGATAATTAAAAGAATGGTGAAAAGAATGATAACGTAAGTGCGCGATTGTTGCATACTAAGCAGGTTGCATCATCGATATTTATCGAAGGGCGACGCATACCTCCACACATAGACCACCATGACTTTGTCGAACTTTTCTGCCTCGGTTTCGTTCGTCAACCAGCTCTGATATCATGTTCGGATCGACCTCCGGATAGCGAGGCACAGGTAAGTTCCGGGCCGGTGGAGATACCACTTCCGGTAGGTTCCGTCATAATATTACAAGGAAATGGAGCGGAACATCGCAAAACATTGTATACGGGAGTGCCAATGGGGCGGATCTCCGTCACTGAAGGATGGATGACGAGAGGCGCCTTACCACTTCCGAGCGGATCCGGAGGTGGAGAGTCTCCGGCCTACAGTGGCAGGTTACATGGGAAATAGCACACCTCGATGCACATCCATGCGGCACTCACCGGGGCCGGCGGAAGGTGATGTTATTGACCGTGTATCTCATTATTCAGACATGGATTTTTTAACAAATATTTCTTGGATGGATCAACAAAGAATCATACATAGTCGTTTTGAGTCATGGATTGTGTGAGAAAAATTTCGGATCGAGTTGTATGATGTATCTTGGCTTGAGGTGGAATGAAAGTGACCATGTCGCATTTTGCCTTCACCTCTTTTATTGCAAATTGGTAGGAAACGCCATTAGAGTTAAATGAACTTTGAACGAAAGACGAGAAAGAAAGAAGAGAAATAAATAAGAATCTTTCTTAGAAATCAAAATATTCGAAAGGGCAGTACATGAACACCGAATAAGGTGCGTGAATAAACAACAAAAATAAAATTGGATCATTGAAGGACAAACAAAATGAAAATGAATCTCAAATGGAATTACAATCTCCCGTCCCCATCTCTTTCAAATCCTTCAATTCTTCCTCGGTCAAAATCTACTTCAAACTACTTTGGAAACCCTCTTTCGGGATGGTTCTTCCTCGGAAAATTCACACTTCCAATTCCCAAAAATCCTACACCTTTTTCGTCACATCGAGATCCTTTTGATTTTACGTGATCTCCTTTCCCTCTTGTACGGAGATTGGTAGGTCTATTGACACGTAGCCACGAACTTGGGTTCGGGTTTGGATTACGATGGCATGAGGCCAGATCCTTCTTCGTACGTACAACAGAGGCGGTACTGGTCGGTTCGTTTAAGTCGATGCCATAAATTCCGACTCTCACACAGAGATCGATACCTAAATTTCGATTCTCTTTCGAATTGATACCTAAATTTAAATTCTAAAATTCGAGGCCCAGTCTATAATTCCGGTTCTCATTTCGAGTCAATTATCCCAAATTCGACTCTCTGCTCGAGATCAATACTTAAATTTCGATTCTCTTAAATTGATACCTAAATTTCAATTCTAAACTTCCGAGACTGGTACCTAAATTCCAGTTCTCATTTTGAGGTCGGTACACCTAAATTAGAAGCTCTCCTTTCGAGATCGATACCTAAATTTTCGATTCTCTTTCGAATTGATACCTAAATTTCAATTCAAAATTTCCGAAATCGAGTACCTAAATTCTAGTTCTCATTCGAGATCGATACCTAAATTTCGATTCTCATCCGAATTGATACCTAAATTTTAATTGAAATTTCAGTAGTACACAAATTCCGGTTCTCATTTCGGTCGGTACACAGAATTCCGACTCTCCTTTCGAGATCGATACCTAAATTTCGATTTTCTTTCGAATTGATACCTAAATTTCAATTCTAAACTTAAGTGGTACTAAATTCCGGAGTTCTCATTTCGAAGATCGGTACCTAAATTCGACTCTCCTTTCGAGATCGATACCTAAATTTCGATTCTCTTTCAAATTGATACCTAAATTTCAATTCTAAACTTCCGAGTAGTACCTAAATTCAGTTCTCACTTCAAGGAATCGGTACCTAAATTCGACTCTCCTTTCGAGATCGATACCTAAATTTCGATTCTCTTTCGAATTGATACCTAAATTCAATTCTAAACTTAGAAGGCCAGTACCTAAATTCCGAGTTCTAACTTCGAGTGTTACCGAATTCCGACTCTCCTTTCGAGATCGATACCTAAATTTCGATTCTCTTTCGAATTGATACCTAAATTTCAATTCTAAACTTCCGAGTAGTACCTAGAGATTCAGTTCTCATTTTCGAGTCGGTACTGAAATTTCGACTCTCCTTTCGAGATCGATACCTAAATTTCGATTCTCTTTCGGAATTGATACCTAAATTTCAATTCTAAACTTCCGAGTAGTACCTAAATTCCGGTTCTCATTTCGAGGTCGGTACTTAAATTCCGATTCTCCTTTCGAGATCGATACCTAAATTTCGATTCTCTTTCGAATTGATACCTAAATTTCAATTCTAAACTTCCGGGACGGAACCTAAATTTCGAGTTCTCACTTCGAGTCAATTACCTAAATTCGACTCTCCTTTCGAGATCGATACTTAAATTTCGATTCTCTTTCGAATTGATACCTAAATTTCAATTCTAAACTTCCGAGAGGTGATACCTAAATTCCGAGTTCTCATTTCGAGTCAGTACCTATATTCGAAGCTCTCCTTTCGAGATCGATACCTAAATTTCGTTTCTCTTTCGAATTGATACCTAAATTTCAATTCTAAATTTCGAGCCGGTACTAAATTCGAGTTCTCATTTTAGAAGTCAGTACCTAAATTCCGACTCTCCTTTCGAGATCGATACCTAAATTTTGATTCTCTTTCGAATTGATACCTAAATTTCAATTCTAAACTTCCGAGAGGCCAGTACATAAATTCCGACTCTCATTTCGGGAAAACTAGTACTGAAATTCTAGTTCTCGTACGAGATCGATTACCTAAATTATGATTCTCATCCTTTTTGAGGTGAGTACTAAATTTCGACTCTCTTTCGAGATTGATACTTAAATTTTAATTCTCATCCCTTTCGAGATCAGTACCTAAATTCTGATTCTCATCCTTTCAATCGACACTTAAACTCCGATTCTCACTCCGAGGCTGGTACCTAAGTTCCAGTTTTCTTCATAATCTCAAGGATGAAACCTGAGTTTCGATTCTCATTTCAAATCGAATTTCCTCAATTGATTTTTTAAACCAAACTTCGATCAAAATTAAAATTCGAAGCTAAAATCTAAACTCACACATCAAAGCTTGAAGACATAGAAATGAAATAGAGATCTAAATCAGATACCCCATATCATGTGATTTGGAGTTCACCTTCTTTTCCATTCCCCGGCCGAGAGTTCGGGAACCTCCGATCTTGGAGATATGCAGATACTCACGGCGAAAGTTCTTCTACTGCGATACGAGTTTATCATTTGGGAATGTGTTGGTTTTGTTGATCTCTTCGGTCAACGCCAATACGCGCGGTGTGCTCAGTCGGTACACCACACCTATTGGGGGTCCGTTTGTTGACCTCATTTTTTATGAGGTCTTCTCTTCCCTCTTTAGTGTTTAGGATCTAGCCTTAGGCTTTTCCTTTGACTATCTTAGAGGACTAGAAGTGGAACCCACCCTTTAGAGGATTTAAACACCTCTTGACTCCCTGCAAACCCCACAAGCTTGATTCTGAGCCCCTAATCACCTAGAGGGTTGAAATCAAATGTGAAGGTTTAGTTGAGTTACCTATAGGACTCTTTGGCCTTAGGGCCTGCAGGTGGCACAGTGCAGTGAGGGTTGACACACGGTCACTACCTCATACTCTACACTCTCACACACAATCCAAATCCTAAAACCACACTCATACCCAACTTGACTCTTTGACTCATGTAGGTAATTCATATGGATGGACCTTAACCCTAAGCCCACTGACGGTTAAAAGGGTTAGGAACAACATAGTCGATACCTCGATGAGTCCTCTCATAGCTATTATAGAGAACTAATATGACTTCATGGCTCGGCAAGTGATTCCATTTCACTCATATTTGATCGATCTTCATTCTTCCAAAATTTCAATTTTTGACGGGAGACCCTACGTAATCGAACACCAACCGAAAACCATGGCTTGGACGAATCGAAGCCAAAATGGCTTCTCTCCCATGCCATTTTAATCAAGCTCTTTACACATGGCATTGGCCGATTGCTTGCAAACCTCCGGCTACGACCCTCCTAACGAATAGTGACTTTGACCACAGCCCGGCCAGCCACCGAGCCGCCGGGAAAACACCGTGGCCGAGACCTTGGAATGAGCCCCGAAGTTTTCAATTCGCCTGGCCGGGGGCGCCCCCGCCTCCCCAATGGCTGCCATGGTACATTCTTCTCTTGCATCGACGAGCCGATCCCAAAGCCCTAACTCCCCCACAGGAGGCCCTCCGGCCATGCATTTAAACACCACCTCTCTCGGCCATGGGGGGTCTTCCGAAACAAACCTACCGAAACTGCGAAATATTCTGAGACCACTCTCCACACTTAGAGCAATTGATCTCCAGTGTCCATTTGCCTCAATCCCCATTATCGAGCTCCAATTTCGAGTCCGAATTCAACCCGAAAACGGGACACTTCACTACGGTGAGCCAATCTCAAATTGATTGGTCCTACACCTTCACCAGGACCAGGAGAAGTTCCACTAGTGAAAACCCCCTCTCCGGGCACCACCCGAGTTGCTCCGGCCTCGAAGCTTTGTGATCGGGCGTGGTCACTTTTGTACCTAGGCAATTCACCGAGGCCAAGGGACTTCATGCGGGAGCTTGCTTGGACCCGATCGAACGTGACACAACTCTCGGATCGAAGCTTCACTTCTTTCACGAGCAAAGGTATGAACTCTCTCTTCCTCCAGGAGCTCCACAGGGAGATTCCATTTGATATGAATCAGATTTCGTGCATGTTTCTTAGTATGGATGTGTTCGTCCTTCAAGACGAATCCATAGAGCATAAGAACACAAAAATACGTGAGAATCTAGTGAGTTCTTAGGGTTTAGTGGCGGAGCCGGTCACGGGTGCACACAGGTCGTAGACGATGACGAGCGAGTCGGATCGAGCGTGTATCGAGCGCACGGTCGGGATCGAGCCGGACAGCGCGATGGTACATGAACCGCGGGCCACAGAGCGGCGAGTCGGATGGCCGCGCCGAACCGGAAAACGCGCGTGGTACATTCCGAATGCTAAGGATGTGCTTATTGTCGATTCGGATAAATAGAAAAAAATAGAATTTTATGGATTTATTTAATTACTGAGAACTTAGAAAATCCATAACATTGTGTAGAAAAATCCTAAAAATAAAATAAAAATACCCTCTTGCTCGATTGAACGAGAGGAGAATAATGTGGAAAAGAAATCAATTAATTTCATTTAGTATTTTATTTTTAATGATTTAATAATGCTCTACACTATTTGATTCTCCATGCACATAGACAATTCACCATGGCATGAGACCATAGAGCTTTTGAAGCCTACGGAGCTTGGGAACATTCACGAATTTTTCTGAGTCGAGCCATCCCTATGAGAAGTTATTGATTTTAAGATTCATATTCTTGTTTTTGAGTATTTTAATTCCAATAATTAGCATGTTGAGAAATAAATTCTAGGAAAATTTGGTGATGCTGTAGGACTGGAAACCAAGAAAAATAGGTTTTGAGTTAATTCATGGAGTAACTAGGTAGCTAAACACCCAAATTGAACTTTAATTAATTAGGGTTAAGCATACATCAAATTGACTTGAAAATAATTCTCCATAATCCTTTGGGTCGGGGAGAGTCTCCACATAAAATTTGAAATCAATTGGACTTGATTTGATCCACCAAATGGGTTGATTAAGCCCCATGGTAAAATTAAACACAAAATTTCATAACTCACAAAGTCTTCAAAAATTCACAAAAAATGGTTTTGGAGAACACCGATATGAGAGGCTTAGGAAAATTAAAATTGTAATTTTCTAAACAAGTTTATTTTTATCATTATTTTAATATTTTTAATAATTAAAAAATATTAAAAATCACCAAAATGTCACATTTTGAATTCTAATTACTTAGGAACAAACCAAGTATTTTTTAAGTCCACGGATAAGATATTATTGAATTTTAAAGGAGCGATGTAATTTTTAATATTAAAAAATGTATTTTCCAACCCTTTTCACTAAAATAATTCTAATAAATCAAAGAAAAATCAGAAAAATACAAAATTTGTTTTTCTGGACTCCTTGAAGATCGAGAGATTTAATAAAAATATAAAATCCTTTTTTTCAAGTTTAATTTTATTTTAAAATTAATTAATACTCCAAAACTCAAAATAATTCTAATAAATAAAATATAATTCAAAAAATAACCAAAATTGGTCCAAATGGTGTCTGGTGGGTAGGAACATCCGCCATTTCTCAAGGATAGGAAGTATTTCCTTGGTCATGTTATTGAATTTTCCTTGAAAACCCATATTTTCCATTAAAAATAATTACATAAATAAATTAAATATAGAAAAATCACATTTTTCTCATAATGTCTTAATTGATATGAGTGAGATTACATAAAAATTTGAAGTTCATTTGAGCTTAATTTAGTGAGTTATAGAATTATTAAGCTTGAAGGGCAAAAATGATGGTAAAATTTTAACCTTTAATTAGAATTTTAGGATTAATCAAAAGGGGAGGGTAAAATATTTGATTTTAAACTGGATTCTTGAATGATTGAAACTTAAATGATTAATGGTAGAAAGCACTCTTAGCAATTTTAAAAAAATAATTAAAATAAAACTTTAATTAATTAATTAATTGAAATTTATGAAGAATAATAGAAGTGGAATTAAAGTAGGGATATTATTAAGAGGACATTTATTCTTTAATTTAAAAAATCCCTAAATAAATCACTTGATAATACTTAAGTCTTAATTAAAATTAAGGTAATCTCGATTAAATTAAAATTAAAATTAAATTAAAATGAAATTAAATTAAATTAAAAGTAAAATAAATTGAAATTAAATTAAATTAAATTAAATTAAATTAAATTAAAATTAAATTAAATTAAATTAAAATTAAATTAAATTAAATTAAATTAAAATTAAAATTAAAATAAAATAAAATTAAATTAAACTAAATTAAAAATTAAATTAAATTAAAAACGAAAATTAAATTAAAATTAAATTAAATAAATTAAATTAAATTAAATTAAATTGAATTAAATTAAATCAAAATCATTTATCAACAAAAGGCTTAAATTAAATCATTAAAATTAAATCTAAAATAATTTGAACAACATTCCGAAAATTAAATTGATTTTTTATAATCGAAGTCGAAATTAAATTAAATCATTAAGTTTAAATCGTTAAAATACTTAATAATTTGATTTGCCTTTTTAAAGCTCTTATTATTATAACTCTTAAATGGTATAGTGAGGTAATTATCGCTATAGGATATTGATGTCACAGTTCCTTTAGTACGAAGGAAACCAAAACTTAAACCCCTGGATGATTAATTCACTTGTATAATTAATTCTCTTGGACTTAAAACAATCCTAGAGGTATTGAAAAAGATGTTTAAGACTCGTCTTAAGCACTTCTCAATATAGACAGGATGTTTATAAGATCGGTGAATTTAATTGTTTCTTTGATAGAAAGAAAATCTTCCTTAAACCAAAACAAAGAACCTAGACGTTATAGGAGATATTGCGTATAGGATTAGGACTTTGGTAGACAACCAAAACCTCTCCCTTAGCTTTAGATACTTGTTGAAATATTTAAATGCCTTAACATGTGTTTAAGTGTAGCTTGGGATGATGGGAAGACCCTCCGGGTACGCTTGTACGTTGTTGCGGTTACTTGTTACGATAATACTTACATACTGCTTTGTTCTTTACTTTTCTTGCATGATAAGCAATGTTGCATAAGAAAACCAAAACCTTTAGGGTAGTCACGGAATTGGAAACGAAACTAAATTAAAAGTCAACATAGATAAAATTCACCGCCACGAAGCATTGAAATATAAAACAACTAAAGTTTAATCTGAAACAAAACAACAAAACTACGGTACAGTAAATTAAAAGTATCTTGTTGAATGATCGGGAATATCTCGGATGATGTAACCCACGTGTTGCTAACGGGATTTCCCACGGTCTAAATGAAAGTGTGGAACTCACTCGATTGAGTTTAGCGAGTGTCTGGATAAGTGAATTCGATGAAAATAATGAATGTAGGTATGACGGAACGTGGGATCTTAATCGGTTCTGTTTAAACAACTTTAAGATTTGTTCTAATTAAAACATTAAAAACACTTGGATTTTAAGATTTTTTTCTAAACCAAAACACTTATCTCATCTCCCGATTTCGAGGTAGTTTACTTTAGTACGACATAATCCTCCAGCCTTTAAGCGTTGCGTAATCATGTTATGTAAATTAAGCTACTAGCAGGTCTTAGAGACTCCGAGGTAGTCGTTTGATACTGACACCAAATATCCATTTCGAGGCTATTTGTATGATTATGTCACACAAGCTAGATACTAATTAATTAAAATTGGCGGGGATGGAAACATTAAGTAAATTTCCAGACGAGCCATAGAATAGTGTGAGGAAGTTGCCAAGATTCTTCTTGGATCCTCGGCTCTCCTACTTCTCTTCCTTTTGGACTCTGAAAAATAACTGTTCAAATTTGAGTCATTCCTATTGAAATTTCAAAAATTGATTGTTTGGCTCTAAACTTTGAAATTCTTTAGGCAAAACCACGATCATTTTCGAAGTTTCTTCGTGATTCTCGTCATAGATGTAATTAAAGGGCTTGCCCTTATGAGGGAACTTTAAGAACGGGTAATATAAACCCTGCTTAATTCCTTTATATTAAGCGGGGAACTTCTTAGAGCTTATAAAATTGGTTCGCGAATTAAAACGGATGTCACAAATCTTCTATTTTATTTAATCGAGCCCCATCATCAAGTAGTGTGTCTATTCTCCGGGATAGATATACGGTTGTGGTGCGGTGCTCGTTTATATAAACTATTCGTGATGTGAGATCAAGTTTGATTTCATATCTTAAAATTTTTAATGAAATTATTT
Source organism: Papilionanthe hookeriana x Papilionanthe teres (assembly GCA_022702705.1). Classification (NCBI taxonomy): domain Eukaryota; kingdom Viridiplantae; phylum Streptophyta; class Magnoliopsida; order Asparagales; family Orchidaceae; genus Papilionanthe; species Papilionanthe hookeriana x Papilionanthe teres. The sequence continues at coordinate 5,054,586 of CM040427.1, forward strand.
TCGAAATAAGAATGCTACTTTCTAAATTATATATATATATTTAAATAAATTTAAAATCTAAAATTCGCGAGCCGAATTGCAGCGAGACGACATTTTCAAAATACAACTCAACCTAAAAAATATGCGACGAGTAATTTGCATAGGAAAGAACTTATATCCGATAACGAAGAGATAAAATGAATGTCATTTTCTATTTTCCTCGAAGTGTCGATGTCGAATTTGGTTAGAGGAAAGTCGTGATTTTCGTATCAGGAAAGGACTTATATCCAATAGCACGGAGAAACTAGATGTCATTTACATTTTCTCGAAAATGTCGATATCGAGAGATTTGGTTAGAGGAAAGTCGTGATTTCCATATCGGAAAAGGACTTATGTCAATCGAAGAGAGAGATTAGATGTAATTTTTTCTATTTTCCTTAAAATGTAAATGTCAAGATTTGGTTAGAGGAAAGTCGTGATTTCCATATCGGAAAGGACTTATATCCGAAATCGGATAGAGAAAATAGATGTCATTTTCTATTTTCCTCGAAATGTCAATGTCGAATTTGGTTAGAAGTAGTGATTCCGTGCCCGGGGAAGGACTTATGTCAATATTTGGAGAGAAAAATAGATGTCATTTTATACTTTCTCGAAAGTGTCGATATCGAGATTTGGTTGCAGAGAAAGTCGTGTTCCATGCTCCGGGGAAAGGACTTATATCCGGAAATACTTCGGAGAGAAACTAGATGTCATTTTATATTTCTCAAAAATGTCGATGTCGAAGTTGGTTAGAGGAAAGTTGTGATTCAAGTATCGAGAAAGAATCTTATGTCCAAAATGCTTAGAAGAGAAAATAGATGTCATTTATTTTCTTGAAAATGTGATGTCGAATTTGGTTAGAGGAAGTCGTTATTTCCATATCGGAAAGGACTTGTCCAATAGCAGAACGAGAGAAAATAGATGTCATTTCTACTTTTCTACGAAATGTCGATGTCGAAGATTTGGTTAAGGAAAGTCGTAATTTCCGCATCGGGAAAGAACTTATATCAAATAACCGAAGAGAAAATAGATGTCATTTTCTACTTTCCTCGAAATGTCGATGTCGAAGATTTGGTTAAAGGAAAGTCGTAATTTCCGCATCGGGAAGAACTTATATCCAGAATACTTAGAAGAGAGAAAATGAATGTCATTTTATTTTCCTCGAAATGTCGATGTCAAGATTTGGTTAAAGGAAAGTCGTAATTTCCGCATCGGGAAAGAACTTATATCCAATAACTGAAGAGAGTGGCAAACTCACTAATATTTTGGTGGGAATATCTGCTGGGGTTTTGACATATACAGGTCGAAAGTTAATTCTCATGTTCATTTTGTCATTTATTGATTTCAGGACCTGTCGACATATCGCAGACAATGAGGATATATTTTTTTCTTCAACACTTCATTTTATTTCCATAAAAAGTCACCGGTACATATTTATTGCAAACAAAAGCTTACGGTACGTACATATGTACATATCATATATTGTGACTAACGACAATAACGATATTTGTGTCATGACTACCGATATGTCACACACATTGACAACTATAGATATATTATATGTCAGAGAGTTCTTCATATCATGTCATAGATTTGGAGATTATCAGATCGTCCATAAATGTCCTACCGCCAAAACATCATTCGTCGAACATGTTTCGAGTGTTTCGGACATTTATGGGATCGCGGTTCAAAGGCTTTAGTCCTTGAGCTATGGTATTGGTTGATATCGATGCAGTGGATTTGTCAAGTTTCATTCGTCGTAAGGTGGTGGAGATTCGTGGCTTGTTAACACGGGTATGCGATGGCACAAAATCTGCCTTGTTTCCTTGGAACATAGGCGATCCTCGGGTTAAAAGAACGGCATGTCCTTCAAATTCTCCGGGTCCCAAGATTTGTATCTCTCTTCCAAATATCACGGAGCAGCGATTCATTAAAGACGAGTACAAAATGGTCTTTCAAAATCATGACGTCAATGTGAGGGAGGATACGATCACAGCCCCCATCATACATATTAATGATGCGGTATCGGGAACACGATCCGCGGTATGATCCCCCAAGTAACAAGTCGTCGATAATTTGGATTATCAGCGGGTAAAGAGTCGACTTGTTCATGTCGTAGAATCCCGGAAGATTTCCTTCTCTATCTCTTGCATAGTTATAGCAACATCCATATTGAATGGTTTGCACCTTTTTCTACATGAATCCTTTTACTAGGTTAGAGACTAGGTCCTCCTTCGAAGGCGTCATTTTACACGATCTCTGGCTTCTACGATGTGGTTGATGATAGCAGCCTTTCCAGTTTCATCAAATATTCTGGTAAAAGGATTAAGATCTGTCCAGAATATTTATTGTTCTTTTATTCATATATTTATATTGTTCGAAGGTTCTCCACTTAATGAGCATGAATTCGTCGTATCTCTTCCTACGAGTGATTCTTTTTGTCGATACTCTTAAATATTGAGTAGGTGTGGCCAGGTGGTGGAATGATGAGCGCTTTGCCATCCTCTTTTTACGCGGGTCTCGTTTGTCGTTTCGATATTATTTCCTTAAACGGAGTATTGATAGTTCGCGATTTTGTGACTCATATCTTGGCTGTCTTGTTTCTCTTGTAATTATTTTCGTCGTTTTAGTCGTTTGTTGAATTTCGTCTTTGCGATTTGGTGAATCCTGTCGTCAGATTTTGGTTTACGATGTTGATGCTCCTTGTGCGGGCGGGTCATGAATTACTTCATCGAGCTATCCTTGATGGTGAAGTCATATTCTTCGGTTGTAGTTGAATTCTATCAAAGGTGTTTGCGGATTAACTTCCATTTGTGATTCACGAGATAAAGTAACGATCCATGATATATGGATTCAGCACATGTGAGTCAAAATCCGTGAACTACGGTCCCCTATTGTCTATGTCGACGATTAGAGGCAAAAGTCATATTATTTCGGAATGAAAAAATATTAATCTTAAGGCATTTTTCTACGAAAATATCGAGACGAGTATTATTTTAGATCTTCAAATGTTCGTCTAACAAATGAAAGAGATGTCACAAAACATCAAAGATGATTTTTGAAAAGGAGAATTTATTATCTGGTTATAAATAAGTCTTTATTCATTTCTTTTTTTTATGTCGCATAGTATTTCTTTAAAAAACGCCCATTGATTGGAGGTAGGATTCTTTCTCCTTGACAATCCAAAAATTGGTAGGATCTCACGGAATATGTCTTTCCATTACATATGGACCTTCCCGTATCGGTTGAATTTGCCACCTATCTTTCGATGAGCTGGTATAGGTCTTCGAAGGAGCAGCTCAATTCACGATTCGAAGGTTCTAGGGCGAACTAGTTTGTCGTGAGCTCGTATCATTTTTGCTTGATACAATTAGACTTTGTTGGGCTTGCGGATGTTTGCCCTGCAAATTTTGTGATTCTTGATCATAACTTGACATTTTTCTTCTTCGAGTTATTTTTATCGGTTATTGCGATTAGAAAGAAGGAATTTGGACTTCCGGAAGGCAAAATGGCTTCGGAACCATATGCAAAGCAAATGGTGTAGACCGTGTTGGAGTTCGGTATATGATTCTATAAGCCCATAAAGCTTTTATTAGTCGTTGTACCATTGTCTCGGGTTATTGCTTAATGTCTTTTGAATTTATGAACCAACGTTTTATTGAAAGCTTCAGCTAATCCATTGGCCTTAGGGTAATAGATTGTGGAATATCTCCGGTATTCGATCCCATGTCTGGATAAAGTGATTCATTTTTGTGTTTTTGAAGGCCAATCCATTGTTTGATATGACTCTTTGAGGAATCCCAAATCTATAAACGATATGTGTTTTAAAGAAATGGAGGCATTGCCTTGACTTCTCGAAGGGTATTGCTTCTTTGCCCATTTAGAAAAATAGTCGATGTTTGCCAGGAATAAATTGATGGCCCTTGGAAGATGGAGGATCTATAGGGCCCACTATGTCGGTACCCCAACATTCAAATGGCATGACGCAATGGTCGGATGCGGGGACATTTGGAGGTTGATGTAACTCTCCATGTATTTGACACAGTGACATTTCTTTGCGGTGTCAAGGCAGTCGGTCATCATTGTTGGCCAATAATAACCCATTCTTTTTATTTTCATTTTCATTTTTAGGCCCGATTGATGTGCTACATAAACTGAATGAACTTCATACTTGATCTCTCGAGCTTCGATTTGAACTAAACATCTTAACCACATTTGATCAAAAGATCGTTTATAAATGACGTCATTTATTAGAGCATATGATAATTGACCCGACCCGCAATTACGCAAGAAATTAACTTCCAAAAGATGACCAAAAACTCGACCCGATTTATAAATAGCGGCTAGTGTGCAAAGTCTTAAAAGATATAAAAATTAGAAACTATTTTACACACTAAAAGTATTACGCAAGTATACGTATCGTTTCAAGTAATATAGAGTTTTCTTTAAAAACCCCAAGCATCGATCCCACGAGGAAGTGAAGTAAGAGGTCTTTAGTCAAATTCTAGTCTACTACTAATAGTCTTTAGTTTGGAATGTCGATTAAAATTGTGTTTTATCTAAAAACTACTCCTAAATGCAAGTGTTAAATGTAATAATAATTATAACTAAGTGCAAATAATAATTTTAAAGATAACCCTTTTGGATGAATTGGTTCTGAGAATTTTGAGATATTAAAAACTACTATTCTTATGTAATGAAATAGATAATGTATAGGATCGAGATGCATTTAATATTGTATGTGACAAATAGAGCAATCCTATTCTTTACCCTTTCGTCCAGCATAAAGAACATCGACTAATCCTATGCTTCGGTTACCGAATCTGCGGCTAGGCCGGGAGGATACCGCCGCCACTTCGGAGCTCCCACGTTCCCCTCGCCCGAGGGCTAACATCTACACTTCAAGCACCCAAACGATAGGACCGAATTAAGGATTTTAGCTCGTCACTCTAAAATCTCCAATTTTGCGCCCGATTAATATTATTTCCCTATTTATTCGCATTCAACTTCTATGAACTTCACCATTCATGGAATTTAAATGTGGTTCGTACTTAGTTGTAGAAAGCATAGCCCTCTCGGATCGTATGTTTTCACAACAAATTTTAATATTACAACAGGCCTTAATTGCAATGTAAATGAAGTGCAAGTAAAAACCATCACATTTATATCTAAATTAACTTCTAACATGCATCACAAAATCCTAAGCATGAATTCTACTCATTAGAAAAGAAAAGTAAATTGAAAACAATGGCATAATCATCTCATGTCACTATTTCCAAAGAAGAAGAAAGAGTAAGAGAGATATGTCACAAAGCATGAAGAAAACGCAAAGGAAACTTCATTTAAACAAAGCAGATCCACTACATAAATATTTACAAAATCATAAGATAATGAAGAACAATACTTAGCTTTTTCTCTTTGAAAGAAAGAGGAAGATCTCTCCCATAAAGTCTCCCGTCGATCCATGCAATGCTCATACAATCCCTTACAAATTCTCTCAAAAATCTTCTCTCCAATCTCTCCAAAAGGGTAGAAATCTACATTCCTACTCTTAATCTAAGAATCCTAAACATTCCTCTAAGTTTTTCTCCAATTTTTTCTCTTTAATCTTCTCTTAATCTCTCCTTTTTCTAACCTATATTCGCCATTTTTAAAGAGTTTGGACGAATTCCCAAGAGTTTCCTTACGCACCCCTTCGAAAAAGCGTCCAAATACGTCGAATATCGGCCCAAAACCGCCAAAAGTCGGTTCGTAGTCGTCCGGCCGCCGTCGGCGAGTTCGAGCTCGCTCGTCGGCGAGCTTTTCGGCCACTTTTCGGTGGTCTCGGAAAATCTCGCCGTCGGCGAGATGGCTCGAGCGGCCTCCACCGTTCGCTCCGTTCGACCCCGTTTTAGCTCTCGTTTCGCCCCGTTTCGGCTTGCGTTGCGCTCGTAAGAGATAGCCCTACAAAATAAACATAAAAACAACCTTTCTTTAAAGTGTAATCTCATTCAAAAATATGCAAAAAGTATAAAAGAGATTAAGCATCAAAAGACTTATCGAAAGGTGTCAGGGCAGAATTTCATTTCTTGCTCGTTTTTGCTCCAAATTGTACCATTTTTGTTTCCTTTTGCTCCAATCGTCATTTCTTGTACCTAAAACCAAAAAACATACAAAATACCTTCCTTTAAAGTGTAATATCATCAAAAAATAAGTAAAATGATATAGCAAAAAGCATATATATTTTAGGCGTGTCAAATACCCCCAAACTTAATCGTTACTTCGTCCTCAAGTAACACTTTTACTACATAAAAATATAACTCAAGGCAATGTAATTTTCACTCGTAAGACACTAAAATTTTTCATTTAAAAGAATATAATGGTTAGATTTTTAGAAAGAAATTTAGTAACTCGAGTTAACACTACAAGTGTAAGAATATTCAAGAATCAAGTCTAAGCGGTTCTAGCTTTCTATTTATTTCAAGATAAACCATAATTTGTTACATTAAGAATGCCTTGAAAGACTATGTGAAAAAGGAGTTCATGCAAACTTTTTCAAAATGTAGGCCAATATTTTAAATATAAATTCGAAATGAAATCAAGTTCTCCCTTTAGAGCGACTCAAGTGAAGCCAATTTTTTATTAGGTATCTCCTCAAGTTTCTCCTCATAAATATTTTTCTTTCTCTTTTTTTTTCTTTCGGGATCACTTTCAATCCCTTTTTTTTCACTCTCTTTTTTTTCTTTATTTTTTTATATGAGGATTACTGTATCTGGAGAGCCTGTAATGATTTTGAACTTCACTTTCCTCTTCCTAAAGTTCAAACTTAAATCATATCCTTACTTTATAATTATGTATGATCTTTATTATTCATCATAAAGTCACAATCTCTTCTTAACACATAATACTTTAAGTATCTTAATATTTCAAAAATACAGCTTTTCTTTACTTTAAATAAGTTAACTATAATCAAATTCTTTCCTACCAAATATCTTACCCTTATAAAATTAACTTTTATTACTAAAAACATTTCATCCAATCCTTCCATAATATTCAATTAAAATAAAAAGTTTTAGTTATCTCAAGCGAGGTACAATTGCCAGAAGTTATGTTAATAATTTTTTTGAAAATATAACAATTGAGAACAAATAAGAGTTAATATTTTTCTTCCCCCCAAACTTAAATTGTAAAATATTTTGCAATTAATTTCATAAAATATAGCAAGAAAAAAAAGTAAAGATTGAATATACTTACTACTACAACATTCTATCAAATTCATATTCATGCATAATCAGGATAAAATGACTGCAGGAGAAAGTAAATCTAGCCTAAAATATTCTTGTAATAAAATTACACTAAAAGGAAGTATTTTCATATCAAAATTTTATTTTTCTTCCTACCCCCAAACTTAATTTTTAACATATATAACATTTAGTACAGAAAATATAAGTAGGAAGAAAATAATTTAGAAATTCTATCTACCACAAATGTCTATCAAAACCATTTACAAGTATTCATTAGAGACGTAACAATATGCAGCAGAAAGTAAATCTAAACTAATCATGGTAGAATGAAATTAACTAAACCAAAGTCTAACTAGCATAGCATGTATCAGCAAGGGAATATAAAATGTTCTTCAAGACCTAAATAAAGTTGTAACACAAATATAAACACACATATAATAAATACAAACACAAATGATAAATGAGGATATTTCATCCTTTAACTCATCCAATCTCACTATGTTACCTTCAATTTCTAACGGAATCACTACACTAGTAAATTAGGTACTTTCAAATGATATTATAGATTATAATCTCAAAGATAAGATTATCCCCGATAAATTAGTTTCCGGACACCAATCTCAAGTATCATCTAATTCTTATAATTAAGCACCTATAACAGCTTATAAAGATAAGTGTAAGATCATCCATATGGTATTCATAAAATAGGTTCGCGACTCCTACCTAATGAAAATAAAGTTGTAGAAAGGAAGTAACAAACTAAGATGAAACTATAATAAGAAGTTAAGGAATCACCTCCTCAAGACACACAAAGATCAAACTACTAACAATCTAAACATCTACCAATCATCAATCAAACTTATCAATACATTATAAAGAAAACATCATACAACACTAACAATCACGACTCTCAAAACATATTAAATCAAAACACACCGATAACTATGGGTCGCCTCTCATAAAGCGCTCGGTTTAACGTCATTAGCCCGACATATGATTCCACCCGGATCAAAATTCCATTTAAGTAATCCTCGATCAATCGCCCAATCATTTCCGCATCCAGTGGATTCCTATAAAATCCTCAAATTTTAATTTTTCATTTAGCTCTTCAATTTCAGATTGGATTTATATCATTGTTCCTCATATTTCCTTCTAGATCCAATATTCTTCTATTGATTTTCCGAAATCGCATATTAATATCATCCTCGAAATCGATAAGAAATGGATCTTTATAAGATACTTCAATATCTTCCAAATTTTGGATCAAATTCTCTTTAAATAATTCAGCATTCAAGATCAAATTCTTCTATGTCACTCTTATGATTCAAGTTATCTTCCAATTCTTCCCCTTTATAATTATTAAATGATGGAGGATCTATCTTAGCTGAGAAAATAGGTTTTTTTAATTCTTTAGGAATTTCTTCCAAAGTGGTCTTTCAATATTCTTATCCTCTTTTCTCAACTCAAAGTTCTTTAGAAATATATCCTCAAATTCTCTTCCAAGTCTTAGTTCAATAATTTTCTCTTGTTCATCATTCAATTCAGGTTTTTCTTGTGATTGAGTCGCATCTAAAGATATTAAGACCGGTCTGTGTAGATGAATTCCCTAAATAGATAGGCTTTAAAATTGTATGGGGTACATCCATCTTAAGTTCATGAGATTTTTCAAGAGATAGATCTAAAAGTTTACTATTTTTGGTAGCGTCCATCATTTCACACCTCTCCTGAACATACATACAGTCTTCTTTACGTAACATTTTTGACTCATCATGAAAGTCTATTTCAATCTCATTTGTTAACTTACTCTCAAAACTTTCTTGGAAATGTTTTTTACTTAGATAATCAATTTTATCCATCCAAAAACAATCATCTTTTCTCTCACTGAAATTTCATAGCCTTTAATACATCAAAAGTAACTTCTGGTCACTAATATTCATAGTCAACTCTCCTTTTGCGCATCTATCATAGCTTGTCCAAGAACAAGGAAAGGTCTCCCTAAAATAATTGGAATTTCTTTATCTTCCTTCATATCTAATACAATAAAGTCCAAAGGAAAGATAAATTTATCCACTTTAACAAGCACATCTTCTATAACTCCTTTTGGATAAATGATAGATCGATCAGCTAATGTATAGGGTTATAGTAGTGGGAGAAATATCGATTAAACCTAACATTCTAAATATAGATAGAGGCATCACATTAATGCTCACTCCTAAATCACATAAAGCTTTTCCACATAATTTTTCTCCAACCGCACAAGGAATTGTAAAGCTAAAATGATCTTTAAGTTTCCGAGGAAAAGTTTTCTCAAGTATGGCATCGCACTCCTCACTTAGTGCAACCGTCTCGTAATCCCCAAATTTCCTTTTCTTATTTAATATATCCTTTATAAACTTTGCATAACTTCGCATCTATTCCAAAGCTTCAGATGAAAGGAATAATTATTGTTAAATTCTTAAGTACTTTCATGAACTTTGAAAATTTTTTCGTCCAACTCATGCCGTCTAAGTTTTTGAGGAAATGGAGGTGGTGGTTTTTCCAAACCGATTTTAGTTGGAGATATTAATTTTTCTATATCCTTAGAAACATGTTCTTCGTGTCTTTTAATTTTCGTTGTTTCTCTCACAATATCTTTCTCTTTTCTAACCACATCCTCTATATCTCTTTCACTTTTTAATCGGATGCCTTCTATTTGTTCATTAGTGTTCTCTTTGTGGTTGATCTCATTGTTGCTAGGAAGTGTTCCTTGGTGTCTATTGCTAAGAGAATTAGCAATTTGTCCTGCTCGATTCTCTATGTTTCTAATCGCAAAGATTTCGACTTTGCAACTCGATTTCCCATTTGTAATACCACTTTTTCCATGTACATTCTCTTATCCTTAAATTGTTGATCATCGTTAGATTCTCGTGGATATGAAGGTCTATAGTTTATGTTCCCCCGATTATTCCAATTTCCATTATGATTTGCATGATTATTTTCCCATTGTTGGTTTCCATCGTCGTAGTAGTATTCCGGTTAAATTTAGGATGGTTCTCCCAACCCGGGTCGTAAAAGTTAGAGTACGGGTTGTTTATGGTATTTAAAGTCTCATATGATAATTTAGAATCAATTATAGGCCCTAATGAACTTTCCTCACTTACAGGAGTAAATCGAGGTCGGTTCATTCCAAATTGGTCCAACTTCCTCGATATCGTAGAGAATCCGAGATGCAAGAATTGTAATTATATCCGTATCATGAACACTAGCTACATTTTTATGATTTACCCTTATAGAGGGCCATTGAAATTCATTTGTAGCCATTTCTTCAATTAATGCATACGCTTTATCAAATGATTTTGAAATTAATGATCCACTAGCGGCAACATCAATTATGCACCTAAGGATCTTACTAACCCATTATAAAAAGTTCGAATGATTAACCAATCGAGCGAGCATGGTGTGGACACTTTCTTAGAGTTCCTTAAATCTTTCCTGTGCTTCGTATATTGATTCTCCTTCATACCGACAAAATGAGATAATATCGTTTCTAAGTTTAGTAGTCCTCGAAGGTGGAAAATACTTAGCTAGGAATTTCGACTTAACTCCTCCCAATTTTTAATAGAGCCAGATGCTAATGAATATAACCATATTTTAGCCTTATCCCTTAGTGGGAAAGGAAAAAGCCTTAGTCTAACAGCATCATCTGACATACCGTTATAATGAAATGTAGCACAAAGTTCTAGAAAATTTGATAAGTGTAAATAGGTTCCTCCAAAGGAGTTCCTCTAAACTGATTGTTCTGCACCAGTTGGATAATCTTAGAATTTATTTCAAATGAGTCAGCTTCTACGACAGGGTATTGTATACTTAAGTGAATTTTATTTTTCGTAGGATTTATGCAATCCCTCAATAATTTATGATGATTTTCCAATTTATTATCTTGAAAGTTTTTCATTTCCACTTCTAGTTTTTTGAGTTCTTTCTGAATTTTTATTTTTTTATTTTCTTCAAACTCGGGATAATAAGGCACAAGTTCTACAGATCCTTTGTTTCGTATACGTAACACAACAAATAATATATTAACAATTAAACAAATAAACGAAGAAATATATTCAACACAACAAAATATTTTTACGAACACCATATTTTTCACACAAACACTTTTTTCACAACAATGTTTCATACAACAAAAAAAAATTTCACACAAAAATAGTTTTTACTACACTACAGCTTTTCCAAATCTAAGCCTAATTGCTTCAACTAAAATTTTCCTAAAGTTCTTACCGAAGCTTCCCACGAACGGCGCCAAAAACTCGACCCGACCCGCAATTACGCAGTAAATTAACTTCCAAAAGATGGCAAAAAACTTGACCCGACTTATAAATAGCGGCTAGTGTGCAAATTCTTAAATGATATAAAAATTAGAAACTATTTTACACACTAGGGGTACTACGCAAGTATACGTATCGTTTCAAGTAATATAGAGTTTTCTTTAAAAACCCCAGTATCGATCCCACGAGGAAGTGAAGTAAGAGGTCTTTAGTCAAATTCTAGTATACTACTAATAGTCCTTAGTTTGAAATGCCGATTAAAATTGTGTTTTATCTAAAAACTACTCCTAAATGCAAGTGTTAAATGTAATAATAATTATAACTAAGTGCAAATAATAATTTTAAAGATAACCCTTTTTGGATGAATTGGTTTGGAAAATTTTGAGATATTAAAAACTACTATTCTTATGTAATGAAATAGATAATGTATATGATTGAGATGCATTTAATATTGTATGTGACAAATAGGAGCAATCCTATTCTTTACCCTTTGGTCCAGGCTTAAAGAACATTGACTAATCATATGTTTGATTACTGAATCTGCGGCTAGGCTGAGAGGATACCGGCTGCCACTTCGGAGCTCCCACGTTCCCCTCGCCTGAGGGCTAACATCTACACTTCAAGACTCCAAACGATAGGACCGAATTAAGGATTTTAGCCCGTCACTCTAAAATCTCCAATTTTGCGCCCGATTAATATTATTTCCCTATTTATTTCGCATTCAACTTCTATGAACTTCACCATTCATGGAATTTAAATGTGGTTCGTACTTAGTTGTAGAAAGCATAGCCCTCTCGGATCGTATGTTTTCACAACAAATTTTAATATTACAACGTACCTTAATTGCAATGTAAATGAAGTGCAAGTAAAAACCATCACATTTATATCTAAATTAACTTCTAACATGCATCACAAAATCCTAAGCATAAATTCTACTCATTAGAAAAGAAAAGTAAATTGAAAACAATGACATAATCATCTCATGTCACTATTTCCAAAGAAGAAGAAAGGGTAAGAGAGATACGTCACAAAGCACGAAGAAAACGCAAAGGAAACTTCATTTAAAGAAAGAAGATCCACTACATAAATGTTTACAAAATCATAAGATAATGAAGAACAATACTTAGCTTTTTCCCTTTGAAAGAAAGAGGAAGATCTTTCCCACAAAGTCTCCCGTCGATCCATGCAATGCTCGTACAATCCCTTACAAATTCTCTCAAAAATCTCCTCTCCAATCTCTCCAAAAGGGTAGAAATCTACATTCCTACTCTTAATCTAAGAATTCTAAACATTCCTCTAAATTTTTCTCCAATTTTTTCTCTCTAATCTTCTCTTAATCTCTTCTTTTTCTAACCTATATTCGCCATTTTTAAAGAGTTTGGACGAATTCCCAAGAGTTTCCTTACGCACCCCTTCGAAAAAGCATCCAAATACGTCGAATATTGGCCCAAAACCGCCAAAAGTCGGTTCGTGGTAGTCCGGGCCGCTGTCGGCGAGTTCGAGCTCGCTGTCGGTGAGCTTTTTGGCCACTTTTCGGTGGTCTCCGAAAAATCTCGCCGTCGGCGAGATGGCTCTGAGCAGCTCCACCGTTCGCTCCGTTTGACCCCGTTTTAGCTCCGTTTCGCCCTTTCAGTTGCGTTGCGTTCGTAAGAGATAGCCCTACAAAATAAACATAAAAACAACCTTTCTTTAAAGTGTAATCTCATTCAAAAATATGCAAAAAGTATAAAAGAGATTAAGCATCAAAAGACTTATCGAAAGGTGTCAGGGCAGAATTTCATTTCTTGCTCGTTTTTGCTCCAAATTGCACCATTTTTGTTTCATTTTGCTCCAATCGCCATTTCTTGTACCTAAAACCAAAAAACATACAAAATACCTTCCTTTAAAGTGTAATATTATCAAAAAATAAGTAAAATGATATAGCAAAAAGCATATATATTTTAGGCGTGTCATGTTCAAATATAAAGAACATTATGCCAAAGCTTGCATTCAATTATCAAAATGACAAATCATACATTCAATTATGAAATCTCTATGTCAAAATATGCCAACTCACAGCCTCTTATCGAATCAAAGCTCTTTTTACCCATTTCGATAATTAGATTCTCCAATGTAGCACCGATATAACTAAACATAGGTTACATTCAATTATCAAGTGATTTTGTAGCACTGAAAAACTGATCAATGGATAACAGAACCTGAAGAGAACTCTACAATTAAGGACCGTAGAATAACACCTTTTTTCCAGGCTCAGTATGAAAGTACATATGGAGACAAAGTTGCCATCAAGCACATTCAAATCACCAGATTTTTTAAACATCTGTATAATGAATTAGCTAATTAATATTAACATAGATGACATTTTTTGTTGCTTTTCAATGGCCACTTAAATACCTAAACCCTTGTTTGGCTCTAAGCCTTTCCTCGGTGTTGCATGACACAAAAGTGTCGTGACATGTTATGCTCTACCTCTTTAATAAATGCCAGTTATGGTTAATGGAAACTCTCCAAGCTTTAAGTATGACATAGCAATCCAAATGGTTACTCAAGATATGAAGAAAAATTTAACCAAAAATAAGCATACGAGGTCCCATCGAGAATGCACATGTGATCGTAGATAGAATGAACAATCGTGCGAGACATGATCATACATGTAATCCTATTTGAGAAAACAATCATATGCATCATAGTAGCAAATTCTTAACACCTAAGAGAAATTCACAACCATAAAGACAATTGATCTGACTCATATTACACTCATTTTGAAACATTCTTATTGTTAAATTTTTTATATTGCTTGTGCATTGAATTGCAATGTGCATGCAAGCAATACACTATACAATAAACTTCTTCATTTACAACTGTTATCACAATTGTGGCTATTATGATAACACAATCAACCAAACTAGACCACAACAAGGTTCATCAAGTGATTAACACAAATATTATGGTGGTACCAATAATCGATGATAGTGATATATGAAACATTTTTAAACTGATGTAAGAAATAATGACCTTGCAAGCTTATTTGTACATAACTATTGAAAAAAATTAAAATATTCCTCAATCTGATGAGAGAAATGTGATGTTCATTTCAGGAGTGTTCATCGTAGAGAAGTACCTTACTAATTTATAAAGAACGAATCCAACATGTGGAAATCTTAGCATGCTTATAAATAACAAGTAACATAAAGACAATATGTGGAAAATTTTTTCAAAATTTAAGATTCCGAAGCATCCAGCATCTCAATGCTTTATTTCCAGACATTTCAAAACAAGACATCTCAATGCTTTAACTCATAGAAAAATCACCAAATTGCAAATGTATGTGAATTGCAGATAAGTCTAAAACAATAATGAAATCTAATCCATTAAGAATGCCCAAACCAGAGAATGTCATATGTCATAGAGCCAAAATTATGCGTAACAAAGAGCCAACAAATGCATAAAGAAGAGTTTAAAATCATAGAGCAAAAAAAAAAAAAAAAAAAAAAATCCAATCCATCAACAGTTACGAGAGATCTCAGTTATGAGAGAGATATTTACAAGTCTCAGTTACTAGAAATCGGCGTAAGAAGGAAAAAAACTTATGCAAAGAGACGGAGAGAGTAGTGAGAGTAAAGCGTAAAGCGCAGACAAGAGCGGGACATGGGAGAAGGCAGTTCGAGTGCTAACGGGATAAAGAACATGAAATCAAAAGTGGGTGATAGGTTCGACCCGGATCAGGCAGCCACGTTTATTTAATAATCCAAAACGAGTTACGTGATAAACAAACGCTAAAAACGCCAAAATAAAAAATTCTCAGCCGCGTTTAGCTTCGTGCATTTTTTTTCTTGGCCTGCCGTTCTTTCAAAAAAAGAAAAAAAACTGCACCCGGCGAAGTTTTTTACCGGAACTTGGGTAGCTTGTCGTCGGCAAGGAGAGAGAGAGAAGGATGACGGTGGCTGCGGGGCTAGGGTATGCTCTAATTGCCCTAGGCCCGGCACTCTCTATCTTCGTCTCCGTCATTGCCAAGAGACCCTTTCTGGTCCTTACGCTTCTCTCCAGGTTCCTCTCCCTCTTCGCTCTTATTATTATTTTTAGGAGCTGTCAAATCCTAATTGTAACGAACCAGCCACTTAATAAAATTCTTCGAGTGAACTTTAGCTGTTTAATCATTTGATCTTGCATAGTTTGAGAAAATTTCAATCATCATTTGGTAGAAAATAATAGTCATAATCCCAAGCTTGTGGCTGTGATTTTGTTGGCACAGCACACTGTTTTGGCTTGTAAGCTTGATTCTTCTTTCGGGAGTATGGAGGGCGTTTCTTCCTGTTAAGTCATCGGCATCGTGGACTTATGCGATTGTTATACTCACATCATTTAGCTTCCAGGAAGGCGTCCGTCTTATCTTCTGGAAACTGTACAAGTAGGTCGTCTGATGCTTTAGCTTTTTGTGTTGCACGAACTGTTATCTTCTGATAGGAGGGTTTCTGTGGAGAACGCAGGACCTTGTGTGCTTTTGTTATGATGATGATGTAAGGAATTGATTCTCACAATCTTGTTAGGAGACTTGAAGAAATGTTGAATTCCTTTGCAGACCGAACATCCAAGCCTCGCCTCTTCCTTACTGATAAGATGCAAATTGGACTCGGTATGACATTCTTACTTGATCTTTACAAAATTGCATCGAAATTTTTTTTTCTTTGTCATGGATGGTTTGTTGTATTTAATGTGATCAGTTTCATGTCTGTAACTAAGTTGCTTTCTTGTTGAATGGGGAAACCTTTTTTTAATAACATACTAGTAGATTTGTGGTGGCTCGAAGGATCACATTCCTTCTCTTTTTCCTAAACAAAATTGGCTCTTATAGTTAACAGCATTTGAAGGTAATCCTAGAACGACTGGTCATTTCATGGAATTACTGTTTGCTATATTTTATTCAATGACTAATATGGTGGGGACTCTTGTCAGATTATGACATATTATCTTACTGGAATTTTGCTATTAGTAATTGAACGGTGGTCTAAACACTGGAATTAAGTACTTGATTTTTATTAGCATACTTTTTTATTTTCAGACCACTTTTTTATGTTACAACAACAACAACAACAACAACAAAGCCTTAATCCCACTAAGTGGGGTCGGCTACATGAATCCTTTTTCTCCATTGCGTCCTATTTAGTGTCAAATTTTCATTTAATTCTAATAGATTAAGATCATTTTTTATGCAATAAGCCCAAGTTTTCCTAGGTCTCGCCTCTCGCCTTTCTTAACATAAGTTGTATTTAAAACATCTACTCTCCTAAACGGATCATCGAGTGGTCGACGTTTAATGTGACCAAACCATCTAAGGCGACTCTCTCTAATTTTATCCGTCACTAGTGCAACTCCAACCCTATTACGGATATATTCATTTCGCATTTTGTCTCTAAGTGTAAAGCCACTCATCCATCTAATCATTCTCATCTCGGCAACACTTAACTTAACATTATGCTTCTCTTTTAAAAGCCAACATTCAGCACCATAGAGCATTGCAGGTCTCACCACCATCTTATAAAATTTTCCTTTCAGTCTAAGCGGTACTTTTCTGTCACACAATAAGTTGGACTCATTCGTCCACTTCAACCAACCAACCCGAATTCTACTATTAACATCCCCATCTATATCACCATCGCTTTGAACAATGGACCCGAGATATCTAAATCGTTCACACCTTTTAATAATTTGATCACCCAAAGTTACACTTTTTTATGTTAATAGGTGTAAAAATTCTTATTGGCAGAATTAGCGCGTTGGTCTAAAATTTTTAATATTATTTTAAAAACTAGAAAGGTGTCAGAGGAGAAGAGGAAGAGTATTTTGATCCCCATTTTTAAGAATAAAGGGGATGCACGGGAGTGTACTTATTATAGAGAAAATAAGCTAATCTGTCGTACATTAAAATTATGGGAGACAATAATTAAACATAGGTTAAGTTGTGATACAATGATTTCTCATAATCAATTTGGATTTATGCTGAGCAAGTTTACTATTGAAGCTATACATTTATTGAGAGGTTTGATTGAGAAGTATAGAGAGAGTAAGGAGGATCTACATATGATTTTTATTGATTTTGAAAAGCTTACGATAAGATCTCAAGAGAAGTTCTTTCGAGAGTTCTTGAAAATAAAGGTGTTGATATGAGTTATATTCAAGTCAATAAAGATATGTATACTATAGCTTTTTCTTTCGTTCAGACAGAAGGAGGATTGATCAAGTATTTTTCTAGTTCAGTTGGATTAAATCGGAGCTCGTCTTTAAGCCCATGTCATTGTGCTTTAGTTTTGGATGCACTTACCGGACAATTATAGAAGGATGTACCTTGATGTATGCTTTTCGCTGATGATATCCTTCTTATTGATAAGACTAGAGAAAGAGTTAAAAAAAATGAATTATGGAGGTTTACTTTAGAGTCTAAAGGCCTTTGTTTGAGTATATCTAAAATTAAATACATGGCATGTAATTTTAGTAGTAGAAGATCTAGTGGCAATGTTGCAACAATGGGTGGATAAACCACTAAAATGAGCGAACATTTCAAATTTCTCAGGTCTATTGTTCAAAGTGAGGGAGCTATAAATGGGGATGTTATAGTATAATTCAAGTTGGATGATTGACATGGAGGAATGCATCGGGCCTATTGTGTGATAGAAAAGTATTGCAAAGACTAAAAGAATAATTTTGTAAGATGGTGGTGAGACTTGTAATGTTTTATGGCACAAAATGTTGGCCTATGAGAGAGAAGACAAAGTTAAGTGTTGTTGAGATGAGGTGGATGAGTGGCTTTACATTTAGAGAGAAAGTGCGAAACACATATATATCTGTGAAAGTGTTAATGTAGCTCAAGTGACAAACAAGATTAGAGAGAGTCGTATTGGATGGTTTAGTCAGATTAAACATCGACCATTGATACACAAAAAATATGTTTAATTTTACATATACATTTTATGCTTAAATTTGGTTGTATTACACAAATATATTTTCATGTTTTGCTGCTTGTGTTATAAGTTTAGGCACATGGAGCAAAAATGATAAAAAAAGAGGAAATTCAGAGTTAAATGATGCAATTTTTGCAGTTACATTGGCACTAGTTTCTAGAGAAAAGAAACAACGTTGGCGCCAGAATCCAGAGAGCAACTCTAGGATCCAGATTTCAGCGCCAATGGCGCCAGATTTCCGCACCAACGATGCCAGAGACGGTTATTTTTCAAGATTCATTGAATTTGGATGAATTTTGATGAGGTGTTTGAGGTAACTCTTGAGAAATTCATTTTTACATTATAAAAGAGTGTTTTTATGAAAGAAGAGTCTTTAGTCAGTTCTTTGTCATTTTCTTGTCTTTTGGTCTTTATTGTAAGAGTCAACTGTTGTTTGTGAGAGAGTTTGGAGAAGATTTTCTCTAAAAGTTGTAAGAGGAGATGGAAAGTGAGAGATTTCTTCTTCATTAAACTTCTAAGAGAGAATTGTGTGGTATTGTAAAGAGAAAGTGATTCAAAGGAACTTCAAGAGATTTGCTTGGGGAGGAGAGTGAGATAAGTTGTGTTCTTTTCTTTGTTTGTTTTGTAAACTTGTTTATATATATAAAATTCATGTTTTGTTGTATCATCTTCATGAATTCTAAGTAGTCTTCTTTGTCCTTCTCCCTACAATGAGACATAGTTATGTGAAGAATTAAGTTTTTGAGCCATAATTAAATGTTTATAATTGTCATGATTCAAACTTCGTTCTTCATTTACTTTTTGATCTGGATAATTGATTTGTTAAAATTTATTGTGAAACACACGATCAGAAATGACTATGCTTTCTACAACAGGATAAGAATCACATTTGATTTTATGGATGAGAAGTTAGTCCATGGTGTTAAGTGCAAATAAATAGGGAAATACACTTTGATGGGCGTAAAATTGATTATTTTAGGGTACAAGAACAACAACAATGCCTTTGTCCCACTATGTGGGGTCGGCTACATGAATCCTTTTTCTCCATTGCGTCCTCTTTAGTGTCATATATTCATTTAGTTCTAATAACTTAAGATCATTTTTTATACAATAAAGCCAAGTCTTCCTAGATCTATCTCTGCCTTTCTTAACATAAGTCGAATCTAAAACATCTACTCTCCTAATCGGATCATTAGATGGTCGACCTTTAATGTGACCAAACCCTCTAAGACGAGTCTCTCTAATTTTGTCCGTCACAGGAGCTACACCAACCATATCACAGATATATTCATTTCTCATCTTGTCTCTAAGTGTAAAGCCACTCATCTACCTAATCATTCTCATCTCAGCAACGCTTAACTTAGTATTATGCTTCTCTTTTAAAGGCCAACATTCAACACCACCTTCTTATAAAATTTTTCTTTCAGTCTAAGCGATACTTTTCTATCACACAAAAGGCCCAAGGCATTCCTCCACTTCAACCATCCAGCTTGACTTCTACTATTAACATCCTCATCTATATCACCATTGCCTTGAATAACAAATCCGAGATATCTGAATCGTTTACACCTTTTAATAATTTGATCACCCAAAGTTACACTTCTGTCACTAGTGCTACTACCACTAAAATTACATTCCATGTATTCAGTTTTAGTTCTACTCAAATGAAGCCCTTTATACTCCAATGTAGACCTCCATAAATCAAGTTTTTCCTGGGCTTTTTCTCTAGTCTTATCCACGAGAAGGATATCATTAACAAAAAGCATACACCAACGTACATCCCCTCGGTAAATGTCCAGTAAGACCATCCATAACTAAAGCAAAAAGTTGTGGGCTTAGGTTTGATCGTGACAAAAGGATAAAGGTTTGTTGTTGTTGTTGTCCTATCGTCTATTCTTGCTTTTATAATTCCAAACCTTTAAGTTTGATCGTGACAAAAGTGATATTAAAAGACAATTGGGGTTAAGTAATATAATCATATTGAAAGAGCTAGTTGAATAATTATTAAAAATTAAAACATAAAAGTTTGGAATTTTAAGCTAACTTTAATTAGGTCGTATTTCACGCAAGTAAATGGATCAACATGAGAATCTGGGAGACAAAAACATGGTGGAAGAAGAATTACCAATTACATCATTGTGAGCACTAATGCTCTAACTCAAATGATGATGGCATTGACATAACTAATTTAGGATCTTAGATCATAACTCAATAGAAAGTAATATTATTGCTTTGGATAGACACTTAATGATATTTCAAGATCTAAAACCATTTTTGTCCAAGGGAACTGAAGGTCTGATTGAATTGAATGCGTATAAAAATTATTTTACAACATTACATGCCTCGTTGAAATGGAGAGTATATTAGCTATATTTATTTCAGATGAAGAAGCAGAATGGTGATGACTTGAGTAGTATCGACATAGATGAGGGGACATACCAAATATGATGATAAATTAGGAGAATTTTGTTAAACTGTTAAGTGAATAGTCTGTCTCTTTTTGCATGAAGACAGATGCATGATAAATTCGTCGGGCTAGTGCAAAGAAAGAAGAAAGTTATGCAATATAAGACAATTTATTAAAATATTGAAATAAACATCATAATTAGCATCGGCTATAAAAGAGAAGTGTTATAATTTCATATTTGAATTGAAGGATTCAATCAAGTAGTGGTTGTTGCCTTTAGGGATGACGACTATTCTATGTTATGGAGAGGGTTAGTTGGGTGGAAAAAAAAATTCAAATTCCCTAGAAGCGTTAGGAGTTCTACAGGAGGAAGAGTACTGATGAGAGAACATGTGGCTCTACTAGAAGGATCCAATCGTAAGAAACCTAAGTTTTGTTCCGATATGGTCAGTGGTGATACCGTCACGGTACCATTGAACCTTATGTTAAATGTAAAAAATATCACAAAGGTAAATGCTTATTGGGCTGCAACACATGTTGCTAGTGTCGTAAGCTTGGCCATATTGTGAGATATTGTCCTAAATTCAAGCAAAAGACATCGAAGGAACAAAAGTGAAGCTCTTTTTTAAAAAATTATAGGAGGGCAAAGGATGATTAGCTCCAACTCAAAGCCAACGAAGACAAATATTCAATCATGAGTATACGGTCTTTCTCATAGGAAGCCTGAAGAACATTGTTGTGGATAAAGATGTTGAAATTGTTTTATCAAGCATTAATATCCAATATAGTATTAAAAATATTATCTTATATGAATTTTCTTTTGTACTTAGTTAGAAGTGTGTGTAAAATTGATACACATTTTGTATTACTTTCATTTGGAATGATTTTCTGATAGGAGAAATGCTTAGCCTTCTCTTTTTGGGTAATACTGTGGTGAATGATTCGCTTGCCAGACAAATCTAATAGCCTATAATATGTAAATTTTGGGTTGAAAATTTTGCGAGTGGAGAAGATTGAAACATCTGGTAAAAAATAGATGATTGAAATGGGATAGTGCCATTTCGGCTAAATGGACGCTATCAATTTCTTATTGTTAAGAAGTGGGTTAAGACGAGGTATGTGCAAGATAGAGCTAGAGAAAAAGGGAGAAAAGTGGGAGACAAAGCGAGAGATTGAGTGTACTAAGGAGTAAGATGACTTGGATGGGTGCAACATCCAGGCCTCGTGTAGGAAGCTTGATAGAGGTGAGAGGCTTGAGTCATGCTCGCAACTTCCGAGTGACTGTGTGGGTTCGATCGACAGTGGAAGAGTGATAACAAAAGGGATTGAGCATGTGAAAAAAAAGAATCTCAAAGAAGAGTTGAAAGTGCACATGTGCTTGCGTGATGAGATATAGGGTCTTATGTGGGAAGTGGAGTGAAGCACGTGATTGACAAACAAAATCGAGTGAAGGGAAAAAGACGGTTTGATTAAGATAAGTTCAAGATTCCATCTATTTTTTATTTATAAATAAAAAGCCATAGATTCAATTTATAACTAATAAAAATTATTTTATGCAACTCTTTATAGGGAGATTCAGAATTAGCGAAAATATTATTGTATTTTAAATGATGAGAGAATATGAAGAATTTTAATTTAGGATAGATTATTCAGTTAATTATATAATACATATAATTAAGAATTTTAATTATAAGTAATGATCAATTATTTAGTCAATTAAATAATACATATAATTAAG
The DNA here is from genome assembly GCA_022702705.1 of Papilionanthe hookeriana x Papilionanthe teres. Lineage (NCBI taxonomy): Eukaryota > Viridiplantae > Streptophyta > Magnoliopsida > Asparagales > Orchidaceae > Papilionanthe > Papilionanthe hookeriana x Papilionanthe teres. The sequence goes on from CM040427.1 coordinate 5,077,238, forward strand.
AAAAATAAAAATCAATATATAATTTAAAAACAAATTATTGCTAAATTAGATTAAATTGTAATTTAATGAAATAGATTAACAAGAATATTTTGTAAATATGAATATGGGTATTTTATTGAAGAAAATATGATATAACATAAATGAAATTATTTGCATATCTCACTATCGAGCTGATAATTTATTATTGTTAAATTGACAAATTTAAAGTATTAGACTAGGATTTTAACATGAATAATAAAAGAAAAATTGTTTTTAGAAGGCACAACAAATAGAGAGAAATGTAATTATGCATTCATAATTCTTTTACTGTTGATCTAATTTAATTTTTAGTTGTTAGTGGCTCTTTCAATTATTTGAAAGATTCTATTTATTAGTTAATGATTACATTTTAAATTGAAAATTAATTTTATTGTTCGATCTGGTCCTGCCTTGATAATTCTGACTCCGGAGCTTGATTGTGACATGACTACATGATATAATTCCCTTGCTTGAATGGCGATTGGTGTAGAAAGGTTGTTTGTTTTTATTCTCTTAATCATTTTTAGTTGATGATTAAAAGAAAACTATTCAGATATAATGAGTGAGTATTCCTTGGAATCTTTTTATTAGTGATCGGTCATGGAAGGAGAGTGGCGTCTAAATTATCAGATTTCTTATGTCCTTGAAGTTGATTATAAACTTATTATCATCTTTTCCTGTGATTATTCTCTATGTAGGACTTGATTTGTGGAATTAGTTTTGATTTACAAATAACTTTCTTAAATAATTGCTGAAAGTCCTCCTTTGGTGACTTGAATTATGGAGTGTTTTTTGACTTCATCATAGCCTACTTGAATAGTTTTTCAAAGTCTATCTTTGGTGGATTGCACTGTGGAGATTGTTTGACTTAATACATACCTGAAACAAAACCCAAATCTTGGCCTCCATTCTATTTTGGATAAATGCTTCTTATTTTGAACCCACTTACTCTGACTTAAGGTTTTAGCTAGGTATATTTTAATTTTTGAATTTTCAAATTTTTATCAGTACTTAATATGTCACCTTATACTCTAGCTTCCCTTGCCTATTTTAAGTTTGAATTGAATATGTTGGCCTGAATTTGATATGGCTAAACTTCAATTTATTTGATTACTGAATTTAGTTCCAACTATGGTGAATTATGGTTTTAAGAGTCTACCTGATCAGCTCAAGGAGTTTGATGATTAGTTTAGAAATCAAAATTGTAATTTGAGCTGAAATTTGAATGTGATTTATTAAGAAATTTAAGGTTTGTTGGAGAAATTTTAAAGAGTGAGATGCATATGTAGATGGGGAAATGTTATATGAAGAAAGAAGGTAGCTTTGGATCAAATTACTTTTCATGAATGTAAGTTTGAGGGAAATGGTTGAATAAAAGAAGACATACAAAGGAGGAAGTTGAGAACCCATGTTATTAAGCCTCTTCAATATATCTTTGATGGAAGAAGTTTTGCATTGACATAGGATAGCTAGCGGGATGGTGAAAATTATGTAGAATTGTTTAGCATAAGAAGAAAGTGGGAAATAGCCAAAAAAAAAAAAAAAGAATCGGAAAGATGCATTTTTCAATTCTCATAGATGGCCAGCTGATTCCTTAAAAGCACGATTGAGGGTAAATCCTCAAATCATGATAGAAGCTGAATCCTCAGAGCATGATAGAAGCTGAATCCTCAGAGCATGATAGAAGCTGAATCCTCAGACCATGATTGAAGCTGAATCCTAAATGCTTCAATGGAGGGAGAAGTAAAAAATTTATGCATCCATCAGAAATTTTGGTTTGCTTGAAGTCTGATTATAATTGGCTATGAAACTTTCTTTTGTAGTATTTCTAACTATAAATGTTAAAACATGACCTTGACAAACATGTTAAAGACATTAAAAATGCTAATAATTATAAGTAAATTTTAAACGACTTATGTTGAAACTGTCTTTATCACCTCATCTATTTGTCAGCACGATAGATCTAATAATTGAAACTAAATGATATAAAACTTAAATTACATGTTCTTTATTTTCCGCATCAACTTATGTTTCCTTTTCTTTTTTAACTTCAAAGGGCTTGCAATCAAAATCTTCTAAGATGCCCCTTTTGACATAAATTAGTGGAATGGTAATTCTGACTATGATTATTAATTGAGCTAACCTAATGATGAAGTGTCTAGGATTTCTAATGTAGATTTAATATGTAATATTAGATTTTGATATAACCAAATAATGCAACAAAAATGCAGTTTTTGCTAGACACAAATGGTTAAGCCTACGCTACTTTCACTACCTGTTAGAAAATGATAAATTCCAATAATTACAATCTTTATGGTTTTCTAATATATACTAATGACTGGACGTTAGATATCATGGAAACTACACAATTGAAATCTCACAAAAAAAAAGTGATGCGGGAGTGCTCCTGCTTCGAATGAAAGACATGAGCTGCAACTCCCCACCCCACCCCATCCCACACGTGATTGCGGAAAACGGGCTAAAATAGTCCCGTTTTTCTTTTTTATGCTTTCTTTTCTATCGTCCTTCAATAATTTTTAATCATTTCCTATCTATATGTTGTATTAGGGTTTGGAAGTCTGTTTTTGATCTGTTTTTTGTTGGGATAGCCGTCAGTGTCTCCAATTCTCCCTCTTAGTGTTGCATCCAAATTTGAGAAGGTGTTTCAACTGTAACTCAACCATAGTTAATTTTTATGTAACGTTCCTTGCTTCCCATAGCCTTCCCTCTGATGCCGCCATTGTTGTGTTTGCTACAACCGTCCAGAAAACAGCCAACAACTACCTACCAGTCACCCACCTACTTTCTTGCTTCCACCCATTTCAGCCACCTCTCACTTTCTTGCCAACCGCTTCCTTGCTGACATGAGTCTCCCTAACCCTTCCAACAACCTACCACCCCCTTTCTGCTGCCTCCACCTTCCTATTGCAACCACCTCATCATACCCCGCTGTCGCCCAACCTCTAGTCATCTAACAACTAACCGCTGCTTTCCATTGTTGACTTTCAACCATCCACCCTCCACACTTGCTATTTCTTTGAAAACCACAACACCTGCACCCTCAAGCTAAGCTCTTGTTGAGGATATTATATGTCTTTTGCTATTTTTTTAGTCTCGAGTTTCTTTAGTTGTAATCTTTATTTGATTTCAATAATAAAAGGTTCATTTCTGTTGTCAATTGGGGTTAACACCGGTATCATTTATATCATAGCTAGCCTAACCTAGTCTTATCCAGGGTTCTTAGCATCCAACACTACCCAACCTTACCGCCCTAAATATTTTTTCCCACTCCACATCATTCTTACCAGCCTCCATTCACCTACCCACCTCCATACCCTAATCATGCTGTTGCAGAGGCAATTGCTAGAACCTGATTAGGAGTTTACCCTGGAAGAATTATAGTGACAGTTCTACTGAGTGCTACAATGGCTCGAGGACATTGAGGAAAGGACTCATGGAGTGGTCACTGACGAGCATAATAGCGAGATCAAAAGAGGAGAGATAAAACACTTGAATCTCTTCCATAGGGATGATTCTAGTGAAGAAGACATGCACGACGCTTTGAGATATAGTATGAGAGGGGTTCGAGAGATGAAGTGCCTCTAGAGAATAAATAGATGAAGCGCCTTTTAGAGGATACAGTGATGAAGTGCTTTTTGGGGGATAGAGAGACGAATGAGTGAAAGTGGACATACCGGATTTCGAGTGAAGGATGAATCCGGGTGACTTCATAGAGTGGTTACAGACTGTCGATAGGATCTTTGAATACAAGCTGTCAGATGACCGAAAATTGAATCTAGACGCTATCAAGCTGAAGAAGAGTGCCTTGTTGTGGTGGGAGAATCTGTAGAGGGAAAGAAATAGAGAAGGATGAAGCAAGCTTACTACTTGGGAGAAGAATAATAGAGAGTTGCAGCGAAAGTAACAGCCCCATACTAGCGTTAGGATTTTTTAATACAAGGTGTCAGATGACCGGAACGTGAAAGTAGTTGCTATCAAGCTAAAGAAGAGCGTCTCGTTATGGTGGGAGAAACGGAAGAGGGAGAGAAATAGAGAATCTTGAAGCAAGATTACTACTTGGGAGAAGAAGAAGAGAGGATTGCAGCGAAAGTACCTACTCCCACAATTTCGTCAGGATCTTTTCTTAAGACTCCATTACCTGCAATAGAGTGAGCTATTAGTGGAGGAGTACATCGCAGAGTTCATGCAGCTTAAGCTGAAATATGATCTGATGGAGCCAGAGGAGTGCACATAAACCAAGTACATGCAACGTGGTTCAACTACAACCTTACTGGTTCTTAAATGATGTTAAAAAATTAGCACTGAAGGTCATGAGATAGTAGAAGCAGAGCAAGGATAGTAGAAGCAGAGCAAGCACCCATCCCCATTCACACAAACACTCACAGTTGGAGACGTCAGTGGGAGCACACTGAAGCTAGTTGAGAAGTCTGGACAAAAAAATGATAGAGCTACCCAGGGTGACAAAAAGTCTAAGAAGAGCGACACCCTCACTATCGTCCGAGCAATAAAATATTTCAGATGCCATGGTTTTGGACACATTGCTTCCAATTATTCGACAAGCTGATTTGTGTCCTTCACCGAGCACGGTGCAGTGGAGGAAGTGAGGGACAAAGAGGTAGTTGAAGAACAAGGTCAGGAGTACCAGTTTTCACCAGATGAGGGTGAGTTGTTGGTGGTTTAACGGGTCTTTCAGACTAAGGCTACGGGAAGCAGCAGTGACTTCACCGCAATATATTCTACACTCATTTCATTGTGAAAATAATTGTATGCAGTCTCATCAATGATGAAGGAAACAACAAGAATGTGGCATCTATATATATGGTGGACATGTTGAGCCTCATGGCTCAAAGGCATTCTCTATTATATTCCCTGACGTGGTTAAGTAGGGAAAATAAAGTCAGCATTGACAGAAAGTATCTTGTGTAGTTTTTGATTGGGAGTTAGCTGTAGGATCATGTTTGGTACAATGTGTTACCCATGGTTGTCCGCCACCTGCTATATAGCAACACCTACTCAATCACCAAGGATGGAATGTGTATCATTCTATTACCTTCCACGGAGTTTGAGATTAGAGTTGCTCTTGCCGGTGGAGAAAAAAAGATGGAGATTGGGATTAGTTTTGGTGATATTATAGGATGATAAGACCGATATGCTGATTCCAAACATGGGACAGTCACTACAAAGAGCATTTCAGAACATCATGATTGATACCCTATGCCATGGCCACCATCGTTCGGGGAGATTTAGGCTGCCTTCACTTCAGATTAGGTTGAGCCAACCTTGGGTTACTTTGAGGGTATTCAATTGAATATACATGACACGAAGTCTCAGTTCAATTAAGTTGTGTGCCCACAGAAGGTTGGACTGATATGGATGTATGCTTGTAAATGAGGGAAATTCGAGTGTTGCTCTATTAGGGTTTGAAGTCAGGTTCTATCGAGACAACTGCTGTATCCAAAGGCGAAAAGTTGCTCCGGCTGTAATTCATCCTGAGGTAGTGTTTATGCACCGTTCCCTTCCCTTCCCACAACCACTTCCCACCTTGTTGCCACCCCTTTTCAGCCACCTTTCTTGCTGCAGCGAGCCTCCCCAACCCTTCTAATACCAGGCCACCATCTCTTTGCTATAGTTACCTTACCATACCTTGCTGCTGCCCACCTTCTAGCCATTCGACAGCCAACCACTGTCTTCCATTGTTGCCTTCTGACCATCCAACCCTCCATACTTGCTATTTTTCTTAAAACTATAGTGCCACCACGCTAAACGTAAGCCCAAATTGAGTTTATATTCTGTCTTTTGCTATTTCTTAGTTTTGCGTGTCTTTAGTTATAATCTCTATTTGATTTCAATAATATAAGTTATATTTCCATTGTTATTTGCAGTTAATTCCAGTATTAGAAAGAATTCAAAATATAACAAATCTAATCAAAATCATTCTCATTTCAGGTAACAGCCAAAAAAGAAAAAAAAGGAGAAAATGAAAGAAGGAAAAGGAGAAAAATAATTCGAGGAAGTGTCACTCACACTTGTACAAGAAAGAATTTCATGTAATAAAGGAGAAACGTTTATATGCCCAAATCAACATTTTAATCACTATGAACTATTTGATGTACCTTAAATGGCTTTATTTATTAGCCTAGCAGAAGAAAAATAAGAATATATCAATTAAATCAATTAAGTCATTACTAGAGAGAGAAATGAAGAACTCGCAACTTGTGGACTCTTGCTACAAACCTTAAGAAATCCCACTAGTTGAGCATAGGTAACGCTGATCTACATAACACACATATCTATAGGAGTAGAAGTCCAACTAATGTAGTTCAACTATTTAAAGATAATATTTACTACTTGATGGAACTACAATTAGTCATTTGAGTAGATAATACAAATTCTTATGCAAACTAGGGCATCCAATAGAGAAGGTCGAACTAGATAGAAGAATCCTAGGATTGATAAACTATGGTATAGAAAAGTATTGCAAAAAATATGAAGCAGAGGAGCTGCGTGGCCATAAAATAGTGGAGTTTCAGAAACCAATAATCAAATGAAAAAAATCAAAATAATAGATATAAGTGGTTGACATGTCTGTAAAGGATATTAACCTTGGAGGTTGAAAAAAGCGAAGTATCCAAGACTTTAGTTGATGGTTATGGAGTCGGATTATATACATTACAAGAATTGTTGCAATAAATTTCTGGGATCTCTATTTTTATGCATTTGTCACATGTTTTTTCAAAAAATTTATTTGATTTTATTTTTGTGGCAGCTAACTTCTCAGATTCTTGAGAAGGCCTTTTTGGATTTAAATGGATCACGACACTTTTGCTTTCTTGTATATCCATATATCTTCTATTCATTGTTATAATATGCTTATAATTGTTATGCCTAATAAAAAGCATGTGGATTTATTTCATTTAAATAATACATAGGAATAATAGGCAGTTCATTAAAACATAATGCTTGTATGGATGATGACGAAGTTATTTTTCAATGGATGCACTATTTATAATTCTAAGAGGGGGAGATGGCAATTAAAAATTAAAAATTAATATTTATACAGTTTTGCAAAGTGTTTCTACGATAAGTTGTTTGAATCAAAGATTGATATATGTTATGGATGTTGTACCTCTTAAAGGAAAACAATTCTTTAAGCTATCCACCTTGGAATTTAACCAGACATAATGAATTAAATATCTTTGAGTTTAACCATATAGATTAAGATAAAAGAAGGAAATATGAAAAAACCATGTAGATTCATTTTAATTTGTAAGTTTTCGAAGGGTGTTAACATGAATAAATTCTTTGTATATTGAAAAATTTTAAATCTCTCAATAAGAGATTTTTTATGAATTTATAACTCTAGAAGTAATGATAAAAAATAAATCTATATAGATTTAATTTGTTGATATCAACAAAAATTTCTTAAGACAGATTGAGCCTTATATTTTATGTATATTTCAGGTTTCTTGGAGGATGTTACGATGAGTAAATTCAGTTCCATGCTGGCACAATTTAATTCTCTTAATAAAGTTTTTTTCTCTTATGAATTTATTAGTCAAGAAATCAGAACAAAAATTAAAATCAATATGAATTTAATTTGTCAACATTAATTGATAGTTTTTAAAAAACTATTGATATCGGAGCTAACACAAATCCTGATAGAAAAAATAAATATTCCTACCGCAAAGCTAATTAAATGGTTACAATTCATTTGTTGCAAGGGAAATGCAACAACAGAAACAACCAATCACAACTAAAATGTATCCCAAGGGTGGCGGAGGTTGGCGACATGGGTTGGAATGGTTAGGTTAGGGTCTTGGAAGGTGGTTAATTCAGCAGGTAAGATTTCTAGAATGTGGATGAGTTGCGGTAAGGTCAATTGGGGGCTGGAACAACAATAATGCTGCATGTGGGGATGGATTTGGGCAGCTGGAACAACGAGGACAGCACAGAACGGTTGGGACCGCAGCTAGGTGGCGGAGGAGGATGGTAAGGGTGGCTGGGATGGTTGCGGCAGCGAGGGAGGCAAATTTTGGAGGGTGGCAGCACCTGGGAAGGGGTAGGGTGCAGGTTCTGGAGGCGTCGACACTTTGGAAGGGGAGGCATGGTGGCGGGGAAGGCAGGAAGAGGGAGTATTGCTGTCCTGGATGGAGACATACTACAGAAAAGCCGCTGGAGGTGGCTTAAAGATAGAGAACTTTTGGAAGAAACAACAGGATAGCTATCCTTGGCGGCTGAAGCAGGGATGTAGCGGCCGGGGGCAATTTGGGAGGATGTGGATGGGGATAGAGGAGCATAATCACCAACTCAGATACAACCTTTAAAGGGAGAAGAATAGATGTCGGCGATGGTTCTAAACAAAACACGCGAAAAACTAACCCTAAAATATCAAGAATGCAAATATATAATAATAGTATAGTAAGGACTGGCCCAAGTGGACCGACAGACTCCTCCACCGCGACAAAACTTGCACCGGTTCAACCCAAGCGTGAAGATGATGCTGGACCATGGAAGGGGGAGGGGGGGTTCCTGACAGCTCCTGTGTCAACTATATTATTAATCTGCTTGTTTTATTTAACCTTTTTAACAAGTATATATTATAACATGCTCGAACTTGGAGATTACTTTGCTGAAGCAATGGGCTTAAAAATTTTTGACTTCGCCAACAAGAATGGCTCAACTTCTCCTCTAAAATTTTCCTCTAACATAGAATACAAATATAATTTAAAAGTCCTTTTTTTCCATATGTATCTTATGATAATAGAATCATTATATTATTTTTCACTGAATTGTTTTAGCACTGATGTTCTACTATGGTTTTCTACGACAACAACAACAACAAAGCCGTAATCCCATTACGTGGGGTCAGCTACATGAATCCTTTTTCTTTATTGCGTCTATTTAGTCTCATATTCTCCTTTAATTCAAATAAATTAAGATAATTTTTTTATGCAATTAGCCCAAGTCTTCCTAGGTCTACCTCTGCCTTTCTAAACATAAGTCGACTCTAAAACATCTACTCTCCTAATCTGATCATCAGATGGTTTGGACAGATGGTCGACATTTAATGTGACTAAACCATTCTCTCTAATTTTTCCGCCACTGGAGCTACACCAACCCTATCACAGATATAATTGACCCAAGGAAAAATGTTAAGATTTTCATGCTTATTTTATACTGATTTTGATGATATTGCACTTTAAAGAATGGTATTTTTGGTGTTTTTTTACAGATAAGAAGATTTAAGGACAATGAAGCGAAAATATGCAAAAAAGGAGCCAATTTAGAGCAAAAAATACTAAAATATGAAAATTTGACCTAGGGCGCCGACGACGAGATCGATGGCGCTAACGACGTGATTTTCCTGAGAGTTCAAAACATATTTCAAGGGAGGTCGCCGACGACGGAGGTAGAGGCCACCGATAGCGGGGCTAGTTTAAGGCAGTGTTTCTAGAAGGCCGCCGACGGCTGAGCTCGAGGTCGCTGACGGTGGGATCGACGGTTCTTTCACAAAATACGTCGAATATGGACGATTTTTCGAAGGGATGCTTGGAAATCCCTTGGAGACTCTTCAACAACTTTAAAAAGAACAATTTTAGGCCGAAAAAGTGTCCTATTTGGGTCCTCTAAAAGTCACTAAAAGTTCTTAACAAGTCCTTTTGTGGTCTTATAAGAGTCTCTTAGTGTCAGATATAGAAGTCCACTAAGTGTCCATCGTTGTTATTTAAGTGAGTGTTAAATAGTGAGTTCGGATAGAGATATCGGTGAGGAATTCTTCGAAGGATCGGAAGAGCGGAGTGAAGTGAGAGATCTCGTCCGTATCATTGTTTCGAAGGAGAATTCCACGTATCAGTAAAGAAAGGAAGAGATTCAAAGAACTTGCAGGAGTTTGCTTGTGAGAAATTTAAGATAAGTTGTGTTTATTTACTTTAGTTAGTAGAACTTTACTTTTATATACGAAATTCAAGTTTTATCGTATCCTCTCCATAAAATCTGAGTAGTTTTTCTGTCTTTCTCCTAAATTTGATATTTTTGTGAAATGATAAATTGAATTAGCGTGCCATAAAAATTTAAAGAAGTTGTGATAATCTTTTACTTAATTCTTAATTTACTTTCAATCTGACCAATTGAATAGTTAAAATATGTTGAGTTTAACAACTATAGTAAAGATTGCATCCGAGATTTAAGGAGGTCAAAGTCCTTGGAAAATCCTCAATTCGGTCCTATCATTTGGGTGCCGAAGTGTAGATGTTAGCCCTCAGGCGAGGGGAATGTGGGAGCTCAGAAGTGAGAGCCGTGATCCTCCCAAATCTAGCGCAGATTCGATAACTCAACATAGGATTAGTCAATATTTTTTATGCCTGAATCAAAGGGTAAAAAATATGTATGCTTCTATTTGACACAATACCATTTTAAACTAATTCTAATTATCTATTCACTTAAATATCTTAACAAAGGAAAAAGATTCTTGCTTGTATATTTGAACTTCACTTTAGTAGAATTATTTATCTCGTTAGTAGAACTAGTTTAATTTAAACTTCATATTATCGTCGATCACGTATTAAGAATGTATAGACAATATCGATTTAATTGCGATTCTGAATTGATTTCTATAATCCTAGTCTAAAGCCTCTAAAATATTCCCTGTGGGATCGATATCCAGGACTCTACTAGAGCCCTGTATTACTTGAGCGATACGTATACTTGCGTTAAAGATAACTCTGCGATTAAAGAAAATATTATATACTTGTTACAAAAATTAAAATTACGCTAATTGTCCGTGCGTAGTTTATGCTCCCAAGTCATTTGGCGCCGTTGCCGGAGAATATAACATAATTAGAGTAACTGACATTTTAGGACTGTTAGAAAACTTTTTAATAGAATTGCAACTTATTTAGTTAACTATTTTCATTGTGTATCGATTTCGATCAGTATGCGTAAATTTGGTTCTGAAAATCTTATACCCTACGATTTGGAATTAGAACGCACTGTTAGGAGAATTAGAAAACTAAGAAAAGAACCTATAAATTCTGAAACAATGGAAAACAATATAAACAACCAAAGAATAGAAAATGAACATTAATCTAGACCACTAAGAGATTACACTAACCCTACATTAGATGAAATTCACTTAACTATATAAAATCCTGATGTAGCTGTTAATTCATTTGAAGCTTAAACCCGAAATTATCCAAATTGGTACAAAACAATCAATTTGTGTAACTTTAAATGAAGATTCTAATTTACATCTAACAAGCTTTCTTAGAACTTTCAGTGCTACTTTTAAGATCGACAGAGTGTTCGATGATGCTTATCGACTTGTAACTTTTCCTTTTTCACTAAGTGATAAAACTAAGGCTGCTTAAATTCGTTAAGACTCTGATCTATTATAACTGTGAGAACTTTCACAAAAATTCTTATCGAAATATTTTCCACCATCTAAGATCATAGCTTTGAAACGATATCACATCTTTCGACCAAGATTTATGAGAATCGATATACGAATCTCGAGAAAGATTTAAAGAACTTCTATGAAACGTCCACATCATGCTTTACTGGATTGGCTAATTATTCAAACATTTTATAATTGATCAAGAGGATCTCTTAGATCTATTATTGACGCTGCTCATGGTGGATCACTAATGTCTAAACTTTTGAAGAAGCTCTATGCGTTAATCGAAGAAACGACTACCAATAATTTTCAATAGTCCGTCGAAAGAGTAAATCCTAAGAGAGTAACTAAGTATTCATGATTCGATGCTTTAACTATGATAGTTTCTCAAATTGTCGTTCTTTCAAAGAAAATAGATCAATGCGGAATGAATCGTTCTCAAACACCTCAAGTGTTAGAAGAAAATTCTTGTAGACAAATTGTAGATGCTCAATCTTCATATGAAACTATAAATTTAATAAATAATAGACAAAATAACCCTTATTCAAACTATTATAATCCAAGTTGGAAAAATCATCCAAACTTTAATTGGAATAACCAAGGTAATGCAAATCCTCGTTAATCCTTAATGGGAGAACAATCCCGTAAACCCATTAGAAATATAAACAACTGTGGTAATTCTAATTATGTACCTTCTAATACACTAGATTTTTAGAATAATTCACAATTTAAGGAGAAGAAGTTATCTATGGAAGAATTAGTTTTGAATATGGTAATCGATCATAAATTCAAGGAACTGCTATTAAAAACATGAAAACCAATTGGGCAAATTACTATCGCACTAAGCAATAGACATGTTAGAACTTTACCTAGCAATGTTGAAGTAAATCCTAAATATCAAGGAAAAGAATAAATTAAGACTATTAAATTAAGAAGTGGAAAAGAGTTGGAAACAAGAGTTCAAAAAGAAACTGTAGTTGAAAAGGAAAAAGAATAAATTGAAGGAGAGAACGAAAGTTTATATCCTGATTTTCCTCTGAAACCTATGAAAATTACTGTTGAAAGACCATCACCACAATTTCCTCAAAGACTAAAGCAACAAGATAAAGGAAAAATATTTGCTAAATTCTTGAGCATTTTGAAAAAATTGTCAATAAATATTCCTTTTGTTGAAGCTTTGGAACAAATGTCTGATTATGTTAAATTTATGAAGGATATACTCAACAAAAAGAGAAGTTACTTAGATCATGAGATCACAGACTTCAGATAAGAGTGTAGTCGTTATAATTCAAAGAAAGCTTCCGAAAACTTAAAGATCTGGTAGTTTTACTATCCCGTGTGCCATTGGTGAAAAATTTTATGGGCGAGCATTATATGATTTGGGAGCTAGCATAAATTTGATGCCTCTATCAACTTTAAAAAGTTGGGAATTGGAGAGATTGCACCAATTTTTGTAACTCTACAGTTAGCTGATCGATCTATTACACATCCTAAGGAAGTTGTAGAAGTTTTGGTCAATGTTGATAAGTTTATCTTTCCTGTGGACTTTATCATTTTAGATATAGAAGAGGATAAAAAAATTCCAATCATTTTAGGAAGATCATTCCTAGCTACAGGAAGAGCCATGATAGATGTTCAAAAATGAGAATTGACAATGAGAGTAAATGATCAAGAAAAACTTTTAACATCTCAAAGTCAATGAAATATCATTCAATAGAAAAAGTTGAATGTTTCAGAATGGATATATGTGATTATCTGAAAAGAGAATATTTTAAGGAAAATTATGAAGGAAAAAAAGATATAGAAAAATATAATTATGATGAAATTGATAGCGAAGAAGCTGATTATATTAAAGAGAAATTTGAAACGCTCAATTCAACAGCACCAGAAAACGAAATATTAATTCCATGTGTTGTAAAACCCCCTAAACTTGAATTAAAGAATCTTCAAAATCATTTGAAGTATGTATTTTTAGGAGAGTTTTCAACATTACCAGTAATTGTATCCTCAGACTTAAATGAAATTCAATAACAAAAATTAATGGATACATTAAAAAAATACAAAAAAGCTTTTGGTTGGACTCTAGCTGATATTAAAGGAATTAGTCATTCGATTTGTATACACGTAATTTTATTAAATGAAGAACATAAACCAAGAATTGATCCACAAAGGAGACTGAACCTTATTATGAAAGATGTAGTTAAAAAAGAGATTTTAAAATTGTTAGATGCCGGAATTATATATTCTATTTCGGATAGTACTTTGGGTAAGTCCAATTCATTGTGTTCCCAAGAAATGAAGAGTAGTTGTTGAAGCAAATGAAAATAATGAATTAATACCTATCAGACAAGTTTCTGGATGACGTATTTGTATTGATTATCGAAAATTAAATGCCGCCACCCGAAAAGATCACTTTTCTCTTCCTTTTCTAGACCAAATGTTGGATAGACTTGCTGGACACAAGTATTATCACTTACTTGGATGGATATACCTAGCTACTATCAATACCTATTGCTTCCCGAGGATAAAGAGAAAAAAATATTTACTTAGTCCTATTGAACTTTTGCTTTTCGAAGAATATCTTTCTGACTATGTAATGCACTCGCAACATTCTAAAGATGTATGACGTCTATCTTTAGTTAGTTAATCGATAATGGAATAAAGTATTTATGGACGATTTCTACGTGTTTCGAACATCATTCGACGCATGCTTAAATCATCTTGAAAAAGTTTTGGAGCTATGCGAAAGAACCAACTTAGTCTAAATCGGAGAATGTCAATTTATGGTTGCAGGAGTAATCAGTATTAGGGCATAAAATTTCGGAAAATGACATGCAAGTAGATCTGCAACAATTCAAGTAATAGATAAATTACTACCTCCTACTACAAGTGAGAGCTGGTAAGAAGTTTTCTTGATACGCCTGGTTTATACAGTCGCTATATTAAAGATTTTTAAAAATTACCAAATCTTTATGTCAACTTTTAGAAAAAGACAAGAAATTTGAATTTACCGAAGTCTGCTTAAACGCCTTTGAGTTATTAAATGAAAAACTAATCACAACACCTGTAATAGTTTCACCAGATTGGGAGAAACCATTTGAATTAATGTGCGATGTTAGTGATTATACTATTAGAGCTGTTTTTGGTAAAAAATATGATAAAATTTTTAAAGTTATATACTACGCTAGTAGAACTCTTAATGATGTTCAAATTAACTACATAGTTACTGAAAAAGAGTTACTGGCTATTTTGTATGCTTTTGATAAATTCAGATCATATTTAATTGGAACTAAATGTATTGTGCATATTGATCACTCTGCTATCAAATATCTAATGCAAAAGAAGGATACTAAACCAAGATTAATTAGATAAGTACTTTTAATACAAGAATTCGATTTTGTGGTGATTGATAGAAAATGAATTGACAATCAAATTGCTGATCATTTGTTGAGACTGAAATATCATGAATCATCTGATACCGATAATGAAATTACAGACAGTTTCCCTGATGAAAAATTTTATAATATTAAGGAGTGAAAAATATCTTGGTATGCTGATATTGTTAATTATATAGTATGCGATATTTTCGACACTTATGCTAACTCGCAAGAATGAAAAAATTCATTCCCGATGCAAAAACATATTTTGGGATGAACCATATTTATATAAAGCAATGTAACGATCTTATTATTAGGAGATATGTGCCTTATGAAGAATCGAACAGATTATTCAAAACGCCACGATTCGAATTTGAAGGACATTTTGGATCGATAAACTCGCACATAAAATTTTCGAAATTTGGATTTTATTAGCTCTACTTTTTTAGAGATGTTTACAAATATATCAAAACTTGTGATAAATGCCAACGAGTAGGTAATATATCTAGAAGAAATGAAATGCCTCTGAATTTCATGTTAGAAGTTGAGATTTTTGATGTTTGAGGATTAGATTTCAGGGGACAATTTATTCCTTCATTTGGGAATTTATATATTTTAATTGCAGTTGAGTATCAAAGTGGATTGAAGCACAAACTTTATCTCGTTGTGATGCTAAAAGTGTTTCAAGATTATTAATGAAAAACATTTTAACAAGATACGGAATGCCGAGATTGATTATCACTGACGGAGGATCCCATTTTATAAATCTTGAAACTCAGAGGAAAAACTGAATTTCAAGATAAGACTCACATTAATAATTAGAAGAATTAAGAAATGAATTATACGATAACGACATAATTTATAAGGAAAAACTGAAGTTAATGCATGATCAGAAGATTAACTAGAAGAACTTTGAAACATGACAAGAGGTTTTGCTTTACATACAAGGCTGAAATAATTTCCTGGGAAATTGAAGTCTCGTTGGTTAGGACCCTTTACTGTGACTCAGGTTTAATTTATGGAGCTGTTGAAATTGAAGATTAGAAGACTGAGAATAAATTTAAAGTAAATGGACATAGATTAAAACCATATTTTGAGGGTAAAAGACCAAATTTTAAAGAGATTTTAATGTTCAGTCAACCTGAATAACACCTGAATAGGTCGAGCTGACGACGTTAAACCAAGCGCTTTATATGAGGCAACTCATAGTTATCTTTATTTGTTTGAGTGATTGTTTGAGTTTGTCGTTAGTTTGTAGTAATATTTAATTCTACTAGTATTTGACCTTTGATTATCAAGAATTTGGATCCACAGAGAAAATTTGGAACGTATTTGACCACGACGTAAATGTGCAAATTTTTGCCTAGGGCGCCGACGACGCGCTCGACGCCGCCGACGGTGGGTTTTTCCTGAGAGCCCTGGAATTTAATTGCACAAAGCTCGCCGACGGCGCAATCGAGGCCGCCGACGGCGAGATCGGTGAGTGGGCAGTTTTTCGAGTTCAAAATGTCAGATTTTGGCGTTTTTTAGCGAATTTGTCCCTTATAAACTCCCATGGACGGTTCCTAAACACTCAAACTCCCAAAAACAAATGGAAACTACTTTCAATTTCTCTCTAATGGCTTCCAATTTAGTAGATTACCTTAGATTTCAAGTTTACAATAGGAGAAAGTTCGTCAGTGCCGAGGCGTAGCGACTTTTCAATAAGGTGATGTTCAAGAGAAGGCTAATCAAGGAAAGAGGATTCATCAATAGAGGATTAAGTAATTCTTCATCACCAATTGAAGAAATGATTGTGCGGCGAAGCTGGGAAGTGTTTTGCTATACTATTGCCGCAGTAGTCGTTCCACTGGTTAAAGAATTCTACGCTAATTTACATGGAATCAACCAAGAAAGCGTCTATGTGCGAGGTAGGTGGATAACATTTAATTCTGGAAGGATTAATGAGTTGTACGTGCTTGAGAATGTTACTGTTTGCCATTATTCGAATTTCGTACCGACGAAAGACAAGATGAATGAAATATACTAATATTTGACGGACGAAACCGAAGATTGGGAAGTTAGAGAAAACAAGTACGTTAGTTTTTCTGCAACACTTTTAAATCCTGTTTCAAAAAATTGACACTTTTTCATATCTGTGAAGTTATTGCCGACGATGAAAATCGGCAAAGTCACGAAAAAAAGTGCAATTTTGATGTACTGCATTCAAATGGGATGACCAATTGATATTGGATCAATTATTGTGAAGTCTGTGTTTGGCCTGATCGTTCAAGGATCATCTCAAGGGCTTGGACATCCTTCAACAATTTTCTCAATATGCAATTTGTTTCAAGTATTGTACGGAATTTGAGAGAAAATACTGTTACCCTGGAAACCTTTAGACCCAACTCGTATGTTCCCAGCTAATGATGAGGAGAATGACACAGGTGTGATTATGGATCAAACATCGTATAATTCTGTTTCTATTCAACCTCTAGTAGCAGACAAGACACCGATGATCTTACACCGAATCAAGAGTCTGGAGAAGCAAGTACAAAATTTAATGAGTACAGTTAATAATATGTCTGATTTCTTTGATCATATCGATTGAAGGATGAAAGAACATTTTGATCATACTGAACAATTTGAAGCAAGTTTGATACGCTTAATGAAGAAGATGAGATGGATTGATGAATATTCAACTGAAGAATTCCCATTCCGACCTTTTTATAAGCTGTTCGTCCATGTTCAAGCAATGGATGATATCATAGGAGAAACTAGTACTGATTCGGAAGAGTAGTAGAATTGTTTTATTTGTTTCTTTATATTGTGTTTGATTTGAACTTTGTTTGTGTGTTTGCTTTCTTAGTTTGCTTTTTAGTCTCAGTATAGTTGAGATAATGATTGAAATGTTTGTTTTCAACGTTTTGAGTGTTGTGTGGATTGCGACGCTGATTAGATGGATTTAGGTTGAGAAAATACCTGTTTATGTGTGTTATGTATTGTGGATTGTAAGCACTTTGATTTAATATATAATTGTGAAGTTTTGTTTTGTGTATGTTTATTTGTGTTAATACATCACTTAATCACTTAAAATATATGATTAAAATGATCGAACGGATGACAAAGAGGCTTAAAATTGATCGAAATTGCAAAAAATTGAAAAAATGATCAATATTTGAGAATCTCGCCGACGGCGCGCTCGAGGCCGCTGATGGCGTGATTTTCCCGAGGGTATTGGAATTTAATTCAATAGAGCTCGCCGATGGTGCGAACAACTCTGCCGACGGCGAGATCCCGAAAATTACCTTTTAACCGCGATTTTGACCGGTTAAACGCCACTATCCATCGTCTTCTCCGTTTTACCCAAAAATTCGACCTAGGGCTTGATAGATCTCCGATTTGGAACGATTTCAACACATTTTAACATCGGATTTCATCTTCCATTGGTAAGAGCTTCACTCCTATGTAAAAATTTTTTATTTTCACCATGAATTTCTTCCACATTAAGAAATTTTGGAAAATTTGAAAACGTGGAGAAAAGACTTGGAAGTAAATCATTGAACTTGATTTAGATTGCTTTAAACCCCCTTTAGAAGCCATTGTATTATTATTTTGGAGATTAGTTTGGATTTTTGTGATTTTGATAGATCAAACAATGACTCTACGACAAAAGAGAAAACTCGAATACGACGAGACTCGATTTATAAACGCGAAAGCACAATCGAGATACACTTCAATCTTTCAAAGTAAGAAGTACATACAAGATCGAGTTTTCGAAAATCCCGGAGGAGAGGTGAAACGAGTTATCAAAGAGAGAGGATGAGAGAACTTCTGTTACACAACAAATAAAGCTGCTATTGAAGTTGTAAGAGAGTTCTACTCTAATCTGACTCAACTAGAGGATGAGTCTGTCCAAGTAAGAGGATTCTCTGTTGACTTTAATGCTAACCGCATTAACTCTTTTTACGAGCTTCGCGACTATTTTTCTAGCGAATATGAAACATTTGGAATAATGGAAGGTCCGTTAAACGATATTATTGACTTTTTCATTGATGGAAAGACACTTGGAAAATTAAAAATCGTGAACGGATTAACTTTCCACTTTCCATGATGAATGCCACTGCTAAGGCATGACATTATTTCATTTGTTCGACTCTGCTGCCCACCTATCATCATAGTAAAGTCTCGAGAGACTGAATCGTTCGAATTTCGTATTCGGAACAATGTAAGTATAAATGTGGGGAGAATAATTTATAAGAATATTATGACCACTACGAAGAGCGAGATAAGTGGATATTTAGGGCATCCTGGCCTAATTTATGCACTTTGTCAATTATCTGGAGTTGAAGCAAGAGATCATGAATAATGGGTGTATCCGATGAAACTCATTAGTAAAGCAAATATAAAGACTTGCGAATCCCATAAGGAATTGAATTTAGGAGTAGGAGCAAGGCACCTTCTACTAATAGAGACATCCCTTCTACTAGCTATGACCCTCCTGCCTCTAGTTCCCCTACTTTATATGATTTGATGAATGCCATGATCGTGCAGCGGAAGAGTTTTCAGAAGTTAGATGAAAAATCAGAAAGAATTGATAACAGGATTGAAGGATTAGAGAGAAGACATGATCACGATAGTGAGTATCTTCAGAGGCACTCTGATTTTGAGATGACATATTATGATGCTCGAGCTAGGTACTACGGAGGAGAGTCTGATGTCATTTTTCCAGAATGCCACCGTTATACTTAGTATCAGCCCAATCCTCCAGCTGACCAGGGTAATGAAGACATTGTATGGGATTTTGATGCCTGATAGTGATATGATGTGATGTATGTGTTTATTTTAGTTTTGTTGTAGTACTTTCATTTTAATTAATTTTATTCTGTGGACTATGTTTTGTTTCTGGGATATGTGTTTAGTTTTGCAGTTTGTATTTTCAATTCTGGATGTCTATGATGGATTGTGATTGTAATTATAATTGTAAAATTATTAAGTCTAAATTAGTAAACTGTTTGTTCTGTGTTGAGAAATGTATGTCCTGTGTAGTTAGTTGTTGTTTAATGTTTAGCTTGATATACTTGTTTTAAAATTTCATTACCCAACAAATTTTTTAAACTGTTATATGTGTAGAAATGTTTTTAAATATTACAGGTCAGTTGAAGTTAGAAATTTTGAGAAGAACCTACAAATTTCAAAAAAGACACCTAAAGTGCAAAGGTATGATTTTTTTTATATTTAGAATTTTTCTTTCCACCCTGTATTATTTCTATTATAGAAAACTTTAGGTTGGGGGGAGAAAAATATTAACTATTATATGTTGTCAATTAACATATTTTCAAAAATTATAATATGATTTTTGTGATAAAATTTAATTCAGATAACTATATTTAGATTTTATCTAAATATTATAAAAAATTCAAAGAAATATTTTTGGTAATGAAAAATTAATTTTGCGAGTTAAGATATTTAAGTATAAGAGGATAAAAATATAATTAACTATTTAAAGTAAAGAAAACTATATTTTAAAATATTAAGAATCTTAGAAATTTAGTTAAGAAAGAAAAGATTAAGATTCAATGATGTAAAAATTATGAAGTACATATAAGATAAAGAATGTTTTAAAGTTTCAAATTTAGGAAAAGAAGAGTGAAGTTCAAAATTATTAATAAACTATCCAGATATAGTAATCCTCACTTGAAAAAAAAAAAAGAAAGAAAAAGAAAAGGATTGAAAAACAATCCCTGAAAAGAAAAGATAAAAATATAGGATTGAAAAACAATCCAAAAGAAAAAAGTAAGTGAAGAGAAGCTTGAGGAGATGCCTTATAAAAAAATGGCTTCACTTGGATTAAGCTAAAGGGAAAACTAAAAGCATTTATGAACTTATATTTACGATTAGTTTCTTTACTAATAAGTATCCTCACGAAGCTTCCTATCTTCCGAATATTCTAATCGAATTGATATTACAACATATAATATTCTTGGAATGAATGAAAACTGAACTCTTGAAACTTATGACTAGATAGCGCTTATACCGCGTAATTAATCTAATTACTTGAAAATCTTTCTAAGAATTCTTGCTATAATATTTATTTAAATCAAAATTATAGTATTTCGAATTAAAACTTTACCACAATGAATCATAACTTTTATGTAAGTACTTAAAGATTACTTGACAAGATAGTAGATTAAGTTTGGGAGATTTTGACCCAAGGAAAAAATGTTAAGATTTTCATGCTTATTTTATACTAATTTTGATGATATTGCACTTTAAAGAATGATATTTTTGGTGTTTTTCTGCAATTACGAAGATTTAAGGACAATGAAGCGAAAATATGCAAAAATGAGCGAATTTGGAGCAAAAAGTACTAAAATATGAAAATTTGACCTAGGGCGCTGACGGCGAGGTGGATGGCGCCAACAACGTGATTTTCCCGAGAGTTCAAAATATATTTCAAGGGAGGCCGCTGACAGCGGGGCCAGTTTAAGGCAGTGTTTCTAGAAGGCTGCCGACGGCGGAGCTAGAGGCCGCCTACAGTGGGATCGACTGTTCTTTCACAAAATACGTCGAATGTGGACGATTTTCGAAGGGATGCTTGGAAATCCCTTGGAGACTCTTCAACAACTTTAAAAAGAACAATTCTAGGCCGAAAAATTGTCCTATTTGGGTTCTCTACAAGTCACTAAGACTTCTTAACAAGTCCTTTTGGGGTCTTATAAGAGTCACTTAGTGTCAAATAGAGAGTTCACTAGTGTCCATTGTTGTTATTTAGTGAGTGTTAAATAGTGTGTTCATATAGAGATATTGGTGATGAATTCTTCGAAGGATTGTAAGAGTGGAAGGGAAGTGAGAGATCTCGTATGCATTGCTGTTTCAAAGGAGAATTTCGCGTACTGTAAAGAAAGGAAGAGATTCAGAGGAACTTTAAGGAGTTTGTTTGGGGAGGAATTTAAGATAAGTTGTGTTTATTTACTTTAGTTTGTAGAACTTTACTTTTATATATGAAATCCAAGTTTTATTGTATCCTATCCATGAAATCTGAGTAGTTTTTCTATCTTTCTCTTTGTTTTCATATTTTTTGTGAAATGATAAATTGAATTAGCGTGCCATAAAAATTTAAAGAAGTTGTGATAATCTTTTATTTAATTCTTAATTTACTTTCAATTTAACCAATTGAATAGTTAAAATATGTTGAGTTTAACAACTATAATAAAGATTCCATCCGAGATTCAGGGAGGTCAAAGTCCTTGGAAGTAGGGTGGAAATAAATAGGGAAATAATATTCATCGGGCGTAGAATTGGAGATTTTAGAGTGACAGGCTAAAATCCTCAATTCGGTCGTATCGTTTGAGTCTTGAAGTGTAGATGGTAGCTCTCGAGGCGAGGGAACGTGGGAGCTTCGAAGTGAGAGCCGTATCCTCCCGACTGTACCGCGATTCATTAACCAACATAGTGATTAGTCAATGTCTTTATGCCTGGACCAAAGGGTAAAGAATATGTATGCTTCTATTTGGCACAATACCATTTTAAACTAATTCTAATTATCTATTCACTTAAATATCTTAGCAAAGGAGAAAGATTTTTGCTTATATATTTGAACTTCACTTTAGTAGAATTATTTATCTGTTAGTAGAACTACTTTAATTTAAACTTCATATTATTGTCGATTGCGTTTTAGTGAAATATAGGCAATTTCGATTTAGTTGTGATTCTGAATTGATTTCTATAATCCTAGTCTGAAGCCTCTAAAATATTCCCTGTGAGATCGATATCCAGGACTCCAGTAGAGTCCTGTATTACTTGAGCGATACGTATACTTGCGTTAAAGGTAACTGTTCGATTAAAGAAAATATTATATACTTGTTACAAAAATTAAAATTACGCTAAGTGTCCGCGCGGAGTGTGCACCTTAAGTCAATAATCATTTTGCATTTTGTCTCCAAGTGTAAAACCACTCATCCACCTAATCATTCTCATCTCGGCTAGTCTCTCTACTATGATTTTCCGTGTTATCTAAAATCCCTTTAAAGTTTTTTTTTTTCTTTAATTTAATATTTTGGTTTTGGGTAAGTGTTGTGCATTGCAGTGGGAAAAAATGAAGTTTTTCTTAGTTAATGCTTTGCTATAAGCTCAAATTTCCCTCCATCTTAAGCTTATTATTTTTGTTTAAGTTAGAAATATGGTTTTCCATTTTTGTTATGTCGATACCGTAAGGAAAAGAAAATGGGCAATGCATTCTAAAGAGGTAACATATTAAAAGTTGCCTTTGGGAAAATGATTTGGATGTGAATATAGCATTCTATGGCCATTTCTTTATCTAGGTTTTCTGTGAAATTTGGTGAAAGTCTGTTCTATTTGTTGTAAGGTGTTGATTCTATATGCTCTTACTTATTGCTTGATGCTTTTAAGTTTTCTTTCACTATCTGGAATAGCATTATCGTTGCATTTGACAATTTCAGGATGCTTAGCATATTGTTTATGCTTGCAATTTCAAGAACAGTCTAAATTTATACTGCTAAGATTACTTTTATGTACAGCTGGTGGTTTAGGCCATGGTGTGGCCCATGCTGTCTTTTTTTGCCTTAGCCTTCTAACTCCAGCATTTGGCCAGGCAACTTATTATGTGGAGAGGTGCTCGCATATGCCATTTTTTCTTATTTCAGGTGAGAGCAACAGTTTCTTTTTTTATTATTACGACAAGTCCATGCAGTTTTATAAAATGCTTAGCCTATCACTTCCTCTCATTTAGCTTACTCAGGCAAAAAGTTATCTGTAAGCGTGTTTGGAAGTTGAATTAGATTGATTGCTTACTAGTGCTATATCCCTCAGTGCAGAGTTGATCTTGAATTCTGGTTTTCTATAGTATGAATTTAATGTTGCATCCCACATGCTAAAACTTCAAAATACATTTTATGAAATACAATCAATTTTTAGTTTTTTATTGTAATCAAAATTTTCATGCAAGAGATCATGGCCGTGAATGCAACCTATGTATGAGTGTTGACTAAGTGAGTTGTTAATGAATTTACGTATCTTGCTATTCAGATTATTTAGTGATGTTTTGCTTTTGGATCCTTTCAAATATAATATGAAAGTTATGTAGCCATTTCAACACCTATAACTGACTAAAGGGAATCAAATGAGATACAAAAATAACTACCTATCAACCAAAACAAGCTGTCAAGAAACTATCGAGTAACAAAAAGCCAATTGCAATTGCAAATTGCAATTGGCTTTTTGTTACTCGATAGTTTCTTGACAGCTTGTTTTGGTTGATAGGTAGTTATTTTTGTATCTCATTTGATTCCCTTTAGTCAGTTATAGGTGTGTAACATAGGTGTCAATTCAGTTAAACTTATTTTCTAGCGACGTTAATCCTGATTTTTGTTTTAGGTATGGATGCTTTTACCGGACATTTTCTGGAGGTTGTACCTTGGTGTATGCTTTTCGCTGATGATATCCTTGTTTTGGACAAGACTTGAGAAAAAGTTAAGGAATTACTTGAATTATAGAGGTCTATGTTGGAGTCTAAAGGCCTTCGTTTGAGTAGAAATATAACTGAATACATGGAATGTAATTTTAGTAATAGTAGCTCTAGTGGCAGAGTTGTAATATAATGGGAGGCCAAACCATTAAAAGGTGTGAACATTTTAAATATCTCGGGCCTATTGTTTAAAGTGATGGTGATATAGATGGGGATGCTATTAGTAGAATTCAAGTTGGTTGAAGTGGAGGAATACGTCGGGCCTATTGTGTGATAGAAAAGTATCGCTTAGACTGAAACGAAAATTTTGTAAATGGTGGTGAGACCTGCAGTTCTATATGGTGCAGAGTGTTGGCCATTAAAAAGAGAAGCATAAAACGATCCATTAGGAGAATAGTTGTTTTAGATTCGACTTACGTTAAGAAAGACAAAGTTAGACCTAAAACAATTTGGGCATATTGTATAAAAAATGATCTTAATCTATTAGAATTAAATGAAAATATGACACTCAATAGGTTTTTGTTGTGGTTAATCTTGATTTTACTAACCAAGAATGAGTGAGTAGATCTCAAGTCTGTTTAAACCGCCATAAATTATGCATTGCACTTCAAATTCTCTAATTTTCATCATAAGGAATGAAATGGAAGCATTTATGGAATAATCATTAAAATAGAATAAAAAACTTCTTAATGAACCTATAATATATATTTGCATCATACGCATTTCTTCTATAACACCAACCAACATTCTATAATAAAGACCAAATTGGTCACTTGCCCACTTGCTCATTCCCCTTTCCTGGAATCGCAAATATATTATTTGATGAGCTCAATGCTCAATGAGATACAATCTAAAATAAAATTAAAAAATAATGAAAAATGTATGCATGCTGATTTATGACTATTGTAAGTATTATCATAGCTAGCTTAGTGCAGTAATAATGTTAAATAAAAGCATGTTTTAATGCTTAAGTAATAAAAATATTAGGTCATCCCCTAGCCTATTGGCCACATAATAATTGTGGCTGAAGACTGGTTAGCCCAATATTGCGATTATCTTAGTCTTAGTTTGTTGTCAAGAGCTAAAAACCCTTTTATTTTCTTATTGAGACACATCTCGTCAGAACTTTTTCTTTCCCCTGTGCAGGTAATCATAGTCTGCTTACCGATCACAATTGATATGATCCTTTTTTATATGTTATATTTTTTTTATCACCATTACTTATTGAGTATGGATATATATATATATATATATATATATATATATATATTAAAAAAAACCTGAGGGAAAATATATTAAAATAGAAAAGATACGTAGAGGTTGT
This sequence comes from Papilionanthe hookeriana x Papilionanthe teres, assembly GCA_022702705.1. Taxonomy (NCBI): domain Eukaryota; kingdom Viridiplantae; phylum Streptophyta; class Magnoliopsida; order Asparagales; family Orchidaceae; genus Papilionanthe; species Papilionanthe hookeriana x Papilionanthe teres. Next base: position 5,102,836 of record CM040427.1, read on the forward strand.
ATGAGAGGGTCCAATAAAGACACCTTACCCATACGGTACAACACACGAAAACCCCAAAAGAGAAAAGATACAGGTAAACCCATAAAGTCAAACTCGCAGAAAAAAAGTAGCTAGGGACGAGCCAATTTAGTCCCGTCTCTTCCTCAAGTTTTAGGAAGGGAGCCTGCTAATAAATTGTTGAGTTTCGAGCCATTCCCCGAAGTAACCAATGTATCATCCATTAAGTTCCCGAGCTCGGGTATTCCTTCATTCTTCTTCTTCCTTCTAGATGTGTAAACCTGTCATTCCTCATCCGAAGACTGACTCATCAGATCAGTGTGGACAACAAATTTTCGGTCATGTATAAGAGGTTGAGCTGCCGACCCCACTTTGTGGGATTAAGGCTTTGTTGTTGTTGTATAAGAGGTTGAGCTCCTTATTCCTGACTAATAGTAACAACATTTTCATTCTGAAGAGGTGGTAGAAATATCTCCTCAGCTCCTGATGCTTCATGAGGAGGAGGAGCTTCAATGCTCTCCTGAATATCGGATCGAACATTGTACTTTATAGTTAAGGATCCTGCAGTATTGTTTTCAACAAGAATTGAAACTGTAGGTTGCCCAGCTGAACCATCTGTCAATGCATCAGTCAAAAAAATAGAAACATTATTGTCAGGGGGAGTCTCCAGTAGAGGAAGGGAGGAGAGCAGACAACGTGTCAACCAATGCATCGATAGCCGGTGGATTGCACTCAGGTGTGGAAGGAGGACAGGTATGAATTGGGGCAGACCCAATAGCATTTTTACTCGGAGATTTTAATTGAGGATGCAAATTATAACATTGAGAATGAGAGTGTCCAAACATACGACAGTGGGTGCAGTAAAGAGGTATCTGTTCAAGTTCCGCCTGCTGCCGAAAGCTTTCATGATGTGAGTCAAATCATATCTCCCCCGAAAAAGGTAGAGTAATATTTCGTTCAATCAAAACTCTGGCTTCAAAAGGCCGACTCAAATTAATTGTGGGAATATCAGTTTTGAGGGATATACCGTATACCATAGCTAAGGAGAAGAGGAACTCTTGATAAAAAATGTGGAACTTCAATCCCCGGAAGCGCAGCCAAACAGGAATGGTAGGAGTTTCAGTAAGAGGGTCAAAATCGACCGTCCATTTTAAAACCTTCATCACACGGTTATCTATTCTAACGAGTCTTCTCAGAAATAATTATGCATAGTCTTCATCATCTGATAATTGAATGAGAATATGCAGACCATCTAGTTTACCAATCTTCCAATCCCCTTTCAGCTTCATTTGCTCAAAATTCTTATGAATTAGGTCGAGCTTGGGGTTTCCATAAAGGAACTTACCAACTAAGACCAGCCGACAAGATGCAGCTAAGGTAGAGATCTCTGCTTCAGAGAGAAAGATTGTAGGCTTACCATTTTTACATGATGATTTTTTGAGAAACTAGGTATCAACGCCGAGCGCGAAAGTATCGTGGTATCGCTATGAGAACATATTCGAAAGAGGGGCGCGAGCGTTGTTATCACTGGCAAGGGCGGTGGCGTAGGAATGAAGCCTCGAGACCATCACCTCGGCTAGTGTCTGCAAACTACGCAAACCCCACTATCAGGGGACTGCGTTAGGAAGAGGGGGATGGCAGTGCCGAATGGTTGCGGCGTCGGCAGAGATGCGTTAGATCCTGCGAAGCCTTCATCTTTGAGAGGACGAAAATGTCTTGGTCGGGCAGGATAGGCGAATGCGAGCTGACATACGTTGTCGTCAGGTAGGAAACGAAGTGCGAGCATACAAACATCGTCGTCGGGTCAGGCGAGCAAACAGACTTCGTCGAGCAGACATCTTTACTAAAGTCATACAATGACCTGATATCATCCTATATATATATTGCATCCTGTGTGTGTGTGTGTGTGTTTGTCAAAATGATTGAAGTGATATATATGTTTTTATTAAAATAGTTTTGTTGATTTCCGGGCTTTTAAAAATCAGAGATAATTTAGAAGCAAAATTTTGTTTTTCTTTTTGGTCATTGTTAGGCATTGCAATTGTAGATAGCTAAACTCCATCTCTTATTTTCATCATATCTAAGAGTATAGTAGAAATAATTCTACATGTTCTCGCACTGCTTCTTCTTATCCTGTTTCTTCATACACATGCTCTTGTTTTGGATTTGACATATTACGACGGTGGAATAACCAAATCAAAATATAAATTTTGTTTTTTTTTTTAATAGATGAATTAATCAGTAATTCTTTTTTTCCGATGAATGAATTTTACAAGTGTTTCTTAAGGACTTAACGATATTTAGTGGCTTGTGGGCTCTATGCCGAACTCCATCATATGCATGTTGACAAGTGCACCTGCTATGTCTAAAAAGTACATTTAGCTGAAGTTATCTCTCTGTTTCTAGTATATGTAGTGCCGGATATAAAGTGGCTAAATAATCTCTCTTAAAATAGTGTGTAAAACCTTTTGAAATGAGAGTTGTCGGCCCTTCAAATTTGTTAGATCTTGCGCAATTTTAACGAATAAGACAATTCTGACGTTAAACTAACGAGGTTCCTTTATTTTGCAGCAATTATTTCATCTGCTTTTTTGCTGATGCATACTTTTTCCATGGTCATTGCTTTCAACGGATATGCAGAAAGCCGAAAATCTGATCAATTTTTTGTTCCTGTAGTTCATATGGTTGCTTCTATGATTGTGAGTATCAAGCCTTCAAAAATCGCAATTGTTTTATTATTTTGCTTAGCTGACTATTGAAGTTATTTGAAAATTCTACATTTCTTAGCAAACATCAATCTTTTAGAATTTCGTCTCACCAAGTTGTACGTACATTTTAGCATTCATTTGTCTTCAATAAATTGCTTCATAAGATGCAATACCATTTATAGCATTGTTTGTTGGAGTATGCCAATAGTTTTGGAAGTCTTATTAACATTGAGCAAGCAGACAAACACTATTGTGCAACACATGTACCTGAAACACCCGAAATGTAGGAAGGGTGTGGGGGAAAGGGAAACAAAGAACACCGAAGGGGACAGCATTTAACTAATTTTCCTTTATCTATGAGTTTGGGCCAAATGAAAATGAAGTTATTTGTTCATATTTAAATTTCTAATCCTTATCCATGGTTATGTTAGTGTCATCACTCTAGTAACAAAAAAGAATTTTACTTTCTGAGACATAACACCTTTTCAAGAGCCATTTCACTGGTTAATCTCTCTTTTCATGCAATATCTTTGATAAATTTCTGGTTTGCCTTAATTATCCTGTTTCCTTTGAATGAGATGATATACCTTTCATACATTTTTACTGATTTGATTCCACTGGAATGCTGGTTAATGCACTTTAGATTGCATGCTGAAATAAACTGATTTGAAATTCTCTTTTCATCTATTTTTTCGGTATTGTGAAGATGTCAGTTTCTATTATATTCACAAACAAATATATTTTATTTGTTTGTTTTTCCACTTCATTTGGTTGTATGCATTAATCTATTGCGGCATGGACATACATACCACCAAGCTCCTATGTATTTACATATCTAACACCCAAAATTTGCCTACATTTATACCACCCAAATATTTTATATCACATAAAAAATATCGCTATTTTAACTTTTTTTAAGTGAACGATATCTTTTCATGCATAAGATGGCATGTATTGAAGTTTAGGCATTAGATATGTAAATACATAAGAATATTGTGGTATGTATTTAATCTTCCTAATATATTTTATTTCTCTTACTGCTGTAAGTGAGCATTCTATGATATGAATCATCTCTATCAGACTCTGATCAATCTCGTACCTGGGGGATGTGCTATCGGTGTTCCTCTGCTCTGCTTCTTTGCATTTGTGACTCTGCAGTATTGTTGGACGACGGTTTGTCGGAGGTTGAGAGAGCACTAAGATGACAGACAAATTTTTAGCAGGTATCAGTGTTGTAAACCACCCAGCTACCTCTATCAACTGTGATGTTTGGTGAAATCATTTTCATTCAAGGAATGGAAGCTTCTCAGAAATGTTATATAGCACCATTGGGGAAGCCTATTGCTCCTTCTGGAGAAATTTGAGCATTAGAATGGACATGGGTTGGTTACTGGTAACATTTTTCTGTCGTTATTACTGTGCCTGCTTTTATTTTCTCACTTTTCCGATAGCTGACCGCACATCATTATATAAGATTCAAGGTTATTTGTTTGTGGTGGCATGACATGATCATTATGGCTTTGGTGTTTTATTTTTCTCTTCTTTAATTTTGATGAGAATGAATTTTAATATTTATAGATTTATTTTTAATATAATCAACTATTATATTACATCAATCTCATAGTAAATTGAATAGTTTTATAATTCATTTTGATTAAATTTTGACGAGAATATTCTCAGCCCCTTTGTTTATCCATCATCTATATTCTTTTCTAAACCTCAAATACTTAAAAAAAAACTTAGGAAGAATTGCATTGAGAAATTGACAACAGGGGTATATTTCGGATTAACAGCTTATGTCGTGAACTCTGAACTAAATTTGATTACATTGTGTACTGACCGAATAGGTAGAAATTACTTATTAAGTACATCATAATGATAAACTTGTGAAAGTACTTTAAATGAATCATAATAATAAATTCATCCATCACGCTCTTGAGCTGGTTTGCACCTCCATTTATACCAACAGAATTCTTCTTAGTAGCGCAGTATAACACGCCATATGGAAAATTGTGTTGGAAAGCAACCCTATATAAACCATCATTTGACTTATCTGAATCACTATTTGAATCCACTTTTATTTATTTCATTTAAATTCACTGTTGCAATGATGCTAAACCCATTTGGTGATTGAGATTTTACAACTTATAGTCTTATTCTTTCCAATCTAAAATTTAATCCATTTGTGTCTTTTATAACCACTGTTATTTGTATATTTTTTGACATCATTATGTCCCAATCATCTTACTTTCGCTATCTTCATTCCAATAGTCTGCAGTCACTATACCTTGAATATAATTGTTGCTCCTATCTTTTGTAGTAAATAACAAATTTATCACAAAATTCACAAATATGTTTCACTTGTTATCAATTACTTTTTCTCTCACAGCACCCAAATCCATATAAAATAATGCAAAATTTATGTACATACCACATAATTCTTATATATTTTTATATCTAATTGCCGAATGTTCATATTTATACTTATATAACACGATGTCAAGTGCTATCAACATATGCACAAAAATGTGTATTTAACTTTTAATATGAAAATAATTGTAGCATGTTTGATATTATATTAAAGTTTTGAGTGTTGTGGATGTAAATATGAAAGTTCGTTAGATATATTAGTAGATAAGATTGTGGTATTGCAGTAAATTAAAAAATTAACTTTGAAATCTCCCAATGCAGGTGTGCCTATATGTATATTTGAGAGGAAGAATATTATCATCATCTATAACAAACTGTGATAGCTTGGATTTATTATTTAAAAACATAGTTAATGGTAATGTAAAATTAAAATCGGCTTTAGCTAGTTTCTATATCACCAATAACTTGTAACTATATCAAATTCTACCACTTCAAACTGAAGGTAAAAAAGAAAAAAAAAATTGTTCTATGCTTTTTACAAGATAGTATTAACTCATAGGTCAATTAAGAGGTTGCAGGCTTGTTAAAATTTTTACAGTACTGATTTCTTTTGGCTTTCCTGAATATGTCGTACTGTTTTGTGGAATGATCTCGAGGCTAGAGGTTGGAGCAGCCAAGTTTGATGTTAATAGCAGGGCTTGATTTGACAAATGGTGACGACACTGAAATTTTGGGTAGTTTGAAAGGGAAAAAAATACGTGGACTAAATTATGCACTTTTTTTTTGAGATTTGGTTAGGAAAAAAAAAAAAGAGAGAAAAAGCTAACGGCCAGTTTGGAAACATATTTGTTCGTATTTTTAAAAAAAATATTTTTTTGTGCTTTTTTGTTATCGTGTTTTTAATTTTAAAAGCCAAGCTATTTTTAAACACCAAGTAACTTTGAACTTTTGAGATTTTTGAAAATAACCAACACAATTAGCCTCCATTGACCATTGCTATCACCATTGTTGATCATTGCAATTGTCTTCATCTATAAGCTTGATGCGTGCCGGAAGACCCGTAATGGTAAAGTAATAATTAGCATCTCAACATAGAATAAGATTCGACACACATATATAAATAAAAGAAAACTATTCGGAGGAAGCACTATGATTTTTATGTGGAAAATCTTGAAAAAGGAAAAAAATTAGGATTTGGCTTAGTCGAAATAATCAATTAAGGAATTTTAAGTACATAGGTTTATTCTTTTTCTGGATTAGGAAATATAGAGTTACAAAGTTGATCATCATAGATATAACAATAATTCATTGATAATAATTGTAATCTGACTGTAGTTCTTGGCTATAACGATGATAATAGATTGCAAAGATTGCAGTCAATGTTCCAGTAGTCCTTTATGAATGTTGTAGATGGTGGTTATAACACCAACTTATCGTAGATGACGTAGTTGAAAGCTGTGGTAGTGGTTTGCCTTGTTGGACATATGTAGTAACTTCAGGAGTATTAGTTGGCCACAACGACTGTAGTAGAGAACTATGATAGCATTCGTAAGCAGCAAAGACCGAAGTTTGGCGTTGTACTAGCTGTGAATCACGCATGTCATAGTTGATCATGTAGGCTGATAGTTGTAATAACGTTCATAGGTTGTAGAGCTCGGAGTTGGGAGCTAAATGAGTTGTTATGCATGTAGGCCATAATTGGCCTCATAGCCTGTAATGGGGAGTTGTAATAATATCTATAAGTTAGAGAGGCCAGAGCTGTGAGCTGCATGAGCTTTCATCCAAGTAGGTCGTAGTTGGTCACGTATACAGTAGTGGTGAGTTTATAGGCCCAATAGGTGCTGTGAGCCATGTAGGTCATAGTTGGTCATATAGGTTATTGCCGGGAGCTACAATATTGTTCGTAGGATGTAGATACCGTAGTGGGAGCTGCGTTAGCTATGAGCCACGTTGGCTGTAGTTCGCGTAAACCGTAGTGGTGAGCTATAATAACGTCCGTAGGTCGTAGAGATAACAATTGGGAGCTGCGTGAGCTGTAAGCCACATAGGTTGTAGTTGGTCACATAGACCGTAATCGTGTGCTGTAATAACATTTGTAAGCCATAGGCCGAATTTGAGAGTTGCGTGAGTTGTGAGCCACATAGGCCATAGTTGGTCACCTAGGTTGTAGCGGGGAGCTATAATAAAGTACATAGTTCAAAGAGGGTGAAGTTGGGAGCAGCGTGAATTGTGAACCATGTAGGCCGTAGTCGGTCACATAGACAGTAATGGGGAGCTGCAATAACATCCTTGGTCCATAGAGGTTAGAGTTAGGAGCTACATGAGCTATGAATCATGTAAGCTGTAGTTGATCGCATAGCATATAGTGGGGTGCTATAATAACATTTGCAGGTCATAGAGGTCTGAGTTAGGAGCTATGTGAATTGTGAGCCACGTAGGTCGTTGTTGGTCACATAAGCTGTACTGAAGAGTACCATCAGTTGACCGCAAAAGGCTAAAGTTAGGGGTCGCAGTTGTAGTGAGTCACATATGTCATATGCCATAGGACATCAAAAGTTTGGAGAAGGTCACCATGCTCTAAGTAAGATATTTGTAAGCAGTTGTTGTACATACCTATTCCTTCTTTATGGAAAACTATTACATCAAGTTTGGGGTGTGTCATTACACCGTATTTGGGGTGCAAAGTTATATCGTATTTTATTACATCATTACATCATCTTTGGAGTGTGTTGTTATACCATCTTTGGGATGCGTCGTTACAATATCTTTGGGACGCATCATTGCACCGTCTTTGTGGTGCGTCGTTACACTATCTTTGGGTTGCGGTTACACCATCTTCAGAGTGCATAATTACATCGTCTTCATGGTGCATTGTTACAACATAAGATTTGTCGATGATAATGAGTAGGGGACGACCAGTGGTGGTCGAAGTCGGGCAACAACTAGTTGTTGAAGGTGGTCGGCAGACAGTTTTGAGAGCAAAAAATATTTTTCAGGTTTTTCGGTCGACAATGACACTGGAATTTGACTCCTCTTAGTCTAGCTCTTGCTCTAGGTCTCCCTCCTCCATCCTTAGCCTTACCCCCTTTATCAATGGGGTAGGTTATTCATAGAGTTCGGGGCCATCTACAAATAAGGAAGGATTTTGACCACTCCATAAGATGAACTAAAGAGATTGTCACGATTGATTGACATTTTGTGCCAAAATTGAAATGATGTATCAATTGCCAATATATTTGGGTGCTTTTGCAAAAATTATCAAAATCATGAAAATTGGGCAGAATTTGTGAAAAATTTAGAATATTTTAAGCTTTCTGAAGGTAACATCCAGAGGTAGCAGGCATCAACGACTGTAAGCGGGAGTGCCCAACTGTCACAAGCATGTTGCGGCTGTAATGGGCGGAGTCAAGCCTAAGAGAAGGTTGAAGGCAGGCTTGGTAGGAGACTAGGTTTGTGAGCGGGACCGGGCCATACGGTCATGAGATCATTCCACATGTGGAAGCGCAGTCTTGAAATCACATGGATTGTAATTGGCTGTGAGACGGTCGTTGATTTGGTCGGATCAGACTAACGAGGTGTTATTTTTGTGATTTTTTGTGATTGTCCAAATTTGGTCATTTTGGCCAATTTTTTTGGCCTTTTTAGCCTCAAGGAGAAAGAAATATGTGCATTCCAAAGGGCATTTTTTTGCAATTATTGCATTTTCTTGTGGTGTTTTTCATCGTCCTATTGTGCTTTTCCGAAGCGGTTTTCATTCTGCTGTGCGCTTCTTAGAGGAGATTTTTCAGTGTTGTTGTTACACTATTTAGAGGGGAATTCCATGTTTTTTTGTGTTTCTAAAGGTGATTTTCTGCTCTGCAAGATGTCGATGTTTGGGTAACCCACCCTTGTAAATTAGTAGAAGCACCAGAATCCCGACGAGGTGATGCCGACACCCTTCGAAGATGAGCTGACCCTTTCTTTGAGGGTATGAACAATTGAATTTGCAAAGATTGACCACATCCTTAACGAGCACAATAAGGTGAATAACTCATCTGCAATGGACTTGTTGTTGGTGAATCAGTTAATAAAGTACCTCAATTAGTCTCCTCCATGACTGTATTCCTCTCATAGCAACACTGAGAACTGATGGATACTCGATAAGAATTGAGATGCACGCGCTAACCTGATCATAGTGCGAAGACTTCACAGGCTTTTCAAGCGGGTCTGTTGACTCTTGAAGAGGAGAATATAAAGCTATGAAACCCGCGTGTAGGAATAAAATTTTGTTTATCTGCCTTACCATTATACTGTAGCTAATTAAGAGGACATAACATTTTGATCTAGGAGCCAAATGATCCTCTTTTTGGCTCGAAACATTGAGAAGATGAAAGTGGCTTGTAGGAGCATACTTATGATGATGAGGAGGATGCTGAAGTGGATTGATGTCTGATTCCTGATATTTGCTTACGCTTTATATATGAATTGATACTTCTTTTTAATGATATTATAAAATGAGATACTATGCAAGTATATATATTGTTATCAAGTAATATATGACTTCCTGATTAAGCCTCGAGATATCAAACCAACAGGGAAAGTGTTAAATAAAAAGAAAATAGAAAAATAATTTTTTACTTTTTAAGAAAGATCTTACCCAAACTAAAGATAATATTCTAGGAAAGAAATAAAGTTCAATTCTTTTTGTTAATTTTTATAATTTGAAATGAAAGTAAACAACTACTTTAACTAGTTTTTTGTAAGATGAAAGCAAATGCAAATAAAATGTCTTTTCCCTTATTATGAATCAGTAACAAGTCATGGAATTATATTGTGGAAGTATTTAAAGTGTGTTGTGCCAAATAGGAGCAATTATATTCTTTACCCTTATTAGAGATGCTATAAAGAACGTAGTTTAATCTAGTGTTTTAGTAAACTTGAAGACGGGCTAGGCAGGAAAGATACTAGCTCTCACTCTAGAGTTTCCTCTTCTCCCTTCACCTGAGGGCTAATATCTCGTAGCAAAACATAAATCAATAAATTGAATTGGGGACTTTAGCCTGTCACTCTAAAGTCCTCTAATTCTGCACCCATCAAAGTATATCTCCATTTTTATTTGCACTCAACAATATATATTGTATTCTCACCCATATAATCTCATATGATCCTTTCCAATTGTTGACTGAGACAATACCATACGGGTTCTTACATGTTCTCACAACATATTTTAACATCTTAATTGGTCAAATCAAGAAGTAAATGAAGTGCAATATTTTGAATCATCACAACTTCTTCCAACATTGAAATTCTATACTTCACACAACATACTTCCATAACTTTATTACTTTATCATATTATTGTTGACCTCATTTTTGATGAGGTCTTCCCTTCTTCTTTTTAGTGCTTAGGATCTAGCCTTAGGCTTTTCCTTTGACTATCTTAGAGGACTAGAATTGGGACCCGCCTTTTAGAAATTCAAACCACTTCTAAACTCCCTGCAGAGCTCCACAAACTTGACTATAGACCCCTAATCACCTAGAGGGTTGAAATCGAATGTAGAAGTTTAAAGGATGAGTTCCTATAGGACTCTTTGGCCTTAGAGCGCCTACAGGTGGCTCGGTACGATGAAGGGGCTGACTTACACTACACTTACACACTACATTTCCACACACTTCCTAAAAAACACACCCATACCCAACTTGACCTCCGACTCATGTAGGTGATTCACATGGATGGTCCTTAACCCTAAGCCCTTGGCAAGAGGGTTAGGAACAACATAGTGAATGCCTCAAATGAGTCCCTTCATGGCTCATATGGGCTTGATATGGCTTCATGGCTCAACCAAAATAATTTCTTTCCACCTAGATTCACTCAATCTTCGATTTCCCAAATTTTCGATTCTTGACCTCCAGGACCTACACCCGCTTAATCTACTCAAAACCGTCGAAATTACCCAAATTTCTCAAAAATTTCCAAATTACCCAAAATTTTCCAAAATCAATCCCAAAAATCTCCACATCACTCAAATTGATCATCCATACCCAAAAATACCAAAAATTCCAAAAATACCTCCCAATACCCTCCAAATACCCAAAATACCCTTCTTGGCCAAAAAATCCAAAAATTCAGAAAATTCCAGAAAATTCCAGAAAATCCCAAATAATCCCAATTTCATTTTGTCCAACTACACCATGGTCGATTTTGTCAATTTACCCTACTTTTATCAAAACCCCGATTCGACCCATTTTAACCCAAAGTGAACCCGATGTTAAACCAAACTTATCCAATTGACCCAAATTCTGGTCCAATTCAATTCTAAACTTCAATTCAACATTCCCAATACCAATCTAGACCAAATCCAAGTCCAATTTGATTGACATTTGGATCCAACTTCACTTTTGGCCTTAAAGCCTAATTTAGACCCATGACCCAAACTTAACCCAAACTCACCCAATTTAACTCCAATTAACCTCAAATCTTTTCTAAATCTTCCTTAACATTCCCACAAACAAAACCCTAACATGATTTGCCCAAAATTTGAACCCAAACCCCACTCAAACTCAACCCAAGGTTAAAAGGCCCATTTTTGACCTAAGCCCAAGCCTAACCCAAATTCAACCCGATTCAAATCCAAATCATCCCCAATTTGTTTCAAATCACTCATGACACATCCATGAGCTAAACCCAACAATTATTTGGCCCAACCTCTTTACAAAATTCCCATCCATAAATTCATTTTTAAACTTAAGGGCCCATTCCTTAAACCATTTTAAAAGCCCACTTCCACCGAATCCAAAACCCCAAAAATTCTTCCAAAGCCCATATGACATTTCTCCTCATCATACTTCCAATTAAAATCATCCCTAAGTCCTAAACCAATGATCAAATATTTCTAAATGAGGCTTCATCCAAATTTCCACCAAATTATCCAAAATCCTTAAAATCCTTTTTTATGAAATTGACAAACTTTTTGCAAGCCGAAGGTGAGCCATGAAGCCATGTATGAGCCACATGTGAGCCATGAGAGCTTTGGACACTCCACCATGCCATATTGGGTAAGAAGAGGGGGCTTTCCTTAATCCCTAAAGCTCATTAGCCTTAATCATGTTTCACCTAAACTTAAATTTAATCCAAATATATTTGGATGGAGACTTCTCCATGCCAAACCAGTGATCCCTTTGATCCCCCACGACATCCAAAGCCACCTTGGGTGGTGCACACAGCCCAAATGGGTGGGTTGACCCATTTAGGTCCAAAACTAGCCATGCCCCATTCTACTTTGGATCAAAGCCTTTACACATGTCCATGGCCGATTGATTGCACAAACCTCCAGCCCGACCCACTCGACCAAGATGGTGACCATTGCTCGGCCGGCCGGCCACTGGGCCGCCGGAAAACACCATGGCCGAGAGCTCGCATGTGAGCCGACATCGAAATTCTCACTTCTTGAGCTGCCCAGTGCCTAGTGGTCACCATAGCCGTTCTTCTCCTCACCGGAGCAGGTCGATCCCAAGCCCTAACTCCCCCGGGAGGCCCCCAGCCCGACTCATTTAAACTCCACCCCTCTCGGCCATGAAAGAAGAGAAGCATAAACCTTGCCAAACTCGCCAAAATTGTTCCGGACCCTCTTCCACCCTTAGAGCACTTGATCCCAGGTGAAATTCCCCTGCCATTTCTCCTCCGAAAGCTCGATTTCGAGTTGAAATTCCACCCAAAACCAGGACACTTCTCCACGGTGAGCCGATTCCCAAATTGATTGGCTCTACACCTTCACTGGACCAGAGAAGGTGTCCACCATCAAAAGCCCCATCTCCGGACCACCCGGTTGCTCCAGCCTCCAAGCTTTGTGATCGGGCTTGGTCGAAATCATATCCGGACGATTCACCAAACCCGGAGACTTCATGCGGAGCTTGCTAGGACCCGATCGAAGGTGCAACAACTCTCGGATTGAAGCCACACTTCTCCGAGCCAAGGTATGAGCTAACTCTTCATCCCGAGCTACGGAGATTCTCCATTTTAAATGCTTTAGTTTCGATGCATGTTAACCGTATAGATGTGTTCGTCTCTTGAAGACGAATCCATAGAGTATAAGAACATAAAAATCCATTGAGAATCGAGTGAGATCTTAGGGATTTAGTGTGGACGGCTCTCGGGTGAGAACGCTTGGGGACGATGAACGGATGTCGTCCATTCAATACACGCGCGGACGGACGGCTCAGATGGCGTCGGACCGAGGAGACGGTACGAGAACCGCGGGGCCCGGGCTGCCGACTCGAGTGGCGGCGTCGAATGGGAGCGCGCCGCGTGGCCTTTCGGAGCCGCCGAGGATGCGTTGGCGCCGACTCGGATAAGTAGAAAATTAGGGATTTTTGATTTATTTAATTCCCTAAACTTGAAAATTCATATCTACGTGTAGAAAAATCGGAAAAATAAAATAAAAATACCCTCTTGCTCGAGTGAAGAGAGGAGAATAATGTGGAAAAGAAATCACTTAATTTCATCAAATATTTTATTTTTTATGATTTATTTACTCTCTGCATTGTTTTAATTCTCCATGCATGCATACGATTCACCATAGCATGAGACCATAGGAGCTTTTGAAGCCTCCGAATTTGGGAACATTCTCGAATTTTCCAAAGTCGAGGCCATCCCTATGAAGAGTTCTCGATTTTTCGGAGTTCGAGTCATCTGTTTTGAGTATTTTAATTCCGAGTAAATAGCATGTTGTGAAATAAATTCTAGGAAAATTTGGTGATGTTCTTATGACTGAGAGAACACTAGGAAAAATAGATTTTGGCTTAGTTCATTCAAAACAACCCTAATTGGCTTAAACACCCAAAATAGGTCTTTAATTAATTTGAGTTAACCAGTGCATCAAATTGACTTGAAATCAATTCTCCATCGACCTTTAGGATCGGAGGAATCCACCATAAAAATTTGAGGTCGATTGGACTTGGTTAGCTTCACTAATTGGGTTGATTAAGTCACTTAGCCATTTTAAACTTTAAAAATTCATAACTTTTAAAATACTTTTTAAAAATCCATCAAATTGGTTTTGGAGCCTCTCGATATTAGGGGAATCTAAAAAAATTAAAATTTCGATTTTCTAAAAAAGTTGATTTTTAATAATATTTTAATATTTTTAATAATTAAAAAATAATAAAAATCACAAAAATAATAAAATTCACCAAAATGTCACATTTTGAATTTTAATCACTTAGGAACAAATCCCACATTTTTCTTAGGTGTCATTTAGTGAGATATTGAATTTTAAAGCCCTAGGGTAATTTTAAAATTAAAAAAATGTATTTTCTAGCATTTTCACTAAAATAATTATAATAAATCATAGAAAAATCAGAAAATTGCAAAATTTGCTTCTACAGTTTCCTTGATATCAAAGAGATTTTTGAAAAATATAAAACCCATTTTTCAACATTTATTTTATTTTTAAATTAATTAACACTCCAAAACTCAAAATAATTATAATAAAAATAATATAATTCAAAAAATCACCAAAATTGGTCCAAGTCTTCTCTCAGTCATTAGGAATGTCCCTAATTTTCTTAAGAACGAAACTTTCCGCTTAGTCATGTTATTAAATTTTCCTTGAAAATCTCTATTTTCCACCAAAAATAATTTTATAAATAAATTAAATTCAGAAAAATCACATTTTCTCCTCTCATGTCTTTATTGACATATGAGTGAAGTCACATAAAAATTTCAAGTTCATTTGGGTTCAATTTAGTGAGTTATGAAATTATTAAGCTTAAAGGGTAAAATGGTAATTAAAATCTTTAATCCTTAATTAAAACTTTATGTTTAATAAAAAATCAACAAGTAAAATATTTGATCTTAATCTGGTTTGGATGATTGAAATTTAAATAATTAAAGGGTAGAAACCCATTAAATAATTTTAAAATGATTAAACTTTAATTAAATAATAGATTAAATTTGGAGGAATAATAAATTGGAATTATTAAAATAAGGGATATTTATTAGGAAGAGATTTATTCTTTAATTTAAAAATCCCTAAACTAATTATATCATTAATACTCAATTTTTAATTAAAATGATAACTCAAATTTAAAATATTAAAAGACTTAATTAAATTATTAAACTCTTTTGAAATTTCAATTAAAATTAAAAATAAAGTAAATTAAAGATAAATTAAAATTAAATTAAATTAAATTAAATTAAATTAAATTAAATTAAATTAAAATTAAATTAAATTAAAATTAAATTAAATTAAAACAAATTAAATTAAATTAAACTAAATTAAAATTAAATTAAATTAAATTAAATTAAATAATTAAATTAAATTAAATTAAATTAAAAAAAATTAAATCAAATTAAATTAAATTAAATTAAATAAAATAAATTAAATTAAATTAAATAATTAAATTAAATTAAATCAAATTAAATTAAAATTAAATCAAATCAAATTAATTAAACACCAAATCAAATTAAATTGAACTATGTTAAACTAAATTAAAACTCAATTAAATTAAGTTGAATTAAATATAACATCACCTAAGACATAAAGAATTCAAAATAAATGTAAAGCGAACTTGAACACTATTCCAAATTTAAACCCTTTAACTTAAATCAAATCATTTGAATACTAATTTACCCTTGAAAGCTTTGATTATTATAACTCACTAAATGGAACATCAAATGAAGTGTTACTCTCACTCATAGGATATTCAAATGTCCTAGATTCATATGAGCAAGTTAACAAGACTTGAAAACCTCGGACGATCGATTCATTTATATAATTAAATTCATTTGGACTTAAAACAATCCTGAAATATTGAAAAGATGTTTAAGATTCTTCTTAAGCACTTCCTCGATATGATAGGATATTTATAAGAACAATTGGACTTAATTGTCCTTTGATGAAGAAAATCGTCCTCAAACAAAAACACAAAGAACCTAGACGTCATAGGAGTTGACTAGCTATAGGATTAGGAATTTGGTAGAAAACCATAACCTTTCCCTAGCTTTACCAGGAACTTGCTTAAATATTCTAATTGTGTTTTAAGTGCGGCTTGGGATGACGGGAAGACCCTCCAGTACGCTTTTATTTTATTGCAATTTACTTTCTTGCAATTTACTTTATTACGAAATGCATTTTACTTTTCTTACATGATAAAACAACTGTTGCATGAAAACCCACACCTTTAGGATAGTCCCTAAAACTGAAACCAAAACTAAGATTAAAAGTCATTGCAAGATAAAATTCACCGCCACAACATTTCAAAATATAAAACAACTCAAAATTTAATCACAAATAGAACACAAAACTACAATTGCAACTAAATTAAAACGCCTCGTTGGATGATCGGGAATACCTCGGATGATGTAACCTACGTGTTGTTAACGGGATTTCCCACGGTCTAAATGAAAGTGTGGAACTCATTCAGTTGAGTTTAGCAAATTCATACGGACTAAGTGAATCCGATAAAAATAATGATGCCGGAAGGATGGAACCGTGGGATCTTAACCGGTGTCGTTATAATCAACTTTAAGATTTGTTTTAATCGAAATAAAAAAAAAACACTTGGAAATTAAGACTTCTCTAAACCAAAACACTTCTCTCATCCCCGATTTATGATTTCTAAAACTAAACCTCTGCAACAACCAGGAGCTTGGAGCATGGTGGGCGACACGGCCATCGTCGTCAGCGAAAACTTAAACCTACTTCAAGCAAAATCTTCTTAGAATTAAAACAACAAAGCCATAGGACTTCGAGGTAGCTTGCACTAGTGCAACATAAATCCTCAACTCTTCGTTAGGCATTTGCATTGCAAATTAAGCCCTAACCGGTCTTAGGATTCCGAGGTAGTCGTCCGATACGACATAAACCCTCACATCTTCTAAGTTATTTGTTTGATTTTATCATACAAATATAAGCCCTAATTAATTAAAATTAGCGAGATTGAAATACTAAATAAACATTAGGACTTTCCTAAATTCGAAGCGAAACAATAGGATAGTCGGGAAATTACCGAAGTTCACTTCGAATCAGTGATTTCTCCTACCTTTCTTCCTTTGGATTCACAAAACAAAATGTTCCAAATTTGATCCATTCCCTATTGAAATTCCAAAATTCAATCTTTGAAAACCTTAAAGTTTGAAATTCTTGAGAGCGAAATTATTGGTTATTATCGAGAGTTTTCTTAGGTGATTCCCGTCACTTAAGATGTAATTAACTATAGGGGCTTGCCCTTATAGGGAATTTTAAAGAACCTGAGTAATATAAGCCCCGTTTAATACTTTCATATTAAGCGGGGGAATTTGTCGGCTTATAAAATTGGTTCGCGGACCAAACGGATGTCACAAAACTTCTAGTTTATTTGATCGAGCCCCACCTCAAGCGATGTGTCTATCTTTAGGGATAGATACACGGTTTGTGGTGCGGTGCTCGTTTATATAAACTATTTGGGATGTGAGATCGGTTTAATCTCATATCTTAAAACTTTCAAATTTAAAATTATTTTCAAAGTCAAATACTACTTTCTAAATTATATATATATTTAAATCAAATTTAAAATTTAAATTCGCCGACAACTTCTGTTAGACGACCCCTTTTAAAAACATCACACAACCTAAAAAAAAATGCCGACAATTATGGAAAGAGATAAAGAAAACTACTCAGAATTCATGGAGAAAATATAATTACAACTTTGTTTAAAAGTAGAAAACACAGTGAAAACACAAGAAGTCTTAATTAAATACCAAATGTGATAACAAAGATAAAGACTTATATGTCAATACTCTCCACCAAACCCTTGAAGTTCCTTTGAGAACTTTGCTTTTCCTTACAATACTCCTTAGAGGTTGCGCACAACTCTGAGGACTCCAATTCTCTAATCTAATCCTAATATAAACTATATATAAGTAGAAAAGGTGAAGTTGAGTAGTATGTTAATGAAAGAACTCTCCTACACTAACAAAAAAAAATACATTTAAAAGTCTCATCCCTAGGGGTTTCACCTTCCACAGCACGACTCACACAAAAAAAGGCCAAAACACAAATAAGAGTTACATGTATACCCAATAGACAAATATACCCCAATGAAACAACAAAAAGACATGCATAAAAAACTATGAGAGAGCTGAGTTGATAGTCCATCCAATAGATGCTCCCTCCATAACAACATAGTAAGGAACTTGCAGAAAGATACTCCAAACAAGCAGTCCCATCAGCAAAACAGGGAAGACCATCCTGCCATCAGAATTCTAGCTACTAAAGAAACCTTCAAACAACCCAACATAGCTCGACCATAAAATCTGCAGGTAAACCAGGTTACAGTAGCCATTTAAACAAACAAAAGAGGAGGAGAGGTCATCGATGGCCTTGCAGAAAACACCCTTAAAAGAAGCAGACATACAATAAACACTTCCCATCCATATTGTAATACAAAAAACAACATCATAAAAATCCAGTACTTCATAAGAGGTAAAGATACTCCGAGTAGAAGGAAATGCCACACAATCCAGCAAAAAACCAAGCAGTAGCCAACTATCCTGCAAGAGAACATAGAAAGATAGCTCCCAGTAAAACAATATTACCCTCTAATAAAAGGGGCATCCAACATATCCCCATTGAGCAAGATTTGAAGAGGCTTAGGGGGAAGAGTTCCAACCAAAAGCTGTGATAATCCCAACCTAGCCAATCAATCAGCAGGGACATTGCCCTCCCTAAAAATAAAATTCACTTGAATTTGAAAATAATAAGAAAAGATAAGATGTTGAAACCTCTTAAAAATCCTAATAATATTCCAAGGAGGGGAAATATGCCTTGAGAGAATCTGATGAACTAGAAGGGAATCAGACTCATTGAACAAACATGGAAAACCAAAGATATAAGCAACCTTTACAACCAGAAGGATAACCCACATCTCAGCTTCAAGAGAAGTAACAACAGAAACCGGAGAAGCAAAAAAGCACAAGGGGTGGCCATCAAAGTCACGAAAGACACCCATAGCCCCAGCTCCCTGAGAGGACCAGCTCCCATCATCATTAACCTTGACCCAACCTTCTGAGGAGGAGACCATCTGATCAGAATAAGTCTCCTTCTCACTGAGATAGCCTGTTCCACAACAAAACTTCTGCACATCTTAGTAAAGTAAGAGATAACATAAGTCACAATTAACTGAGGAGAAGGAGGAGAATCATATTTACAACTATTCCTAGCTGTCCATATAAACCAAATCACAGTCAGAGGAAAATTGGAATTACTTGACTCAAATTTAGAGTAAGATACCCAAGCTTTAATGAAAGGCAACACCCCAGAAACCTAGGTCCAGGACACCCCATAAAATACTCCCACAAGATTCCATACAGCTCTCTAAAAGGAACACTCAAAGAATATATGGGAGGCATTCTCTTCTTGAAGGTGACACAAGTTGAATCGAGACACCAATCTTAACCCATTAAGCTTTATGATATCAACCATAGGAAGCAGGGAAAGAAAGAAACACCACAAGAAAAATGAGATAGAAGGAGAAATAAACTTATGCTAAATGAATTTAGCCCACCACCAGTTGGGGAAAATATGTAATCTATTATAAAGTAGCTTGGTAATAGAATCAGTAGTATTGAGCTTTTAGTGCGGGATGTCTTTCATGTGAGGGTTAACAGGTAAGTGGGCACCTTGAGTGGAATAATCACCAAACAGCTCTCTCAGCATACCCACATCCCACTCACTCCCCTGCCAACAGTCAGAAACCCTCATACACATCGAACCCTCTTTAGGGAAAAGCTCCTGAGGAGGTATTGTACCTCAGTGTTCATGCTACAAAGATATGTTGCCCTCCCCCAAATCCCAAAACATGAATTTCTAAGCAACTTCT
Organism: Papilionanthe hookeriana x Papilionanthe teres; assembly: GCA_022702705.1. Classification (NCBI taxonomy): domain Eukaryota; kingdom Viridiplantae; phylum Streptophyta; class Magnoliopsida; order Asparagales; family Orchidaceae; genus Papilionanthe; species Papilionanthe hookeriana x Papilionanthe teres. The sequence goes on from CM040427.1 coordinate 5,122,748, forward strand.
CTAGCCTTAAGAATAGATTTCCAAACTTTTGAGTCCCCCACTTTCCAAATAACCACAGAGGGGTGAGATGTAGTGCAATATTTCTGATGCATAAAATTGGACCACAATGACTCCCCTTTCTAAATTTAAACCATAATTTACACATTTTGATTTGTGCAATATGTATAACCTCTTGAAACCAAACTCCTTTGCAGAAAGTGGTTACAAAGTTTATGCCAATTTGCCCAAATCTTCCTATTCCTATCAGCAGACCAAAGGAATCTATTAAAGAGGTGCTCCATAGTATTTTGAGTACTCTTTTTCAAATTTAAAAGTTGTAAAGCATAAAGAGGAAAACTATGTAACAAACTCTTAAGTAAAGTGAGTTTCCCTCCATTAGAAAAAAAAAGTATTTGTCCAATCCACGATACAACCCTTAATTTTAGCAACAACCTCATCCATCTGACATTGTCGCCTTCTTCCCCTTATTAAATTAATGCTAAATTATTTTAAGGGTAAGGAAGCATGTGCATAACCCCAATAATTAGCAACCCAATTCCTTATAGAAGTGGCAACATTTTTACCAAAGTAGAGGTGACATTTAGCATTATTAAAATTTAAACTTCAAACCTGCTGAAAATTGCAAAGAGCCACCTTGAGCTTTTTGTTAGTAGACTTGTTAGCATTAGAAAAAATTCTGGCATCATCTGCATAAGCCAGATGGCTAACCAATGCCTTAGATTTATGGTGGAATTGCATATATGGGTGAGCTTCCTGTAATGAGTGAATTAGCCAAGAGAACTAATCAAAGACAATAATAAAAATGGTAGCAGAAAAAGGATCCCCCTGACGAATGCCCCTTTGAGCAAAAAAGAAACCAAAAGAAGAACTATTCACTAGCACACTATAATAATTGTTCTCAAGTGACCCGACCGCAAATAACGCAGTAATATTCGCTTCCAAAAGATAGCAAAAAACTTTGACTTAATTTATAAATAGCGGCTAGTGTATAAAATTAATATGATGTAAATTTAGAAAATATTTTTACACACTAGGGGTACTACGCAAGTAGACGTATCGTTTCAAGTAATATAGGGCTTTGAAACAAAGACCCCAGTATCGATCCCACAGGGAAGAATTATAGTGATAAATTTTCTAAATAAACAAAAAATATTTTTTTATCTTTTAATTTAATTATAAATTACTATTAATTTACTAGATGCAAATAAAGAACACAATAATTAGAAAATGATTTATGAAAACTATATAAAATAAACAACTTTCTTTCCTTCAATTAATCTAAGATTTTTAAGATAATTTAATATTCGTTGGAGAATTTGATTTATGGTATTGTGCCAAATAGAAGCATTCCTATTCTTTACCCTTTGATCTAGGCGCAAAAACATTGGCTAATTTACAGAATAGGTCTGGATGTATTGTTAGTAGAATGGGTTAATCTAGGTTCACACTTTTAGATGTCCAAGGGTGCATATGGTCGGCCCTACTAGTGACCCTTTCCTAATCTATAAATCAAATTATAAGAATTTAGTCTGTCACTCTAAAAACTTATCAATTCTACGCCCTTTTAAATCTTATCTTCCTATTTATTTGCACTTCACCTTAAATAGCCCGCACATGGCCTTCGACTACCCAAGTATTCATGTGACATTTACAAGTTAAGTGTTCTTCTCCTTCAAGGTCTCAAAACTCTTGACGAGGTTTTAACAATTTAAATGGCTAATCTAAAAAGTAAAGTAAGATCGGGTATTAATGTCATCACGATGTTTTGAAAATATTTTGAATTTCGATTCTCCATCAAATCTTTATATTATCTTATCTATCTCTTCATTATTGAAGGAAGAAAGTAAACTAACTACTCGGAACACATTGAAAATAAATAGCAAAACATGATAAATAAACTTTGAATCAAATATAAAAATACTTATCTCAAATATTTCTTCTACGGATCTTCGATTCCTACCGACTCCACAGTGTAATGAACTCCAGATGCAATAACTTGAAAATAAACTCACTAAACTAAACAAAAGTGGCCCTAAATTTCTCTCTCTATTTCTCTCTGTAAGGATGAGAGATCCTAAAGTGGATAAGAGAAAGGGTTACAATGGGAAGGGCACGATTTCTGAAGAAATGGACACATATTTATAGGCTTCAAGGGTTGCCTTGAGGCACCTCTTCAAAACATGTCCACATTCAATGAATCTTCTAGAAGGTCGGTCTGGCGCCTAGGCGCGGAATCTGGCGCCTAGGCGCCGGACACCGCATCCAGTTCTTCGCACCTCTTCACTTTGGCTAGCACCTCTTCGCTATTAAAACCGTTTTGGAGCGTCCAAATGCAATGTATCACATGTCCTATTATCAATGAACAACTGCCAGTCTTCTAGAATGTCCAATAACCGCTTACTCCGTCAAAATAACCGATCAAACGTTGTCGAAAACTTGACGGTTTTGTATCGAGTCCGGCGCTAGGTACCAACTACGGCGCCTGGCGCCGAGCCATATTTTTTTATACTTTTTGTATTTTGCTCCATTTTTGCTCCATTTTGCTCCTTTTTCCTGTTTAGACCTTTTTACATCACCTACATCCAAAAACACAAAAAATACCTTTCATTAAATCATAATATCCTTAGAAATTAATAAGAATTAAGACATAAAGAAATATGTATTTTTTTATAGATCAAAATCCCCAAACTTAAATGTTACTTGTCCTCAAGTAACTCTTTCTACTATATAAAATATATAACCTTTGGAATAAAAGATAAATATTTAAGATTTCTTTTAATTTTTTATTTTATAAATTTTTTTAGTAAATTATTAACCCAATTTCACTAACTAGGTTTAATTTTAAGAATTTAAAGAATATTTAACTACCAAATCATAAGATTTCAAACTTTCCATCCATTTTGAAAATAATAGAAGTCTATTATATTAAGCTTTCATAGATTATTTACAAGAAAAAGATCTTTTTGAAAAATCTTTTCTAAATAAATATTTATGTATAAAAATTAAGTAAAGTATGTAACTAGTTTTCTTCCTATAAGATAATTCGAGTGAAGCCGATTTTTGATTAGACATTTCCTCGAAGCTTCTCAGCTCTTCTCTTATATATATATATATATATATATATATATATATATATATATATATATATATATATATATATATATATATATATATATATATATGATTACTATATCTCGGATAGCATTGTTAATGGTTTTGAACTTTACTTATCCTTAACTTATATTTTCAAAACTTATACATTTCCACTTAATTATTATAACATAAATAAGAATTCAAAAAGATTTCCAATCTTTTCTTTTTCAAGTGATAATTTTTTATTACTTAATATTTCTAAAAATCTATTATTTCTATCATGAATAGAAAAAATTCTTTATCTTATTCTTCTTTAAATTAAATAATTCTATTCTTAAAATCAATCAAAGTTAGTAAAATTTTGGTTAATTTTCACTAAATTGTTTATAATTTCAAAAATAAAAGTGATCTAAAATAAATTCTTGATTCCTTAAGTTATGTTAAATTTTTTTTATTTTTATGAAAATATTAGCTCTTTAAGGAGAAATAAAATTTAATTTTGAATGAATTTTCCCTTCCCCCAAACTTAAGTTTTGATATACTATGATAATTTGAAAGTGTGAGAGAAAGAAAATCATACGAATTTTTAATAAGTATGTAAAAACAATCTTAAAAAGAAAAATTAACTTCTATCATGCTTTTATGAATAATTAAGATAAAAATTAAGCATGTATAGAAAGTAAGCAGGCTAATTTTATGATAATACTAAATTTGAAACATAATTAAAACAAAGAAAAATTACTAAATACTAAGCAGTAGACTAAAACAAAATATAAATTACTTCTAACTTCAGTCTCAACACAATATACTAAGAATATTTTAACAACCGAATCTTAACACTAATCAGTCAACATACATCAAACACAAAGCTAAACAAATAAAACAAACAAAATAAACTAACAGAGTAGCTCAACATAAAGATCTATAACTACTAATCACTAGCTGTAGCCTCAGCATCATCATCATCATTATCATCATCATCACCAAAGGAAAATTCTACGTCCTTAGGATAAAAAATGGTGTGAATCTAGGAAAAGTAGGAAAACTAACATCATGTTCACCCTTTAGAAATACGACTAGGGCTTCATCATACTCGGCATCATAACTACTCTTCCTGCGGGTATAATCGGATAAATGATGCTAGTTTCCTATCAATAGTATCAATCCTGCAGTGAGTTTGAAATAACTCCTGCTCGTCGCTCTAAAAGCCGATCATGCATTGATTCCCAAAATCGATGGTGGCTCGGCAGAAGTAGAGGGTCTAGAAGTAGAAGGTCTACCGAAGTATGTGCAGAAGTAGAAGGAGCGGTCGATCTCTTTCCTCGAAGACGATCATAGATACTAACACTCTCCTGCCCAATTGGCTTGGTAGACTTTAACTTTTCCTCAGAAATATCAGCAGTGACTCCATTACTAACACATAGTGAATAGATCAGAGATGGAAATCCCAATCCAACAGAAGTGCTAGACCTCGCAGTAGAATCCACAGAATCCTAAATAATGCTCCTGACATCAATAGGCTTCCTCTCCTGAATACAGTAGTTTAAGATCGTTCGATCTCTAGTCACTTCACTCAGGTGGTTGGAAGGTAACAATCTTGCAGAAATAAAATAGTGCCATGCTTTAGAAATATCATTTAATTCTGAGGATTTGAAGTTTACCCTTTTTCCGTTCTCGATCTTCCAAGATCCGATACGCGTCGATCGGATAAGCAATGATCATATCCAAATCTTCCTCAGATGGTGATAATCCAGAATAATATCACTCAATAGTAGGTGGAAGGCCATAAAATTTGTTGATTCTTTCTGGACTAAATCCTACTCCGATTCCTCTGACAAAGTCTTCATAATCCTCGGCATCCAAAAAATTTTCATAAAATTCTCGAACAATGGGGATAACAGCAACAACAGTAAAATAACAAAATCGTTGCCAATTGTGTGCAACAATAGTGTTTTCGATCATTTCTCCGGGATGATAGAAACTTCATTCGAAATGAACTTTACGGACGTCGCAAATTCATGGAAGCGAAAATGCGCGACCGCGATAGAAAATTTCTTCGCTATCAAAGTTATCTCGTGCCTTCTCGCGTTTAGATTTTGGAGCCATCTAAACGTGAAAGAAAACAAGAACAAATTTAGGAATCAAAGATTTAAACTCTTTTTAAGTTTATAAAACTTAAAATAAGTTTAGAAATCCAAAGAAATCACTAAAAATCGAATATTTTTTCAAAATTTTCGGTTCTTAGCAAAACCGAGGGAAATCTATGGTGAAAATCTAAAATAAATGGTTTAAAGTATCGATCTGACCTTGAGACGAAGAAATCGAGTGGTTCCGCGCTCAAATCCTTGATGTTTTGACCTCAAAATGGATCTAGAGGATGTATTTTTGCGAAAATGGGGAAGAAGATGAAGCTTAGGCGTCAAAAATGGCTTTTGGGGGTTATTTAAGTAAATTCTCGGGTACGAGGCCGGAGCGGCGCTTAGGCGCCGATTCGGCGCCTAGGCGCCAGACTCGCCTTTCACAAATTTTTTTTTAAATTTAATTTTCCACCAAAATTCATAAATTCAACTTCCAATTACTCATATCAGAGTAGGGCTTCAGTTTCTAACTTCCACAACATGTTTCAAAAATTTATAAAAATTAAATATTAAATCCACCAATCAAACATAAGGTTTCAATCTCACTAAATTCCATTTATAACCTTCAATATTGACTCAATACATTCCAGATAAGTACTATATTTGATTAAAGTTCCTAATACACACTCAAACATAACAATTTCTAAGCAAAAACAACACACATTGAACATGAAAGCAAATACACAAACAAAAACAATCGATTCTCTAAATCGATACAACAACTCAACAAACCATAATAACTATCTCATTACCGGAATTTTCTAATCTTCACAAGGGAAATTGTGTATTCCACTTGGAAAGAACACAAACGCTCTCGGGAAATCCGTAGCCGTCTTTTCGTCAATCCACTTGTTCTTCGCATACATTTCAACTTTAGCATCTTGATAAGTCGCAAAATGATCAAATTGAAGTTTCATTTGCCATTCTAGATGTTCAACTTGATGAAATATCTCATGAAGGCGGTCTCCAATGCTTTTAAATTCCGCTTCAAACTTATCTAAACGACTAGAAAATTTCTCTAAACTTACAACGATGAAACCATTATTCTCCATGATTTCTTCCTTCCATTTCTTCAAAAATTTCTCAAATCTCTCAAGAATGAAGTGCAAGGGACGTAATTTTGATTGCTTGATTGTTAGGGAAGAAGATAGGTTGATTTAAAGGGGAAAATCGTATGAAAAACTGAAAATTTTCGGTTTTTGCACGACTCAGTAACTGCTTAGGCACCGAATCTGGCGCCTAGGCGCCGGACCTATTGATACATAGTTGATTCTGGCGCTTAGGCGCCGAATTTTGGTGCCTAGGCGCCGGAACTATGTTCAACTCCGTTTCGCCTAATCGTCAAATTTCAAAATTTCGTTCTCCAAGATAGGTAAATTATACTGGTAAGAGTAATTTAGACTCAATAACTCTCGTTGTAAACTATCATAATGAAGGTTAACTTGATCTCCTTTTTACTCATATTTAGAATAGAGTGATCCTATTTTTAAATCTTACATACTTCAAAATAATTTTTAACCTAAGTCATCAAAGACTTATAAGCATCAAATTTTTCTAAAGTAATATAAACTTAGTCAAGGTCGAGGCATAACCTTACATCAAAACACAAAAACACTCAAAACACAAGATAATTATGGGTTGTCTCCCTCAAAGCGCTTGGTTTAACATTGTCAGCCCAACTTAAGTAAATCTTTAATCAGGTTGGCTCAATTCATAAGCCTCTTTATAAATCTTTTTAATATCTCCCAAATAAGGCTTCAATCTTACTCCATTTACTTTAAAAATTTTCTTGTTTTGGAATCATTAATATCCATAGCTCCATAATGATATACTTTCTCAGCTAGATAGGGTCCAATCCATTTAGATCTTAATTCTCCAGGAAAAAGTCTTAAACGAGAATTAAACAGTAATACTTTTTGTTCAGGCTCAAAAATTTTTCTTGAAATTTTCTTATCATGCAACAACTTCATTTTCTCTTTATAAATTCTCACATTTTCATACGATTCGTTTCTAATTTCTTCCATCTCATTTAGTTGCAATAATCATTTTTCTCCTGCTTTATTCAAATTAAAATTAAACTCCTTTATCGCCCAATAAGCTTTATGTTCAAGTTCTACAGGTAAGTGACAATGTTTACCATAAATTAACCGATAAGGTGACATTTCGATTGGTGTCTTATAAGACGTTCTATAAGCCCATAATGCGGAATCAAGTCTATCGACCAAATCGGTTCTTTTAGGATTAACGAGTCTTCTCTAAAATTCTTTTAATTTCTCTCGTTTGATACTTCGGCCATTCCATTAGTTTGTGGGTGATAAGCGATTCGTGATTCTATGTTTGATTCCAAATTTTTGTAGTAATGATTTAATTCTTATATTCCTGAAATGACTTCCACTATCAGTGATAATTACCTTAGGCATTCCAAATCTTAAAAATATCATTTTCTTTAAAAATTTATAGACACTTTTGGAATCTCAGTTTGGTAAAGCAACAGCTTCAATCCACTTTGAAACATAATCAACTGCTAATAAAATATAATTTTTTCCAGATGATGGAACAAATTGTCCCATAAAGTCTAAACCCCATATATCAAAAATTTCAACTTCCAATATATAGTTTAAAGGCATTTCATCTTTCCTAGATATATTTCCCATCCTTTGACATCGATTACATGTTTTCACATATTTTCTCACATCTTTAAATAAGGTAGGCCAATAAAATCCAAAATTTAAAATTTTAAATGCAGTTTTATCTATGCCAAAGTGTCCTCCAAAATCAAAATCATGAAATTTTTGAATAATAGCAAAAGTTTCCTCATAAGGTACACATCTTCGAATCATAGAATCTTTACCAATTTTAAATAAATGAGGTTCTTCCCAAATATAAGATTTAGGATCATATTTAAATTTCTTAATAAATTTGTTATCCAAGTCATAAGGCAAAATATTGCTAACTAAATAATTAACGATATCAGCATACCAAGGTGTTTTGCATCTTTGAATAACATATATAGATTCATCAGGGAATTTCTCATTTATATTTTCTTCCGAAATAATATCATTTTTATTTCTAGACAAATGATCAGCAATTTGGTTTTCGGTTCCTTTTCTATCTACTATTTGAAAATCAAATTCTTGTAGAAGTAAAACCCATCTTATAAGTCTAGGTTTTGAATCCTTCTTAGATAATAGATATTTAATAGCGAGAATGATCGGTATGAACTATGCATTTAGTACCAAGAAGATAAGGTCTAAATTTATAAAAGGCATATACTTATAGCTAGAAGCTCTTTCTCGGTGGTAGTGTAATTTCTTTGTGTTTCAGTGAGAGTTTTACTAGCATAATATACAACTTTGAAAACTTTCTCATATTTTTGTCCTAATACAGATCCAATTACAAAATCACTTGCATCACACATTAATTCAAAAGATTTATTCCAGTCAGGTGCAACAATGATAGGTTCAGTTATTAATTTTTCTTTTAGAATATTAAAAGCATTAATACATTCTTTATTAAATTCAAATTTTGCATCCTTTTCTAATAAATGACAAAGAGGTTTAGCAATTTTAGAAAAATCCTTTATGTATCTTCTATAAAATCCAGCATGACCTAGAAAACTTCTCACATCAGTAACAATAGTAGGTGGTTGCAATTCAGCAATAATTTTCACTTTTGCTTGATCTACTTCCATCCCTTTTTGTGATACTTTGTGACCAAGTACAATGCCTTCTGTGACCATGAATTGACATTTTTCCCAGTTAAGAACTAAATTTGTTTCTTCACATCTTTTCGAACTTTGATTATGTTTTCCAAACAAGATTCAAAAGAAGTTCCAAAGGTCGAAAAATTGTCCGTGAATATTTCAATTCCTTTGTCAATCAAATCACAAAATATTGACATCATACATCTTTGAAAAGTTGCAGGTGCATTACATAAACCAAAAGGCATTCTTCTAAAAGCAAATGTTCCATAAGGACTTGTAAATGTTGTCTTTTCTTGGTCCTAAGGAGCAATATGTAATTGATGATAACCAGAATATCCATCCAGAAAACAGAAATATGAGTGTCCAGCTAATTTATCGATCATTTGATCCAAGAAAGGTAAAGGAAAATGATCCTTTCTAGTGGCTTTATTTAATTCCTATAGTCAATACAAATTCGCCATCTAGTAACTTGTCTTGTAAGAATAAGTTCATTTTTATCATTAACAATGACAGTTACACCTCCTTTCTTCGGAACACAATGAATATGACTTACCCATTGACTATCCGAAATTGGATAAATAATACCAGCATCCAACCATTTAATAATTTCTTTTTTAACAACCTCTTTCATGATAGGATTTAATCTTCTTCACGTTTCTATAGTAGGTTTAAAATTTTCTTCCATTAAAATTCTATGCATGCAAATGGAAGGGCTTATTCCTCTTATATCAGCAATAGTCCAACCAAAAGCTTTCTTATAATTCTTTAACACACCTAGTAGTTTTTCTTCTTGATCTTTACTTAGTTCAGAAGAAATAATAACAGGTAAAGTTAACGGATTTCCATGAAACACATATTTTAAATGGGAAGGTAACATTTTTAATTCCAGTTCAGGGGCTTTTTTAATTGAGGGTAAAAGTATATCATTTTGAGTTATGTCTAAAGTTTCCCAATTATCTTTAATAAAATGAGTCTCTTCGTGTTCTACTACTTCATCTTCATCAGTTAAAAATTCAAAATTTCCTTCAGAAATGACTTTACATTTTTCTTGATAATGTTTTTCAATTAAATAATCAATTATATCCATTCGATATCATTTCTCTTTATCAGGGTACTTCATTGATTTAAGAACATTAAATTTAATTTCTTGATCATTAACTCTCATGGTTTGTTCTCCTTTTTTCACATCAATCATAGCTCGTCCGGTAGCTAGAAAAGGTCACCCTAAAATAATAGGTATATCTTTATCTTCTTCCATATCAAGTACTTATGAAATCTACGGGGAAGATAAATTTATCCACTTTAACAAGGACATCCTCTATAACTCCTTTAGGATAAGTGATAGATCTATCAGCTAACGAAGGGTTACGGTGGTGGGACTAATATCTCCTAAATCCGATCTTCGAAAGATAGAAAATGGCATGAGATTAATACTTGCTCCTAAATCACATAAAGCTTTTCCACAAAATTTTCCTCTAATAGCACGGGGTATAGTGAAACTTCCGGGATCCTTAAGCTTTTCGGGTAATTTCTTTTCAATTATTACCTTGCATTCTTCACTTAATGCAACGATTTCAAAAGCCTCAAATTTTCATTTTTTACTTAAAATATCCTTCATAAATTTTGCGTAAGTTGGCATTTGTTCCAAAGCTTCAGCAAAAGGTATGTTAATGGTAAGTTTCTTAAAAAATTTCAAAGAACTTAGAAAATTGATGATCTAATTTATGCTGTTTAAGTCTTTGAAGAAAAGGTGGTGGTGGTTTTCAACTTCCACATTAACGGGTATAACGATCTGATCTTGACTAGGAGAGAGAGTTTCTTTAGGTTTTTCGATCTCTTGACCTCGATCTCTTTTTCAATTTCATTACTGCAATCTTTCTTTTAATTCCTTTCCACTTAAGTTGCACGGCTTTAACTTGTTCATGTTCTTTTCAGGTTTCCTTTGGATTAATTTCAACATTACTAGGAAGTGTTCCTACTGAGTCACATTATTAATTAAAGTAGCAATTTACCCCATTGGATTTTCAATATTACAAATAGCAGTATTTTGATTTTGTAATTGATTATTCATTTGCATAATTAATTCTTCTAGTGATAACTTTTTCTGTTGATTATTAAATCCAGAAGGTTTATAATTTGAATTAACTTGATTATTCCAATTTCCAGTGGAACGAGATTGATTATTACCTCATTGTTGTTGTGAATTATTCCAGTTAAAATTAGGATGATTTTTCCACCCAGGATTATAATAATTTGAATAAGGATTATTTTTTACTTGCAATACTTGTAAAGTTTCAATAGTTTGAGAATCTTCGATATTAGCGAGTTATTATGCGAAATGTTAATTGCAAAATTATCTAATTTCTTAGACATTGCCGCAACTTGTGAAGCTAAGATAGAAAAGGCTTCATTATCGTGAATATTGGCCATCTTTTTAGGATTAATCCTTTCGAAAGGTCATTGAAAATTGTTATTAGCAATTTCTTCAATTAAAATGTAAGCTTCTTCAAATGATTTAGACATTAAAGAACCTCCAGCAGTAGCATCAATAATTGATTTTAAAGATCCAATTAATCCATTATAAAATATTTGAATAACCAAACAATCAGGTAAAACATGATGAGTACATTTTCTTAATAGTTCTTTAAATCTTTCCCAAGTTTCATAAATTGTCTCCCGTCAAATTGACTAAACGAAGTAATATCATTTCTTAATTTAGCAGTTTTAGAAGGAGGAACATATTTAGCAGAAATTTTTGTGCCATTTCAGCCATGTTTTAATAGAACCAGTCGTTAATGAGTTTAACCACATCTTTGCTTTATCTCTTAAAGAAAAAGGAAAGAGTACTAAGTCTAATAGCATCATCGAAATATTGTTATATTTAAAGGTAGCACGAAAGTTCTAAAAAACTAACAAGATGTAAATTTGGATCCTCGTTTGGTGATCCACCAAATTGATTGTTTTGTACCATTTGAATAATAGACGGTTTAAGTTCGAAAGAATTAGCATCTACGGTAGGTATTTGAATACTACTTATGAAGTTCATCAATCTGTAGGGTTAGCATAATCCCTTAATGGTTTATAAACATTTTGATCATTAAGTTCAATTAGATTTTGTAAAGTAGCCATTTCTTGAAATTTTTGAATTTGTTTCCCCTTTTTAATTTTTATAATTATTCTTTCTAATTCAGAATCTAAAGGTATTAATCCTTCAGAACGAAATCTTCGCATAAAACAAGGAATAAAATATATATCTTCTTTTTTTATTTTTTTTATTTTTTTATAAGAAAATTTATACTATTCTATTTCTTTCTTCCCGTGCACGGCCTGAAAACTCGACCGGACCGCGAATAACGCAATAATATTCGCTTAAAAGATAGCCAAAAACTTTGACTTAATTTATAAATAGCGGCTAGTGTATAAAATTATTATGATGTAAATTTAGAAAATATTTTTACACACTAGGGGTACTACTGCGAGTATACGTATCATTTCAAGTAATATAGGGCTTTGAAAGCAAAGACTACTAGTATCGATCCCACGGGGAAGAATTGTAGTGATAAATTTTCTAAATAAAAAAATATTTTTTTATCTTTTAATTTAATTATAAATTACTATTAATTTACTTAGATGCAAATAAAGAAAACAATAATAAGAAAATGATTTATGAAAACTATATAAAATAAACAACTTTCTTTCCTTCGATTAATCTAAGATTTTTAAGATAATTTAATATTTGTTGGAGAATTTGATTTATGGTATTGTGCTGAATAGAAGCATTCCTATTCTTTACCCTTTGATCTAGGCGCAAAAACATTGGTAATTCTGACGAATAGGTCTGGATGTATTGTTAGTAGAATGGGTTAATCTAGGCTCACACTTCTAGATGTCCAAGGGTGCCTATGGTCGGCCCTACTAGTGACCCTTTCCTAATCTATAAATCAAACTATAAGAATTTAGTCTGTCACTCTAAAAACTTATCAATTCTACGCCCTTTTAAATATTATCTTCCTATTTATTTGCACTTCACCTTAAATAGCCCGCACATGGCCTTCGACTACCTAATGATTCATGTGACATTTACAAGTTAAGAGTTCTTCTCCTTCAAGGTCTCAAAACTCTTCAACAGATTTTAACAATTTAAATGGCCAATCTAAAAAGTAAAGTACGATCAAGTATTAATGTCATCACAATGTTTTGAAAGTATTTTGAATTTCAATTCTCCATCGAATCTTTATATTATCTTATCTCTCTCTTCATAATTGAAGGAAGAAAGTAAACTAACTACTCAGAACACCTTGAAAATAAATAGCAAAACATGATAAATAAAGTTTGAATCAAATATAAAAATACTTATCTCAAATATTTCTTCTACAAATCTTCTGATTCCTACTGACTCCACAGTGTAATGAACTCCAGATGCAATAACTTGAAAATAAACTCACTAAACTAAACAAAAGTGGCACTAAATTTCTCTCTCTATTTCTCTCTCTAAGGATGAGAGATCCTAATTGAATAAGAGAAAGGGTTACAATGGGAGGGGCACGTTTTCTGAAGAAATGGACCCCTATTTATAGGCTTCAAGGGTTGCCTTGAGGAACCTCTTCAAACCATGTCCACATTCAATGAATCTTCTAGAAGGTCGGTACGGCGCCTAGGCGCCGGACACCGCATCCGATTCTTCGCACCTCTTCACTTTGGCTCGCACCTCTTCGCGATTAAAACCATTTTGGAGCGTCTAAATGCAATGTATCACATGTCCTATTATCAAGGAACAACTGCCAGTCTTCTAGAATGTCGAATAACCGCTTACTCCATCAAAATAACTGATCAAACGTTGTCAAAAACTTGACAGTTTTTGTATTGAGTCTGGCGCTTAGGCACCAAAAGCTGGCGCCTAGGCGCCATGCCATAATACTTTTTGTATTTTGCTCCATTTTTGTTCCTTTTTGCTCCTTTTTCCTTTTTAGACATTTTTACATCACCTACATCAAAAAACACAAAAAATACCTTTCATTAAAGCATAATATCCTTAGAAATTAATAAGAATTAAGACATAAAGAAATAGGTATTTTTTATAGATCATCAAGCCACCTTTTGATAAGTTGACAAAATTGACCTGGAAACCTCTAGCTTGTAAGATGTTTGTAATAAAACCCCAGTCTAAAGTGTCATAAGCCTTCATAAGATCCAGCTTAATCATCATATTACCTCCTTTACACTTCTTGTCAAGATCCTCCACTAATTCTTGAGCTAATGGTATATTGTCAGATATCTCCCTTCCTTTAATAAAAGCAGGCTGATGTGGAGAAATAATTTGTGGGAGAGGTGATTGCAGCCTTGCAACCATAAGTTTGTTAATCACTTTAGACATAATAGAAGTCAAGGAAAGCTGGCTTACGTTATCCTAAGTAACTTTAGGGTTTGAGAAATCCGAGACACTACCATTTGTATGAATACCAAATGAACTCACATTTCTTATTGTTTTTATTATATATTTTATACATTAAACTTAACTTCATATAATAAATTGGTTTAAAAAAAAATAAATCATAGATGGTCAGCCATTATTTTTAAATTCAATATATAATTATTCAAAACTCATTTGATGGCAATCCTTCATTCAATAAATATTTAACATCTAACTTAAACAATCCAATATAATGGAATTATTGGATTACAATTTTCTAAATAAAAAGGAATTATTCCAAGATATTGCATATTAACTATATTCCAAATTCATTTAATTGATTGATTTTAACTTTCTCAGTCATATTGACATATTCATCATAATAAATTGTATTCAAAATTCTAATGAGCCGTTTTGTATCATTCCTTTGTGATGGTTTGTTTGTGTTCGTGGTTGGTTTCATTGAATTATGGAGAGAATTAGCGATTCTTTTGAAGTTAATTAATACAATGAATAATGCAGCCATATGCAATTAAAAGAGTAAAGAAAAGCAAATTTATGAAAAGATTTAATGTAGGTATTTAATCAATAATAAACTTATATATATATATATATATATATATTAAAATTAATCACATCATTTTGCATGAAATATTCAACTCAAAATAAAATACCAATTGAAAAATGAAATGTGCAAATAAAGTACTAAAACTAAGCATCCAAATTTAAAACAATATTACATAAAAATAGATCTAAAGTAAGTTTGATTTATTTAATTCATATTTGGGTAAGAAAAAGCATGTGTATAGGATTATTATAAATATATGAATTTAACTATTTATGTGAGCTTATTAATTTTAAACCATAATATAAGGTTTCTAAATTAAGCAAAATTTAATTAATGTTTCCCAATCTTGATTGTATTTAATTTGATCTGCATGAATTAAGTGCGTACCTAAAACATTTAAATAATACTTTAAACATCATAACATATGTTTCTCCCCATTTTGGGAACATAAGAAAAATATAGGGATGAAACAAAAAATATGAAATAGACATAGTTTTACAGTGTAGGATCTAACATGTCAAGCCCATCTCAAAGTGCAAAATATTTCTTCAAGTTATGGTTGTGGAATAAAAAAGTATTACTACGAAATTTTTGAAGATTATTATTGTTGGCGTTCTCTAAATTTCTCTTTAAGGTTTTAAAAAACTTTTTTAGAAAAATATTAAAAAGTTTTAGAGAAAATAATTATCTTTTGATTTCTAAAAGGATTTCTCTATAAAATACATAAATGTTTGAAATGAATAATTACCTTGGGCTTTTCTAAACTTCAAATATTAAATTCTTTTTAGCTCATTTAATTAAACCAGAAAATATTTCATACTTTGTGTTAAATTTTAAAAGATTTATAAATTTAGAGTATGTTTACTTGTTACAAAAGATGTTCTAATATATGAAGTTAATTATATTTTTGAAAATAGTTCATTTTCAGCACTTTTAACTTATGCATTAATTTTTTTTTTAAGATCATTGGATTTATTACCAAGCTCTCCTCTTTCTCATACTTTGTTTCCAAGAATTCTATTCCTTCTCTTGTAATCCTCATCCAACAATCAAGTTCTCAAAATTATCCCTAACTAGTGCTCATTAGCCACGACTTGCTTGATAATAGAAAGGATACAATCCACAAGCAGTCACTTTCAAAATTATCCTCATGTAGTCACTATCAAAATTCATGCAAAACATACAACATGGAACATTTTTTTAATTCATTTGCTTTTAAATATACAGGGACATTACATTGATGAAAGGAAAACACGATAACATGAACATAAAATAACCTAATACATGGAGCTAACACATGAGTTATCCATAAGGCTTTCTTTCAAGGACTTACATGTATATACTTAATCATATAAGATTATATATATCCATACAATTATACATACATGTATGCATAAATAACAAATTAATATATAACTACACATATATGTTAATTGCACAAATAATTTAAATTAATACATAAACTTTAAATAAACATACATGTTAACTTGCACACATATAAACATGTTCATTTCTCCCCTATACCAAAATTAGGGTTATGCTATAGTTGGGTTTGAATTTAGCTAAGTTTGACTTAGGTTAGGTTTGACTTAGATTAGGTTTAACAAATCTTGACTCGGTTTGGAATGGTTGGATTTGGTAGATCCTGGTTGGGTTTGGCAAGTTTGACTGGATGTGATAGATCCTGGCTGGGTTTAGCGAGTTTAGTTGGATTTGATAGATCCTGGCTAGGTTTGACATGTTTGGCTGGATGTGGTAGATCCTACTGGGTTTGGCAAGTTTGGCTGGATGTGAGAGATTTTGCCTGGGTTTGGCAAGTTTGGTTGGATGTGTTTAATCTTGTTATTAATGGGTTAATTATGTCATTGATTGTTAATTAAGTTTTTTATATATTAATTTAGTGATTAATTGATTAATTATGTAATTAATTGATTAAAAATATTGTTGATTGATTAATAAAGTTATTAATTAAGTAATTTAGATATTTAATTGGTTAATTAAAGTTTTAAATAAATGCTTAATGAGTTAATTACAATATTTTTTAGTTAATCAAATTATTGATTATTTCAATAAATTAATAGTTGCTTAATTAAATTATTAGTGTGTTAATTAGTCTATTGATGTATTATTTGGCGTTTCATTATTTAATTGGATTATTAGTGGTTTCAATAGTTAATATTCATTGTTAAGGTTAGATAAAGGGACTTCAGAAAAATTAAAAGGTAATTAAGCATCAGAGTTATCGTTCAAGGGGATTAGAAAGTGATTAAGTTTCAGTTGGGCTAATTTGGAGGGATCAGGCAGGTAATTAAGCAATGTAGGTCTTGGGTAAGGGGTTTTAGGAAGGATTAAACCTTGATTAGGATAAAAAAAGAGGCAAGTAAAGGTGTTATGTTTTGATTAAGGGTTGTCTATGAAGATTAACAAGAATTATTCCATTAAAGGTTTCCATTTTGGGGAAAAAACAATAATGGCTCTCGATTTTACCTAAACTTGGTGAGGGACTATGTTATTTGATTATTTTAAACACTAAAAAAATCATATATTATATATATAACCTAAGCAATATACATTATTCATGAAACATATAACATTTAAAATAAAACATGTAAACTTAAATCAAACTTGAGGTTTCAACATGAAACATATCCACACGCTTTCAATTGGTGTTAAACATACATGTAAACATATTGATCTATGAAAGAGCTTCATGTGAAAAATTTACAACATATTAAAACTAAAATCCCTAAGCAAATTCAGAAAAACATGGATAGTTTTTTATTCTAGAAATTTGAACAAGAAAATATGATAATCGAATGGAAAAACATCACATAAAGATGGAATTATGCAATAGATGGGAAAGCCCTATATAATATATATGGAACATGGATACTTATATTAACTAACATCAAAATCACATAATGTGAAGCAAATATATGAAAATCCCTATGAAACATTGGAGAAATTTGATTAATTTAAGAGAAGATTTGAAAAAAAATTTGATGTTTGCATGTTTGAATTTTAATTACAGTGTATAACTTAAACATTACACCTTTTATTTGTGTTGAATTCCTTATTTAATTGATGTCTCTTGCAGTCTCCTCCTTGCATTTTGATTCTCCTTGCGTTTTTCTTGTTGTTTTATTGGAGAACTTCCAAGAGATCTAGTTCTCCGTTTTAGCCTCTTTGTTTCTCTCGGTTTTGATAGGGAGAAGAGGGATTTGTGAGGAGAATTAAGAGAGGGAGAGAAAGACTTCGAGAATGAGAGGGAGAGAGGGAGTTTTTTGGTGTGAAATCTGAATTGGCGGCTTGAGGGTTCGATTCTAGTGGAGATAATGGGGGATATTTAATCAATTTTAGAGGAAAATGAGGTGGATTTCTGCTAGAAGAGATGTGGACTAATGAGAAGTAATTATTAGGATGTGAGACGTGGAAAAATGATGGTGATTAGATGGGGGAATTAAATGGGTTGTTTAGAATGAGTGGAATTAGTTTAATCTTGAGAGATTGTGGAGGAAAACTCATAAATTTTCATAGAAAATTGAAAAAAATTAAATTAAAATGCCATTTAAAAGAGGACAAAACAAGAATTCAAACAATCCAAACCGATTCAAAATCAGATTTCTCTAGCCTTAGATATGGCCATTTGAGTTTGGAGGTGGTTATAAAAGATGGTTGTTGGTGGTTATGAGGTGGTTATAATGGTTATAGTCAAAAAATTGTCATTAGCCCATTTGATATTGAAAAATTCAAAAAATTTAATGGTCCAGATATTTTTAGCTAATTCAAGCTCGATTAAGAGATTTTACTGGTCAAAGTGGGCTCTATCTTAAGAGAGAAAATGGTCAATTTTGACCATTTTTTTAATTTTATTAGACTAATTGGTGTCTTGTTAATTTTAGAATAACTTTGTTTTAGGATTGGAGTTGATTTGAAGAAATTTTGAAGGAGTTATGGTCTAATTATCGCTTTAACTCCAAATTATCGATTTCTCTCTCCAAATTATCATTTGCTCAAAATATCCAAGCGGGGTCAAAACTGAGCACACAAGGACTCATTTTAAAGATTTTGATGATGCAAATACAATGATGAAGTCCATTTTGCAAAATAATAACTCATTGAAAACTTTTGACGTATGACCATTTTCATTCATAGTAACATTAATTAAGTGCATAAATTTACCTAAATTTTTGTTCAAGTGATCATAAAATTGCTTTGCATGTTATTATTAGTGTTAATAAGCCATTTCAAAATTTGGTTTTTGAGCTTTACAATATTCTTGGGAGAGAAAAAAGTAATCTCAAGGTTTGTTCAAAATCAAGCTCGAGTGGAGTTTAGGCAAGTTTAAGTCAAGGGAAATTGGGTTGATAAAAAATAAGGTCAACAAAAAGTTAATTTACGTAATTAATATTTAATTATAATTAATACAAATAATTAAAAATAATATGTAATATATATTTATAAATTAATTATAATAATATGTAATATATATTAATATATATATTATAATAATTTAATTTTAAGAATATTTTATAAAAAACACCATGGGCGGGGTTATTTTATATAAAATGATTTAGTTGGGGTTGTTTTATATAAATTGTCCCTCTCTTCCCCATCCAGCTGAGCTTACGCAATTGTTCTCAAACACAAGAACCCCTTGAGCTACAAGCTATTCTCGGTTGGAACTCTCCTTGCTACCACCCAAAACTAATAGTTCCTCCTTCTCCATCTTCTCACATTTGGGCCCTTCCCTCATATAACCTCCTCTCCATTTCCTCCTCTTACCACTTTCTCTCATCTTCTTCATAGGCAGCAAAGCTACCCACCACTGCACCCTCTCTGGCTAAGCTAATCACAGCCACGGCCAATAATGAGACTCTCTATTAGAGCTCCATCACCACTTTCCTCATCTCTCTCTAGTTGACAACCAACTTTGCTTGTCTAAATGGTCATTCCATGCCCTCCATATTCACGCCTACACCCTAGTGTTTCTTGATCACCAGCAAACTACAATTCCTCTCCTTCGCATGCAAGCTCATCTTTAGCTCATCTTCTTCCTACTCATACCTAAATTTTTTTCTCTTAGACAGATGTATGTATGAATAATGGTTGGTATATGACCACATCAATGTGCACAATGGTGTGGTCAAATCCCAATCATCATCTGCATGTGCATATACTACATATAATATTTTTTCCCTCTTGAACCACACTCCTAAAGAACCAATCAACAAACTCTAAAGTGATTGCAAGTAAGTTCATGTATTATATCTTATTTTGATAACCCATCTCTCTTGAACACATCAAAATCGTAGATAACCCCTTATCATCTCATAGAGAACCCAACAACTCTAGTCATGAAATCTCCAACTGATCGTTTTAGTTTCATGCGTACAGATCAACCCAGTGATGAACCAAAAATATGTTTGATTTTTCACTTATTTTATACTACTTTTTTTATGATATTGCACTTTAAAGAAGGGTATTTTCATGTTTTGTTGCAGGTATGTTGACTTTTTTCATTTGGAGCAAAAGGAAGCAAAAATAATGAAATTTTGAGTCAAATGAAGAAAAACAAAAAATTGGCCCTGGGCGCCGACGACACCCACATATAGAGGGGACAAAAACCAGAAACATGCCCTGACACCGACAATGCTAGGATAGGCGTCGACGACGCCATTTGAAAGGGCCAGGGTGTCGGCGGTGCTAAGGACTGTTATGCACGATTCTTTTGCAGATTCGATGTATTTGGATGACTTTTGGAGGGTTGCTTAAGGCATCTCTTGGGAAACTCATCCTACACTATATTACAGTGTTTTGAATGCAAGAATAAGAGAGTTTTGCGGTAGGAGTCATTGGAGAAATCAGTGTAAGTGTAGAGAGTAAAGTATAAAGAGGGTTTTCTCTTGAGTTGTGGGAGAGGAAGGAAAGTGAGAGATTTCTTATTTTTTACTTTTCTAAGAGAGAATTGAGTGTTATTGTAAAGAAAGAAAGAGAATCAAAGAAAATTCAAGGGATTTGCTTTATGGAAGAGTTTCAGGTAAATTGTGTTTGTTAATTATTGTTTGTATGAACTTTCTTTTATATATATAATCCCCGTTTTATCGTATCTTCCTCATCAATTTTGAGTGGATTTCTTTGTCTTTCTCTTTGCAATGAGATTTAGTGAAATGAAGAGATAGATTGGATATGCAATTTAAATGTTAAATACTTGTGATGATTTTACACTTCATATTTCATATACTTTTCGATTTGACCAATTGAAATGTTAAAATTTGTTGTGAAACATATGATCCGAGAGGTTGAGAATCACATTCAATTTCATGGATGAGAATATAGTCCATGGGTTGAATGCAAATAAATAGGGAAATATACTTTGTTAGTCATAGAATTGGAGATTTTAAAGGTTACAAACTAAAATCCCCAATTCGGTCCTACTGTTTGGAAACTAAAGCGAGAGTTAGCCCTCAACCGAGGGGGAAGTGGGAGCTCTGGAGTGAGAGCTAGTATCCTCCTAGCCTTTACCTAGGATTAGCCAATTTTCTTTATGCACTCGGAAGAGGATAAAAAATAAGAATGCTCTTATTTAACACAATACAATTTCCAACAATCTAAATATTTCATTAACCATAACTCATTACAAGGGAAATGATACTTTCTCCAATTTAAACCTTTCATTACAAAATTGTAAAACTTTATTTAGAATTAGTAATTTTACTTTGAGTTTTAGAGACTAGTTTGGTAACTTTGTTTTATTAGCATAATTAAACATTATCAACTTGTGCTTTTTCACTTGTAAGTTTTATATAGTTTGAATATTATGTTTCAATGCTATTATCATAAATTTACACCTTCATGAGATCGATAATCAGAACTCCATTAGAGCCCTGTATTGCTTGAGTAGTATATATACTTGTGTTTGTATTATGGTGTCTATAAGAAAATATATTGCAATACAAAAACATTACATCAAGTTTTTGGCGCCATTGTCGTGGAAGGTAACTGTAAATTTAGTATTATTTGAAAAACTTTTGTTTCATTTATTAAACTTTTATTTTTGTTATTGCTTATTTTTAAGTGTGTTGATTATGGTTCTTTATGTGTAGTATTGGATCTGAAGGTTTAATGTGTTACGACCGTGAATAAGAACATACTGTTACAAAAATTCAGAAACATCAAAAATAATTTGAAACTTTGAACAAAATGTTGAACAAATTAGATAATTAAAGAATTGAAAATGAACATCAACAGAAATCTTTAAGAGATTATGCTAATCCTGTAGCAGTTGAAATTCACTTAACTATTCAAAATTCTGCTATTACTGCAAATTTATTTGAGCTTAAACCTAATATTATCCAGATGGTACAAAATAATCAGTTTGGGAGAACACCTACTGAATATCCTAATTTACATCTTGTTAGTTTTCTAGCATTGTGTGCTAATTTTAAATATGACGGAGTGTCGAATGACATTGTCAGGCTTAGATTTTTTCCTTTTTCATTAAGGGATATGCTAAGGCGTGGTTAAATTCTTTAGCACCTGTCAACAAGAACTTGGGGAGAATTATCACAAAAATTCTTAGCTAAATATTTTTTACCTTAAGAAACTATTAAGCTTAGGAACGATATTACATATTTTTTTCAGATCAAAGAGGAATCAGTATACGATGTTTGGGAAAGATTTAAAGATCTTCTTAGAAAGTGTCCACATCACGCTTTACCAGACAGGTTATTAATTCAATCTTTTTATAATGGATTAATTGAATCTCTTAGATCTATTATCGTTGTTGTTGCTGGTGGATTATTAATGTTAAAACCTTTTAATGAATCATATTCTTTAATTGAGGAGATGGCTACTAATAATTTTCATTGGCCCGCTGAATGGGTAAATCCAAAAAGAGTAGCTAATATCCATGATTCTGATGCAATATCTATTTTGACTTCTCAAATTGCTGTTATATCAAAAAAATTGATCAAATTATAATGAACTATTCTCAAACGCCTTCGATATTAGAGGAAATTTTATGTGGACAAATAATGGAATCTCAATCACCTTATGAGACTTTGATTTTCATAAATAATAGACCCAATAATCCCTATTCTAATTATTATAATCATGGTTGGAAGAATCACCCTAATTTAAGTTGGAATAATAATAACAATTCAGTGAACCCATTGGGAAATTCAAACAGCCAAGGAAATCCAAACAGCCAAGGAAATTCTAACTATAGACCTCATTATCCTTCAGGTTTTATTAGTAACTCATAAGTTAAGGAGAAGAAATTTTCTTTTGAAGAATTGATATTAAACATGAGGAATCAATTATAAATTCAAGGTAACCAATTACAAAGTCAAGGAGCTTTTATTAGAAATATTAAAAATCAATTCAATTATACTGCTACTGTGCTTAGTAATAGACCTTCAGGAATTCTTCCTAGTAATGTTGAAATTAATCCAAAAGATCTAAATAAAGTGCAAATTAAAGCTATTCAAATAAGTGAAAAAGAATTGCTAGTAAGAGTATAAAAAGAAAATGAAACTGAAAAGGAAAGGGTGGAAATTGAAAAGAGTAACGATGATACATTTCCGGATTTGGAATATCAAATTAAATCAATGAAAATTACTGTAGAAAGACCTCCACCTCCATTTCTTAAAAAATTGAAACAATAACAGAGAGATAAACAAATTTCAAAATTTTTAGAAATCCTTAAAAAGTTAACTATAAATATTCCTTTTGTTGAAGCCTTAGAACAAATGCCAAATTATGTGAAGTTTATGAAGGATATATAATGCAACTTTTTTATATGCAAGAATTTATGAACCCAAATTTATATATTTATAATGATTTTGTAAAGTCACAATTTCAAACGCAAATATACGTATCACTCAAGTAATACAAGGTTATAGGGGAGTCTCGTTTATCGATTCCCAGAGGGAAGCGAGTTAAGTGGACCTTAGTCAAATTCTAGTCTACTACTATTAGACTTTAGTTTGGAAGGTCGATATAATTGGTTTTTTTAATAACTACTCTTAAAGGTAAATCTTAATTTTAAAATAACTAATAATTACTCCTAAAGAAAAATATTGATACTAAAAATAACCCTTTATAGATGATTGGTGTGGAGAATTTTGAGATAATAAAAACTACTATTCTCAAGTAATGAATTGGATAATGTAAATGAATGAGATGCATTAAATATGATATGTGCCAAATAGGAATAATCATATTCTTTACCCTCTTCCGAGTGCATAAAGAACATTGGCTAATCATAGGTTTAGTCCCTAAATCCGTCGTTAGGCTGGGAGGATACTGGCTCTCACTTCAGAACTCCCACTTCCCTTCGTCTAAAGGCTAACTCTCGCTTTAGTTTCCAAAAACTAGGACCAAATTGAGGATTTTAGTCTGTCACCCTAAAATCTCCAATTCTACACCCATCAAACCAAATATCAATATTTATTTGCAATCAACCCCCATGAACTACGTAACTCATTCATGGACATTGAATGTGGTTTCACTTTGTTGAGAATTACACCGCCCTTTTGGGACAATGCAATTACAATGAATTTTAGTAATAAAATGGGCCCTTATGGTAATGTAGATGAAGTGCAAGTAAAAATCATCACATTTATAATTAAATCCACTTCTAACATGCATCACAATATTGTAAACATGAATCCTACTCATTGCAAAATAAAAGTAGAATGAAAACAATGACAAAAGCTTCTTATGCCACTATTTCCAAATAAGAAGGAAGAGTAAGAGAAAGACATCATGAAGAACGAAGAAAACACAACGAAAAACTTCATTTCAAAGCAAATCCACAAAAAAGTGTTTACAAAATCATAAGATAATGAAGAACACAATACTTAGCTTTTTTCCCTTGAGCGAAAGATGAAAATCTCTACCATAAAGTCTCTCATTGATCCATGTAATGCTAGAACATTCCCTTACAAATTCCCTCAAAATCCCCTAATCAATCTCTCTAAAAAGGTAGAAATCTACATTTCTACTCCTATTCTAAGTTATCTTAACATTCTCCACGTTTTTCCTAACATTTCTCTCCTCTTTTTTGACCTAAAATCATTCTTTTAAAGTGTTGGGACTAAGTTTGAAGAGCTGCCACAAAAAACCTTTCAAAAAGCGTCCAAATACGTTGAATCTCGGCCCCTTAATGTCCAAAATCACTTCCAAATTGTTTGGGCACGGTCCAGTACCCTATCGGGCACTGTCCGACGCTATTTTCCACTTATTTTCGTCATTCTCTGTCCTCTGGCGCCAGTTTGGGCTTTGTCTGACGTTGGTACTGTGCAGTACAACAATTTCGCTCCGTCTTAGTTGCGATGTGTTTCTAGCAGATAGCCCAATAAAATAAGAATAAAAAACCTTTATTTAAAGTTTAATCTCATTCAAAAATATGCAAGAAGTGTAAAAGAGATTAAGCAAAGAAAGAGTTATCAAAATGTGTCAGGCCAAAATTTGTTTTTTCGCTCATTTTTGCTCCAAATTGCACTATTTTTGCTTCTTTTTCTCCAAAAGTCATTTCTTGTAACTAAAACCAAAAAAACATACAAAATACATTCCTTTAAAGCGCAATATCATTAAAATTAAGCATTAAAAGTATATGGAAAATCAAACATTTTTTAGGTGTATCAAGATCTCCCAAACTTAACTGTTACTTGTCCTTAAGTATTACTATAACTTTAAAAACCAAATATGTTAACTTGTGGTTGTGGTTTTTAATAGAGTTTCCTATAATATTGTCTTAGAAATGTTATATTGTACCATAAGAGAAATTCTGGAAAATCAACCTAGGACTAGAGTGTAAGAATATCTCATATTCAACTTAGGAATCCTGATTTTTTATTTACTTCAAAAGTTATTGAAACTTTTCAAACTATAGATTCAAAGAAAGTATAAAAATATAATTTAAGCACCTTATCTATACCAATTTGACCAATACATTTTGAAATAAGAATAAGCGTAGGATTGTTTTTAAGTCTTTTCATTTAAAAAGATTCAAGTGAAACCAATTTTTGATTAGGCTTCTTTTCAAGTTTCTCCTCACATATTTTCTTTTTACTTTTCTTTTTCTTTTCTTTCCTTTTTTTTCTTTCTTTCGGGATCATTTTCAATCCCCTTTTCTTTCACTTTTTTTATGTAAGGATTACTATATCTGGATAGAGCTTTAATAATTTTGAATTTCACTATCTCCTTTCTAAAGTCCAAAACTCAAAACATTCCCTTACTTTTTATAAGTGTAAGTATTTGTTTGAAAAAGGTTTCAATAAAGGCTCAATTCTCAATAAGTATAAATCTAAGAACCTTAGCTTTTCAAATATTCAACTCCTTTCTACTATAAATAGCAAAATCATTTTCCCAATGTTTCCTACAAAATATCTTAACTCTAGAATAGTTTCATCACATAGAATTTCAACTAAGTTATTTTTCTAACATTTCTAAAATCAAAATTATAGTAAGCTAAAGATAACACCACATGCCACAAGTCATTTTAAAAGTGATATCAAACTAAATACAGGCTATTGAGGACAAATAAAGTTTAACTTTGAATGTTATTTTTCTTTCTCCCCCCAAACTTAAATTTTAAAATATTTTACAATTAATTCCATAAAATGTGGCAAGAAGAAAAAGTAATTGAATTTACTAGCTACTGCAACATTCTATCAAATTCATATACATGTATAATCAGGATAAAATGATTGCAGAAGAAAGTAAATATAGCTTAAAACATGCTTGCAATAAAATTACACTAAAAGGAAGTATTCTCACTTTAAAATTTATTTTTCTTCCTACCTCCAAACTTAATTTTTAACATATATAGCATTTAGTACAGAGAATATAAGAAGAAAGAAAAATAGTTTAGAAATTCTATCTACCATAAATGTCTATCAAAAACATCTTCAATTATTCATCAGGATAGAACAATATGCAGTAGAAAGTAAATCTAAACTAATCATGCCAGAATGAAATTCACTAAATAAAAGTTTAATTAGCATAGCATGTATCACCAAGAGAATATAAAAATGTTCTTCATGTCTTATATAAAATTGTAACACAAACACAAACACACATAGTAAATGAGGTCAATTTATCCTTTAACTCATCACATCTCACTACTTACCTCCAATTTCTAACGGAATCACTACACTAATAAATCAGGTACTTTTTAAATGATTTTATAGATTATAATCTCAAAGATAAGATTATCCCTGATATATTGGTTCACACGCACCAACATCAGACATCATCTAATCCCCTTAACTAAACACCTCTAATAGTTATAAATTGTAGTGTAAGATCATCATAATGTTATTCATCAAATAGGTTCTCGACTCTTACCAAATCAAAGCAAAGTTAGAGAAAGGAAGTAACAAAATTAAGATGGATTTATCACTGCTCAAATTCATGATATCTCTTGTAAAACTCTAGTCCAAGTAAGACCTGAGTTAGTGAACTCGTCAATCCAACTACTACAAGAGAACATACAAATCTAACCATAATAAGAAGTTAAGGAATCACCTCCCTCATGACACACAAAGATCAAATCAAACTACTAACAATCTAAACATCTACCAAGAACAATCAAACTGATCAATCCACACTAAAGCAAACACAATATAACACTAACAATCATGACTCCCAAACATACTAAATCAAAGCACATTGAAACTATGGGTTACCTCCCATAAAGCACTAGGTTTAATGTTGTGAGCCCAACAAATGATTCCTCCTGGATCAAAGTTCCAATTAAGTAATCTTCGATCAATCACCCAATCTTTTTCAGATCCAGCGATTCCTACAAAATGCTCAAATTTTAATTTTTCATTCAGGTCTTCCTCTTCAGATTGATTTATATCATTGTTCTTCATATTTCTTTGTAGATCCAATATTTTTCTATTGATTTCTGAATTTACATATTAATATCATCCTTGAAATTAATAAGAAATGGATCTTTATACGATAATTCAGGATCTCCCAAATTTTGGATCTAATTCTCTCTAGATAATTCAGATTCAGGATCAAAATTTTCTACGTTACTCTTTTGTTTCAAGTTATCTTCCAATTCTTCCCCTTGATAATTATTAAATGATGGAGGTGGTCTTTCTATATCTATCTTAGTTGAGGAAATATGTTTTTATAAGTCCTTATGAATTTCTTCCAATGGTCTTTTAATATTTTTATCCTCTTTTCTCAACTCAAAGTTCTTTTGAAATATATCCTCAAATTCTCATCCAAGTCTTAGTTCGATATAATTATCTTGTTCATCATTCAATTCAGTTTTTTCTTGTGATTGAGTCGAATCTGAAGATATAAAGACTGATGATATAGATGAATTCCCTAAATAGGTAGGCTTTAAAATGGTATGGGGTACATCCATCTTAAGTTCATGAAATTTTTCAACAGATGGATTTAAAAGTTTGTTATTTTTGGTAGTATCCATCATTTCACACCTCTCCTGAACATACATACAGTCTTCTTTAGATAACATTTTCACCTCATCATGAAAATTCATTTCCAAAATTACTCTTAAAACTTTTTTAGAAATGGTCTTTAATCAAATAATCAATTTCATCCATCCAAAATCAATCATCATCTTTTCTCTCAGCTAGATATTTCACAGTCTTTAACATATCAAAAGTGACTTCATGGTCATTAATATTCATAATCAACTCTCCTTTTTGCACATCTATCATAGCTTGTCCAGTAACAAGGAATACTTATTCATTATCATTCTCTTTAGGTTTGATCTCAGTGTTGCTAAGAAGTGTTCCATGGGGTCTATTGCTAAGTGAATTAGCAATTTGTCTCAGTTTATTCTCTATGTTTCTAATCGTAGAATTTTGACTTTGCAACCAGTTTCCCATTTGCAATTCCACTTCTTTTATAGACATATTCTTATCCTCAAATTGTTGATCATTGTTAGAGTCCAGTGGATATAAAGGTCTATAGCTTGTGTTACCCTGACTATTTCAACTTCCATTAGGATTTGCATGATTGTTTCCATTGTTGGTTTCAACCCTAAGTAGTATGATTCCAGTTAAAATTAGGATGGTTCTTCCAACATGGGTTGTAAAGTTAGAATATGAGTCCTTTATGGTATTTAAATTCTCATATAATAAGTTGGAATCAATCATATGCCCTAATGAACTTTCCTCACTTACAGGAGTAAATGAGGCTGGTTCATTCCACATTGGTCCAACTTCCTTGATATTGCATCAACATGAAATGCAAAAATAACAATCACATCTGTATCATGAACATTAGCTACATTTTTAGGATTTACCCTTACAGATGGCCATTGAAATTGATTTGTAGCCATTTCTTCAATTAATGCATATGCTTCAACAAATGATTTTGACATTAATGAACCACCAGTAGCAGCATTAATAATGGACCTAAGGGATCCTACTAACCCATTATAAAAAGTATGAATGATTAACCAATCTGGTAGAGCATGATGTGGACACTTTCTTAGGAGTTTCATAAATCTTTCCCAGGCTTCGTATATTGATTACCCTTCATAATGATAAAATGAGATAACATCATTTCTAATTTTAGTAGTCCTTGAACGTGGAAAATACTTAGCTAGGAATTTTTGAGTTAACACCTCCCAATTTTTAATAGAGCCATGTGCTAATGAGTATAACCACATTTTATCCTTATCCCTTAGTGAGACAGGAAAAAGCTTTAGCCTGACAGCATCATCTGACTTGCTGTTATAACGAAATGTAACACAAAGTTCTAGAAAACTAGATAAATGTAAATATGGATCTTCCAAAGGAGTTCCCAAAATTGGTTGTTCTGCAGTAGTTGGATAATCGCTGGATATAGTTCAAATGAGGCAGCTTCTATGACAGGGTTTTGTATACTTGAGTGGATTTCATCTGTTGTAGGATTTACATAATCCCTCAATGATTTATGATGATTTTTTAAGTTATTATTTTGAATGTTTTCAATTTCCATTTCTAGTTTTTCAAGTCTTTTCTGTTTTTTGAATTTTTTTCAATTTTTCTAACTCGGAACCATAAGACACAAGTCCTACAGATCCTTTATTTTGCATACATAACATAACAAATAATATATTAACAATAAAACAAATAAAACGAAAAATATATTCAACACAACAAAACATTTTCACAAACACCTTATTTTTCACACAAACATTTTTTTCACAACACTTTCTCATACAAAAAATACTTTTCATACAAAAACAATTTTTTGACATTAAAGTTTTCCAATTCTAAGTTTAATTACTTCAACTAAAATTCTCCTAAAATTCTTACCGAAGCTTCCCCGACAACGACGCCAAAAACTTCACGTGACTTTTTTATATGCAAGAATTTATGAACCCAAATTTATATATTTATAATGATTTTGTAAAGTCACACATTCAAACACAAATATACGTATCATTCAAGTAAAACAAGGTTCTAGTGGAGCCTCATTTATCGATCCCACAGGGAAGCATGCTAAGAGGTTCTTAGTCAAATTCTAGTCCACTACTATTAGACTTTAGTTTGGAAGGTCGATATAAATGGTTTTTTTAACAACTACTCTTAAAGGTAAATCTTACTTTTAAAATAACTAATAACTACTCCTAAAGGAAAATTTTAGTATTAAAGATAACCCTTTCTGAATAAATTGGTTTGGAGAATTTTGAGATAATAAAAACTATTATTCTCAAGTAATGAATTGGATAATGTAAAAGAATGAGATACATTAAATATTGTATGTGCCAAATAGGAAAAATTCTATTCTTTAACCTCTTCCGAGTTCATAAAGAACATTGGCTAATCCTAGGTTTAGTCCTTAAATTTGTGGTTAGGCTGGGAGGATACTGGCTCTCACTCCAGAGATCCCACTTCCCTTTGCCTGAAGGGTAAGTGTCGCTTTAGTTTCCAAACACTAGGACCAAATTAGGGATTTTAGTCTGTCAACCTAGAATCTCCAATTCTACGCCCGTCAAACTAAATTTCTCTATTTATTTGCAATCAACCCCATGAACTATGTAACTCATTCATGGACATTGAATGTGGTTCCACTTTGTTGAGAATTACACCGTGCTTTTGGAACAATGCAATTACAACGAATTTTAACAATACAACGGGCCCTTATTGTAATGTAAATGAAGTGCAAGTAAAAACCAACACATTTATAATTAAATCCACTTATAACATGCATCATAATATCCTAAACATGAATTCTACTTATTGCAAAAAAAAGAATGAAAATTGGCATAATCTTCTTATGCCACTATTTCCAAATAAGAAGGAAGAGTAAGAGAAAGACATCACAGAGCACGAAGAAAATACAACAGAAAACTTCATTTCAAAGCAAATTCACAAAATAAGTGTTCACAAAATCATAATATAATGAATAGCACAATACGTAGTTTTTTCCCTTTGAAAGAAAAATGAAAATCTCTCTCTTAAAGTCTCCCGCTGATCCGTGCAATGCTAGAACGGTCCCTTACAAATTCTCTCAAAATCCCCTCACCAATATCTCCAAAAAGGTACAAAATCTCTCAAAGACCCCTTACATTTCTACTCGTATTCTAAGATATCTAACATTATACACATTTTTCCTAACATTCCTCTCCACTTTTCTGACATAAAAGCATTCTCTTAAAGTGTAGGGACGAATTTTGAAGAGTTTCCACAAGAAACCTTTCAAAAAATGTCAAAATACGTTGAATCTCGGCCCTTAATCATCCAAAATCGAGTCCAAATTGTTTAGGCGGGGTCTAGCGCTCTATCGGTCGCTGTCGGCGCTATTTTCCACTTATTTTCGTCATTCTCTGTCTTCTGGCACGATCGACACTAGTACGCACCGTTTGTCCGGTCTTGAGTGCAGTCTTGTCCATGTCGATATCTGCGCGACTCCATCATTTCGCTCCGTTTCAGCTCTGATTCGACTCGTTTCAGTTTTGTTGCGTTCCTAATAGATAGCCCTACAAAATAAGTATAAAGAAACCTTTATTTAAAGTGTAATCTCATTCAAAAATATGCAAGAAGTGTAAGAGAGCTTAAACAAAGAAAGAAATAAAAATGTGTTAGGCCAAAATTTGTTTTTTCTCTCATTTTTGCTCCAAATTGCATCATTTTTGCTTCTTTTTCTCCAAAAGCCATTTCTTGTACCTAAAACCAAAAAACATACAAAATGCCTTCCTTTAAAGTGTAATATCATTAAAATTAAGTATAAAAAGTTTATGAAAAATTAAACATTTTTAGGTGTATCAATATACTTAACAAGAAAAGGAACTTTTCTGATAACGAGATTGTTGCACTTAGTGAGGGGTGTAGCGTGATTATTCAGAAAAAGCTTCATGAGAAACTAAAAGATCCTAGTAGACTTACTATACCTTGTGCTATCGGTGAACAATTTTTTGGATGTTCCTCATGTGATTTGGGAGCCAGTATTAACCTTATGCCTCAATCAATTTCTAGAAGGTTGGCTTTTGGAGAGATTTCCCCTACTATTGTAACTCTTCAGTTAGCTGATCGTTCGATCACCTATCCTAAAGGAGTTATAGAAGATGTGTAGGTAAAGTTTGATAAATTTATCTTTCCTGTGGATTTTATTGTTTTAGATATGAAGGAAGATAAAGAAATTTCTATTATTTTGGGGAGACCATTCTTGCAACTGGAAGAGCTGTGATAAATGTTCAAAAAGGAGAATTAACTATGAGAGTTAATGATCAAGAGGTAACATTTAATAATTCAAAAGCAATGAAATATTTCACAACAGAAAAAGATAATGAGTGTTTCAAAATGGAAGTTTGTGATTATCTAAGAAATTAGCATTTTAAGGAAAAATTTAAAAGAGAAATTGGAGCAAGAAAATTTGAAATATGAGAATAAAGATGTGATAGAAGAAAACAATGTTAAGGTAGAAAATGAAAAGTTAGATTATGTTCAGGAAATATTTGAGATGTTGGATAATACAAAAAGAGATAATAAAAATCTTATTCCTTCAATTATAAAACCTCCTGAAATTGAAATAAAAATATTACCTACCCATTTAAAATACACATTTTTAGGAGATTCATCTACGTTAATTGATATTATATCCTCATATTTAATTGAATCACAAGATCAAAAATTATTAAAAACTTTAAAATGATACATAAATCCCTTCGGATAGACTTTAGCTGATATTAAAGGAATAAGTCATTCGATTTGTATGCACAAAATTTTATTGGATGAATTTCAAGAATCTAAGGCTGATCCTCAAATGAATCTAAACCTGATGATGAAATAATTGGCTAAGAAAGAAATTTTAAAATGGTTAGATGCTGGAATAATATATCTTATTTCAGATAGTGCTTGGGTGAGTCCAATTCATTGCATTCCAATGAATGGAGGAGTAACTGTAGATGTAAATGAGAAAAATGAATTAATACCCATAAGACAAGTCACTGGATGACGAATCTGTATTAACTATAGAAAATTAAACGCCGCCACTAGGAAAGATCAGTTTTCTTTACCTTTTCTAGACCAAATATTGGATAGATTAGCTGGGCACAAATATTCTTGCTTTTTGGATGGATATAACGTCTATCATCAAATTCCAATTGCTCTTGAGGATCAAGAAAAGACAACATTTACTAGTTCATATGGATCATTTGCTTTTTGAAGAATGCCCTCTTTATGTAATGCACCAACAACATTTCAAAGATGTATGATGTCAATTTTTTGTAATTTAATTGAAAATGCAATAGAAGTGTTTATGAATGATTTTCAGCATTCGAAACTTCATTTGAATTATTTTTAAAGTATTTAGAAAAATTTTTGAAACTCTGTGAAAAAAAAATTTTAGTATTAAATTAGGAGAAATGTCAATTTATGGTTACAAGAGAAATTGTGCTTGGGCATAAAATTTTTGAAAATAACATGGAAGTAGATCCGGAAAAAAATCTAAATTATTGCTAAACTACCAGCTCCTACCACAGTGAGAGGGGTTAGAAGTTTTTTAGGCTTGTTGGTTTCTACAGACATTATATAAAAGAGTTTTCAAAAATTACTAAGCCTCTGTGTCAACTTTTAGAAAAAGGCATGAATCTTGATTTTAATGAAGAATGCATAAAGGAATTGAAGTATTAAAAGAAAAATTAATCACTACTCTGATAATAATTTTACCTGATTGGGAGAAATCATTTGAGCTAATGTGTGATGCTAGTGATTATGCTATTGGGACTGTTTAGGGAAAGATATGACAAAGTTTTTAAAGTAATATACTATGCTAGTAAAACTCTTAATGATGACACTACTACTGAAAGAGAGTTATTGGTTATTGTGTATGCTTTTGATAAATTTAGGTCATATTTAATTGGGGCTAAATGTATAGTGCATAGAGACCATTCTGCTATTAAATATCTAATGTAAAAGAAGGATGCAAAGCCGAATTTATTCGATGGATACTTCTAATGTAAGAGTTTGATTTTGAGGTTGTGGATAGAGAATGATCTGATCATCAAATAGCTGATCATTTATCTTGGCTGGAACAAAAAGAATTATCTAATTTTACAAATGAAATTACACAAAATTTTCTGGATGAACAATTGTATTGTACTAACAGAAAGAAGATACCGTGGGATGACCCATATTGTTAGAGATACCGTGGGATGACATTGTTAATTATATTGTGAGCGATATTTTACCATTTTTAGTTAACGATGAAAAAACAAAAGAATTTATGTATGATGCTAAATTTTACTTTTGGGATGACCCATATTTATATAATTGGTGTAATGATCTAATTATGAAGAGATGTGTGTCTTATGAAAAAACTGAACAAATTATTCAAAGATGTCATGATTCTTAATTATGCGGACATTTTGCAACTAATAGAACTGCACATAATATTTTATAATCTGGATTTTATTGGCCTACTCTTTTTATAGAAGTTAATGAATATATTAAAACATGTGATCAATGTTAGCGAGTAGGAAATAGTTCTAGAAGAAGTGAGATGCCTCTGAATTATACATTGAAAGTTGAAATTTTTTATATATGGGGATTAAATTTTTTGGGACCATTTATTCATTCATTTGGAAAATTATATATATATATTAATTATTGTAGACTATGTTTCAAAATGTATTGAAGTAGTAGCTTTACCTAAATGTGATGCTCGGAGTGTTTCAAAATTTTTAATGAAAAATATTTTTGCAAGATATGGAATGCGGAGACTGATCATCACTGATGGATGAACCCATTTTAGGAATAAAAGAATTGAGAAATTGGTTGGAAAATGTAATATTAAGCATAGATATTCAAGTTCTTATCATCCCCAGACTAGTGGTCTAGCAGAAGTATCAAATTCTGAAATTAAACAATTTTGGAAAAAAACTGTGAATCCCAACAAATTAAATTGGTATGCTAGATTAGATATTGCATTTTGGGCATATAGGAAAACTTATAATTCTCCTATAGGAATGGCCCCATATAGAGTAATTTTTGGAAAGACTTGCCACATGCCAGTATAATTGGAACATAAGGCATATTGGGCTATTAAGGAATTTAATTTCAAATTGAAGGATGCTGGTGAGAAAAGATTGTTGCAACTAAATGAACTTGAAGAGATTAGAAATGAAGTTTATGATAGTGTAACATTTTATAAAGAGAAAATAAAAATATGGCATGATCGGAAGATATTAAGAAAGAAATTTGAACCTCGACAAGAAGTATTATTATAACAAAAGACTGAGATTATTTTCAGGCAAACTGAAGTCTAGGTGGTTAGGACCTTTTACTGTTATTAAATTCTATTAATATAGAGTTGTTGATTGAAGATCCTAAAACTGGGAATATATTCAAAGTTAATGGGCGCAAATTAAAATAATATTTTGAAGGGCATATACCACATTTTAAAGAGGTTTTAATGTTAGGTCATCCCGAGTAAAAATTGGATACGTTGGGCTGACGACGTTAACCAAGCTTTTTATAGGAGGCAACCCATAGTTATTTTTGTTATTTTATTTTGTTTGAGTTGTTATTGTTGATAATATTCTTATTTAGTATTTCTTTGGAGTTCTACACATCCTCATATGTCATAAATGATTACAATTATTGAACTTAATGGAAGATTTTGAATTTATTTGGACAAAAAATGAATCGGTGAGCAAACCTGCTCTGGGTGCCGACAACGTTAGGATGGGAGTCGAAGGCACCATATTACAAAACTGGGTGCCAAAGGCGCCGTAGTTATTTAGACGGGTTCGTTCATTCAAAGTGCGGTTTTTGGCAGATTGCTTGCCCAAATAATTCCCTAAACTCACTTTTAAAGCCACTTTTGACAAAAAAATGTCAAGGGATTCACCATTTGATGAATCCTATGACTTCCAATTCCAGAAATACTTCAAGAATGGAATTTTCAATAGAGGAAAGTTCATCAATTTTGAGGCGTAGAAGTTTTTGTGAAGAAGAGATTGATCAAGGAAAAAGGCTTTATGAATCGATGATTGAGTAATCTAAGTACTTGAGTGGAAGAGATAATTGAGCAAAGGTGTTGGAAAGTGTTGTGCTACACTACTGCTGCGGTAGTCGTTCCCATACTGAAATAATTTTATACAAATCTTCATGGAATCAACCAAGGTGCCTTCCATGTTTGAGGCAGGTGGGTACCATTTACTCATTCTAGGATAAATGATATGTTTATGATTTAAGTGTTCCAATTTGTCATTACACAAATTTCATCCCTACAAGAGATATCATGAATGAAGTCTATCGATACTTAACTGATGAAAATGAAAATTGGGAGAGAATAGACGAAGAGAATGTAAGTTTTTCTTCTTCACTCTTAAATCTTATGTCAAAGCAATGTCATTTCTTTATTTCTACAAAGTTACTCCCTACCATGAAAGTCAGTAAAGTAACTATGGAGAGTGTTATTTTAAACTATTGCATTCAAACGGGAAAGCCTATTGATGTGGTTTTATAATTTTGAAATCTGTTTTGGTTCTGATTGTGCATGGATCTACTTATGGGCTAGGAGACCCTTCTACCATATTCCTACTTTGTAGTTAGTCACAAGTGCCATATGAACATTGGGAAAAAGTATTTTTACCGTGGAAGCCTATGGACCCATTTGATTATTATAACTACATAGGGTATGTGGAGGAAAATGATATGAGCAATGTTTTGGATCAACCATCTCAAAGTGTAACACATTTACGACCTTGCATCCTGATAGTTCTTATGTGATTTTGAAAAGACTCAATAAACTAGAGAAAGAAGTTTAGAAAATTATGAATGCAATTAATAATATTTCTGAATTGTTTGATCATCTTGATGGAGGATAAAGGAGCATTTTGATCACACGGGACACATTGAAGAAGGTATGATACATGTTTAAGAAAATTGCTTGGATTGAAGAAGATTCGTGTTGACCTCATTTTTATGATAGGTCAACCCTTGACCTAAAAAGTCAACTTTGGTCAAAATGGTCAATTTTGACCCAATGACCAAACCCTATTGACTCAACATGTCAAACATTGATCCAAAAAATCAACTTTGGTTAAAATGGTCAATTATGACCCAATGACCAAAACCTATTGACTCAACAGGTCAACCCTTGACCTAAAAGTCAACTTTGATCAAACTGGTCAATCCTGACCCAATGACCAACCCTATTGACCCAACAGGTCAGCCCATGACCTAAAAGTCAACTTTAGTCAAAATAGTCAATCCCGACCCAATGACCAACCCTATTGACCCAACAGGTCAACCCATGACCTAAAAAGTCAAATTTGGTCAAAAATGGTCACTCTGTGACCCAATGACCAAACCTTATTGACTCAACATATTAAACCTTGACCTAAAAAGTCAACTTTGGTCAAAATGGTCAATGCTGACCCAATGAACAAACCCTATTGACTCAACAGGTCAACCCTAGACCTAAAAAGTCAACTTTGGTCAAAATGGTCAATCCTGATCCAATGACCAACCCTAATGACCCAATAGGTCAACCCTTGACCCAAAAAGTCAACCTTGGTCAAAATGGTCAATTTTGACCCAATGATCAAACCTACTGACCAAACATCGACTCTTGACCCAAAAAAAATCAATTTTGGTCAAACTAGTCAATTTTTGACCAAATGACCAATTATTGACCCAATGACCTGTTTAAGATCCCAAAATGACAAAATTAATCAAATAATTAATTTCAAAATTATTCTGATCAATTAAATTGACTAATAGTTTAATTTTCATTAATGAATAACATAATTAATTAAAATGGAAATTAAATTAAAAGTCATAAAATGACAAAATGCACAAAAATGAAATAAACAAAGGACAAAATTAATCAAATAATTAATTTCAAAATTATTTTGATTAATTAAATGACTAATGATTTAATTTTTAAAATTTTAATGAAAAATTAAATTAAAAGTCATAAAAATGATAAAATGCACAAATTAATTAAAAATAATATAATTAATCAAATAATTAATTCCAAAATTATTTTGGATTAATTAATGGACCAATAATTTAATTTACATATTTTAATAAATGATATATTTAATTAAAAAGAAAATTAAATTAAAAAGTCATGAAATGAGACAAAATCCATTTTTAAATAAAAAAATTACATCAAAATTAGTCAAATAATTGATTTGGAATTATTTCCAATAAATAATTGATTAATAAAATAATTTCCAATATTTTAATTAATGACATAATTAATTAAAATGGAAATTAAATTAAGAAGGGGGTATTAAATGGAATTTTAACCTATGACATTATGGTTTTCCAAAAATTCCAAATCTCCTTTATGACATCACACATGATCTCATAGGGTTAGACACAACCCATATGACCCATTCAATATGACCCAACCCATTAATGACCCATGACATGCCATTTAACCATGGTTAAAAGCCATTATGAAAGCATTATGATAAAGGAAATGAGGTGGCATGATCCCTTCAATCCAAAGCATGATTCATCCATTTGCATGGGATGAGGTGGCCGGCCATCCCAAATGGCTTATCACACACCACTAAACTACCCAATGGAAGAGAAGCACCACTTAAACCATGCCTTTTCCATGTCTAAATGTAATCATAACTAATTCATGAGTAGGAAGCCTATGTGTCACCTTATGCCAAAGTGAACAAGTGACTTGTAAGCTCGTGAGAAAGAACAAGTCTAGCTCATTTTAAGGAGCCAAACCACCTCATGGATTGCCCAATAGGATGGAGCCATGGACGTAACTCAATGCTTATCATAATGAGAGTTCATTATGAATACTACCTTGGAAAAACCATAGAGAATAAAATTTCAGCTGAAAACTTATCCTAACCTATCATTAAGAAGGATAACACCTTCCCCAAGTGGAACCAAATGAATCCAAGCCTCCCCATGGCTATAAATAAGCCTTACCCGAAACCATTTAGAGGAGAGAAAAAAATTCCTAGAGGTTTATAGGCTGCCCAAACTCTCTTGCTCCCAAGACCAAAAATCTTCCTTAGAGCCTAAACAATAAGCCTCAGCCAAGACTTGACCCAATTAGCCACCCTATCGAGCCAATTTGGTCAAACCGAGCCAAAATTACAAATCACCCACCTTTGGTCTTGCACCTATATAGATCCGATTTGAGTTCAAATTGAAGTGGGAAAGAACTTCCCTATGACCACAGGAGGCTGATCAATAAGTCCAATCAAGCTCAAGTTCATTTTTGCTAAGGTATGAATTTTTTATTTCCAAATAATTCGTAAATTTGGTTAATCATAGACTAAACTTGTTCAAAACACCACGATCACCGTACATATGTGATCTAAATCTTTAGATGATTCCATAGGTTCAAAAATCACTCAATTTCATTGAGAAATGAGTGAGATATTGAGCCTAGAAGGTGTACAATTCAAAAATTTTTCTAATTAATGGGATTAAATATCAGTCGTCCGTTCTCGTCTTTTGGAACGGACGGCTCTGATCGAACCGCGCCTTGTTTCCTGCCTAGCCCCTCGCAGTGGATCTTCTCGCCTTCGAACTGTACGAGGACACATGGCGGCCTGTTGGAATTTTGGGCAAGGTTTAATTCTTATTAACCTTAAAAGAATTGAAAAATCATAACTTTTTGTACAAAGGTCCTAAAAATAGAAAAAAAATACCTCTGGAAAGAGCGAAAAGAGAAGAAAATTATGAAATAAAAATCATAATTTTATTTTCAATATTTAATTTTTAAATAATTAAATACTCCTTGTAGTATTTTAATTATTAAAAATTATTTAGAAATCGAGAAAAGTACTGAAAATTTAAGGGATTTGTCTTTATGTCTTTAGGAATATTCTTTAATTTTTCCTAGGCAGAAAAACCTCTCTATGATATCTTTTTCTAATTTTTAAGACACCTTGTAATTATTTTAAATAATATTTATAAAAAAATTAAATTTAAGAAAAATAAAATAAAAAAATAGTTAAAGAATTTAGGGTGACTGACATTAACCCTAAAATGACATTTCTTAAGCCATTAAATAATTTTAAATGACATTTGTAAATTAAGGGTTAAAATTTATTAAAATTTAATAATTTAAACCCTTGAAAAATATCCTCCTCACTTAAATTGGCCTATTCTCTCATGAATCAACTCAAAATTGAATCAAATTCAAAATAAACATAAAACAACTCCTAATCAAGTCTAAAACACAAAATTAGATTTAATTACATCTGATTAATTAATTAAACCCTAAGACATTATGGTTTAATATAAAATAACCCTTAATTAGCTCTAAAATGACAAATTAGACTTAATTAATCATTTAAACCCTAATCATATTAGGTTTAAGACATAAACAACCTTGATTAGGTCTAAAATGACAAATTAGACTTAATTAACCATTTAAACCCTAATCAGGTCTAAGACACCAATTAGACTTAATTAAACCAAATTAGACCTAATGACACTAGGTTTAACTTAATAAACTCTAATTAAGTCTACCACATTAGACTTAATTAATATGTTAAACCTTAACTAATTATGGCTTAATCAAAATTAAACTCTAATTAAGTCTACCATATTAGACTTAATTAATCTATTAAATCTTAACTAACTAAGGTTTAATCAAACTTAAACATCCAATGAACTCAAAACTAAACCTTAATTAGGTCTAACCCCTATTTAGACCTAATTAAACACCTTAAACCTTAATTACATTAGGTTTAAGACAAATTAAACTCTAATTAGGTTTAACCCACATTAAACCTAATTAATCAACTTAATCCTTACTTACATTAGGTTTAAGTAACCTCTAAACCATAATTAGGTCTAACCCATTAGACCTAATTAAACCATTAAGTCTTAATTAAATTAAACTTAATCAAATCTAAACCCTAATTAGGTCTAACCATGTAGAACTAATTAAACCATTAAGTCTTAACTAAATTAGACTTAATCAAACCTAAACCCTAATTAGGTATAACCTATTAGACCTGATTAAACCATTAAGTCTTAATTAAATTAGACTTAATCAAATCTAAACCTTAATTAGGTCTAACCCATTAGACCTAATTAAACCATTAAGTCTTAACTAAATAAGACTTAATCAAACCTAAACCCTAATTATGTCTAACCCATTAGACCTAATTA
This sequence comes from Papilionanthe hookeriana x Papilionanthe teres, assembly GCA_022702705.1. NCBI lineage: Eukaryota > Viridiplantae > Streptophyta > Magnoliopsida > Asparagales > Orchidaceae > Papilionanthe > Papilionanthe hookeriana x Papilionanthe teres. Next base: position 5,164,269 of record CM040427.1, read on the forward strand.
AACCATTAAGTCTTAACTAAATTAGACTTAATCAAATCTAAAACCAAGTTAGGTCTAACCCATTAGACCTAATTAAACCATTAAGTCTTAACTAAATTAGACGTAATCAAACCTAAACCCTAATTAGGTCTAACCCATTAGACCTATTTAAACCATTAAGTCTTAACTAAATTAAAATTAATCTAACCTAAACCTAACTTAAGTCTAACCCATATTAGACTTAAGTTAAACCATACTTAGGTTCAACCTGACATGAACCTAAGTTTAACACAAACCTAACTTAAGTCTAACCCATATTAAACTTAAGTGTTAAACTATACTTAGGTTCAACCTGACATGAACCAAAGTTTAACACAAACTAACTTAAGTCTAACCTATATTAGACTTAAGTCAAACCACACTTAGGTTCAACCTGACGTAAACCTAAGTCTAACTTAAACATAACTTAAGTCTAACCCATATTAGACTTAAGTCAAACCATATTTAGGTTCAACCTGATATGAACCAAAGTCTAACCTAAACCTAACTTAAGTCTAACCCATTTTAGACTTAAGTTAAACCATACTTAGGTTCAACCTGACATGAACCTAAGTTTAACACAAACCTAACTTAAGTCTAACCCGTCTTAGACTTAAGTCAAACCATACTTAAGTTTAACATGACATGAACCTAAGTCTAACCTAAACCTAACTTATGTTCAACCCACATTGAACTTAAGTCCAAACCTAAACCTTAGGTTCGACTGACTTGAACCTAAACCAAAACCTAACTTATGTTCAACCTACATTGAACTTAAGTCCAAACCTAAACCTTAGGTTCAACTAACAATAAACTAAACTCTACTCAACTGAACATAAACTATAGGTTCAACCCAAATTGAACCTAAATCGACATAAACCTTAGGTTCAACCTAAATTGAATCTAAATCGACATAAACCTTAGGTTCAACCTAAATTGAACCTAAAATGACATAAACCTTAGGTTCAACCTAAATTGAACCTAAATCGACAAAATTGAATCTAAATCTGACATTTCAAACAAAAAAATGACATAACCGACATAATTCTTAAGTTCGACCTAAATCGAACTTAACACGACATAAACCGATATAATCCTTAAGTTCAACCCATATCGAACTTAACTCAACATAAAATGACATAATTCTTAAAGTTCTACCCACATTGAACTTAACTCGACATAAATTTTAATCGACATAAAAGCTCAAAATAAAACTCAAATCAACATAAATCGACATAAAACTCAAAATCAACTCCAAATCGACATAAAATCCAAAATCCAACCCAAATTGACATTTAAGACGAATAAAAAATTAAACATAAATTGACATAAATCTAAATCAACATTCAACACAAACTGGATATAAAATTAAACACAAATTAACATAAATCTAAAACGATATCTCAACCACATTCTGACATCCGACAACTCTAGATGAACAGACACTTTGACTAGGTGAGCTAAATATCTTGATATGACATTTTTTCTATCTTTGTTTTCCTTGCAGGATAAAGACATGAATTTTCATTTAGATTTTCTTTGCATGTTATAGGGTGTACTAACTCTGTTTTGCAGGACGTCGATGACGGAACATTGACGACAAAACCAGAACTTTTAGGATAACCACAAAACCTAAACTTTCTACAAACAACAAAACAAAAATGACATGACAACAAAGACAACTGGACTTTTAGGTTAGCCACAAAATCTAAAACAAAACGACAAAATCATTAACATTGACATCGACATAACATCAACATTAACAAAAACATACAACGACATTTCTATACCACAATAAAATGATGGCATGACACTAAACCATAAAAAATACATGACAAAATGACATGACAAAAAAAAATTGAGATGACCACAATACCAAAACTTAAAGCAAAAGGAAATCATAAACAAAATAACAAAAATAAATAAATAATGATATCTTCTTGACATCATAGAAGGTATCTCATGACATAATAACGACATCTTCTTATAAAAGATAAAATATCTCATGGCAAATCGAGATATTAATCACGACATCTTATGACATTACGACATCACATTAAGATATGACATAAAATGACATGACATTATGATTCACATTAAGACATGACATAAAATGACATGACATTACGACAACACAATATGACATGACACGACATATAACTATGACATCCCGACATAACGCATGACATGATATGATACTAAACCAAAACAAACAAAAACCGACACTTAACATGACACGACAAAATCATTGAAATTGACATCGATATGATATCTAACATAAAACCGACACTTCCAAAATAAATGACAAATCAAAATAACAACAGCCAGACAAAACAATGATAAATCAAACGGAATGACAATAAAACATAACGATGACAAAATGACCTTAATAAACACAAACAATGATGAAATTAAAACAAAGAAAACAAACATAAAAACAAGACAATATCATCATGACAATATAACAGCTTGACAAAATGACACCACGACATCATGACATAACAAAACGCAATATGACAAAATAATATTACAACAATTAAAATGACATTACGACATGACATACAAACTACGACATCCCGACATGACAACATACAAAATGACAAAATGACATTACAAAAACAAAACAAAACATGAAAAAGCAATGACATACACCCAACATAAACAAAACTTTATGGTAGTATCGTTTCTTCAGAAACACACTGCCACAACAACACTTACACTTTTTTGAGGATAAATGTTAACCTTAATCGGGAGTTTTCCTAGGCAGTATTAATTGCTTAGGATGTTATTAACTATAGGAGCTTGCTCCTATAGCAGATTAAAGAACTCAAGATAGGTAATTTACCTATAAAACCTCTCTGGTTACCCAAGATCTTCATATAATTTTCTCATATGAAAAACTTCAGTATTTACACAATCTGAATACTTGGTCTATGAGATTATCATTTGATCATATTTTCTCTCAATCTCTATCATGATTAATCCTTCTCAAAATTCTTCAAAGACTTCTGAAAATAAGTCTAGGTATGATAAGAATTAGGGCGATAAATAGAGAAAGAGAGTGGCGACTCCTTGACATTAACATGATACGAGAATTGATAGTGATTCAAGTCGACAAAAAGATTTTCAACGCCATCAATTCGACTGATGAATTTTCGTTGCAACCTTTTTATAACTTATATGTGCATCACCAAATTATGGGAGATCCGAGGAGAAGATAATAGTGATGATGACGAGAAGTAGTGACTCTGAAGACTGGATTTCTAGTATTTGAACTGATATACGGTTATGTGTGCTTGTAATGTATTTGCTTTAAATTTAAGACCCTTTATGCTTTGATTGAGTGTTTGTTATTTAATATTCAATGTTAGGGCATTGCGGTTTGATTTCAAAGCTGAAATTTTATGTTGTGTGGCTTGCATCACTTGTGTTGGTGTGAATGGAAAATTTTCTTTTAAGTGTTGAATTTTATATATAAATGTGAATTTTTGTGTTGTTTGTGAAAATTATTGTTAGTAGATCATTTAATGAAGAAATTTGATGCTTAATAAGGCTAATTAGATGATGATGTGATGAATAAATGACCGAATTCACGAAAACATTTGAGATCTAAAAATTTGCTCTGGGCGCCGACGACGTCCGAAGACTCAAACTCCCAGATTTTCTTAAAAACTTCAAAACATGCTCAGTTAAAGGCCATTTTTACACTTTTAGTCATCTTCTACCTCAAGACTAGGCTAAAAACTTTGATTAGGGCTTGATTATACTCGAATTTGAGGCGATTTGAAGAGAAAAAGAACTTGGATCTCATTTTCTCTTGGTAAGAGCTTTACTTTAAACTAGAAATTTTTTATTTTCACCAAGGACTATCCTACATTTTGGAAATATGAAATTTTGAAGATTTCAGAGAAAACTTTGAGAGAATCCATGGTGGAAAGTTCTTTCCTATTAAATTGATCTTTGGAGTCATCCACATTGTAATCTTTGACTTTTTCTGGATTTATTTGTACTTTTATAGATTTTGCTGTGGCTCCAAGGATGAGTAAGGGGAAGAAGAAATTCGAATTTGATGAGAAGAGATTTGTGAGCATGAAAGCCTAATACCATTACAATAACCAACTTTCAACAAAGAAATTGTTCAAGATCGGGCTTTCCAAAGTCCTGACAGAGTTGTTGAAAGGGTGATTGTTGACAGGCATTGGGAAAACTTTTGCTACTTTACTGCTGAGGCTATTGTTCGCATAGTGCAGGAGTTCTATGCTAATTTGAGGAAAACATCGTTGAGCATGTATTTGTAAGTGGAAAAATGGTGGAATTTACCCCTAAGCAAATCAATGCTTTCTATCAGTTAAGGGGTTCACCTTGTGAGTACACCAGATTTAGTGCTACTGATGCTGCCTTGGATGAAGTGATTGCCTATCTGACTGATGGAAAAGGAGTTTGGAAGTTGAGCACAATCAAAAGGTAAATTTTTCTGTTTCAATGTTAAATGTTCCATCCAAAGCCTGATACTATTTCATTTCCACAAGATTATGAACTACTTACCACCATAGCAAAGTGACGAGCGACAAAGCTATTTTAAATTTCTGTATTCAACAAACGATAATGATTAATGTCAGCTCTGTGATTTATAGAAATATCTGTGTTACTGCTATGGGCGAAACTACTGGTGGTTCAAGTCATCCTACTCTGATTTTCACTTTATGTAAACAATCAGGAGTTGATTTTAATATGGATGAAGAGAAGGTTTTGCCTGTTAAGCCCATCAGAAAAGCTATTATTAAAACTTATAAGTCTCATGTTGGATGGAGAACTGGAAGGAGTAGTCGTAACATCCCATCTACTTCTAGTACTCCTACTCTTGATAGTGTTATGGAGCAGCTGATGATCCAACAGGGAGATATTTTGTAAGTATAGAATAAGATTGAAGGTTTAGAGGCTCGAAATGCTTATAACGATGAATATATGGTGAGGAAATTTGAATATGATGCTGCTTATAATGAAGCTATGATCATATTTATGAGGGGTGATCCTACAGTTGAATTCCCTTCTTGGCCTAGCTTTACTCCTTATCAGCAGCAAGAACTTGATGTAGAAGAAGAAGAAGAGGAGCATGATGATAAAGATTAGTGTTAATGGTTTACTGTGGTCGTGATATTAATTTGTTGTATTTTTTTGTAGTGGTACTTTTATTTTTCTTTGTTGCATAAGTTAAAGTTTGTGACGTGGATTGATGTGTTTAACTTCATGCTACTTTATTGTTTAGGATTAAAATTGAACTGTTATTTGCCTTCATATTATTGTTAAATGTTTAAAGTTTATGTTATAATGTCTCTTTACCTTGCAAATCATTGACATATCATGTTTAGAAACTTTTCTACACTGTTATATATCTGTTAAGGTAAATCTCTAATAAATACTTGATATCTTTAAAGAGAAGAAAATGAAAGACCCTATGAAAAAAGGTTAGTTCTTTTTGTTCATTCTTTAAGTTTGAGGGGGAAAGAAAAAGAAAATACTAAACTTTATTTGTCCTCAATAAACAATATTTTTAAAAATATTTTTAACATGATTTTTAGTAAGAATTTAACTTTAGAAGTTATATTTTTTATTTTACTCAAATATTATAATAGACTTGAGAATTAAGTTTTATAAATTAAATTTAACTTTAGGGTTAAGATATTTAGTATAAGAGTATAAGACTATAGTTTACTATTTAAAGTAAAGAAAATTTATATTTTTGATTTTAGAAAGTTATATTTTTTTATTTTATTCAAATATTATAATAGACTTGAGAATTAAGTTTTAATAATTAAATCTAACTTTTGGGGTTATAATATTTAGTATAAGAGTATAAGACTATAGTTTACTATTTAAAATAAAGAAAAGTGTATTTTTGAAATGTTAAAAATATTAGGATTACATCTAAGAAGAAAGTATTGAAACTTTATGAAATAAAGTTAATACTAATATTGATGTATAAAAAAGAAATATAATAAGTTATAACTTTTGGAAGAGGATGGTCAATTTCAAAATCATTAAAGCCTATCCGAGATATAGTAATCGTCACATGAAAAGAAAAGAAAGGATTGAAAAATAATCCATATATATATGTATATATATATATATATATATATATATATATATATATCTTAATTGAGGGTGTTCCAATGAAACTTTTGAAATGGTCTCCTTCTTTTGATCCTCATCAAGAACCACTCGATTATTCCAATTTGGTATAAGCTGCCAAATCTCAAACTTCATTTATTTAACCATCAAATTCTTTATGCAATTGGAACTGCCTTGGGTAGGCCTTTGAAATTGGACATGCCTACTTTTCAACTTACCAGGCCATCTGTAGCTCGAATTCTTGTAGAAAGGGATATTTCCCTTGCTGATATTGAAGAGATCTGGATAGGTACTCCACATAATGGTTATTGGCAAGCTGTTATTATGGAAAATAAGCCTTATTATTGCCATCATTGTAAAATGTTTGGTCATTCAAATGACAAATGTTTTAGGCTTCATCCTCAATTAAAATCTAACAAGAATACACATTCTAAATCATTGGATCAAGCTCAGGTTGTCTTAACCACTGATGTTGGGGAGGAGATTCATAAGAATTCTGCTTGTGGATCTTACCTTGTCTGCTAATGAACTTGGCACAATTTCGATACGAGTTAATATTGATATTTCGATCCTAATGTGGAAAAATTAATAAAGAGTTCTAAAGAACCTCGTTTCGAATCACATTGCTTATTGAGGATTCTAAGTACTTTGCCTAGCACTTCCGATTCTGTTATTACTGCAAGGAATGATGATCTTATTAAACACACTGATCCTCTGATTAACTCTAATGCAGCAGGCCCTATCAACAATACAATATTTCCATCTACTGTTATTGAAACAACTGAAGATTTACATTCAGATTCTATTCTTCCTCCTGTACCAGAAATACAAAATTCTCATGATTTGTTGGAAGCAAATAATCTCACTCACTATCAAGCTGTTGAAATTCACCCCAAACCTATGCAATATCATGTCTTTCAACATGTAACTCAGAATGAAAATACTGTTTCGCGAAATGGCAACTCATCGAGCACCGATATTCAAAATGATTGGATGATTCAAAAAGCCGGGAAGAAAAGGTCCTTGGAGTTAAAACATCTTTCGAAAAACAATATTATCCAGAATTCGCAACAACTTCTTCTTCTTCTAGGGTGACTAGAGGAGGAAGGATCATTTCTCATGATTAAATTTTTGTGTTGGAATATTAGGGGAGTGGCCAACCCTGGCTCCCTTAATAGACTCGATTAATTTAAACGAGGGTTCATCGGTTTTGGGTTATTGCTCTTTTGGAGCCTTTAGTCAAGTACAATTTGGACAGGTTTACTAAGAAGTTTACTGGCTATACTTTTCTTACAAATTGTTCCAATAAAATCTAGATTTTTTATAGGAAGGAATTGAAGGTTAAATTATTGATTAATCACTCTTAATTGTTACATTTCCATTTCGAATTAGAACAGTTTTCTGGTTCTGCATCCATTGTATATGCTGCTACTGCTAATGCTGATAGGATTGAACTTTGGAATATTTTGCATCATATTAGCAATCAGATGACTGAAGGGTGGATTGTTGGTGGGGATTTTAATTCCATTGCACATCCTAGTGAGAAAAAAGATGGGAGAAATCCTAACTTACAAGCCATGCTGACATTCTCTAATAATATCTCTTCTGCTAATCTTTTTGATATTGGTTTTGAGGGTTCTTGTTTTACTTGGAGAAGGGGTAATATTTATGAAAGAATTGATAGATTCTTGGTTAATCAGCTTTGGTTAAATATGTTTCCTGTATCTACTGTTAAACATTTAGCAAGATTGGGTTCTGATCATACTCCTTTGTTGGTACATTTTGCTACTAATCCCATAATTCAAAAATCTACCTTCAGATATCTTAATGTTTGGTCTAATCATCCTGATTACACTAAATTCATAGCCGATAATTGGAAGATCCCTTTGGATGTTCATTATTCTGATCCTATGACTAAACTTTGGCAATTACGGAAAAGAATTTCCATTAAATTGAAACGCTGGAATTGGAATGTATTTGGGAATGTTCATCAGAAAGTTATTGAAGCTGAAGCTATGGTAAATGCTTTAGAAATCCTTGTTGCTGATGGTGATGGATCTGATTTTAATCTTAATGAAGCCTATAGCAGATTGCAAACTGCTATTCAGAATGAAGAATTACTGCTACAACAAAAAGCTCGTCGTCAATCGGTTTCAACATGGTGACGAAATTCAAAGTTTTTCCATGCTTCTATTAAATACAAAAGGTCCGTTAATGCTATTTTGAGAATGCAATCTGCTAATAATAAATGGCTTTGTACAACCAAAGAGATTGTCGAAGATGCTTATAGAATACTTTCACAAACTGTTTTCTTTTCAACCTATTGACTCCATTCGCCTACTCTCCATCACTTATTGATTCGGATTTCGGTAATGTGAATATGGAATCTTTGGTTCAACCACCGATGCTAAAGAAGTTTTTGATGCTCTTCATTCAATAGATGGCAGCAAGGTCGCTGGACCGGATGGGTTTACATCAGACTTTTATATCAAAAATTGGATAGTTATTCAATCTGATGTAGTCACAGCAGTGCAAAGCTTCTTTCAAGGATCTAATCTTCCCAAATATTTCTCTTCTTCTACTATTGTTCTGCTGCCTAAGAATAATTGCAAATCTAATTGGCATGATTTCAGACCTATTAGCTTAACCTCTACTTTCTCAAAAATTATTAGTAAGATCTTAGTAGCTCGACTACAACCTTTATTGGGGGACATTATATCTGAAAACTAAAGTGCCTTTATAAAAGGAAGAAGTATATGTGATAATGTTCTTTTAGCACAAGAACTTCTTGTTGATATTGACAAACATTGCAGAGGTGCTAATATCAATTTCAAATTGGATCTAGCCAAAGCTTTTGATTCCATCAGTTGGACCTTTATTCTAAATGTCTTGGCTGATAGAGGATTTAGTTCCAATTTTTGTTCTCTCATTTCAAGATGGCTTAGCAACAATTACCATAGTGTGCTGATTAATGGAGGCTGTCATGGTTTTTTTCAATCTGGTAGGGGTATTAGACAAGGAGATCCATTGTCCCCTTATATCTTCATTCTTGTCTTTGACTTTTTCTCAAAAATGCTGAATCAAATGCAACTTTCTCATCCTTTTACTCAATACCAACATAGATCTACTCTTTTAATTAGTCATCTTGCTTATGCAGATGATGTGATTTTATTTTCTAATGCTACTAAACTATCCATTAAATGTCTTATGGATGTCCTTACCGATTTTGAAGCTATTTCCGGAATGCTTTTCAACGGATCTAAATGTTATTTCCTTGCTAGCTCTCTAATCAATAATCAAAGGAAGAATTGGATTGCTGATTTCACTGGCTTTAAAGAGACTCAATGTCCTCTTTCATACTTGGGCTTCCCATTAATTAAAGGAAGGAGAAGACTCTCCCATTTTGATGATGTTATTTCTAAAATTTCTACTAAGATTAATTGCTAGTCTAATTCTTTTCTTTCAACTAGAGGAAGAGTAACACTTCTTAAGAGTGTGTTAACTGCCTTCCCTCTTTATAGTATGCAGATGATTAAAATGAAGAAAAGTACACAAAAAATGCTCTCCATTATATTCAATAAATTCCTTTGGGAAGGACAAGACAAGCAAAATGCATTGGACCAATTGGGAGAAACTTTGTAAACCCGTGGATTGTGGTGGCTTAGGCTTTAAAAATTTTCAGCGATTGAGTTTAGCCTTTTATCGCAAGTTATGGATTAACTTTAGATCACAGCACTCTTTGTGGTCTAAATTTATGAATGCCAAATACTGTAATACTTCTCATCCAAATATTGTTCAGCCTAAGACCTGGAGATTCCGGGACTTGGAAGGAGTCGCTTAAAGTAAGATGCCATGCAGAAAACTTATTTATCTGGGAAATTGGTAATGGCCAAGTTGATTTCTGGTTTGATACTTGGCTTTTTGATGAATCTCTTCGATCTTATTACAATCATAACTCTCCTATTAGAAAAGTTTCTGATTGCTGGAGTAAGGATGCTTGGGACTTACGAAATTACAGAATTTTGTTCCTGTTTCATTTCATAACAAAATTTTGAATATTCCAATTCACCCGGGAATAATGATAGATCGATCAATAAAAATCCTCACAATCAAAGTCTATCCAAATTCATTCCGCATAACAATTTTATTTTTCGTAAAAATGATTGGGAGCTAAGCTTTGGAACAAATACATTACTCCTTCTATGTCCTTCTTTTGTCAAGCGACTTTTTAAGGAGTTGTTACCAACCGATGATATCCTTAAGCTCAAGGGAATTCGGGGTCCATCTAGATGTCATTTTTTTCACTATGCTCGAAGAGACCATCGACCATATCTTTCCGAATTGTGATTGGACTAAAAAGGTTTGGCAAGCTATTTTATTTGCTGTGGGAAAACGAGTTTATCTTTCACGTCGGAGTTCTATTCTTGATTGCTGGAATGCTTGGAAATCCCGTACTTATTATTTTATTCCATTCATCATCTTCTGGTTTTTATGGTCAGCTAGAAATGACTTTTTATTTAACAATAAAGTGCTCATCGCCAAATCTCGTTATTACAAATTGTATTTCCTTTCTTAATAAGATACAGAACTGTTATCCTTCCCTTTCTCATAAATCTAAAAACAAAGTGATACTAGTTCTTTGGAGACCCCCTATCAGTCCATGGCTTAAAATCAACATTGATGGCAGTTTCAAGAGTTCTTCGAGCTTGGTATGGGTGTTCTTTGCAAAAATTCTAAAGGGCATTGTCTCTGGTTCCTTTCAGCTCCTATTGTTTGTCTTAATGCCTTAGAATCTGAAGTAATTGCTGTTTATTGGGGACTAAGAATTACAACCATGCTTCATTACCAATTTGTGCATCTAGAAATGGATTCATTGCAGTTACTACAGATTTTATTATCAAATTCTGCTGTGTCTTGGTTTATTCAAATTTGGCTTAATAAGATTAAATTGCTCTCTTCCAATATCAAGGTGCTTTGGAGTCATATTTATAGAGAGGGCAATCAACCCGGCTAATTGGCTAGCAACTATGGCTTCTTCATCTAGAGATGTTATTTATAGTTCCAATTGTTCTTCTTTTCCCTTTTTCAATTCTCTTTTACATGGGGATTTACTTCACATCCCTTATGTTAGATGTATTTGACTCTTTCGAATAAAGTTTTTTTTAAATATATATATATATATATATATATATATATATATATAAGAGAAGAAAAGCATAATAAAAGAAAAATATATGTGAGGAGAAGCTTGAGGAGATTACTAATAAAAGATTGGCTTCACTTGAATTAACCTAAAGGAAAGAACTTACAACATTTTTTATTTATATTGATGTGTTAGTTTCTTTATTAATAGATTCTTCATGAGAATTCTTTTTCAAATGATTTTTCTAAGCATTCTTAATATGAAAAACTGCACTTATTATTGAAATGAATAGAAGATTAGAACTCTTAAACTTAATTACTAAATACTCTTGCCTATAGTTTGACCCAAGTTATTAAAAAATGATTTGAAAGTCTTGTTATTATATGTATGAATCAGAAATTGTAACAATTAAGTTCACTACCATTAGTCATAATTTTTATGTAGTAAAAGAGTTACTTGTGGATAAGTAACATTTAAGATTGGGAATTTTGATGCACCAAAAAATATGTTTAATTTTTCATCAATATTTTATACTCATTTTTGGTGATATTGCACTTTAAAGAAGGGTATTTTCATATTTTGTTGCAGGTATGTTGATTTTTGACATTTGAAGTAATAGGAAGTAAAAAGGATGAAATTTGGAGTCAAATTGTTGTGATTTTTGGAAAATTGTCCCTAGGAGCCGACGACACCCACATCTAGAGGAGACAAAAACCATAAATAGGCCTTGACACTAAAGGCGCTAGGATGGGTGCCAACAATAACATTTGATAGAGCCAGAGCACACAATTTTTTTGCAGATTCGACGTATTTAGACGGCTTTTGGCGGGTTGCTTGAGGCATCTCTTGAGAAACTCGTCCCTACACTATATTAGAGTTTTTTTAATGCCAGAAAAAGAGAGTTTTGCGGTATGAGTCATTGGAGAAATCAGTGTAAGTGTAGAGAGTGAAGTAAAAAGCGAGTTTTCTTTAGAGTTGTAGGAGAGGAAGGAAAGTGAGAAATTTCTTCTTCCTTACTTTTCTAAGATAGAATTGAGTCTTATTGTAAAGAGATAAAGAGATTCAAAGGAACTTCAAGATATTTTCTTTGGGGAAGAGTTTCAGATAAATTGTGTTTGTTAATTGTTGTTTATACAAACTTTCTTTTATATATAAATCTGTGTTTTGTCGTATCTTCCTAATGAATTCTGAGTAGATTTTTTTTATTTCTCCTTGCAATGAGATTTGGTGAATTGAAGAGATAGATTGGATAAGTAATTTAAATCTTAAATACTTGTGATGATTTTACACTTTGTACTTCATTTAATTTTTGATCTGACCAACTGAAATGTTAAAATTTATTGTGAAACATATGATCCGAGAGGAGTATGCATTTTACAACAAAGTGAGAATCGCATTAAATTTCATGGATGAGAATGTAGTCCATGGGAATGAGTGAAAATAAATAGAGAAATATACTTTGTTAGCGTAGAATTGGAGATTTTAAGGGTGGCAGACTAAAATCTCATATTCGGTCATAGTGTTTAGAAACTAAAACGAGAGTTAGCCCTCAGGTGAGGGGGAACTTGGAGCTCTGGAGTGAGAGCCAGTATTCTCCCAGCCTAACCACGAATTTAGGGACTAAACTTAGGATTAGCCAATGTTCTTTATGCACTTGAAAGAGGTTAACGAATAGGAATGCTCCTATTTAACACAATACAATTTCCAACAATCTAAATCTTTCATTAACCATAACCTCATTGCATGGGGAAGAATACTTTCTCCAATTAGAACCTTTCGTTACAAAATAGTAAAATTTTATTTAGAAGTAGTAATTTTACTTTGAAGTTTAGAGAGTAGTTTGGTAACTTAATCCTATTAACATAATTAAACATTTTCAACTTGTGCATTTTCACTTGTAAGTTTTATATAATTTGAACCTTGTGTTTCAGTGCTACTATCTTAAATTTACACATTCCTCTTTGGATCGATAACCAAGACTCCATTAGAGCCCTGTATTACTTGAGCGATACATATACTTGTGTTTGTATTCTGGTGTCTATAAGAAAATATATTGAAATACAAAAACACCGCATCACCCACCTACCTCACTCTTCATCCACATTACCACCAAAATAGCAAACATTCCCTTCTCTCTTTGCTCGAGAGACTCTTTCACCTACTATTCATTCATCACTCTCTCTAACACCCATCCATTTTCTCTCCCTACAACGAGAAAAATTAGCAATAAGGGGAGAAGAAAAAAAAACATGTTCTCCTAAATATGTACCTCAAAGTTGTTGATTTCACCTCACACATAAATGTTTTGTGGTGTTTTTGATACGATCATTGGAATGCACACATGCTTTTTTTTGCATGAGGAAAATCATCTATCACACTCGCAATGCAACCCATTTTGCGTCATGTCTATCACGATGAGCAAAACTCATGCATGTTTGTGTCTGCTTTGAAATATGCTTATAGGTACCCTATGCATATTTTTATTTGGTTAGTGGGTTTCAAACAATTTGGACATGGAGTTTCATGACGCCGAGCATACATGGCTTTCTTGGGATTGTGGGTAATCCCAATTTTCTGAAGTAGCCTCACTTCATGGGAATGATTTTCAGAGGTTGTCATAATTCAGACTGAATCAGAGCTTGAATTAAGCAAAATAAAAGAGCTCAAAGTTAACTTTGAAAAGATTGCTAAGAAAGCTAATAAATTATTAAACTTAAAGTTAAATTTTATGCTATGTCAACTTTTAATTAAAATTAAAATGAGCTAGGTGAAGACCCAAAATGTACATACCAAAAATCTTTGGAGAGCTTGAAAGCTGAATGAATTGCATGTAGAACGCCCCATGCCTCAAATGAAACACCCAAAGTTGCCTAACATTTTGAAAAGATGAAAAAAGACTTGAATCCAATGTGGAATGAACCAACCTTATATCACTTTGTTCATAAGGAAAATAGTAATGTATTATAGGCCCATTTAGATTAAATAAAGTACATAAATAAAAATCTTATTGCCACGATAAAGATAAGGCTTTAAATTATATTTAATTTTATGATTTAAAAATGAAGCTAATTCAAAATGATAGGGTATAATTCCAATTTACCCGCACTCTCCACCGGATCCACAACCCTACAATACGAGCTTTAAATGAAACTATGCATAGAATTTAATATCAATTATTAGCATGAATAGCAAAAATTATGAATAATTTCAAATCTTATAAAAAAATTAAAGCATCTTTTTTAGTTTCAATGTGATTCCTTGAAATTTGTGTGTTCGTTCAAGGTTCATGTAACTGCACCAAAAGTTATACAAGTCCATTACACAATTGCACTAAATACGTGCACACTTAAAATTTTAAACTTGTTTATGCTCCAAACATCTTATAGAACACTTGATCATATGGTCTGAGAATGGTGCAAACTTACATTAAATTAAATCTTAAAACGCATCATCTCAAAAAATGCACATGCTATAAAAAATATAACCACCTCATGTGCTTTTTTGCTTTCTAAAGTTTTCTAATCTTAAGAATTGGAGTATGTTGTGAAAGTTAGTTGCATGTTTAGGACAAAATTAAATCTACATGAATAAGCATGCCTTTATTTTAAAGATTTACAAAAATATTCTTTTCAAAAGCCAAAATAAAAACTGTTAGATCACACACAAGCTCAAATAGGTTTTCAAACCTATAAGGCAATGTCATAAGTCTCACATTTGACTAGTCTGGTCCTTTCTCATGTAGAGATCAGAGTTGAAAATATTAAAGCCCTAGTTAGACCCCCCCTCCCTATAGATATTAGAGTTTACAAAATTAAGCTTCCATTGAGCTGGACTGATCCACCTCCTCATGAGGATTGGAGTCAATAAAACTAAGGCAATTAATGATATTTAAGTAACAATTAAATCTCAATGATGGTCACGTTGAATACATATATCAATAAGAGGGGTCTAGTTTCTAAATTAAGCACAAAAAATATCAATGCAAACTAAATTTATTTAGGTTATAAAGGTAATTTTATTTAAGTGTGATAGTGTCAAAAATGTTCAAAATTACCTAAATCCTTAATGATGTTCATTTTGATTATGGATTTTTAATAGTGAGGAACTATTTATAAAAAAACAAAATTTTAAATAATAAAACCCAAAAATATTTTAAAATACCAATCATTAAATGCTTAAAGTAAAATATATCCACTATTCGTAATTGTTTGTCATGAGTAACAAATCTAATATAGACTCACGCACATAAATAGTAAATATCATATCAACGCTATTACTAAATTCAAACTCAAAATAACTCTACGTCATTAAGGATGTGGCTTGAGTCATATGCTTGCATGGTTTGGCCAATATGATTCACAAAAGAAGCAGCTATGACCAGAGCTCTTTGATGGGATGGTTTGACTGGTATGCTCAATCAAGTAGTTTGACAATTAGGCACCACTGTAAAATGTTCGTAGCTACAGCCCATATGTTTTCTAATGATATTTTGCCTCTTTGAGTTATGGAATCATATGGCATACTTGATACTGCATGAAGCCCACTGCAACTTAAGTTTGACTTAGATTAGTATGCATAGATCAATATCTACCATAGTTATACAAGATTCTCTTTTATAAAGTAACTCATGACTACTAACAAGAATCCTTCTATTAGGTTAGGTTATCAACATCCTTTACATAAGTAGACCATGGATCATAATAACCCAAGAAAACAAAATCATGGGATCTTGATCAGGTGCACCATCATTTTCCCTACCATCCTCTCTGAAATCATAGTGAAAATCGAAAGTAATATTATATTATTGGGAGGGGTAATTAACCATAGGGCTTGCACCTATGGGAAAACTCAAACCTCTGACCTTCAAGTCTTCACAAATTGAAGGAATAATCTCCAAGTAGTGTCTTATCAATTATCTTATATGAATTTTAAAATTTTGACCCGTAATCTCATGATAAACTCCATAATTCTTATAACACTTTCTCCTCTTTGAGGGAGGCTTGAGCGTTAGAATTTTTGAAGTCCACAAGTTGCACTGGTCTGTTTATTATTTATTTTATTTGTTTTTTTCACTTAAGCTTATGTTGTGTATTATTTAATCTTATGTACACTAAAGTTGACATATTTTTTTATGTTTATGTTTATTTTATTTTTATTTGTGTGTGCTTAGGAGCTTAGCCTAGATATTTTTAGACTCTTAGGTTATAATTTCTACATAACCTAAATAACATAAGCTTAAATACGTCAATTTTTAAAATCAAACTCATAACTAAAACAAAAATAAATACTTGATATATATATATATATATATATATATATTAGGGGAAGGAACGTTATACTACTCCCTACGTGTTAATATTTGAAATAATGTACAAAAGAGGGGAGGGGAGGCTGGTCCCTCAAGCAAAGACCAAAAATTCAAAAATACTCACCCCTAGGGGTTCCACCTCCCACAGTACAACGAACACAAGGAAAGTAAGAAAATCAAATGGTTACAAGTATCCTCCAAAACCAAAAATAAACCAGAAAACCCAAGTATACCTATGCAATGCAGATTAGAAGAGGACAAAACTGTGGATACTGCCATACAATGGGGTAAAGTACAGCAATATAGCAGAAAATAATATAGGAAACCTAATCAAAGCAGTGATAATCCTCCAATATTAATCATCAAAGCAAAGTGCAGAAATAAAACCACCATAAACCAAAAAGAGGCCAAAATTGTCCAGTTATCCAAGTGTAATAACAATAGTAGCAATCAACATTCTCTTCAACATTTGTGTTATGTAAACATTTTTGATAATACAAAGAAAAGCATGTAAGGCTAAGTTGTCCAGCAAACTATGCCCAGCAGGTATATCACCAGTCATACAATCCCCATGAGAAGCTCCAGGCATGTAAGAAAATATTCAACCAGTATGCCACAGTAAAAACAACCACAACAAAACAAGCCAGCATCCAAGTAGCCAAAGCAAAGGAGCAATAAACAGTAAAGTAAATCCTTTTCAGGAAAATAAAACACCAACAATCCAACTAACTAATGAAACCGATTAATCACAAAAAAAAAATATTAGAAACTTCTAACATAAGCTATACCTAAAGAATCACCAGCTAGTAGCAAACGAAGAGGATGAGGAGGGGTTAAACCCACCCATGGCACATCCCCAACATGCTTAGCTAACTAGTTAGTAGAGGTATTGCCCTTCCTATGATTAAAACTGAATTGCACAACCAATTGGTGCTGTGAAATAAAGCAGGAAATCCTTTTAAGTAAATAGATGAGGTCAAAAGATGGTTTAGAAATAGTAGTAATCATATCAAGAAGCCTAAAGGAAACAGTTTCAATAATAAACATAGTGAAATGAAAGGAGAGAGAAGTTTTTAATGCAAGCAAAATAGCCCAGCACTCAGCCTGTAGAGGAGATTCATCCAAAACAGGCGAGGCAAAATAACACCTGAAGAGACCCAAATGATCTCTTATAATGCATCCAGCTCCAGATGAGTCATTTCTCCAACTCCCATCAAAATTTACTTTCAACAAACCAATGGGAGGGGGCTTCTAGTTAACCAGAATAGGTAGCCTATATCTACTACAAGGAGATAAGTCCTTGTATGCAGCTTTACTAGCCTTATTGAAATAAGCTAATATGAAAGAGGTAGTTAGAACAGTAGTTGGAGGAGAAGCATCATATTTGTGGATATTTCGTGCAGCCCATAAAAACCAAAGAACCACAAGTGGAAAAATATGATGTTGATTGTTAATATAGGAGTTTTTCAATCCCCAAATAAGAATATATTGATCTACTATTAGACCAAACAATACCAAAATGTCTGCCAAACTGAAACCACACCTCCAAGGAAAACTCACATTCAAAAAAAAAATGTGACAAATACTTTCTTCCTCTTTTTTACCTAAAGGACACATAGATGCTAGCCTCAAGCTCTTTATATTTAAAATATAAGGAGAAATGAGGTTATGCCATATCAAAGAACCCCAACACTAATCAGGAAAAGGGTGGAGTGTACAATAAAGCATTTTACTAACAGACTGGGAGGAGATATTCCTTCATACAGGAACATCTATGTGATAAAGTTAAAATGGAATTATAGAATTCTTAAAAGCAGTGTCTTCCCCAAGTAAGTATTTCAACTTAGTAACATCCGACTCAACAGAGTCCAACAATCAGAAACAAGCAAGTTACTAAAATGTAATTTGTGTTAGAAGTCCAATGAAATAGGAAAACCCCAATGATCATTCCAAAAGGAAATATCACCCTCTCCTAGATCCCAGAAAATTACATTATTAGTAATAGCTCTAGCATGTAATATAGCCTTCCAAATTTTTTAGTCCCCCACCTTCCAACTCACTAGAGAGGGGTGGATGGAAGCACAATATTTATGATGCATGAAAGAGGCCCATAAGGAGGTACCCAATCTAAATTTGTTCCAAAGTTTACACTTATTAACCTTAACTATATGCTGCAAATCTTTAACACCAAAACCACCAGACTTCTTGGGCTTACAAACCATGTGCCAAGAAGTCCATAGTTTCTTAGCACCCCCTCCTAACTAGAGAAACCTGTTGAACAACTTTTCCAGCACTTTGAGAGCACATTTTTAGGGTTGAAAACCTACAAAGAATAAAGAGGAATGCTCTGAAGAACACTAGTAAGGAGAGTGAGCCTACCCCCATTAGAAAGAAAAAACATTCCTCCAGTCAGTAATTGTATTTTTAATTTTATCTATGACTTCATCCATTTGAATCTTCTTCTTCCTTCACCTAAGCAGATTAACCCCTAAATATTTTAGAGGTAAGGAGGACAGTTGGTAGCCAGTGAAAGAAGTTCCCCACTGAGCAAGAGAACTTTTAACATGTTTACCAAAGTAAAGTTGACATTTTTCTCTATTAAAGGACAGCCCAGAACAATTTTGAAAGTCATCTAACATCAACATTAATCTTTTGACAGAAGGTTTAGAAGCATTGGCAAAAATAATGGCTTCATCAGCATAAGCCAAGTGGCTAACCCTAAATCTTGCCTTGTGTGTAAACGGAGTCTGAGGATGTTTCATTTAAAAATAGTTGAGTAATATAGATAAATAATCAAATGCAAAGATGAAAATAGTGGGGGAGAGAGGATCCCCCTGATTAATACCCCCTTTGGGCAGAGAAAAAACCATAGGATCCACCATTGAATAGGATACTATAATCGTTATTAGACAACCAATGTTTAATAAGCATGCAAAAACTAGCATGAAATCCCAACTTATAGTATCAAAAGCCTTTTAATGTCAAGTTTGAGAACTAAATTACCACCTCTGCATTTTTTACCAAGATCCTCAATAAGTTCTTGAGCAAGTAATATATTGTCAGTAATCTCTTTACCTTTAATGAAGGCTGACTAATGAGGAGCAATAATGGAGGAGAGATGTGGTTGTAGTCTAGCTACAAGCAGCTTACTAATGACTTTGATATGATAGTAGTGGGAGAGATAGGTCTGAAATTATGCCAGTGTGACTTATCGTAGTTTTAACTAATTAAAACTATCATAACAGAAGTAAAGTATTTACCTGGGTCATCCCCAAGAAAAAACTTTGTAGTGCTAAAGTTACCTCTCTTTTGAGTATATCACAACATGTAATATAGAATGTTGAGTGAAGCCATCATGGCCAGTAGCCTTGTTTGGATATATTTCTTTAAGATCAGAGAAGATTTTCTTGTCTTTTAGGAATATCAGAAAGAGAAAGGGATGGCACAAAATTCTTATTAGCAGCAAAAAGATCTGAGTTAATAGGGGATTTTTGTATAGAATTGGCATAAACCTCAGTGAAATATTGCACAGGATTAAGACCAATTTCCTCAGCATCAATGAGGACATGTCCATCAGCAGAACAATTTTGAGTATAGTATTCACATTGCGCCTATGCTTAATAGTAGCATGAAAGTAATTAGTATTTCGGTCTCCATGACTAAAGTGAACATCATTGGCCTTTTGACTTAAGAAAGCCTTTTCAAGTGAGATTTCTTCAAGGAGCTTGTGATTGGCTTGAACAACCTCCTCAGCAAGATAAGGATCACTTATAGCATGGGCCTCCAGAAGGTCAACAATATGTTGTGCCTCTAAGAATTTAGAGTGAACATTCCCAAAAACTTCAAAGTTCCATTTCCTTAAGCTAGCTATAACTTTTTTATGCATATGCCAAAGAATGTACCATGGGCTACCAAGCACCTCAGGCTGTCAAACCTGCTTAATTGAACTCAGAAAAGAGTGGTGAGAAGTCCATACATTTGAAATGAGAAAAAACTAACTTACTATGAAAAGCCAGGGTAAATAAAATAGGGTTATGATCCGAAGCAGCATTGTTTAAATGTTGAACCCTAGAGACTTGATAGTAGTTAAGAAAATAAGAGTTTCCCAAAAACATATCCAATCTTTGAAGAAGGAAACCCCTCCTATAGGTAATAGGGGGTCCAAAAAACCACAAATCAAATAGGACTGTCTCAAAAATATGTTAACAAAAATGGTTGATAAGAGCCAAATCAGTTCTAGCACCTCCTCTCTTCTCAGAAGGAGACATAATCATGTTAAAGTCACCCCCAGCTAACCAATTCTCAGTAATTACAGCACCCATATCAATGAGTTTTGCCAAAGCAAAAACTTATGTTGTAATAAAGAACTAGCATAAACAAAAGTAGCCCAACCAAAGAGTCCTTTGATTTGAAATTAGTAAGTATAAATTGCTCATCATCCTCAATGATGTTTAATTGTAAATCTCTCCTCGTAAAAACCTAGATTTTGTTTTATTTTTTTTTGCTGAAGTGTACATAACGCTTGAAGTTTTTTTAGATTTTTCTCTTTATGGACAGACACAAATGGCTCCAAAATAGAAAAAATACATGGTTTATGGACCCTACACAAGTGTTTTAAATGATTAAGGGAGTGAGGGTCCGCCACTCCCCTAATGTTCCAAACCAGGATGTTAAACATGATTCCTTAAACTAACCCTCCTAGTGACCCTAGGAGGGTGATGTAAGTGCTCTCCATCTAAATGATAGGTGTCCTCGATAATGTTATTACCTTGTAAGTGGATTAGCTCTTTTTTTCCTTTTTCCTTTCTTCCTACTTGATTTTTGAATTAACCATTTTGTTTCCAAGGCCTTAGTGGCATCATTAACAGACTCCAGCCGTTGAGGTGAAGTTGGGGGCATCTCTATGGAGGCATCTTAAATGTAGGTGATATCAGTTTGTAGGGTACAAGTATTATCAGGTAAGACAGGAAATTGAGCTCTAGTAGATAGTTTGTCAGTATAAAGCAAAGGTAATGACTGTTCAAGGAGGCAAATTAGAGGGGACTAGAGGTTGGATAGATGAGTTAGAAACAGGAGTGGGATGCGTGACAAGGGGAATTGATATATGCTTAACAAGAGAGAAATTAACCTTAGGTGTGGCCTACACATCATTAACGATACATGGGGGGGAGGGTTGAGATCATGAGCAGGCCAAGTAGTGTTTGACTTCATTCAATGGGTTTTCACCGGTAGTAGGCATGGAATGTATTTCAGGTTTACGAGGAGCAGCAGGCTTTAAATGAGGGTGGACTCTGTAACAAGAGCAAGAGCTATGATCAAACGTACAACAATGAGAGCAATAATGTGGGTAATGTGGGTGAGCCCCCATAATAACCTTCTGCCAATAACCTTTATGAGAAGAACCTATCCAGAATTCATCAGAGACCGGCTGGGTGACATCCTGCTCGACCAATACATAGGCATCTGAGGGCTTAGTAAGATCTAGTGTAGGATTGTCAACACGAAGAGGTTTGCTAAAGCCCATAGCTTGGGAGAACAAAGTTTCATAATAGAAAAGATGTAATATTAGTCCAACGAACTTAATCCATACATGGATGATGGGAGAATCAGCATTCGAATCAAAGTCCACTGTCCATTTCAAGATTTTCATGAAACGATTATCTATCTTTATAACCTTTCTAGCAAACATACTAGTATAGTCCTCATCATTTGTTAGTTGTATTAAAATGTGCCGCCCGTCCAGAAGACCAACCTTCCAGCCTCTAGTGAGTTTCATCAGCTCAAACTCCTTTCAAATAATCTCCATTATCAGATTTTCATACAATAATTTCCCTACTAGGGCAAAACGGTAAGAGGAACAAGGACACTTGTTTCAACATCAGTAAGTAACAGCGCCAGCTTGCCATTTTTCTTGCCATGTTTCCTAATGAAGGTATAATCGCCTCCTAATTCAATGGCATCATGAAATGCTTGAGGGAAAAAAACAGGATTGACTGCCTGAAGTAAGGTCAGCACTGCCAGTGACAGCCACGGTATAATTCCGAGCCATGAAAAACCAAAAGAAGAAAAAGAGAAAGAAGGAGAAGTGACAAAAAAATGAAAAAGAAAGCTCTCACCAACCTTGAGAGAGGAAGAAGAATAAGTCATGAGTTGCCCAGAGATCACTAGAGAAGAACCCTAGACTCTAAGCCGCCATTTATATATATATATATATATATATATATATATATATATGCTCATCACATATTAGTAATTGCAATTGCATGTGTATAATTAATAAGCAACCTAAAAAAATCAATTTGAAACTTGACAATTAGGTGAACCATGTGCATATATTTGCATCATATTGACACTTCTCTTTATTTCCATTAAGATTTCACCTATTGCACAAAAGAGGGGATTCGACTTGTGAAGATCACCGCCTTTAGGGGGTGAAATTGTCATTTATACTAAATTTGGCCTTAAAAATTCTGTATCCATGCATCGTTTAGGATTTGAATAAACCCTGTCATGGATTATATTACAAAGTTAAAGTTACATCAATCATTTAAAAAATTAATTAATTAATTAAATTCTCCTTGATTTGTTAAATATGATTGGTCTACTCATTCATTCTTCTTGTTGAATTACTTGAGATCACATTACATTAAGTCAAAATAATAATTTAAAATTTTAAAATGTTAAAATATTTTTATTAGTTTGGAGAACATTTATGTGGGCCGCTTGTAGCACAATATTCTAAATAACAAAATTTTATCACTCCTATTGTGCATGTGACCGTCGTCATAAATATTACTTGCAAAAAATATTAGTTGACAGTCCTTTTCAAAAAGATGTGCGCCAAGGAGAGTTAACGTAAAAATTTTTCTTAATTGTCATGCAAAATCTATTTCACTTCGTCAAACACAGCCCTCCCTTGACCACCATGAATCGACCATGATTGCTTGATTGACATATCACGACTGCAACAACTCATTAGTTATATGACTACTATCAACCAACCATTATTGCTACAAAATTACCTAATTATCATCACTACTCTTCACTATATCTCTAATTAATATTCTCACAACATTCACAAGATACTAAGCATATGTCCAACAGTTTTTAATCTCAACTACTGTAATTGGATTTATATAGTGGATTATTTCAATAGCCACCATAATTTTTCCCTTCCCAAAATTTTTACATAACAACTATGATATCTCCATTAAAATCTTCTTTTACAAGTTTTCAAAATTTTTAACTAAAACATAAGAATTTTTCCACCAGCATAATTTTTCTAGCATGCAACAAGATGCATATAAACAGATACATGTAAGATATAAAATACAGGGCATGGCAGCAACTGCATTTTATAAATTTTTCATAATAAGCATTTGTTTATGACATAACAAAGCTACCATCACTGGAAAACTAGCCACAGTACAAAATTCATCTGCCGAACATCTATTTTTTTTCTTTAAGGCTTTCATCACAAGTTTACAGCATCTGAACTAAAAGGTGACACATTGGGACAATAATATAGATCAAGCAACAAACTAATTGAATCACATAAGCTAGATTAGCCTTTGAATCTTTTAAAGCTAGTGCCGCAGCCGGTTGGTTGAGCTCAGAATCCAACACAGCACGCCCATTTGCTATTCTATCCTATAAGCTTGCTCCTTTCAAAACATTTGAACATATGAGTCTCTCTACTCTGTCAAAGGACTTTCCTTTTTCTAACAGGAATCCTTAAAGAACAAACATGGCCTATTCTAAATACTAATGTACAAGAAAGCTGGTCAGCTCTAGAGCAAAGTTTTTATAATTACTAGTTATAAGGTATTTCCAAATAATTGGAGGAAAAATGTCTCTCTGCCTAACTGGGAACTCTCCTCTTTCTTCACACACTCCATAAAGCAATCCTCGCGTAATTTGAAGTTTAACCATTCATGGCTGTCAAACTCATTCAGACCAACAAGTTTTTCAATTGTCGCATCCTCCATGAAAAGTTCATGAAAAAAGCTGGCTTCAAACTCTAGCAAAGACTTCGCTGGCAGCTTTTCCACCTTGCTTTTTTGGTTCTTAGACTTTAGCTGAGTGGTCTCTTTCATGCTGGTTTTGACCTTTTTTTTTGTCAAGTTGTTGCATGGAGATGACTTGGATGAAGCTTGAGCTAAATATGTGTTCCTATGCAATGGTGAGCGTTGAGAATTGTTATAATTTTTGCATGTTGGAGCTATCGATTTCCATCCTGTGGCAGATTTTTTTGGGTTTTGACTCAATTCAGGCTTTCGGCCACATTGAAGTTGGGTACTCTTTTTGTTAGCTGATAAACTATTGGTCTTCTTGAGCTTGACCTCTACTGATTTTAGCTCATTGACTAACTTGTTTCTCGCCATATTCTTATCCTTCCGAGGAGAAACACATAAGAAACTCTTACACAATTCGGAACTCTCATACAGGTTTTGATTGTAAGGCCAGAAGAGAGGTTCATCTTGTTCATACTCGCTTGACAAACTGCTAGATGCCTCTGTAAAATGAATAGTAGTTACTGAGCTGGGACTAGAAAATGAAGATTCAGATTGAGGATTTCTCCTATAACTACATATAGGGCTTGAAAAATCTGAACAAATAGAATTTACTCCATCATCTTTCAGCTGTATCAACTCAGAGCTCTCAAGATTGAGATCAAATGGTGTGATCCATGATCCAGTTCTATCAAAATCATCGATTGTACTAAGTGATGTGCTTGAACTCTCATATGTCGATGAGCCCTTTTGACATCTATCATAAGAGAAACCTCTACTCCCATGACAAGAAATAGACTGGTCACTCAAAACACCCTCTTCCCTTAAAAGTTTGCCACTGAGATCAATTTGAAGGGCATGTAAAGAATCACGGTTCTCGGACTTCATCAAAGGCAGCCCATCTACGAAAGAATGATTCCAGCTATTCAACTGATAAATATCTCCTGATAAATCAGAACTAAGTAAGGAGTCACAGTCTGAAGACAACCACATGCAATTACTCTCATCAGACATTCCTGCAGTGAGTTTTAGCTGCATGTCAATGTCAAATTCAGTTCCCGGCTCATAGAACGCAGCAGAAGCCTTTGATCCGGGCAAAGACTCACAGTCTGAAGATAACCACATGTAATTACTCTCATCGTACATTCCTTCCGCAATTTTTAGCTGCATATCAATATCAATATCTTCAATTTCTGACTCACAGTAAGCGGCAGAAGTCTTTCTTCTAGGCAAAGATAGCAGGTTCTTATCAGTTCCATTGCTTGGATTACATTTCTTTAAGCTTGTTTTGATTCTGGGCAAAGCCTTGTCCACTGGCTTAGATGATCTATTGCTAGTACGGAAGCCCATTTTTTGGTTGGATATGGCTGGCTCAACTAGTCCCTAAATGCACAATTCTTTGAGACACTAAAAATAAAAATAAAAATAAAAAATCAAATTAAGTAAAAAAGAAATGAAGCCACATAACCATAGAAGATAGAGCCATTGACAACAATATCATAACTTTGTGCATACAAATAAAAAAATTAAAAAATAGGAAGGGTCATGCTAGCTGAAATAGGAAGGGTCATGCATGCTTTCTTGGATCACTTTCGTTTTAGTTTTTTCTTTTTTTTTAAATTTTATTTATGTTTTGATTTAAATTAAAATATATTTGATTGAGATGGCTGTTTTTAAAACACAGTTGATTTATTTTTTAAAACTTAAAAAAAAAAACAAACAAAAATAAAACCAAATATATATAATGAACCTACAGCTCATAGCACCGGACCTAAAACCCATAACAACAAGGAAGCCTCCACTACCCGCAGTTATCATCATGGGTAATCTCAGCTTTATTATTTTAATACCCTTACCCTTATCTCTATATAGATTATTCTACTTAACTTATAAAAGCCAGGCACTGTAGCTAGCTGGCCCGAGGGAAATCGAGAATAAGAAATTCATTTACTCTTGCTCCTTGTTGGTACCTTCCCTTGCTCATTCTTTTTTTTTGTTCTTTCTTATCATCGTTGCCATCAATCTTCATTTAATGTCATCGTCGCTGTCGTGGAGTCGCCAATTTGTTACATGTTATGTTGCCCCTAACCAGACTAATTCTAGATCACGAAAAATTAGAAGATTAGGGTAGATAATAAAAGGAACAAATGAAAAAAGAATGTATGGGGAAGCCTTCAAGAGGATTAAATATTCGCGTCTTTAAAGCATATGTTAGGAATGCTTTAAAGATATAATTGCGAATGAATCCTCGTGAAAGCTGATAACCCAAGAAATTTGAATTAATGCATTCATTTCAATGTCATTTTCTTCATATAAGAACAAGACCTTCTGGTTAATTACATCTTAAATAGTAAACACTATTTCAGAAAACACCCAATTAAGGTTATAAATGTTCTCAGAAAGTTGTTATTGTCAAAGAGTAATGTCTCATCTTAAAGGTAGTTGAATCCTAAGAATTTCCAAACTATCCAATAGGTTGATGTTTAGTTGAAGCTCAACCTCCCCTTTGAATTTTGAACATCCATCCCTGCAAAATAAAGTTAGCACACTCTAATAACATATAAAACAAATCTAGGATAATGATTCGCTTCTTGTCTTTGGTAGTCCTGCAAAACAAAATTAGCAGAAAATCATGTTATTTTTGTTTAATTTGTTTAATTTTAAAATTTCAGACAACCCGATCAAGATGTCTTTGGCTCCGTCGACCCAGGATCGTTAGGTACCCTAATCTACATAGTTTGAGAGGTAATTAAACCACTTTGATTGGAAGATTCTTGTTAGTAACCATAGATTGCATCATCTAAGAGATCTTCGTAGATCCGAGCAGTTGAGTTAAAGTTGCATTCGGTAATATTTGTTCATTAGAGTTTTATTCAAGTTTTAATATCTTTTTTGGATTTTAGAGGTTGAAAATTTTAGGTTTGCTTAAAACTTATTAGCCGATTAATTTTTTGTCATTTTGTGTTTATTTTTATTTGGGATGGCCCGATCAAGTTCTCATGGTTCCGTCATCCTGGGTTATTTAATTTTATAATTTGATTAATCACGAATGACTGAAAAATATTTTGTTAGCAACCATGGGTTACCTCCTCCAAATAATCTTCTCAAACCAAGTTGCATTTTAAGGTTCAAGTTTAAGTTTTAATATATATTTTTTTAAGTGGATTTCATGTCATTTAAGTTGGTTTGATACTTTATCCCAAATTGTCCTTGGCTGAGTCTAAGTTATATGAGACATTAAACCCTACTTAACCTTCATTCACCTTAATTTAAATTAATTTTAGATTAGTCCATGTTGACTTGAACTAATATTAAACGAGATTACAAGTAATTTGAGTTAACCTGAATTAGGTTGATTGTTACTTTAGTTGTCTTTAAACTTAAACTGACCACGAATTAATATGATTTACCCAGATTGATTTAGTTTGATTAGAATTAAACTAATCCTACTTGGTTTAACTTGACTTAAAACAAGCAAGATTAAGCTGAATTGGATTAATTTGGGAATAGACCAGGTTTGAACTGGATTGTTTTAAACTAAACATATGGGTTAAGTCAAGTTTATGTTAATTAAACTTGGATGGAGTCTAAATTAATTTAGACTTGAATTGTTCGTGATTAAACCAAGGTTACGACTTAAGTCACTAATAAAATGTAACCTTAAGTCGGGTTATTTTGAGTTGACTCGAGATGACCTATAAAATTGAGATAACTCAAGTTAGGTTGAGCTCACTCAATGATTTGGTTGATTTGCATTAACTTGAGTTAAGTCAGGTTAACTTGATGATTTGGTTGGATGAAGTTCTAGAACATGTGAGACGTCTAAGTTCATCTAATGTTGAACTTAGATTGGATTTAGGTTTGACTAGACCCAATAGGGTTTATGTTAGGTCTAGTATGATTGATACATAAGATTATAAACTAAGTCTTATATAGCCTAGACTTAGTATTTTGGTTTAACGTAATCTGAACCTAAAGGTGTTTGACTAAGTCTAATGTATATTAGACATAAAGTTTTAGGTTTAACTAAGTTTAATGTGGTTAAAACTTAATTAAATTGATTAGGTTTAATTTTAGGTTAAACCTAATTGAATTTAAGGTTTAACTAAGTCTAATGTGTCAATTGCTTGGGTTTAATTTAAGTTAAACCTAATTATGATAAGGTTTTACTAAATCAAATGTGATTAAGACATATTTAATTAATTAGGTTTAATTTAGGTTAAATCTAATTAGGAAAACGTTTGACTAAGTCTAAAGTGATTAAGACTTAGTTAATTAATTACATTTAATTTAGGTTAAACTAAATTAGAATTAGGTTGAAACTAGGATTATGTTCAATTTGGGTAGAAACTAAAGATTTAAGATTAACTTAGGTTCAAGTTAGGTTTGAACCCAAGAGTTAGATTTAAGTTCAAGTTACTATAAACATAGACTTAGGTTCAATTTAGGTTGAACCTAAGGGTTAGAGTTTAGTCCAATGTGGTTTGGACTTAGACTTAGGTTCAATTTAGGTTGAACCTAAAGCTTAGGGCTAAGTCCAATTTGGTTTGCCTTAGATTTAGGTTCAGTTAGGTTGAACCTAAGGGTTAGGGTTAAATCCAAGTTGGTTTGGACTTAAACATAGGTTCAAGTTAGGTTGAACCTAAGGGTTAGGGATAAGTCCAATTTAGTTTCGATTAAAGACTTAGGTTCAATTTAGGTTGAACCTAAGAGTTTAGGTTAACTTAGGTTTAATTTGGGTTGAACCTAAGGATTAGGTTGACTCATGTTCAATTTGGGTTGAACCTAAGGTTTAGGGCTGGGGTTAGGTCTAATATGGGTCAGACCCAAATTTAGGGTTAGATTCAAAGTAGGATGAACCAAGATTTAGGGTTTAGGTTAGGTCCAATGTAAGTTAGATGCAATATTTAGGGTTAGGTTCAAAGTTGGTTGAACTTAAATTTATGGTTTGGTTAGGTCTAATATGTGTTAGACCCAAAATTTAGGGTTAAGTCTTAATTGGGTTAAACTTGAGGATTAGGTTTAGGTCTAATGTGGTTTAGACCTAAAGTTTAGGATTAGGTTTTGGTCTAATGTGATTTAGTCCTAAAGTTTAAGATTAAACTTAGGTCTGCTGTAGTTTAAATCTGGGACTTAGGATTAAGTCTAAGTTAGATTAGAATTAAGGATTAGAGTTATGTCTAATATTGTTTAGATCTTTAGGATTAAGGATTAGGTCTAATGTGATTTAGACCCATAGCTTAGGGTTAGTAGTTAGGTCTAATGTGGTTTTGACCTAGAGATTAGGGTAAGGATTAAGTCTAATGTGGTTTAGACCGGGTTAAGGGTTAGGTCTAATGTGGTTTAGTACTAAAGCTTAGGTTTAAGGGTTAGGTATAAGTCTAATATCGATTAAATTTAAACCAAATTAAGTTAATTAGGTTTAACTCTTGGTCAAGATAGGTGACCACTCACACTCCCTTAGTCTTAAGGGTTTAAGAGCATTAAACCGATTTTAGGATTAGATTTTGGGCTAAAGTGTAAATTTTCTTAAATTTACATTTTTGACCCTAGAAGCCCAAATTGTCTTTTTAGACTTTTAGTGGATGGAAATTCTTATTTAAGGTACTAAATTATTTACCTTAAATTTTCTAACCAATTACATATTTTTTATTTGCAATTTTCTGATTTTTCATAATTATTTTAAAAAATAATTACAAAATTAGTAGGAAATTGGTTATTTTTTTTAGGGTCATCCCATTGTCTTGGAAAAATCAAAGAATATTCACAATAGTGGGGGAATAATCCATGCAAATTTCATGATTTTTGAGTTTATATTTAAATTTTAATAATTAAAATACTTTCTGTAGTATTTAATCAATTAAAAAATAAATATAATTTATTTATTTTCTATTTTATTTTCTTAATTCTCCTTGGTATACCAAGTTCAGAGATTTTTTCTTTTTTTTCATGATTTTTCTAGACAAAGGTATGGATTCTAAACGTTTATTAGGTTTTTTGGACTTAATAAATAAGAAAATCGTTATTTTCTTATTTATCCGATGCAACGACACGTAACTCCTCGGCAGCTCCGAATTCCACGTGACGGTCTTCGGTTTGTGAAGCTTTCCACGTGGACGCTGAGATGGCCCATGGTTCAGTCCACTCTTTTGCGGTTCATTGGTGTAATCTAAACGCGGTCCACCATTTCCAATACATGGAAATGGACGACATCGGCCCACTGTCTCCACGGGACATTAACACAAAAACCGTTGGCATTCAAACCCTAAGATCTCCCTTATTTCTCAATGATATATCTTGGAGTTTGATCATATAGCTTCATCTAGTCATGACGAAGCCATCCATATAGTTAATGAGTCATAACATGATCAGTTCTTTCATAAAAGCCGAAGTTCTTGAGGCATACCATAGCCCAAAAGGTTTGGCCTCAATTGGAGTTTGCAGACACGTTCATTGTGACCTTATGAAGCTCCTCCTTAGTTCAATTTTCTATGAAATCGGGCCTATGTATGATCTTGGTGAAATGGTGGCTCGTTTTCTTCTTAGACTAGGTTAAGGATCTTGCGATGGCTCGATTTCGATTGGGGAAGTGTCGTGGGATCTTAGAAAGCTATTAGAACATTGAGATCCAAGGTTTGATGAAGTTCATGTCAAACCTGAAAATTTCCCTTGTTTTGGTCTGAGAAATTAGGTTTTGTGGATGGATACGGTGAGTTAAGGACAAATGGATTATGTCATGGGTAAAATGTGTTCGCGCAAAAGTGACGTCAACACTTCTCCTGTAACTTCCTATTTCGTAAGAATGGTTTATATGCTTCTCTTTCTCTCGGCATTGTTCACTTTGTATTTTTCATGGTATCAGAGCTTGAGCTTCACAACAATAATGGAAGACTCGACCACCTCTACCCTCAACGACAACATAGCAGCCTCGAGGAACTGCAGATGCCCCCATCCCTAAAATTTCTGGTCTCTAATATCAGATTGGTGGTCAATACATCACTATCCTCAAATGTCAAAAGCGATCAACACAAATGGATTTTGTGGGTTCATAGATAGTACCATCCCAAAATTCCCAATCTTCAGTACCAACAACATAGGCATCTCTCTCCTAAATCAGCAAACAACACATGTAACCTCATTGACCAGAACCTCGCTGAAGCCATCCTCTTCACCGTCTCTTCTACTGTGCTGCCCTGCATCATCAACATATATTTCTGTAATAAAATTTAGGAAGCTCTTGAGAATCGCCTCCAAGCTACAAACCGATCCTGCGTAATCCAACTCAAAAACGAGCTCCACAATGTTGCAGTGGGGAATCAAATGATGACACAATACCTAACTAAAATCAAGATACTGGTTGATACCATAGCAGGTGTTGCATCGCCTATTGATATGGAAGACGTCATTCTGTGTATTCTCAAAGGTTTACCTCAGGCCTACCAAGCATTCAAAACCACGAACAGAACCTCTGTCGCCTATCAGTCTTGAGGACCTATACTCATTGCTCCACAGTGAGGAGATAAACATCGCAAGAGACAACAATGAAAAACTCCAGCAATTTGAAAACCATCTGGTACTATACACGCAATTAGGAAGAGGACGCACTAGTTACAGAGGCAGGGGATGCACCAAGAACTGCCTCAAACCAGGACATCTCGCCTCCATATGTTGACATCGTACTAACCACAATTACCAGCCCAAGTTGCGAACCACTCATACCACATTGATCAACTCATCAATTGCCGAGCAGGAGTGGTACCTTGATATAGGAACTGCAGACCATTTAACTACAAACTTCAACTCTCTCCAGAATCCCAAATCCTATAAAGGCCATGAACAAATCTTCGTATGCAAAGACAACAATGTACCCATCCAAAACTGTGGCCAAGTGCAATTCCTCAATCCCTCTCGTAAGTTCTTTCTGTCCAAAATTTTCCACACCCCTCACATCACTCATTACTTAATTTCCATCTCTCAACTCACGACTGAAAATAATGGTACTATCACCTTTGATGATTTCGACTACCAAATTAAGGATCACAAGGCTTAACAAACCCTCCTACAAGGACTTTGTTGTAAGGGTCTCTATCCAATACTCATCCAAAAGTAACCCTGCGCTCAAGGATTGCTTCTACCAACGTCCGACATCATTTCTTCTACCGCTTCATAGCAAATAAGCATCCACACTTGCGCATTCCCTATTCTTCTACTTGTTCCAATTCATGTAATATAGCTAAACAACATAGGCTGCCTTTTGTTTATTCTAGTATTCATACTTATTTTCCCTTTGAACTCATTCATTTCGATGTATGGAGACCATCCCCACATATTTCTAATTAAGCAATTAGTTTTTATGTAATCTTCATGGATGATGCAACTTGATATACATGAGTGTTTCCAATTACTCATAAATCTAAATATGTAACCAAATTCATACAAGTCGAAACGCAATTCAACATTAAAATTAAAATTCTTTGCTCAATATAAGAACCACCACCTTGATGAATTTCTAGCCAAACAATATATCATTCATCAGTTTACATGCCCATACACACCTTAGTAAAATAGCCTTGCTAAAGGAAAACATTGGCATATCCTCAAAATAGCCAGATCATTATTTGTCACATCTAATCTTCCACCAAAATTTTGGTCTGATACAATTCTCACCGCGCTACATCTTATCAATAGGATGCCTTCTCCCAACATCGAAAATCACTCTCCATACCATGTTCACTACAAAGATCCTCAAGCATATGAACACCTGAGAGCATTCAAGTGCTCCTGCTTTCTCTGGTTCCCGCCAAAACACCGCACCAAACTAGATCAACAATCTGATTTATGTGTCTTTCTCGGTTACCAAAGCAATTTCAAAGGCTACAAATGTTTTCACTCCCCAAGTTGCAAGTTCATCCTATCTAGATATGTCACATTCAATGAACTTAATTACCCTTACAAGTACTCACTACCCAATAGCAATCCTCATGCACCCACCAATACTCAAACACCACTCACTATCATTCCATCAATAGTCCACTAGCCACCTGCTATACGTCACAACCGCATTAACAAACCCATCCCAAATAGTTTCAAACTCCACACCACCTATCATCAATTACACTCAACCACATGTACCTACACTCCCCTCATCTTCAATAGCTTCAACAACAAACTCCACACCACCTATCATCAATTACACTCAAACACATGTACCTACACTCCCCTCATCTTCAATAACCTCAGCAGCACACCCAATAATCACAAGGTCTAAAACTGGAACTCTTAAACCCAAACATATCTTCAACCTTTACGATGCCGAAGCACATGAATCTGAACCTTCAAATTTCAAAGAAGCACAGCAGAACTGGTGACAAGCCATGCAAGCAGGGCTAGAAGCTCTTCACAAACAACAAACCTGGACTTTGGTACCACCTCCATCCAACCAATCAATCTTGGGCAACACATGGACATACAAAATAAAGCATCAACCTAACTGATCCAGTTCCAAGTACAAAGCACTCTAGTAGCTCAAGGATACTACACTACAATCAAACTTTTAGCATTATGGCTAAACATCCCACAATCTGAACTCTTCTAACCGTCTCCGTTAATCGCCAATGGCCTATTTTCCCATTGGAATTCACCCACGCATTTTTGCATGATGATTTTCAAAAAATAGTCTACATGCATCAACCACCGGGATACGTCGATGACACCCAAGAAAATCATGTTTGCCTACTATGGAATGCAATTTATGGACTTAATAAATCGCCACACCAATTGTTCACTAAGTACATCAACAAACTATCTCATCTTGGATTCCGCAAAAGTCAAGCTAATCCATTCCTCTTCATATATGAGAATAACACCACAATTATCTACCTCATATTATATGTTGATGACATTTTGGTGATAGGAAACAACACAAGCAAGATAAACAATCTCTTGGCAGCACTCAAAACAAAATTCCTCATGAAGAATTTGGTTCTTTTTCAATATTTCTTGGGGTCAACACACAACACACACAAAGAGGTCTCTTTCTTAACCAAACCCACTACGCATCAGTGACTCTCCAAAACGTAGATGAAAGATTGCAAACCTATACAAAATTCGATGGCATCAACACAATTTCTCAAATTTGAACTTCATCAACCTTTCTCCAATCCACTTCACTATCGCAACCTCATAAGCTCTTGATGTATAGAAAAGAGTGTTTAATTTTCTTTATGTTTTGCACAACTTTATGGATGAAATTGCACTTTAAAAAATAATATTTTATATTTTTCTTGCAGGTACAACAGGCACTAAAAGTAAAGCAAAATGGAGAAGAAATGGAGCAAAGAGGAGGTGACTTGGAGCTAAGGAGGATCCAAGTGACTGGCATCTTGGTGCCAGCTTTCTTGGGCGCATAGGCGCTAGTCCTATACTGGAAACCAAAGAGGCTAGCGCTAGCCAACGAGCTCCAGGCGCCACTTGACTGGCGCCAGAGCTCCAGATTTTTGGGAGGCGCCCATATGAAAACATGCAAACAAAAAAGCTAGGCGCCAACTCCGTGGCTCCTAAGCAACAGAAACTGTCTAGGCAGTATTCAGCAGTTTTCCTACACGATGTTGGGGGTTATTCAACCCGATAAAAGAGCTCTCTGAGGAAGAAAAAAGTGGTCTTTTGGTGAAGAAAGATTTAGGTTTGCTATAAGAAGGAATAATATAGGTTTTCTTGAGTGTTTGGTGAGGAATTTGAGTTGAATTGTAAGGAGAGTGTTCAGAATAGCAGCAAAAGACTTAGAGATCCTTTGTAGAGGCATTTGTAGAATGTTGTAAAGGGAAAAAACTAAGTATTGTGTACACTTGCTATTGTTTTTCTGTAAACACAATTCTATAGTGGATTTTGTTGTTTTCAAAGATGTTTTGTGATGTTTTCTCAATGCTTTCTGAGTCGTCCTTTTACCTTTCCATTGTGGTGATTAGAGTAGGAGTTGTAGGATTGAAAGAATGCTTTTAAAAATTATTTTCGAATCTTTAATGTGATCAGTAATCTTCAAGTATTCATTTACTTTTCATCCTGGCCAATTAATTAGTTAAAATGTGTTGTGATCTATAATGACACGGGAGACCTATGGAAGAATAACTATGTTATTCACGTTGAACTATAGGGTATAAACCAAGAGCACTATAAAGAGATGCAAATGTTAGAGAAATTTAATCCCAAATTTGAGTTTAAGAAATTAAAACTAATTTAACCAAACTATTTTATGCACTCGGGAGAAGGTAAAGAAGAGAGTTGCTCCTATTTGTCACTAGCCATATTCACAATTTGCACTTTTCAATTCTTTCACTCCACTTAGAGATCATTACAAGGGAAGACAGCCTTACAACTTGATTGTCACCACTCTAAATATATTAAATAGAATTTCATTAGGAGTAAACCTTTACGAGTAGTTTGTAATTCAGTAGGACTAGTTAGCACAACTTCAAACCAATTCACTTCCAAGCTAAGAATGAATTTAGTAGGCTAGAACTTTTGCTCAACATAAAACAACTCACTCCCTGTGGGTTTGATAACCTGGACTTAAAATTCCTATATTAGAAAAGTAATATGTACACTTGCATAAGGCTCTAGAGTGCAGGTGCACCTCGACTTAAGTTAAGGCTGCATCAGCTCTCTATACTATCTGACACTCACTGGGCCAGACATCAACTTTGCGGTCAATACCTTATCTCAACCCTTATAACAACCGCTATGTGCACACTTCGAACAACTCAAGCATCTGCTCTGGTACATCAAAGGAACACTTGACTTTGGCCTTCCCATTCAACAAGGACCTCTTATTCTAAAAAAAAAAAAAAAGCCACTGCTCATTCCTCGGCCCTAGTCTTACCTCTTGACAAGGAAACAACCCACCATGGCCCATTACTTGACCGAAGGCGAACATTGAGCACTGTCTACAGCAGCAACTAATGTCAGATGGCTATAGTGCTTACTTACCAGTCTTCATGTGTCGTTTATATCTTCGACTACAATTCATTGTGACAACACATCGATCCTAGAAATAGCTTGCAACCCCGTCTTTCAAGCTCGCACAAAGCACATCGAGATAGATTACAATATCATTCTATAAAAAAATCAGTCCATAAAAGATGTAATTGAACACATTTCCACAAGTGCATAGTTGTAAGACATTCACCAAGTCGCTTCCAACACCTCGCTTCCCACTTCTTCGCATCAAGCTGAGCCTACAACATAGCAGCGTTAGCTTGAGGGGGGATAATAACTAACCTACAACTCATAGCAGCGGACCCACAACCATACCAGAAAGGAAGCCTCCACTACTCACAATTATCATCATTTGTAATCTTAGCCTTATTACTGTAATACCCTTACCATTATCGCTATCTAGAAAATTCTACTTAGCTTATGCAGAACCTGGCATTGTAGCTAGCTGACCGGACGGAAATCATGTTTTAGAAATGCATTTACCCTTTCTCCTCATGTAACTTCCTATTTTGTAAGAATGGTCTATATGCTTCATTTCTCTTTCTCTCTTCACTCTTCACTTTGTACTTTTCAATATATATATATATATATATATATATATATATATATATAAACAAAAATATGAAACAAAAGTTATGTCAAACAGGGCCCTAAGCATTATAAGATTTATGATCCATGATAATAAATGTTCATTCCAAAAATAAGAAAAAATTTGCGGCTGTTACACAAGTAATTAATCAAAATCTATAATTTCCAAAACTTATCAAAATAGGAAAAAATAAGAAAATAAGGCTGTCTGTTTTGAAATATGGAGCGACAATAATGAGTAACCTGTGGGTAATGATTCACCTAAAAGAAACAAAAAACCATTACCTACTACTCCATTTCTTTTTCTAGTAAGGAAGCCCATTTCTTGGTTGGATACGACTGGCTCAACTAGTCCCTCAATGCACAATTCTGTGAGACAAAAGAAAAGGTCAAATTAAGAAAAAGAATGGAGCTGCATAACAAGAGAAACTAAAAGGAATTGACAGCTATGACATCAATCTCTACATATACAAATTAAAAATTTAACAATAATTGTCAAACCAGCTGCAAGAAGAACGGATATACATTTTTCTAATCATTCTGAGATTTTGAATCCATATTAATAAATTGTCATTCCAATACTAAGAACAGATCTGCAACCATTAACTAATAATTACTCAAAATCTATGATCTCCAAGCCTTATGAAAACAGAAAGAACATAAGAAATCAAGGCTGCTGAGTTGAAATTTCATGCAGCAATAATGAATAAAGTATGGGCAAAGATTCACCTAAAAGAAAAAAAAAAAGGGAAAAAACATTCCTTCAAATCAATCCTAAATTTCCACTCTATTTTTCATTAGTTTTTTGGTTATCTAACAGGTGACTAAACTTACAAAAATTTCGATAAATTTACTAGTTTTTTTAGGAATTCTGGAATTTATTGCATTCCTTCAAAACACCCAAACATTTTACAGATCATGTAATCAACCAATGTATTGATTTTTTGTGGAAGACACCCGACATCTTCCACCAATAACCTAAAAAAAATACTAAAAATTCTAACCTTAACATTTTCGACTCTGCAAATATATTAAAATTATACATTCAAAGAACCCCAAAAAAGAAAAAGGCAACCTAGAACATTTGGATTCACATCGATAATTTCCATTTAATGGCTTAAAGTCATATACGAATCAACAAAATGCACAGCTTTCAGGATTAAACATTCCAAATGAAAGAGAGCTAAAAATATCTTACCATTAAAATATCTCCTTCAAAATACAATGCTCTAACAAGAATAACTGAAGCATAAAAATTTAAAAAAAAAATCCCTTTTCTGTCAAAAATAGCGCAGAAAACCTAAAAAAAAACAAATATTGCCTGTACATTACAACCTCACGAAAAAAAGCCGCTAGCTTTCCAAGGAAAAGAAAAGCAGCCATAGAGCTAAACCGTAAGAGAATCGAATCCCCGTGCAAAAACTCGATGAATGATCTTACCAAAGGTGCCACCTTTCTTACCTCGAACATTGGGTGTAATGAGGGATTTAATTTCCTCCGCTCCAAGCGAAGGGGAGGAAAAGAAAATGAGAGCTCCAGATTTATATATATATTGAGTGAGAGAGATATAGAGGGGACAACTCAGGCAGTCTATTAATGGCGTCCCTTCCCGCGGTATCTTTTTAGCTACGGCCTCGAAGGTACTTAAATTACAAAAAGGCCTTCGTCGTTGCAGGCAGTAACGACTTGTGATCTGACGGTTAAAATGCGCAAACAGAGTTGTAGACGATCGGAGAGTGGCCGGAATGTAAGAGGAGGGTTGGGGAGCACATCCGGAGGGTATATTCGTAATTTTTGTTCGATAAAGCGAAAGCTAAACGCAGCGTTCATTCCCGCCAACTACTACGGGAATGCATATAACAGGAATGTAATTAATTCAATGGATCAGGTAATTAAGGGAAACAAATTAAGAATAGTATAATATAATTGTTACTAATTCTTTAAAGTGTGAGATTT
This sequence comes from Papilionanthe hookeriana x Papilionanthe teres, assembly GCA_022702705.1. Taxonomy (NCBI): domain Eukaryota; kingdom Viridiplantae; phylum Streptophyta; class Magnoliopsida; order Asparagales; family Orchidaceae; genus Papilionanthe; species Papilionanthe hookeriana x Papilionanthe teres. The sequence goes on from CM040427.1 coordinate 5,203,414, forward strand.
TTTTAATTTAATTCTTTCATGGAATTTTAATGTCTATAGAAACGTCCCTCATACTTTTAGTCAATTAAAAGATGTCATCATATATTCTTATCTGTATACTGCTAGACCTATCATGGATACTATGCACTCTGAGGGACTGTCCGAAAGTATGAATCGGGTGCTTAAATATTAACAGGGTCATGGTAGTTCCAAATGTCGCAGCCCTACGTGTTCCGAGAGAGGCTGATAGTCAATTGGTCGCTTTTCTTTGTCAACTCACTCATGGTATACAATGTTTCCCAATGTCGGCTTTGTTTTTTGCCTTCTTTATCTCTTAAATTAAAGTTATCTGGATAAACTTGAAATGAAGAATCTCAATATGTGTGGCAAGCTGTACATATACCACTTAATTCTTATGTGTTTTGATATCTAACATCTATAATTTTATATTTTACTTACATGAAAAAATGTATTTCCCTTTTAAAAATTATTAATGGAGATACATTTAATGTGATGTTAAATATTTAATTATTTAAATATAAATATAAAAGTTAAGGTATTGGATTTGTAAATACATAAAAAAAGTATGGTATGCATGTAAATGCCCCTTTAATTAAAGAGGATGTCTGCGCGAGTTTATTATTTCAGAAAATTTAAAAAAAAGTACAAAAAAATATTATTATTATTAACAAAATTTTCAGATTATATGATTCGTTAAGTAACTCTACTCATCAATGGATTCGATCATTCGAATATCTATAAAATCTAATGTTTTTTTTTTCTTTCAAAAATAATATTATTTAATCCGAAATTGATACCCATAAAAATGTACAAATGAGATAAAGCAATTTACTAAATCATCCTTCTGCAAGATTGTCCTTTCGCAGCGATTTGGAAGGATAAATTCGTAATATATCTATTACATTGGTTGAATCTTGATGATACTTTGATCCAAAGGTAATGTAGACATTTATCTTTAACAAAACAACAATTTAAAAGCATTAATTCTAGGGCTGTCAAAACGGTTCGTTTTTTATGAACAACTCGTGTTCGACTCGTTAATAAGCTCGTGTTGGCTCTTTTGCTAAGTTAACGAGTCGAACACGAATAAAGATTTATTCACTTATGTACGGCTCGTATTAGCTCAAAATACTATTCATCAATTATATATATATATATATATATATATATATATATATATATATATATATATATATATATATTCTTAAAAAATTAAATTGACGACAAGACTACAAAGATTTATAATCAACTAAAAGTTTTAATTAAGTAAATAGAATGTATGTGATTAGGGTTGTCAAAAAGCTCTTTGTTCTTGAACAGTTTGTGTTCGGCTCGCTAAATAAACGAGATGAATACGTACACACTTTTTGAGCTCGAAATATAAACGAGCCGAACACGAGCTGGGCTCGCTCGTGTCGTTTACTCCCCTAATTAATTCAAAGTATATCATGCTTGAATAATTTTAGGATAAAATTTTGGGCCAAATAATCTCACTCATATTTGAATAAAACTTCTTCCTTTCATAACTTTGGAAAGAAAGCTCGTGGACTACAAATTTAATCCAAATTATGATATCCTTTATTTCACAAAATATATTATTATTATTATTATTATTATTATTATTATTATTATTATTATTGATTTTAATATATTTTTATTCAACAAAGCAAGCATGTATTTATTTATTTATTTAGATCAATTTTTGTCTCATTTTTTTTCATAGACAATTTCATGTGAATATTGATTTTTCTCTTTTTCTCACTCTGCACATAAAAGTAGTGGGCATAAAGCTAGAAATTGGACATTGAGGTTGAGGGATGAGATATGGAGGAATGTTGAAAAATTTAGTTAGTACATTAAAGATTGTTTGGGTATTAATAAATTTTTTAGTTTGAATTAAAAGTTTAAATAGAGTGAAATCTTGAGCCAAAATTTTTTTCTTTACTGAAATTTTAAGATGTTATTTGATCAAGTTGGATCCAATAAGCTAAAAATAAAAAAATCAACATTTTTAATATATTCAAATATTAGTTTTGGTCAACTAAATGGTGGATGATCTAACCAAAAACATTGCTATTACTTTGGAGACCCTTCCTTGGAAATTAGGGTGATTTATATACACATCATAATATATTTTTTGCTATTTATCAGTCGAACACTCTAATCTTCATATTTATCTACATAGCCTAATCCAAAAAATTATTCAAATTATTGTAATGGGAAAATGTAAGCGCCCTTATGAGTGTGTTATTTTCATGTGGAAGATTTCTTTACGAAGAGATAAAATAAGAGATCCATTGAAGTAAATTAATATGTTATGTTTAAATCCATGTTAAAGAATTATTTTAAGTCATGTAATCATGGTCAAATTAATTCAACTTTATTAGAGCCGATAGTGATCGGACATCCAAAAGAACTACGTTCCTTATGATTATTTACATGCAATAACAACTATAATAACACTCGTTGTTATTGAAGATATGTTTGTATTTTAGATAATTTGTATTAATATTAAAAAAATAATTGTGATTCAAGTACTATTATTTTAAAATGTCAATTTACGCTTTAAAAATAATTAGTTCATAATACGAATAGTGCTGAATCACTGTAATCAAACGATATAACTATTTTTTCATTGAAAATTTATATGGTAAAATTACTAAATTGCTAAAAAGATTTATAAATAGGTGGAATAGGCCCAGCAATTGCTGGATAGATGTATGGAATTCAGAGAAGTCTTTAGATGCTCTATTAGCAATTATAAGTTGCGTCATCGAGAGTTATTCTCATGATAAAAAAGGTAGGATTCATATATATAAAAAAAATAAAAAATAAATAAATAAATTCTGAATGATAGACTAGAAGGATGATGCATCCATAATCCTTAGTAGTACTAGGAAAGTCAATAAATAAATAAATAAAAGAAATAAAGAAAAGAATAAGAGGAAAATAAGATAGCTATATGATGTGCAATATTCGATTACACTTGCAATCCAATTTGAGCCAAAAATGAGCCTATCTAGTATTTTAAACCTCTATGTATATCAATTAAATTCATGCATAGCAAAGAAAACTCAGCCCGAAAAAATAGGATATGAGATGTAGATTATCTATTCTTATTTGTCAAAGTCTTTAATATGCATTTGATAAGCTGTATTATAAAAGTGTATCAGTGTTTTGAGGGTTTGGTTGAAGACAGCTAAAATATACATCTTGTTTAGAGGATTCTAAGATTTTAATTTTAAATTTATGAAAAATCTTTTATCTTATAAGCCTATTACAATAATATAATCCTAAAATAAACCGCACAACATTAAATAGAATAAATAGCATCACAAGAATTTTAAGTGAAGACAAAAGTAAGTAAAATCATATGTTTTGATGATAATAAGAAAAAAGAAAACACATGCTCTTATAATTTGACAACTACTAAAAATTCCTAATTTTGTTTTGCATGTATAATTCAACACATCTAAATATATATAAAATAAATAAATAAAAAATCTACAAGCATAAACATTCTCGTTGCTTCTATGCTTTGCCATAGAATTCATTCTATAAACTGGGTTCGTCTATTAACATGATTTTGTTGGATCATTACAAGTACTCATGGTATAGAATATTAGTAATATAGTTCTAGATTAGGATCTAAGAACAATAGTCCAAAAAGAACTTTTGCTTATAATAAAATGTTTTTATTAAAAGTAAAATGAAGAGATAAACTAGTAAATAGTCAATCACAACATGATAAAAAGAATAAGAAAAAAATACATATATATATATAAGATGATAGATATTGTATTTAGTAATAATGCTTAAACTAGCATTCTTAATCATATGACCTTTATAAATATACAAGAGCAACGAACATATATCTATCATCCACAAAAAGGAATATCTTTATCCCCGTGTAAGATAAAAATAGCCAACATCGTCAATTAAGGGCCCATTTGGGGAAGCTTATAATTGCGGCGGTGTTCTCAAAAACGCCGCCTAAGGTTTGGTTCAAGCATTTTTGAAAATACCGCCTATCATAATTGGGTTTTTTACACTACATGCAGGACATGGTCGAACCCCGCAGTCGACTCACGGGCGGGCCTGTTTCAGAATAAACTACTTATCCTGAAACACACAAGTTGCCTTAAACAGACCCTAAATGAGCATCACATAGGTCATAACTAATCTCACAATGTTATGAGTTGTGTTTAAAGATAAAAACAACAAGGAAAAATAAAAGATCATGACTAAGTTGAGTTTAATATAGTAAAAACAACAAGGAAAAATAAAAAATGTATTATCACAAGAGCAAATTGCACCATGATAGATTGGGTTACAAGTTCATGATCATATCAGGATAACTTTAGCCGAAAAGAGTATAGCTAACAGAATTAGTAATATATTTAAGAAGGCATGATTATGCTAAAAATGCATTAAAATAAAGAGCTTGATTATGCTAAGAATATCTTAGCCAAAAGAATAATATTAAGGGGTTAAGTAGTACATTTAAAAATGATTGACTGCAGGAAGGATATACATAGTTAACTTCACCTCAAATGAAACCGAATTAAAAAATAAAACTATGATAAGAATCAACTGAATATATTAATCAAACTAAAACATAAATATATGTGATGTAAATAAGGTTATCTAAAGTAGCCTCAAAAAGTATCTGAATTGGGATTTTGATAGTTATAGATTATTTCCTTTTTAATCTAAGCTAAAATTTGAAATAAGGTGTGTATAAACTAATTTAATGAAGGGCTCATGAATTAGAGTAGAAATTGAGATTATTTGATAATGATGAAAAATTGAAATAACCATAGGAGGAAGCTAACTTAATAAGTAAGAGAAATGAGTTAGATGGCTATGAATGACTAAGATTGAGAATGACAAACCTAATCTCAACTTGAAAAGTAACTTGATTTAGTCAAATCTTAAGCATGAAATGTTGACATTTCTCATACCAACACATACTATTAGCATTGTCTTACGAGATATTTTGATATTATTTAGCTACTAGAATGTTACTTAAGTAAATATATGGACTAGATATTAGTTATATAAATAATTAAGAATTTTATGGTATATTTGTAAAACACTCAAAAAATAATTATCTAGCTTTACACTTTCCATTTGTAGTCCTAAGAAAATGAATCGTTTATGTCTTCACATTCTACCAAGTCATACACAATACCTTTTCCACTAAAAAATTCATATATCGCATGACTCATTAAAAAATCATAATACCTTTTATATGGAATAAATAAGCCCTTGCAAACAACATAACCTATATTAGCAGAACATGCTTACAAAATAATCATTCCAAAAAATATAAATCATAAAAAGAAATTAGAAATTATACAAAAACAAACTAGTTTTATATTATGCATATAAATTAAAATTTCATGGTCACAGATTAAAGCATAATTAATCAAATCTTAGGAGGTTTTTGTCTCTTAAGCTCCTTCATCATCTTAAGCTGTCATCTCTTCTTTTCCAAGCTTGTGTAAACTGTCGAGGTCGATTTGCGACAAAAATTGACGTCCTTGCACTTTGATATCTATAGAATCTTCAGGTGGACAAGCCCATTCTTTAGTGAGCTTAGCTAAAACGTCCGCATAGGCATTGTCTGCTTGAAGAATTCTATAGAACGTCATACTTGGAATCTGTTCCTGTAATTTCATTGTATACTTGTGATACTCCTCTAATCTCGGCTTCAGAATCTTATACTGTCTTGCTGCTTATTGAACGACGAGTTGCGAATCACCATAAATGACAATGTCTTTAATCTCCATTAATATTGCCATTTCTAGGCCAGTGATTAGAGCTTCATATTCTGCTTCAGTATTAGTGCATGGATCTGTCAAGTGGTAAAAGAATCTTAGTAATCCCTGATCTGGTGTCACAAAAATCAGATCAATGCCTGTTTTGTTGGGTATCACCGTTTGTTGTTCTTTGTCTCTTCGGGCTGATGACGCACCATCGAAGTACATCTCCCAATGTCTGGCATTGAATTGTTCCACTTGTAATATCTGCTCGTATGGTAGCTCGTCGTTGAGTGGGGACTCATCTGACAGTGGATGCGCTGCGAGGAAGTCTGTTACAATATGCCATTTGATAGCGCGAAGGGGCACAAAAGTTATGTCGAATTGAAATAATATCATCGACCACCTTGCTAAACGTTCAGAAAGTGTTCTTCGGGTCATTAAATATTGCAACGGATTAACTTTCAAAATCAGGTTGATCTTATGAGACAACATGTAATGTTTAAGCTTTTGAGTGACAAAAACCAAAGTTTGATAATGTTTCTCAATAGGAGGAAACTTTACCTTTACCGGTATTAGACGTTGACTCAGGTAGTAGAGTGTGTTCTCTTTACCCTCATCATTGACTTAGGCAAGTAAAACTTCGAGGGACTCGTCTAAAGCCGTAGTATAAAGTATCAACGGTCTACCTGGGATAGAGGCTACCAAAACAGGAGGTGTCAACAGGTATCGTTTAATATATTTGAAAGCCCGTTGGCATGGCTCTCCCAAAATGAATTTGACATCCTTTTGAAGTAAGTTCAAAATGGGTAGGCACCATTCTGACAGATTAAATATAAATCGTCTTAGGTATGCCAGTTTCCCTTGAAAAGATCGTAATTGTTTCAAGGTTTTGGGAGGGTGCATTTCTAAGATAGCTTTAATCTTATCTGAGTCGATTTCGATTCCTCGATGGCATACAACGAATCCTAAAAATTTCCCAGAGGTAACACCAAAGGCGCATTTTAAGGGATTCATCTTGAGATTGTATTGTTGTAATCATTCAAATACGATCCTCAAATCATACAAATGGTTTTCCTTCACTTTGCTCTTGATGACCAAATCATCCACATAACATTCCACTTGGTTGTGAATGAGGCCATCAAAGATCTTTGTCATTGCTCTTTGATATGTAGCTCCGGCATTCTTCAATCCAAACGACATCACGGTATAGCAGTAAATCCTGATCGGAGTTCTGAATGCTGTAAATGTTGCATCTTCTGGTGCCAACTTGATTTGATTATATCCCAAAGATCCATCCATGAAAGAGAAGATATCGTGTGCCGACGCAATGTCCACCATTAGTTTCGAGTAACGAGAATTCATATTTCAAACACACTTTATTTAAATCCCTGAAGTTGACACACACTTGAATTTATCCATTCTTCTTCTTTACTGACACGACGTTAGCTAACCATGTTGTATACTATTCTTCTCGGATAAAGATAGCGTCTATGAATTTCTTTTTTTCAGCCGCGACTTGCTATTCTATTTCTAGATGTATTCTTCGTGGAGCTTGCTTCATTGGTGTTGTACTTAGATCTACCTCGAGTTGGTGAATTGCGACTTCTGAGGATAATCCTGCCAGTTCTTCGTAACTCCAAGCAAAATAATATTTGAATTATATCAATAACCTGACTAAATTCGTAGACTCCGCATCACTGAGTAACCAACTTATAACAGTTGGTCAAGGCTGCTTCTCGGTCTTGATGTTGATTTCCTTTAATTCGTTCACAGTTGATTTGATCTCTTCTTCAAACTCTTGCAGAGCATCATCTATGGGTTGATCTTCAAATTCATCTTGAGTATCTAAGCAACATTCTTCTGACTAGCTAGTTCATCTCGAGTATCTAAGCAACATTCTTCTAAATGGCTAGTAACAACCATGCAAAATCTCGAGTCATCGATCGATCCAATCGTACCAAACCCGAGGCTTTCTTTTGAATTAAGTTTCTTTCCTTTTGTACTCCATAATTTTCCAAATGATTGTAATTTATCTTTTGGCATTTGCTTCGGCATGTATCATTGTTGAATTAACTTTTGTACACACAACAAAAGTAATTAAAAGGTAGTTCCATTAATTCATTAGAATCATTTTCTTCAAGAATTACAGGAGGTTTAGACATAGAAGGAGAAGCTTGATAAAACTTGATAGGTTTAAAACCATGTTGACCTCATTTTTGATGAGGTCTTCTCTTCTTCTCTTTAGTACTTAGTATCTAGCCTTAGGCTTTTCCTTTGACTATCCTAGAGGATTAGAATTGGGACCCACCACTTAGAAATTCAAACCACTTCTTAACTCCCTGCAAACTCCACAAACTTGATTGTAGACCCCTAATCACCTAGAGGGTTGAAATCAAATGTGGAAGTTTAAAGGATGAGTTCTATAGGACTCTTTGGCCTTGGGACCGCTCACAGGTGGCTCGGTCCAGTGAAGGCCGACTTACACACACACTACACCTATACACTACACTTTCACACACCTCCTAAAAACACACCCATACCTAACTTGACCTCCCGACTCATAAAGGTGATTCACATGGATGGTCCTTAACCCCTAAGCCCTTGCTAAGAGGGTTAGGAACAACATAGTGGATGCCTCAAATGAGTCCCTTCATGGCTCATGTGGGATTGATATGACTTCATGGCTCAACCAAAATGATTTCATTCCACTTACATTCACCCAATCTTCAATTTTGCAAATTTTCAATTTTTGACCCCCGGGACCCTACACCCGCTAAGCCTACCCAATGCCCTTGAGACTACCCAAAATTTGCAAAATCACCTAAATTACCCAAAATTCTCAAAAATCATTCCTAAACATTTCCTCACCAATCAAATTGATCATACATAGCCAAAAATACCAAAAATTCCAAAAATACCTCTCAATACCCTCCAAATACCCAAAATACCCCTCTTGACCCAAAAATCCAAAAATTTAGAAAATTCTGAGAAAAATTCAGAAAATCCCAAATATTCCCAATTTCATTTTGTTCAACTACACCATAGGCCAATTTTGTCAATTTACCCCACTTTTATCAAAAACCCCAATTTGACCCATTTTAACCCAAAGTGAACCCAATGTCAAACCAAACCTATCCAATTGACCCAAATTCTTGTCCAATTCAATTCTAAACTTCAATTCAACATTCCCAACACCAATATAGACCAAATCCAAGTCCAATTTGATTGACATTTGAATCCAATTTTACTTTTGGCCTTAAAGCCCAATTTGGACCCATAACCCAAACCTAACCCAAACTAACCCAATTCAACTCCAATTAACCCCAAACCTTTTCTAAACCTTCCTTAGCATCCCCACAAACAAAAAACTAACATGATTTACCCAAAATTTAGACCCAAACCCCACTTAAATTCAACCCAAAGCTAAAAGGCCCAATTTTGACCTAAACCCAAACCTAACCCAAATAAGCCCAAAACCCAAAATCAAAACCAAACCAAAGCCAAAACTTCTTTGAAACACTCCCATAAACATTTCCCAACATTTATTTTACATCAATTTCAACCCTAGCCCAACATTGGCCCAAGTTAGCCCAATTTGACCTATATTGGCCCATTCACCAAAGAAGCCCAAATTCAACCCAATTCAAACCCAAATCACTCCCAACTTGCTTCAAATCACTCATGACACATCCATGAGCTAAACCCAACATTTGTTTGGCCCAATCCTTCACAAAATTCCCATCCATAAATTTATTTTCAAACCAAAAGCCCACTTTCTTAAACCTTCCTAAAAGCCCAAACTTCATGCTAAAGCCCATATGACACATTCTTTTCATCACTCCATTAATTGAAATTATCCCTAAAGACTAAATCAATAATCAAATCATTCCAAATTAGGCTTTATCCAAATTCCATCAAAAATACCCAATATCCTTAAAAACCATTTTCATGAAACCAAGCCAACTTTTTCCAAAGCCAAGTGGAGCCATGAAGCCACTCTTAAGCCACATGTAAGCCATGTGAGTTGCTCACATGTGACCTTACCACATTTGGCAAAGGGAGGGCCCCCTTTCCTAATCCTTCTTAAACCTTTTTTTACCTTAAGCATGTCACACACTAAACCATGCTTAGCCACCTCATCATGGATGGAGACCACACCATTTTCTCTTGGCTGACCCAAGTGATCCTTTTCGACCCAAAACCAGGCCTCGGGTGGTGAACCTAGCCCAAAATCATGGGTTGACTCATTTGAACCCAAAATAGCCTTCCCCCATTCCATTTCAATCCAAGCTCTTTACACATGGCATTGGCTAATCGACTACACTAAGCCCCGACCTCGACCTCCCCGATGACAACAGTGACTCGACCTCGGCCGGCCAGCCACCACAGCCCGCCGGAAACCACTGGGCCGAGAGCTCACATGTGAGCCCAAACTTGGAATTCTCACTCGCCGAGCCGCCCCATTCCCGCTGGCCATTTTAGCCTGTTCTTCTCTTTCCAAGAGCAAGTCGATCCCAAGCCCTAACTCCCCCGGGAGGCCCTCCACCCTCTTCTATTTAAACCTCACCTCCTCTCGGCCATGAGAGGTGCTCGAACTGCACCATACCGAAACCCCGTCAAAATTGCTCCGAACACTCTCCATACTTAGAGCAGCTTGATCCCGAGTGACAATTAGCCCTAATCCCCACCAACGAGCCCAATTTCTCGACCAAAATTCCACCCAAAACCAGGACACTTCTCCACAGTGGATCAATCCTCAAATCGATTGGTCCTACACCTTCACCGGACCAAGGGAAGGAGTCCACCGAAGCAAAAGCCCCTCTCCAGGGCCACCCATCTATTCCGGACTCCAAGCTTTGTGATCGGGCTTGGTCGAAATCATACCTAGACAATTCACCAGTGCCAAGGGACTTCATCCGGAGCTTGCTTGGACCCAATCGAAGGTGACACAACCCTCGGATTGAAGACACACTTCTCCGAGCAAAGGTATGAGCTAACTCTTTATCCCGAGCTTCCGGAGATTCTCCATTTCAAATGCCTTAATTTCAATGCATGATCACCGTATAGATGTATTCGTCTCTTCAAGACGAATCCATAGAGCACAAGAACACAAAAATCCGTTGAGAAATGAGTGAGTTCTTAGGGTTTTAGTGTGGACGGCTCTCGGGTGAGGACGCTTGGGGACGATGAAAGGATGCCGTTCATTCCATACACGCGTGGACGGACGGCCAGGATCGCGCCGGATGAGGAGATGGAACGATACAGCCGGGCCCCGGGAGCGCCGAGTTGGATGGCGGCGTTGAATGGCAGCGCGACACGCGGCGTTTTGGAGCTGCCGAGGATGGCGTGGCGCCGCGTGGATAAGTAGGAAATTAGGGTATTTTTTGATTTATTTAATTCCCTAAACTTCAAAAATGCATAACTTTGTGTAGAAAAATCAGAAAAATAAAATAAAAAAACCTCTTGCTCAGTGAACAGAGGAGAATAATGTGGAAAAGAAATCATTTAATTTCATCAAGTATTTTATTTTTAATGATTTATTTACCCTCCGCATTGTTTTAATTCTCCATGCATATAGGAAATTCACCATGGAATGAGACCATAGGGCTTTTGAAGCCTCTAAATTTGGGAACATTCCCCGAATTTTCCAAAGTCGGAGGCCATCCCATGAGAAGTTATTGATTTTTCAAATTCATGTTCGTTGTTTTGAGTATTTTAAATCCAATAATTAGCATGTTGTGAAATAAATTCTAGAAAAATTTGGTGATGTTTCCTATGACCGAGAGGACCCTAGGAAAAATAGGTTTTGAATTAATTCTCTAGAATAACCCTAATCGGCCTAAACACCCAAAATAGGTCCTTAATTAATTAGAGCTAATCATGCATCAAATTGACTTGAAATCAATTCTCCACTGACCTTTAGGATCGGAGGAACCCACCATAAAAATTTGAAGTCAATTGGACTTGGTTAGCCCTACTAAATGGGTTGATTAAGCCATTTAGCCAATTTAAACTTTAAAAATTCATAACTTTCAAAATACTTATAAAAAATTCACCAAATTGGTTTCGGAGCCTCTCTGATATTAGGGGAATTTAAGGAAAATAAAATTGCAATTTTCTAAAAAAGTTAATTTTTTGCATTATTTTAATATTTTAATAAATAAGAAAATAATGAAAATCACAAAAATAATAAAATTTACTAAAATGTCACATTTCGAATTCTAATCATTTAGGAACAAACCCCATAATTTTCTTAGGTCTATCTGATGAGATATTAAATTTTAAAGCCCTAAGGTAATTTTAAAATTAAAAAAAATGTATTTTTTTTAGCATTTCCACTAAAATAATTCTAATAAATCAAAGAAAAATAAAAAAATTGTAAAAATTGATTCTCTGATTTCCTTGATATCAGAGAGATTTTCAAAAAAATATAAAATTTATTTTTCAACCTTTATTTTATTTTTAAATTAATTAATACTCCAAAACTTAAAATAATTATAATAAAAATAATATAATTCAAAAAATCACCAAAATTGGTCCAAGTGGTCCTCTGGTCATTAGGAATGTCCCATAATTTTCTTAAGGACAGAAACTTTCCCTTGGTCATGTTATTAAATTTTCCTTGGAAATCCCTATTTTCCACCAAAAATAATTACATAAATAAATTAAATATAGAAAAATCACATTTTCTCTTCTCATGTCTTTATTGACATATGAGTGAAGTCACATAAAAATTTCAAGTTCATTCAAGATCAATTTAGTGAGTTATGAAATTATTAAGCTTGAAGGGCAAAATGGTAATTAAAATTTTAACCTTTAATTAAAACTTTAGGCTTAATAAAATTAAAGAGTAAAATATTTGATCTTAATCTGATTTGGATGATTGAAATTTAAGTAATTAGAGAGTAGAAACCTACCAAACAATTTGAAAATAATTAAAATAAACTTTAATTAAATAATTGATTAAATTTGGAAGAATAATAAAATTGGAATTATTAAAATAGGGATATTAATAGGAAGAGATTTGTTCTTTAATTTGAGAATCCCTAAATTAATCATCTCAATAATATTTAATTCCTAATTAAAATGATAATCCAAATTTAAGATTTAAAATGTTAAAAGACTTAATCACTAAATTAAATTAAAGTTAAATTATTTAAATTAGACCCTTTTAAAATTTCAATTAAATTAAAATTAAAAATAAAATTAAAATAAAAAATTAAGTTAAATTAAATTAAATTAAAATTAAATTAAATCAAATTAAATTAAATTCAATTAAATTAAATTAAATTAAGTTAAATTAAATCAAATTAAATTAAATTAAAATTAAATTAAATCAAAGTAAATTAAATCAAATTGAATTAAATCAAATTAAATTAAATTAAGTTAAATTAAATCAAACCAAATTAAAATTTAAATTAAAATTAAAATTAAATTAAATTAATTTAAATTAAATTAAAGTAAGTTAAATCAAATTAAATTAAATCAAATTAAATTAAATCAAATTAAATTAAATTAAATTAAATTATGTCAAATCAAATTAAATTCAATTAAATTAAATTAAATAATAGAATCAAGTTAAAATTAAAATTAGATTAAATTAAATTAAAATTAAAACTAAACCAAATTAAAGTTAGATTAAATTGAATTAAAAATAACATCACCTAAGACATAAAGAAATTCAAAATAAAGCAACTTGAACACTATTCAAAATTTAAACCCGTTGAATCGAAATTAAATCATAAATCATTTGAACATCAATTTGCCTCGAAAGCTTTTGCTCGTCATAACCCCTAAACAGAATGTTAAATGAAGTGTTACTTCACTTATAGGATATTCAAATGTCCTAGTTTACCGAGCAAGATAACAACAAAACTCGAATTCTCGGACGATTAATTCATTTGTATAATTAAATTCATTCTGGACTTAAAACAATTCTAGCAATATTGAAAAGATGTTTAAGATTCTTCTTAAGCACTTCATCAATATGATAGGATATTTATAAGAACAATTGAACTTAATTGTTCTTTGATGAAGAAAATCATCCTCAAACCAAAACACAAGAACCTAGACGTCATTGGAAATGACTAGCTATAGGATTAGGAATTTGGTAGAAAACCATAACCCTTCCCTTAGCTTTACCTAGGATCTTGCTTAAATATTCTAAATTGTGTTTAAGTGCAGCTTGGGATGACGGGAAGACCCTCCGAGTACGCATTTATTTTATTGCGATTTACTTTTCTTGCAATTTACTTTATCGCAAATGCACTTTACTTTTCTTGCATGATGAACAACTCGTTGCATGAAAACCCACACCTTTAGGATAGTCCCTAAAACCGAAACCAAAACTAAATTAAAAGTCATTACAAGATAAAATTCACCGCCACAACATTTCAAAATATAAAACAACTCAAAATTTAATCACAAACAGAACAAAAACTACAACTACAACTAAATTAAAACGTCTTGTTGGATGATCGGGAATACCTCGGATGATGTAACCTACGTGTTGCTAACGAGATTTCCCACGGTCTAAATGAAAGTGTGGAACTCATTCAGTTAAGTTTAGCAAATTCATCTGGACTAAGTGAATCCGATAAAAATAACGATGCCGGAAGGATGGAACTGTGGGATCTTAACCGGTGTTGTTATAATCAACTTTAAGATTTGTTTTAATTAAAACATAAAAACAATTGGAAATTGAGAATTTCTCTAAACTAAAACACTTCTCTCATCTCCTGATTTATGACTTCTAAAATTAAACCTCTGCAACAACAAGGAGCTCGGAACATGGTGGGCAGCACGACCATCGTCATCAAGAAAACTCGAGTCTACTTCAAAGAAAACTTTCTTAGAATTAAATAACCAAGCCATAGGACTTCGAGGTAGTTTGCCTAGTGCAACATAAATCCTCAACCTCTTCGTTAGACATTTGCATGATCATGTCATGTAAATTAAGCCCTAACCGGTCTTAGGACTCTGAGGTAGTCGTTCGGTACGACATAAACCCTCATATCTTCAAGGCTATTTGTATGATTGTCTCATACGAATATAAGTCCAAATTAATTAAAATTGGCAAGATCAAAACATTAAACAAACATTATGACCTTCCTAAATCCAAGCCAAACAATAGGATAGTTGGGAAATTACCGAAGTTCGCTTCGAATCTGTGATTTCTCCTACCTTTCTTCCTTTGAATTCCCAAAACAAAATGTTCCAAACTTGATCCATTTCCTATTGAAATTCCAAAACTCAATTCTTTGAAAACTTAAACTTTGAAATTCTTGAGAGCAGAACTACTGATTATTATCGAGAGTTTTCTTAGGTGATTCCCGTCACTTAAGATGTAATTAACTATAGGGGCTTGCCCTTATAGGGAATTTTAAAGAACCCAGGTAATATAAACCCTGTTTAATGCTTTCATATTAAGCAGGGGAATTTGTTGGCTTATAAAATTGGTCCGCAGACCAAACAGATGTCACAAATCTTCTATTTTATTTAATCGAGTCCCATCGTCAAGCAGTGTGTCTATTCTTCGGGATAGATACACGGTTTGTGGTGCGATCCTCGTTTATGTAAACTATTCAGGATGTGAGATCAGTTTGATTTCATATCTTAAAACTTTCAAACTTAAAATTATTTTCAAAATCAAATACTACTTTTTAAATTATTTATTTAAATTAAATTAAAAATTCGCCGATAATTTCTGTTAGGCGACCCCCCTTTTTCAAAAGACATTACCTAAAAATAATGCCGACAACTTCTGGAGACTCCGCTGGGGAAAATTCCTCTCTCCATTTTAATCAGACAATTCTGCTTTGAAAAATCGGTAGTGTATCCATGTTCCTAGTGGATCAAACTACCCTTCTTTCCGTTGGAATACTATGTTCATTTCTACCTTGAACAAGTATAGCCAACATTCTCTCGGATTTAGGAGCCACCTGTTTAGACACCCCTAAACAGAGAGGTTCCGAGATCCTTTTACCTCATTTCTGAGGTGGGGTGGACCCCCAATAGGTGTTAGTTTAGGAGCGGTCTTGCGGGTCGAGAAGTTTCTACAAG
Organism: Papilionanthe hookeriana x Papilionanthe teres; assembly: GCA_022702705.1. Classification (NCBI taxonomy): domain Eukaryota; kingdom Viridiplantae; phylum Streptophyta; class Magnoliopsida; order Asparagales; family Orchidaceae; genus Papilionanthe; species Papilionanthe hookeriana x Papilionanthe teres. Next base: position 5,219,244 of record CM040427.1, read on the forward strand.
ACTTTCTCTTCCTTTTCCAGTTCTTAATCAATTCCTTTTATCCTTCCTACAATTCTTCTTCTTTTAATAACTCTCCTTCCTAATGAACAAATCTTTCCGAAAAGACAATCTTCCTTTAATACCACAAATACACTAAGATAAACAGAAATGTGTTCAGACTCTTTGTTTTCGTCATAAGTTATATGATAAGAAGAAGCACGATTCGGGGACTAACACTTGGAATCTGCCCTGCAGAGATGGAAGCCCCAAAACTGATCTTCTCCTTCGTCAACGGACTTGACCTGGCCGTGTTCAAGGACGAACTGCCTGATAATGGAATCATTCGATACGGACAAGGATTCGGGGACACCGACATCAAAATCCCCGACGTCACTCTCTTTTCCCTCCCAAGCAAAGTACCAGAGATTGAGAAACCGTTGATTGAGTTTAACCTCAAGTTAACTAATGAATTCCCTCCTCTGCAAAAGATTCCAACTGAGAGGAGTACTGCTGTTCACAGAAGGACTGTTGTTGCTACCCCCACTGGTCTAGTTGTCTCCTTACCTACCCCAGCTTTTGCCAAACTAAAGGGAAAGGAAGTTCAAAACTATGATGAACCTGTTACCGTGGAGGGTACAGACCTTCCTGTGAGACCTTCTGTTTTTGAAATCGGGTCTAGCTCTAGAATTCCATCGCTGACACGGACTCGGAGAAGGAACGAAGTAGAAGGATCGCTAGAGAAGCCGTAGCCGCCGAAGTTGCTTTCCTGGAGGAAATCCCAGAACTGCCCGAGTATACACCGCTGCCTGAATACATACCACTTTTGGGAGGAAGTAGATTCCATCCCCTCTCCACCGCAGAGGATAAAGAAAATGTTCGCAAAATTGTTGCCGCATTGCCTCAGCCCGTATATTACAACGATAGCCGTAAGAAAAGGGCCAGAACTACGCCATTTGCTCGACTGCAAACCCTGATAGAAAAGTTAGCAAAGAAGGAAAAATGCCCTGTGTCAGAGATTTTAAGAAGGATAGGGCGGGTGCCAGCCAAGTCCCGTCTTGGGCCGCGAGTAGAACCTGTTATCGCTACGGAAAAGCCGAATAAGAAAATGAAAGCTAGTCTACCTGTCGTTGTTTCAGGACTACAGATTAGGGAGGATACCACCTTCCAGCATTTGGCTGACAGACCATCCGGTCCTAGACCTTCTGCTGCTAGAAGGATGGTATGGCGTCCCACTACCGGACAATTAAGATTAAAACAACAACCTGAGAAAGAAAGTCTCGTCAGGAGACTTGAGTCCGAAGAAAGTGCTACCGCAGAAAAGGGGACTCATGAGAAGGAAACCCGACAGTTATCACATGACAACTGCAAGGATGTATAGAAAAGACCACTAGAAGATGCTATGGAAAAGCTAAGAACTAATGTTCGGCGACTAGAAAGGGAAAGAGAAGAGAAATTCAGAGATGAAATTGACTCATCAGAATTCATTGATGATGAGTATGCAGAAATTAACATGGTTGAAACACGAGCTTCGTCAGCTTCACAAGGTGCTCCTGCAGCCGCAGAAAGAGAGGAGCCGGAAGTAATGAGGAGACGACTTTAAGAGAAAGATGAAACGATCGCCCGAATGGCGAAAGGATGGAAGAGATGGCCGTAGCCCTAGCCACTCTCCGGAGTCGAGTGCAACCCCAAAGAGAGACACCCCTAGAGGTCATTCACATTGTAGACGGAGGAAAGGAGATTACGTCGATCAACGGGGATGATCGATTAAAGAAGGATACAACACAAAGCATGATTCCGGAAAAGGATATCAAGAACACCGTGGAACGACGAAGTGCGAGAAGCCTTGGCACAATCAAAGAGCGGGACATCCATTCGGACGGGTAGACCTTACCCTGAAGAATTCGACGCTGTCCAATATTCGAAAGGCTTTGTACCACCTCGGTTCAAGACCTTTGATGGAACCGGAAACCCTCGGCAGCATGTTGCACATTTTCGTGCCAGTTGTTGCAATGCCGACGGAAGTGATGCCTTACTCTTCAGACAATTTGTCAGCAGCTCGTCAGGGATCGCCTTTGATTGGTATGCGGAATTACCAAACGGTTCGGTGAAGACATTTTCAGAATTAGAGAACCTCTTCATCAAGCGATTTGCCGGAGCTCAGCACCACATCACTATAGGTGATTTAGTGGTAGAGAAGCAGAAACCCAATGAAACCTTGGTGGACTACATACTTCGATGGAGGAACCTAAGTATGAAGTGTGAGCCACAGCTACAAGAACAGCATGCAATCGGTATTTTACTTAAGAGCATTCATGGCCCGATAGCACTTCTCCTCAAGGTATTTACTATTAAGACTTTCGAGAAGTTGTTAAGCAAGGCCGGAAGCTTGCAAGAGGAGGCGAAGCAATTAAGTTTCACCGACAAAATGAGACAAACGAAGCCCGTGAAAACTTTTGAAAAGAAGTCCGGAATCGTTGCAGCAGTCGATAAAGGCAAGCAACCGATACAAATATCGTCAGAACGGTCGCGACAACCTCAACAGAATTACCAACAACCCCGACCCAGCTATCAGTCATCTCAACAGTATGAACAACCGCCTCGTCCGCAACGTACATTAAGGGAGCTTCTGAGAAGGGAGTATCCGTTCAAGAATGAGGCAGTGCCGAAAATGTTCCTTAGTCTGATGAAGACTCCAGATTTCCAACTACCGAACCTAAGAGACCAGAAGAAGTCGACAAGAAAGGTGATCCCAACTTTTGCCCTTACCACCGGATGCTTGGACACAAGATAGAAGATTGTATTACCTTCAAAAGTTGGCTCAACGAAAATCTTCGGAAAGGGAATATAACGATCCCGAAGGAGTACATGAAGGAACCCCAGAAAGGAGGTTCCGTTAGTGTTATCTCGACGGATCCCATTGTGCCGATAGACCCCTATGCGACTGATGATGGATGGGCTACCGCTTGGACAAAGTCTTCGAAAAAGATTTTGGATCACATCCAAACCGCTTCGGTCCGAGCCTCAATTCGTAGTTCGAAACCTCGTTAAGTCGACACTATCACTTGCGATAGAAGAACCACCTCAACAAGAGACAATTGAAGAGAAGAAGAAAATTGACGAAGAAGAGAAGACTGAGGCTCCTAAGGCTAGACTAGGGGCTGCTTATCCTAGGATAGTTGTTTCCGATTCGGGGGAGAAATCCCTCGAACCTCTGACTCTGTATGATTATCTGCTCACTCCGGTGGGATCTTATAATGATAAGGGTTATGGCGTTGGCTACGTTTTGATCGTTTCTAACGATTACGTAACTAGCGACAATCCGGACATCGATTCCGATACAAATGATAATTCTCAAATCATACACAATCTCGACGGTCACAATGACAAAGAAGACATCCACCAGGAAGGCTACGAGAGTTCAACAAGCAATGGATCTATTTGCGAGTTTCGAGGACGTCCAGTCACAATAGAGTTAGAGCCTTCCGATTCTGAAGCTAATCTAGAAGAACCTGTCATTCCGATTCGAGAGGAGACACCGAGCAAACTCAATACTAGATTCGAAGAAATTACGAAGTTAACTTAAGAAGTGGAAGAGTTCTACCTCCGAGAATGGGTCCAAAGGACAAAGGAAAGCGAGTGGTTGTTCGGAAGAACCAACCCCGATGAAGAAATACCCATTCGGGAAGAAGCCGAGACACATGAAAATAAAGTGGACTACAACGTGCTAGCCCATCTTAGGAAACTACCGGCCAAATTGAGCATCTACGACGCTCTCATATTATCAAAGGAGATGAGAGAAGCTCTGATCAAGGCCTTACTTGATCCGGAAATTTGCTTAGCTCAAATGGCCGGAGATTCGTTAGATGAGGTTTGTTCGTTAAAAGAACAGCGAGGTGTCACCTTCACGGACAACGACCTACTACTTGGGACAGCAGACCACAACCGACCGTTGTACATTTCAGTTACAATTGGGAAGTTTACACTCTCCAGAGTATTGGTGGATCCAGGAGCATCAATCAACATAATGAATCTTCGAACACTAGCATATTTGGAAATTGATGCTCGCGAACTTGAAGCGGACAAAATGTTACTAAGAGAATTCAACCAGAAAGGAGAAAGAGCCCTCGGATCAATAACACTGCTAATGAAGACCGGTGACCTGGCAAAGACAACCGCGAAATTTCACATAATTGATTCAGAAACGTCATTCAACGCTCTACTGGGCCAACCATGGATACATGAAAACCGGATGGTACCATCATCTCTACATCAGTGCATCAAATACTATGATGGAGGGGAACGAGTGCATCAAAGGTGACTTACAACCATTCTCCGTACATGAAATTGGAATCCATGAAGATGCAGCTTATTATGCACCTCCGAAGAAAACAATCTTCTCCAGAGATACCATAACGAATGAAGCAAAAGAAATTCGGGATGACGAAGGACCTGAAGTTCTAGTCCAACAGTCACTCACCACTCCCTTACGACGAGATTGTGAAGGTTTCTCCACAACACGCATCCGAGGTCGAGGCCGGGGACGAGGTCATGGCAGAGACGTTAGGACAGTTGGACAGAGGAAACCAGCCATCAATGTTGATTGGGAAGACAGTTCTGAAGAAGAAAAAGAAATCAAGCAAGAAGCAGCGACAATAAGTCGGAAGAAGCCGCAATTCAGGATCCCGCTCGAAGATGAAAAGAATGAAGAATATAAATCGATGTACGAGAAGATTAACCACTATGTACATACTATGACCCTGACCCCGATCCATTCTAATAAGATCGAGGGTATGGTGGTCAAAGAGGTACATAGCGGCGGTGCAAAGCCCATCAAATTCTACCGTGGTGCTCCTTCCTCCAAAACTGAAAATAATGTACAATTTGAAGATGTCACTTCATCAAAATTAATGGAATTACCTTTTGAGTGGTACTCTCCCTGTGTTCAAAATTTAATTCAAGCATGGTTTCTTACCTCGACAATGGACAAAAGGTCAATCACAACATTTTGAAAAATTATGGAATAACTGCGGTCGTCCACCCAATTCAAAGCATGGTCTCGGATTCGGCACGGTAGGATCGAGTTGACGATGCTCGAATTTTGCTTGGTTGTCACTTGCAAGTCCAATGAAGACTGCATGGAAGCTACAGAAGAACTTGAAGATTTACAAATTGGAGACGCTCCACCGGAATTCAAGGAAGAGATAAAATCTACAATAGATGAGTTAACAGAAGTTAACTTAGGTACTAGCGAAGAGCCTAGACCTACCTTTGTTAGCTCCTTACTCAATAAAGAAGACTCCGAAGAAATAATCAAGTTATTAAAGGAATTTAAAAGACTTGTTTTGCTTGGAGCTACGATGAGATGCCGGGATTAGCTCCGAGAGGTCGCGGTCCATAAGCTAGGAGTGGATCCTACTTCGTCCCGGTCGGACGAGGTCCCGAGAAGAATGCGTCTAGAAATCGAACAACAAGTCATAGCTGAAGTTAAAAAGCTAATAGACGCTAAATTTGTCCGTGAAGAGCAAAACCCGACTTGGTTAGCCAATGTGGTGCCAATCAGAAAGAAGAATGGTCAGATCAGAATTTGTGTGGATTTCAGAGATTTAAACAAGGCATGTCCAAAAGATGAATTCCCTCTACCGATCCCATAATTAATGATCGACATTGCTTCGACACATGAAATATTCTCATTGATGGATGGATCTTCAGGATACAACCAGATAAAAATGGCTCCAGAAGATGAAAACTTACAGCATTCAGAACACCGATCGGAGTATATTGCTACACGGATGATGCCATTCGGATCGAAGAACACGGGAGCAACATACCGGAGAGCAATGACAAGAATTTTTGATGATCTCATCCACAATCAAGTCGAATGCTATGTGGACGATGTGGTCATCAAAAGCAAAGTAAAGGAAAACCACATTGTATGATTTTAGAATTGTTTTCGAACTATTAAGACAATTTAAACTTAAGATGAATCCCTTAAAATGCGCCTTCGGCGTCACCTCCGGAAATTCTTAGGATTCGTTGTCCGACATCGTGGAATTGAAATCGACCCGGAAAAGATTAAAGCTATCTTAGAAATGCCGCCTCCCAAAACCTTAAAGCAACTATGATCTTTTCAAGGGAAGCTGACATATCTTCGACGCTTTATCTCAAACTTGTCAGGTAGGTGTCAGCCTTTCTCAGCATTAGTTAAAAAGGATGCCAAATTTATTTGGGAAGAGAAATGCCAGAGGGCCTTCGAGGACATTAAACAATATTTAATGACACCTCCTGTCTTAGCGACCCCGAGTCTCGGGTAGACCGTTGATACTTTATACCGCGGCTTTAGACGACTCTCTCGGAGCCTTGTTAGCCCAGGTCAATGACGAGGGTAAAGAAAATGCTCTTTACTACCTAAGCCGTCGTTTACTTCCGACGGAAATAAGGTATCCCGCAATTGAAAAGCATTGTTTGGCCCTAATCTTCGCCGCTCAAAAGCTCAGGCACTACTTGCTTTCTCATAAGATCAACCTGATCTCAAAATTTAATCCATTGCAATACTTGATGACTCGTCCAACGCTTTCCGGCAGACTTGCCAGATGGTCGATGATATTATTGCAATTCGATATAACTTTCGTGCCTCTTCGTGCCGTAAAGGGACAAGTCTTAGCGGACTTCCTCGTCGCACACCCTCTGCGGCAGAATCTCCTCTCGATGATGATTTGCCGGATGAACAAATAATGAGCACGGAAGACCCCGATGATCGATGTTGGGAATTATATTTCGACGGAGCATCTTCAGCACACAAAGACGAAGAATCTCAAGTGATAGTGCCGGTAAGGCGGGAATCGGACTAATCTTTATAACACCGGAGCGGGGGATGTTAAGATACTCCTACCACTTGACGGAGCCGTGTACAAACAACGAAGCAGAATATGAAGCCCTCATAACAGGACTGGAATTAGCTATTCAAATGGGGATAACAAACATCAACATCTACGGGGATTCACAGCTAATCATTCAACAGATCGCCGGACAGTACAGGATTTTAAAGCCAAGACTCGAGCAATACTTCCAGTATGCCATACAGTTGTTGGAACAGATTCCGAATGTGACAATCTACAAAATTCCCAGAAAAGAAAATGCTTTAGCAGATGCGTTAGCTCGCCTTGCAAAAGAATTTTCCTGCTTGCAAGATGAGTCAGTAGAAGTGTCAGTTCACGGACGTCAGGTCTTATCACAGCTCGACATAGACACAATACACAAATCAGAAAAAGAAGAAGAATCAGTTGCAATAGTGACAGAAAACACAGAAGATTGGCGACAGCCATTAATGAACTACCCGCAAACGGGAAAACTACCGGACGATAGGTCGCTAGCCCATCGGATCAAGAAAAGAACTCCGTCCTACGCATTAATAAACAACACGTTATACGAGAAGGTCTTTCGATCAAATGTGGCTAAGGTGCCTAAGCGGGTCCGAGGCCCGTGAAATTGTTAAAGTGGTGCATTCGGGACTCGTGGCCCTCACCGGTCGGGTCCGAAGATGAAAATGAAAATTAAAAGACTAGGGTACTACCGGCCCTCGATGATGACCGACCGCATGAAAATCGCCAAGAGCGTCACCAATGCCAAGTGCACGGAGTGGTTCTACACCAACCTCCAAATGTGCTACATCCGACAATTGCGTCGTGGCCATTCGAATGTTGGGGCACGGATATAGTGGGTCCAATAGAACCACCATCTTCAAAAGGACATCGCTTCATTCTTGCGGCTACGGATTACTTTTCCAAGTGGGCGAGAGCGGTTCCACTCGGAGAAGTGAAAGCACACCACGTGCTACGGTTTTCAAGAACCAAGTTGTCTACCGTTTCGGAGTGCCGCGCGAGATCATCTCGGATAATGGGTCGGCATTCGAAGCACACAAATCAACAATTTTGTCGGGAGATACGGAATCGATCGGCGATATTCAACAATTTACTACCCAAGAGCAAACGGCCCGGTCGAGGCTTTTAATAAAACTCTCGTTCAAATCTTAAAGAAAACCTTGGACGATAATAAGAGAAATTGACACGAGAAGTTATTAGAAGCCTTATGGGCCTACCGGACAACCTTCGAACTCCTACTCGAAGCTACACCTAACGCTCGGTGTATGGGTCCGAGGCGAGTGTTACCCTTAGAGGTCCGAACTTCCTTCACTCGGAATCGTAGTTGCAAACAAAATCACGACGAAGAGAATGCGAAATTACGACTAGAAGAATTGGAAAGCTCGGAAGGGAAAAGACTTATCGCGCAACGCGAATTTAGAACTATACCAAGCTAAGATGGTTCGAGCCTACGACAGATCGGTACGCCAAGAACCTTCAAAGTTGGTGACTTAGTTCTCGTTCTCAAGAGACCTATCCTTGCACACCGCAAGATAGGAGGAAAATTTGAACCCACTTGGGAAGGGCCGTTTGTGGTTGAGGCAATATACTCAGGAGGCTCTTACCAGCTAGTGAACTGCCAAGGAGAACGACATATGCTTCGATCAACGGACGATACTTGAAGAAGTATTACGCTACCTAATGTTTTGAAGGAATAAATTCTTCATCCCTAGAAGCACAGGCGAAGTAATTACTTATGACTGGGTCCGAACCCAAAAATAATAAAAATGTGCTAAGATAAATAAAATCATGATAATAAAGTTTTCCTTGTTTTCTCTTCCATATCAAAATCTCTTTCCTGATTTTATCCCACTTCATTCCTATTAAATTTAAAAATAAAAGAAGTAATAAAAAAAACTGTCTTTAATAAACATTTTCTTAATGTTCTTGTTCTTAGTACAGCCCCTGATTCTTTTCCTTGTCTTTTTGTAGGGAAATGTCGAACGGGCGGTTGGTCCTGAACTTTAGAAATGGCGTAAGCCTTGCACTCGATGAAAAGAGGATGGAAGATGGAGCGATAATAGAGATTGACTCGGACTTCGCACCGGCGAGCTCGCAATATGAGGAAAGTGACTCGGGTCCCGGTTGACCGAGAGGAACGCGCCGGTCGGACGGTAATAAAAGTGGGTGGCCCGAGCCACCAACCCGGCAGATAAGAAAAGGAAAACGGACATCGAGGAGGACAACGAAATCAAGTCTGTAGTCGCTACAGCAGAGGGCAGGCTTGTCAGCGCCGCGCCCACAGAGATTCAGGAAGTATGAAGAGCTACTCTCAGAGCAACTCAGCGAAGAAATAAAAATCGCCGTATCCGCAAGATGTTAACCAAACTAGCAGCGGACCATCTCGACGAGGCAGTCGCTACTACCAGTGCATTTACTTCAAGGATACCGGTTCACCAGGAACCTGAAGAAAGGGGGCCAGCTCCGAGGATAACAGAAGAGACCAGGGAAATCTCAAGAAGATCAGAAGAAGGAAGGCTACCACGCCGCCAGATAAAGTCACCAGTAATGCATAACCTTGTTGCGAAGCAACCCCGGAGGATGTCCCGACGGACACCATCCCCGAGGAGCCGAGGTATGCAGGAGAACGCGAAGGGATTGAGCCATATATCCCACAGTACGTCACCAGACCTCGCCATTTGCAGATTATTCCAGAATACGAGCTAGAAAGAATGCAGAATGTCGAGAAGAAAACTTTTGAATACTTCGAGAGAATCGGAGGCGAGGAGGATCAATATATTAGAAGGCCTCGAGCTACATACGGACGTGTTCTCGGAATACGAACAACAACAAATCGTGGACCGCATTCGGGATTTGAAAAGAATGGGCCGAGCGGGCCGCTAAGAGAAAACACTTACTCGGAACCCCGGAGATGGATGCCGGGGAAATGAAGAATTACAATACAATGTGGATGCTTTGCTACAACTTCGCGAGAAGACGGGAAGGGAAACCCACGGGGATACTCCGTCATGGCCGAGTGGATCCAATGCCATTAGTCATCAAAAGGATGGTAAAGAGAATGATAACATGGAGGGTACTGCCGGCGGATTGCATACCCAACGGTTGCATCATTAACATTTACAAGAAGGGTGATTGCATACCCCGCACATAGATCACCACGACTTTGTCAGACCTTTATGCACAGTTTCTTTTACGAACGAATGTAATATCATGTTCGGATCTGACCTCCGGATAGCAGGCCCGGGTGAGTTCCGAGGGCCAGTAAAGATACCATTACCGGTAGGTTCCGTCATGATACTGAAGGGCAACGGAGCAGATGTCGCTAAACATTGCATACCGGGAGTACCAATGAAGCGGATCTCGGTTACTTTCGAAGTATGGACGACAGGAAAGCACCTTACCACTTCCGGCCGGACCGGAGCTAGAGAGCCTCCGGCCTTACGAGCTGTGAGTTACATGGAAAATATCACACCTCCAACATACATCCATACGACATCCTTGCCAAGGGTGGCTTGGAAGGTGATGTTATTGACCATGTACCTCACTATTCAGACATGGATTTTTGACATATACCTTTTTGGATGGATCGGCAAAGATCATACATAGTCCGTTTTGAGTCTATATGGATTGTATGAGATGTATTCCAGATCGAGTTGTATGATGTATCTTCAACATGATTGGAATGAAAGTGACCATGTCACATTTTTGGCCTTCACCTCTTTTGTGCAAGTTGATCGAGAAACGCCATTAAAGTTAAATGAACTTCGAACAAAGAACGAGAAAAAGAAAAAAAGAATGAAAGAAAACTTTCCTTAAAAATCTAAAAAATGATAAACTCCAAATTCACGATAAAATAAAATTTGAATCGTTAAAAGACAAACAAAATGACCACAAATTTTAAATCAAATTTCAAATTCAATCTTTCCAAATTTCAAATCAAATCTCAATCAAATTTCAAATTCGATCTTCCAGATCTCAAATCAAATCTCAATCAATTTCAAATTCAATTTTTCCAGATCTCAAATCAAATCTCAATCGAATTCAAACTCAACCTTCCAAATCTGAAATCCAATCCGTTCTACTCTCTCCCTTGTCTGGGATGGAAGCGGTTGATTCCATTGACACGGATCAAATCTGATGACGAGGAATTGTATCCAATCTAAACCTGCAACTTTTGATCAACTCTTTTGAATGAGATATGTAGCATCTACATATTCCCTCCTAATCTATTTCCTTCCATGAAAGTCTTTTATAACTTTCATGAAATTCTCGAAACACCAAAATTCCACACTTTTCAAATCAACACTGCAAATCTTTGCAATATCAAATACATCAAATTCAAAATTCTTGGGGTTGAGGATTTTACATCCGAGACTGCATTGCTTTAGGATTCTTTCCCTATTGCAATGAAATACATCAAAAATCAAATTCTTGGGGTTGAGGATTTTACATCCGAGACTGCATTGCTTTAGGATTCTTTCCTATCGCAATGAAATACATCAAAATCAAATTCTTGGGGTTGAGGATTTTACATCCGAGACTGCATTGCTTTAGGATTCTTTCCCTATTGCAATGAAATACATCGAAATTCAAATTCTTGGGGTTGAGGATTTTACATCCGAGACTGCATTGCTTTAGGATTCTTTCCCTATCGCAATGAAATACATCAAAATCAAATTCTTGGGGTTGAGGATTTTACATCCGAGACTGCATTGCTTTAGGATTCTTTCCTATCGCAATGAAATACATCAAAATCAAATTCTTGAGGTTGAGGATTTTACATCCGAGACTACATTGCTTTAGGATTCTTTCCCTATCGCAATGAAATACATCAAAATCAAATTCTTGGGGTTGAGGATTTTACATCCGAGACTGCATTGCTTTAGGATTCTTTCCCTATCGCAATGAAATACATCAAAATCAAACTTTTGGGGTTGAGGATTTTACATCCGAGACTTGCATTGCTTTAGGATTCTTTCCCTATCGCGATGAAATACATCAAAATCAAATTCTTGAGGTTAAGGATTTTACATCCAATACCACATTACTCTGAGATCTCTCCTCATTGTAATGATTCAATCTAATCAATTCAATTTTCTTTTGAGGTTGAAGATGTTACATCTAAAACCACGAAATTCCGATTTTCATTTCAAGATTTAAATCCCTCCAAATTAATTTTAACAAAACTTCAATCTAAATTAAAACTCAAGCTAAAATCTGAACTTACACATCAAAACTTAAACTGAAACAAAATGAAATCTAAATTGAAATTCCCCCAGATCATGTGATTTGGAATTCACCTCCTTTTCCTTTCCCCAGCGAGAGTTCAGGAATCTACAGTCTCAGAGATATACTTGACACTCCCCAGCGGAAGTTCTTCTACTTCGTTCTAAGTTTGTCACTTGGACATCTGTGTTGGTTTTGTTGATCTTTTCGGTCAACGCCAATACGCGCGGTGTGCTTGGTTAGCACACCACACCTATTGGGGGTCCATTTGTTGACCTCATTTTTGATGAGGTCTTCTCTTCTTCTCTTTAGTACTTAGGATCTAGCCTTAGGCTTTTCCTTTGACTATCCTAGAGGATTAGAATTGGGACCCACCACTTAGAAATTCAAACCACTTCTTAACTCCCTGCAAACTCCACAAACTTGATTGTAGACCCCTAATCACCTAGAGGGTTGAATTCAAATGTGGAAGTTTAAAGGATGAGTTCCTATAGGACTCTTTGGCCTTAGGACTGCCCTGGTGGCTCAGTGCGGTGAAGGGCTGACTTACACACACACTACACCTATACACTACACTTTCACACACCTCCTAAAAACACACCCATACCTAACTTGACCTCCCGACTCATAAAGGTGATTCACATGGATGGTCCTTAACCCTAAGCCCTTGGCTAAGAGGGTTAGGAACAACATAGTGGATGCCTCAAATGAGTCCCTTCATGGTTCATGTGGGCTTGATATGGCTTCATGGCTCAACCAAAATGATTTCATTCCACTTACATTCACCCAATCTTCAATTTTGCAATTTTTCAATTTTTGACCCCCGGGACCCTACACCCGCCTAGCCTACCCAATGCCCTTGAGACTACCCAAAATTTGCAAAATCACCTAAATTACCCAAAATTCTCAAAAATCATTCCTAAACATTTCCTCGCCAATCAAATTGATCATCCATAGCCAAAAATGCCAAAAATTCCAAAATAACCTCTCAATACCCTCCAAATACCCAAAATACCCCTCTTGACCCAAAAATCCAAAAATTTAGAAAATTCCGAGAAAAATTCAGAAAATCCCAAATATTCCCAATTTTATTTTGTTCAACTACACCATAGGCCAATTTTGTCAATTTACCCCACTTTTATCAAAACCCCCAATTTGACCCATTTAACCCGAAAGTGAACCCAATGTCAAACCAAACCTATCCAATTGACCCAAATTCTTGTCCAATTCAATTCTAAACTTCAATTCAACATTACCAACACCAATCTAGACCAAATCCAAGTCCAATTTGATTGACATTTGAATCCAATTTTACTTTTGGCCTTAAAGCCCAATTTGGACCCATAACCCAAACCTAACCCAAACTAACCCAATTCAACTCCAATTAACCCCAAACCTTTTCTAAACCTTCCTTAGCATCCCCACAAACAAAACACTAACATGATTTACCCAAAATTTAGACCCAAACTCCACTTAAATTCAACCCAAAGCTAAAAGGCCCAATTTTGACCTAAACCCAAACCTAACCCAAATAAGCCCAAAACCCAAAATCAAAACCAAACCAAAGCCAAAACTTCTTTGAAACACTCCCATAAACATTTCCCAACATTTATTTTACATCAATTTCAACCCTAGCCCAACATTGGCCCAAGTTAGCCCAATTTGACCTATATTGGCCCATTCACCAAAGAAGCCCAAATTCAACCCAATTCAAACCCAAATCACTCCCAACTTGCTTCAAATCACTCATGACACATCCATGAGCTAAACCCAACATTTGTTTGGCCCAATCCTTCACAAAATTCCCATCCATAAATTTATTTTCAAACCAAAAGCCCACTTTCTTAAACCTTCCTAAAAGCCCAAACTTCATGCTAAAGCCCATATGACACATTCTTTTCATCACTCCATTAATTGAAATTATCCCTAAAGACTAAATCAATAATCAAATCATTCCAAATTAGGCTTTATCTAAATTCCATCAAAAATACCCAATATCCTTAAAAACCATTTTCATGAAACCAAGCCAACTTTTCCAAAGCCAAGTGGAGCCATGAAGCCACTCTTAAGCCACATGTAAGCCATGTGAGTTGCTCACATGTGACCTTACCACATTTGGCAAAGGGAGGGCCCCCTTTCCTAATCCTTCTTAAACCTTTTTTTACCTTAAGCATGTCACACACTAAACCATGCTTAGCCACCTCATCATGGATGGAGACCACACCAATTTCTCTTGGCTGACCCAAGTGATCCTTTTCAGCCCAAAACCAGGCCTTGGGTGGTGAACCTAGCCCAAAATCATGGGTCGACTCATTTGAACCCAAAATAGCCTTCCCCCATTCCATTTCAATCCAAGCTCTTTACACATGGCATTGGCTAATCGACTACACTAAGCCCCGACCCGACCTCCCCGATGACAACGATGACTCGACCTCGGCCGGCCAGCCACCACGGACCGCCGGAAACCACCAGTGCAGAGAGATCACATGTGAGCCAAAACTTGGAATTCTCACTCGCCGAGCCGCCCCATCCCCGCGTGGCCATCAGTAGCTGTTCTTCTCTTGCCAAGAGCAGCCGATCCCAAGCCCTAACTCCCCCTGGGAGGCCCTCCACCCTCTCCTATTTAAACCTCACCTCCTCTCGGCCATGAGAGGTGCTGAACCAGACCTTACTGAAACCCTGCAAAAATTGCTCCAGAACACTCTCCATACTTAGAGCAGTTGATCCCCAGTGACAATTAGCCCTAATCCCCACCAACAGAGCCCAATTTCTCGACCAAAATTCCACCCAAAACCAGGACACTTCTCCACAGTGGATCAATCCTCAAATTGATTGGTCATACACTTTCACCAGACCAAGAGAAGGAGTCCACCAGCAAAAGCCCCCTCTCCAGGCCACCCATCTGTTCCAGACTCTAAGCTTTGTGATCGGGCTTGGTCGAAATCATACATAGACAATTCACCAGGCCAAGGGACTTAATCTGGAGCTTGCTTGGACCCAATCGAAGGTGACACAACCCTCGATCGAAGCCACACTTCTCCGAGCAAAGGTATGAGCTAACTCTTTATCCGAGCTTCCGGAGATTCTCCATTTCAAATGCCTTAATTTCAATGCATGATCACCGTATAGATGTATTCGTCTCTTCAAGATGAATCCATAGAGCACAAGAACACGAAAATCCGTCGAGAAATGAGTGAGTTCTTAGTGGTTTTAGTGTGGACGGCTCTCGGGTGAGGATGCTTGGGGATGATGAACGGATGCCGTTCATTCCATACACGCGCGGACGGACGGCCAGGATCGCGCCGGATGAGGAGATGGAACGATACAGCGGGCCCCCGGAGCGCTGAGTTGGATGACGGCGTCGAATGGCAGCGCGACACGCGGCGTTTCGGAGCTGCCGAGGATGGCGTGGCGCCGCGTGGATAAGTAGGAAATTAGGGTATTTTTTGATTTATTTAATTCCCTAAACTTCAAAAATGCATAACTTTGTGTAGAAAAATCGAAAAATAAAATAAAAATACTCTCGCTCGATGAACGTAGGAGAATAATGTGGAAAAGAAATCATTTAATTTCATCAAGTATTTTATTTTTAATGATTTATTTACCCTCCGCATTGTTTTAATTCTCCATTCATATAGGAAATTCACCATGGCATGAGACCATAGGGCTTTTGAAGCCTCTCGAATTTGGGAACATTCCCCGAATTTTCCAAAGTCGGAGGCCATCCCTATGAGAAGTTATTGATTTTTCAAATTCATGTTGCTGTTTTGAGTGTTTTAAATCCAATAATTAGCATGTTGTGAAATAAATTCTAGAAAAATTTGGTGATGTTTCCTATGACCAGAGGACCCTAGGAAAAATAGGTTTTGAATTAATTCACTTGGAATAACCCTAATTGGCCTAAACACCTAAAATAGGTCCTTAATTAATTAGAGCTAATTGTGAATCAAATTGACTTGAAATCAATTCTCCACTGACCTTTAGGATCAGAGGAACCCACTAAAAAAATTTGAAGTCAATTGGACTTGGTTAGCCCTACTAAATGGGTTGATTAAGCCATTTAGCCAATTTAAACTTTAAAAATTCATAACTTTCAAAATACTTTTTAAAAATTCACCAAATTGGTTTTGGAGCCTCTCTGATATCAGGGGAATTTAAGGAAAATAAAATTATAATTTTCTAAAAAAGTTAATTTTTTGCATTATTTTAATATTTTAATAAATAAAAAATAATGAAAATCACAAAAATAATAAAATTCACTAAAATATCACATTTTAAATTCTAATCATTTAGGAACAAACCCCGTATTTTTCTTAGGTCTATCTGATGAGATATTATATTTTAAAGCCCTAAGGTAATTTTAAAATTAAAAAAATGTTTTTTTTAGCATTTCCACTAAAATAATTCTAATAAATCAAAGAAAAATCAAAAAATTGTAAAAATTGATTCTCTGATTTCCTTGATATCAGAGAGATTTTTAAAAAATATAAAATTTATTTTTCAACCTTTATTTTATTTTTAAATTAATTAATACTCCAAAACTTAAAATAATTATAATAAAAATAATATAATTCAAAAAATCACCAAAATTGGTCCAAGTGGTCCTCTGGTCATTAGGAATGTCCCATAATTTTCTTAAGAACAGAAACTTTCTCTTGGTCATATTATTAAATTTTCCTTGGAAATCCCTATTTTCCACCAAAAATAATTACATAAATAAATTAAATATAGAAAAATCACATTTTCTCTTCTCATGTCTTTATTGACATATGAGTGAAGTCACATAAAAATTTCAAGTTCATTCAAGATCAATTTAGTGAGTTATGAAATTATTAAGCTTGAAGGGCAAAATGGTAATTAAAATTTTATCCTTTAATTAAAACTTTAGGCTTAATAAAATTAAAGAGTAAAATATTTGATCTTAATCTGATTTGGATGATTGAAATTTAAGTAATTAGAGAGTAGAAACCTACCAAACAATTTGAAAATAATTCAAATAAACTTTAATTAAATAATTGATTAAATTTGGAAGAATAATAAAATTGGAATTATTAAAATAGGGATTTTAATAGGAAGAGATTTGTTCTTTAATTTGAGAATCCCTAAATTAATCATCTCAATAATATTTAATTCCTAATTAAAATGATAATCCAAATTTAAGATTTAAAATGTTAAAAGACTTAATCACTAAATTAAATTAAAGTTAAATTATTTAAATTAGACACTTTTAAAATTTCAATTAAATTAAAATTAAAAATAAAATTAAAATAAAAATTTAAATTAAATTAAATTAAATTAAAATAAAATTAAATCAAATTATATTATATTAAATTAAATTATATTAAATTAAATTAAATTAAGTTAAATTAAATCAAATTAAATTAAATCAAAATTAAATTAAATCAAAGTAAATTAAATCAAATTGAATTAAATCAAATTAAATTAAATTAAGTTAAATTAAATCAAACCAAATTAAAATTAAAATTAAAATTAAAATTAAATTAAATTAAATTAAATTAAATTAAAGTAAGTTAAATCAAATTAAATTAAATCAAATTAAATTAAATCAAATTAATTTAAATTAAATTAAATTATGTCAAATCAAATTAAATTCAATAATAGAATCAAGTTAAAATTAAAATTAGATTAAATTAAATTAAAATTAAAACTAAACCAAATTAAAGTTAGATTAAATTGAATTAAAAATAACATCACCTAAGACATAAAGAAATTCAAAATAAAGCAACTTGAACACTATTCCAAATTTAAACCTGTTAACTGAAATTAAATCATAAACCATTTGAACATCAATTTGCCCTCGAAAGCTTTTGCTGTCATAACCCCTAAACAGAACGTTAAATGAAGTGTTACTTCACTTATAGGATATTCAAATGTCCTAGTTCACTGAGCAAGATAACAACAAAACTTGAATTCTCGGACGATTAATTCATTTGTATAATTAAATTCATTTGGACTTAAAACAATTCTAGCAATATTAAAAAGATGTTTAAGATTCTTCTTAAGAACTTCCTCAATATGATAAGATATTTATAAGAACAATTGAACTTAATTGTTCTTTGATGAAGAAAATCGTCCTCAAACTAAAACACAAGAACCTAGACGTCATAAGAAATGACTAGCTATAGGATTAGGAATTTGGTAGAAAACCATAACCCTTCCCTTAGCTTTACCTATGAACTTGCTTAAATATTCTAAATTGTGTTTAAGTGCAGCTTGAGATGACGGGAAGACCCTCCAGGTACGCTTTTATTTTATTGCATTTTACTTTTCTTGCAATTTACTTTATTGCAAATGCACTTTACTTTTCTTGCATGATGAACAACTGTTGCATGAAAACCCACACCTTTAGGATAGTCCCTAAAACTGAAACCAAAACTAAATTAAAAGTCATTACAAGATAAAATTCACCGCTACAACATTTCAAAATATAAAACAACTCAAAATTTAATCACAAACAGAATACAAAACTACAACTACAACTAAATTAAAACGTCTTGTTGGATGATCGGGAATACCTCGGATGATGTAACCTACGTGTTGCTAAAGGGATTTCCCACGGTCTAAATGAAAGTGTGGAACTCATTCAGTTGAGTTTAGCAAATTCATTCGGACTAAGTGAATCCGGTAAAAATAACGATGCCGGAAGGATGGAACCGTGGGATCTTAACCGGTGTTGTTATAATCAACTTTAAGATTTGTTTTAATTAAAACATAAAAACACTTGGAAATTGAGAATTTCTCTAAACTAAAACACTTCTCTTATCTCCTGATTTATGACTTCTAAAACTAAACCTCTGCAACAACAAGGAGCTCGGAGCATGGTGGGCAGCACGGCCATCGTCATCAGCAAAACCTGAGTCTACTTCAGCAAAACTTTCTTAGAATTAAATGACCAAGCCATAGGACTTCGAGGTAGTTTGCCTATTGCAACATAAATCCTCAACCTCTTCATTAGGCATTTGCATGATCATGTCATGTAAATTAAGCCCTAACCGGTCTTAGGACTCTGAGGTAGTCGTTCGGTACGACATAAACCCTCATATCTTTAAGGCTATTTGTATGATTGTCTCATACGAATATAAGTCCAAATTAATTAAAATTGGCAAGATCAAAACATTAAACAAACATTAGGACCTTCCTAAATCCAAGCCAAACAATAGGATAGTTGGGAAATTACCGAAGTTTGCTTAGAATCTGTGATTTCTCCTACCTTTCTTCCTTTGAATTCCCAAAACAAAATGTTCCAAACTTGATCCATTCCCTATTGAAATTCCAAAACTCAATTCTTTGAAAACTTAAACTTTAAAATTCTTGAGAGCAGAACTACTGATTATTATCGAGAGTTTTCTTAGGTGATTCCCGTCACTTAAGATGTAATTAACTATAGGGGCTTGCCTTATAGGGAATTTTAAAGAACCCATGTAATATAAACCCTGTTTAATGCTTTCATATTAAGCAGGGGAATTTGTCGGCTTATAAAATTGGTCCGCAGACCAAATGGATGTCACAAATCTTCTAGTTTATTTAATCGAGTCCCATCATCAAGTAGTGTGTCTATTCTTCGGGATAGATACACGGTTTGTGGTGCGGTCCTCGTTTATGTAAACTA
The DNA here is from genome assembly GCA_022702705.1 of Papilionanthe hookeriana x Papilionanthe teres. Taxonomy (NCBI): domain Eukaryota; kingdom Viridiplantae; phylum Streptophyta; class Magnoliopsida; order Asparagales; family Orchidaceae; genus Papilionanthe; species Papilionanthe hookeriana x Papilionanthe teres. The sequence goes on from CM040427.1 coordinate 5,238,957, forward strand.
TTCGGGATGTGAGATCAGTTTGATTTCATATCTTAAAACTTTCAAACTTAAAATTATTTTCAAAATCAAATACTACTTTTTAAATTATTTATTTAAATTAAATTAAAAATTCGCCGATAATTTCTGTTAGGCGACCCCCCTTTTTCAAAAGACATAACCTAAAAATAATTCCGACAAACCATCGTTATGAAATTCCTTAACCTCCATACTCTCGATCTTTTGAGGATGGATCAGAGTTAAGGTCATGGCTTGAACATAATGGTTAATCCATCGTACATTAACTCATATTCATTCATTTCTGTATCATCCAAAGAGATCTCGAACTGAGGCTTGTTGTGACTTATCATTATTTCTATTTTGATTTCATCCTCTTCAGAGCTTCTTTCTATGTCGATGCTGATCCTTAGCTTCGTTCGTTCATTAGTCTGGTGAGTTCTCCCTCTCCCACATCCCCAACCTCGACCTCGGATGCGTGGCCTAAAAAAATCTCCATCAACTAGTTACGAAAAAGTGGTGGGTGATCCCAGGTATTTATGCTTACGTTTTTATACTTTATATTTCCTTTCAATTTTATCTCTTTCTTTACAACGACGCTAAAAAATTGATGCCGATACAAATGAGAGTTTAATTGATATCTTTAAAGGGATTCTAAGCAAGTATACGTTTCATTATCAAGTAATATAAAGCTTTCTGATTAAGCCCCGAATATGGATCCCTTAGAGATCATGGTTAATCACAGCGGCTTTCAAGTGAAGTTCTAGTCTACAATAACACGTCCTAGCTTGGAAAGTCGATAAAAGTTTGGTTTTAATAAAATCCTACAATTATTACTACAATACTACTTCTAAACTAAAACAATTAGTGAAAATCAGAAAAGTGGAGTTTAATATATTAAAAGTATTCTTCCTCATGCAATGAAATTAAAGACATGTGTTAAAGTAAAACAAGTAGCGAGAGAGATTGTGACAAATAGGAGCAATTATATTCTTTACCCTTAGTTCTGTAAAGAACATAGGATAATTTAATGATTTGAAATTCTGTAGATGGGTTAGGTAGGGAAGATACTAGCTCTCACTCTAGAGTTACCTCTTCTCCCTCCACGTGGGGGCTAACATCTCATAACAAAACTTTTCACATCAAACCAAATTAGGGGCTTTACTTTGTCATCCTAAAGTCCTCTAATTCTACACCTCTTAAACATGCATATCTCCCTATTTATTTGCACTCAATTATATGAAATACATTCTCACCCATATAATCTCATGTGATTCTTACCAATAGTTGATTGAGACAATACCGCATTAGTTTTTACATGTTTTCACAACAGATTTAAAAAATCATCACAATATATTCTCACTCTACTCAATTCTATATCTTACACATGCATACTAATTCATTGTAAGAGGAAAGAGTAAAGAAAACTACTCAGTACACATGAAGAAATAACAAGAACTTTTCATTGCACAAGTCTTTAAAACTACACAAACAAACTATTAAATCTAAATCAAAATACAATGAAAATACTTATCTTTGATGAAATAAAACTCTCTTTGTATAGCAAAAGCAATCTCCTTGCAACCCTCTCCAAAAATAAAGAGAAAAGAAAAGAAGAAATTCTCACACTCTCTCTCTCTCTCTCTCTCTCTCTCTCTCTCTCTCTCTCTCCTTGTCGCCCCACTTGGGGCTCATGCCCAAGTGATCTTCTTTTCCTCCAAGTCTTCTTCTCTTCTAATCCTTCTAAATCTTCTTCCTCTCAAGAGTCAAGAGATTTCAAGGGAGTTCTTAAAATATATCAAATCCATATTTATAATATCCCAAGAGATGCTTAAGTGTCTGTTCAAAATAGTCCAGGTTTAATGAATCTTCCAAAGGGCGCCTTAAGTGCCTCTTCAATTCAAAAGGCACATCTCTTCAAAAATAACTCCTCATAACTGCCCCAACCCTTCTAGAAAGTCCATTTTATCATTTCCAATGAATGCCCCTCGAAATAAGCTTCACAACGTGATCTAACTAAAAAATACCCATTTTTATGCCTTATTTATGATTCAATTCTTAAGGATATTATGCTTTAATGAAAGGTATTTTCATGTTTTTGGAAGTCGATGATTAAAAAGAGTCCAAGAAGGAAAAAGAAGCAAAAATGGAGCTTATGGAGCAATTTTTGGAATTATTGGCCAAGAACCTAGGCGCCAGAGTCCGGCACCTAAGCGCCAGTTCGATACAGATGCTGTCAATTTTTTTTTATGACTTTGGGCAGTTATTTTTATCGTGTTAAGCGGTTATTGGAGCTTCTAGAATACTGAAAGTTACTCCTAATATATAGTACATGTGATACAATGTATTTAGACATAAGGAAACGATCTGGATTGCGAAGAGGTGCAACCTAAAGTGAAGAGGTGCGAACGACCTGGTCACGGAGTCCGGTGCCTAGGCGCCAGATCCCGGCGTCTAGGCGCGACAGTTACCTTCTAGAAGATACATTAAATTTGGACGAATTTTGAAGAGGTGCCTTAAGCAACCCCTAGTCAAATTCAGAGCTCTATAAATAGGAGCCCATTCTACAGAGAAAATCACACCAAAACCCCCCCTCTTAGTACACATACCCATTTTAGCCTATTTTAGTCTCTTCCATACTTAGGGTGCCACTTTATTTTGTATCTAGTGAGTTTATTTTGACTGTTTATCGTTTGTAATGGTATTAGAGTCTTTCATCATTGCGTTGGAGTCAGTAGAAGTCAGCGAAGCTCTTGAAGGAACACTTAAGATAAGTACTTGTACTTTTGTTCAAAGTTTTATAAATATATTATGTTGTGTTATTTTAATGAGTTCTGAGTAGTTAGTTATCTTTCTCTTTTCAACAAAGAAAAGATTATAAATTAATTAAATTTCATAGGAGAATTAAATATAAAATATTTTAAAATATTGTGATGATATTAATACCTGATCTTAGTTTACTTTTTAAATTGACCATTTAATTTGTTAAAACCTGTTGAAGAATTTTGAGACCTATCCGGAGATAAATTCTTAACTAGTAGATATCACATGAATCCTTAGGTAATGGCAGGCTATACACAGATTGTTTAAGGTGAAGTGCAAAAAAATAGGAAGATATTATTTATTGGGCATAAAATTAATTAGTTTTTAGAGTGACAGACTAAATTCTAATAATTTGGTTTATAGAAAGGTAACGGGTCACTGGTAGGGCCGATCATAGCCACCCTTGGACATCTAATAGTGTGAGCCTAGATTAACGCATTCTACTAAAAACACATCCTGAGCCTAACTATAGATCAGTCAATGTTCTTTGCACTTGGACCAAAGGGTAAAAAATATGAATGCTTCTATTTGGCACAATACTATAATCTTAATTCCCTATAAAAGATAATTAATCTATAATTCTTGGATTAGTTGAAAAAGGAGAAAGTCATTTTTATAATTGCATTGAATTTTAATTACTGCTTACTTTACTTTCTTGCTTATTGTTTACTTTCTTTTAGTAAAAGTTATTAGGTAATTAAATTTGAAAATATATAAAAAAAAGGTATATATAATTTGCATAATAAAATTTCAAAATATTACTTTTATATTTTTACTTTTTATTTTTATTATCCCCGTGAGATTGATAACTACGACTCCACTAGAGCCCTATATTACTTGAACGATACGTATACTTGCGTTTAAAATTGTGACTTTTACAATAATTAAATCTAAAAAAATAATAAAAGTAAATCTCGCACATTAAGTTTTTGAAGCCATTTGTCAGGAATTAAATCTTCTAAAAAGTAGTATCAAATTCTTGTATTTTAAAGCATATTTAAAGTCGCATCGCATCAAGTTTTTAGCCGCTGTTGCCGGGGATAAGATAAAATAAAAAGTTAAAGCAAATGAATTAAAAAAATAAGTAAAAAGTAAAAAAACAACAAAAATATAAAAACAAAAAAAAATTATCTTTAAATTTTTATGCTTAGTTCTGGATCTAAAGGATTACTACCTTTTGATTCTGAATTAGAAAAAAACAATTAAAAGAATTACAAAAGAAAAACAAAATTCAAAACATAAAAAATGGCTAACTTACATAACAATAATCAAAATCCAATCGAAATTAATGAACAAAATATTTATAAACCATTAAGGGAATATGCAAACCCTACATCTGATGAACTTCATGTTAGTATTCAAATTCCAGCTGTAGATGCTAGTTCTTTTGAGCTTAAACCTTTTATTATTCAAATGGTTCAAAATAATCAATTTGGAGAAACACCTAATGAGGATCCAAATTTACACCTTGCTAGTTTTTTAGAACTTTGTGCTACCTTTAAATATAATAATGTTTCTGATGATGCAATTAAGCTTAGACTCTTTCCTCTTTCCTTAAAAGATAAAGCAAAGATGTGGCTTAATTTATTAGCAACTTGTTCTATTAAAACATGGGAAGATATGACACAAAAATTCCTTGCTAAATATTTTCCTCATTCTAAAACTGCTAAATTGAGAAATGATATTACTTCATTTACGCAATTTGATGGAGAAACAATTTATGAAGCTTGGGAAAGATTTATAGAACTACTAAGAAAATGTCCTCATCATGCTTTACCATATTGGTTAATCATTCAAACATTTTATAATGGACTTATTGGATCACTTAGATCAATTATTGATGCTACTGCTGGTGGTTCTTTAATGGCTAAGACATTTGGAGAAGCCTACACCTTAATTGAAGAAATGGCTAACAACAATTTTCAATGACCTTCTGAAAGTGTTAATCCTAAAAGAATGGCCAGTATTCATGATAATGAAGCCTTTGTTATTTTAGCTTCACAAGTGACTGCGATATATAAGAAATTAGAAAATTTTGCTATTAATATATCACAAGTGAATAATGAAAATGCTCCAAATTCTGATGATTCTCGAACAATGGAAACTTTGCAAACTATTGCTAGTAAAACTAATAATCCTTAATCTAATTATTATAATATTGGTTGGAAAAATCATCCTAATTTTAATTGAAGTAATGGAAATCAAACCAATCCAAATTAGAACAATCAAAGAAATTCAAACTATAGACCAACTTATCCTCCTGGTTATAACAATCAGAGAAAAAGTTGTTTGTAGAAGAATTGATCTTGCAACTTAGCAATTAGTTACAAAGTCAAAACACTGCTATTCGTAATATTGAGAATCAGATAGGTCAAATTGCTAATTTCATTAATTACAGAACTCAAGGAACACTGCCTAGCAATGTTGAAATTAATCCTAAAGGATCTGGAAAATAACTTGAACAAGCAAAAGCTGTACAACTTAGAAGTGGAAAGGAGTTAAAAGAGAAAACACAGAATGAGATTGAAAAAGAGAAAAAACGTTGAAGAGATTGAAAAACCTAAAGATACCCTTTCTCCACGTAAAGATCATACTGTTATACCTACTGAAGTGGAAGTTGAAAGACAACCACCACCTTTTCCTCAAAGACTTAAACAACAAAAGATTGACCATCAATTTTCTAAGTTATTTGAAATTTTTAAGAAACTTACCATCAACATTCCTTTTGCTGAAGCTTTGGAGCAAATGTCAAGCTATGCAAAATTTATGAATGATATTTTAAGTAAGAAGAGAAAATTTGAAGCTTATGAAACTGTTGCATTAAGTGAAGAATATAGTGCAATAATTCAGAAGAAATTACCTCAGAAACTTAAAGATCCTGGATGTTTCACTATACCATGTGCTATTGGAGAAAAATTTTGTGGAAAAGCCTTATGTGATTTAGGATCTAGTATTAATCTCATGCCATTTTCAATCTTTTGAAGGTTAGATTTAAGAGAGATCTCTCCTACAACTGTAACTTTTCAGTTAGCTAATCGATCAATCACTTATCCTAAAGGAGTTATAGAGGATGTTCTTGTTAAGGTAGATAAATTTATCTACCCTGTTGATTTCATTGTTCTAGATATGGAAGAAGATAAATAAATACCTATTATTTGAGGAAGACCTTTTTTGGCTACTGGTCGAGCTATGATTGATGTGCAAAAAGGAGAATTAATGATGAGAGTTATGATCAAGAGATAACATTCAATGTTCTGAAATCAATGAGGTATCTTGAAAAAGAAAAATGCTATCGGATGGTAATTTTTGATTATATGATTGAAAAGCATTACCAAGAAAGATGTAAGGTCATTTTTGATGATAAAGATAAAGAATCTATGTTATATGATGAGTTATTAAATGAAGAAAATTCATCTGATGAAGCTCATTATATTCATGAAAATTGGGAAATTTTAGACACAACTACAAATGAGATATTATTACTCTCAATTGAAAAAAGCCCCTGAACTGAAATTAAAAATGTTACCTGCACATTTAAAGTATGTATTTCTTGGAGATTCATTAACTTTACCTGTAATTATATCTTCAGAATTAAGTAAAGATCAAGAAGAAAAATTAATTAGAGTTCTGAAGAATTATAAGAAAGCTTTTGGTTGGACTATTGCAGATATAAAAGGAATAAGCCCTTCAATCTGTATGCATAGGATTTTAATGGAAGAAAATTGTAAACCCACTATTGAACCTCAAAGAAGATTAAATCCAATTATGAAAGAGGTTGTTAAGAAAGAAATTTTGAAATGGTTAGATGCTAGAATTATTTATCCTATTTCGGATAGCCAATGGGTAAGTCCTATTCATTTTGTTTCGAAGAAAGGAGGAGTAACTGTCATTGTTAATGAAAAAAATGAATTAATCCCAATAAGACAAGTTACTGGATGGCGAATTTGCATTGATTATCGAAAACTAACCAACACCACTAGAAAGTATCATTTTCCTTTACCTTTCTTGGATTAAATGTTGAATAAACTTGCTGGACACTCATATTTCTGTTTTCTGGATGGATATTCTGGTTATCATTAATTACCTGTTGCTCCTGAGGATAAAGAAAAGACAACATTTACTAGTCCTTATGGAACATTTACCTTTAGAAGAATGCCTTTCGGTTTATGCAATACACCTGCAACTTTTCAAAGATGTATGATGTCAATATTCTGTGATTTGATTGATAAAGGAATTGAAGTATTCATGGACGATTTTTCAGTTTTTGGAACTTCTTTTGAATCTTTCTTGGAAATTATAATAAAAATTTTGAAGAGATGTGAAGAAACAAATTTAGTTCTAAACTGAGAAAAATGTCAATTTATGGTCACAGAAGGTATTGTACTCGAAAATAAAGTTTCACAAATAGGGATGGAAGTTGATCAAGAAAAAGTGAAAATTATTGCTGAACTGCAACCACCTACTACCGTTACTGATGTAAGAAGTTTTTTTGGTCATGCTGGATTTTATAGGAGATATATAAAGGATTTTTCTAAAATTGCTAAACCTCTTTGGTATTTATTGGAAAAAGAAGCTAAATTTGAATTTAATGAAGATTTTCTGAATGCATTCAATATTCTGAAAGAAAAGTTAATCACTGAACTTGTCATTGTTGCACCTAATTGGAATAAAACTTTTGAATTAATGTGTGAAGCAAGTGATTATGCAATCAGAGCTGTATTAGAAAAAAAATATGAGAAAATTTTCAAAGTTATATACTATGCTAGCAAAACTCTTAATGAATCTCAAATAAATTACATTACTACTGAAAAAGAGCTGTTAGAAATAGTATATACCTTTGATAAATTTAGACCATATCTTCTTGGAAGAAAATGTTTCATACATACTGATCATTCTGCTATTAAGTATTTAAAATCTAAAAAGGATGCTAAACCTAGATTGATCAAATGGATTTTACTTTTGCAAGAATTTAATTTTGAAATTATGAACAGAAGAGGGTCTGACAACCAAATTGCTGATCGTTTATTAAGAATCGAAAAAATAATGAGAAGATTTATTTAGAAAATATAAATGAGAAATTCCCGGATGAGCAATTATATGTCATTCAAGGATTACAAATGCAGTGGTATGCAGATATAGTTAACTATTAGGTTAGCAATATTTTACCATATGGGATGAATAGTAAATATATTAAGAAATTCAAGAATGATTGTAAATCATATATTTAGGAAGATCCTTATTTAAAATAAGAAGAGATCCTGTTATTTGAAGTTGTGTACCTTATGAATAAAATTTTGCTATTATTTAAAAATGTCACGATTCTGAATTTCGAGGACACTTTGGAGTGGATAAAACTGCATTTCAAATTTTAAATTCTAGATTTTATTGACCTAGTTTATTTAAAGATGTTGAACATTATGTGAAAACTTGTGATCGATGTCAAAGAATGGGAAATATATCCAGAAAAGATGAAATGCCTCTAAACTTTATACTAGAAATCAAAATTTTTGATGTATGGGGTTTAGAATTTATGGGAACTTTCGTACCGTCATCTGGAAAGATTTATATTTTATTAACAATTGATTATGTTTCAAAGTGGATCAAAGCTGTAGCTTTATCGAACTGTGATTCCAAAAGTTTTTCGAAATTTTTAAAGAAAATGATTTTTAAAAGATTTGGAATGCCAAGGATAATTATCACAGATGGGGGAAGTCATTTTTAGAAATATAAGAATTTAATCATTGCTGGAAAAATTCAGAATTAAGCATAGAATTGCAACTGCTTATCATCCTCAAATAAGTGGAATGACTGAAGTATCAAACAGAGAAATTAAAAGAATATTGGAAAAGACTGTTAATCCTAAAAGAACTGATTGGGTTGATAGACTTGATTCTGTATTATGGGCTTATAGAACAACTTATAAGACACCTATCGGAATGTCACTTTATCAGTTAATTTATGGTAAACATTGTCACTTACCTGTTGAACTTGAGCATAAAGCTTATTGGGCGATAAAGGAGTTCAATTATAATTTGAATACTGTGAGGAGAAAAATGATTATTACAACTGAATGAAATGGAAGAGATAAGAAATGAGTCTTATGAAAATGCAAGAATTTATAAGGAAAGAATGAAGAAATTACATGACAAAATGATTTCAAGGATAATATTTGAACCTGAACAAGAAGTATTATTATTCAATGCTCGTTTAAAACTTTTCCCTGAAAAATTAAAATCTAAATGGATGGGACCATTTATAATTGAGAAAGTATACCCTTATGGAGCTGTGAATATTAAAGATCCCAAAACTGGAAAAGTATTTAAAGTTAACAAATTAAGACTGAAGCCTTATATGGGAAAAATGAAATTAAATTACAAAGAGGCTTATGAGCTGAGTCTACCCGATTAATTTAATTAATTAGGTCGGGCTGACGACGTTAAAGCAAGCGCTTTGTGGGAGGCAACCCATATTTATTAGTTTGAGTTTAATTATCGCTGTAAGGTTATGCCTTGGTCTTAACTAAATTTTATGTAACTTCTAGAAATAAATAGCTAACAAGTCTGTATTGTCTTAAGCTAAAACATTTTCTTGAAGTATATAGAAGTTGGACTTGGACCACTCCATGTCAAATGTGAGTAAAAAGGAGATTAAGTGAACCTTCGTTTGTGATTGTTTGTGATTTGAATTTTTCGTAATTGTGTTTGTGTGTTGATCATATTCGTTTATTAGACCTATTTTTACCATCGAAACTTTGTAAAATTTGACGATAGGCGAATCAAAGTCGATCGAGGTTCCGGCGCCTAGGCGTTAAAAGAGGGCACCTAAGCGCCAGAATAACTGGCATATCGATGATTCAGCGCCTAGGCGCCAGATTCTGGCTCCTAAGTGCCGCGGTTACTGATCGTGGAAAAACTGAATTTCTTCAGTTTTTCATACGAAATCTCTTTATTATAGCATATTTTTCATCCCCAATCCCATAGACACACTAATTTCGACCAGAGCAATTCATTTTGAAGGAGTTCGGAAGGATTTTGAGGCCATGGATAGAGGAAATCATGGAAATGAGGTAAGAGACAAATCTCTTAAAGATCCTCAGCCTTATTTTAATGGTTTTATTGCTGTTAGTTTGGAGAAGATGTTTAGTTGAATGGATAAGATTGAAGCAGAACTTCAAAGTGTTGGTAATCATCTCCATGAGATGTATCACCAATACGAACATTTGGAATGGCAAACCAAACTTCAATCTAATCACATGGCTGCCTATCAAGATGCTTAAGTAGAAATGTACGCGAAGAACAAGTGGATTGATGAAAAGACGACTTTGGAATTTTCAAGGGCGTTGGTGTTCTATCTCTTCGGTCCTAGCAAACTTCATTGCGAAAGAGATGGAAATTGAAGATTGGTGTTAAATAGATTCTATATGTGTTTTAGGTGTGATTGAGTCTTGTTTTGGTATTTTAAATATCTAATGTGTGTATTTGCTTAATTTATTCAATGTGTGTTGTTGGATTTGAATATTTGTTTATTTGATTGTTTGTGTTATTTATAAAATGATGAACCTTGATACAAGTCTTGTACTGATGATTGTTAATTTTGGAATGGATATTAGGATTTTGAAGTGAAGAATTTGAATACATTTATGTGGATCTATGCTATCATTTTAAATTGATTGAGAAAATATTTTGAGGATATAAAATGGATAAGTACTCTCATAAGAGTAATTAGGAGTCAAATTTGATATGATTTGGTGGAAAATATTTAATTTAAATCGAATTTTTGGAAAGGCGAGTCTAGCGCCTAGGCGCCAGAATTCGGCGCCTAGGTGCCAGAATTCGGCGCCTAGGCGCCGGTTTGGCCTGAACCTGAAAACTCATCTTCTTAAACCCCCACGCCATTTTTGACGCCAAAGCTTCCTTCTCCACAGTATTTTCGTGAAAATACCACCTAGAGATCCCTTTTAGAGCCGAATTTTCAAGTTTTTGGGCTTGAAATCACCCGATTTCTTCATCTCGAGGTCAGATCTACATTCTAAACTCATTATTTTTTATTTTTACCATGGATTTTGCTCTCATCTAGAAAAACTAAAATTTTGAGAAAAATTTTGATTTTTTATGATCAAATCCATGGGTGTTTAAGCTATTTCAAGTTTGAAAAGCTTAAATTAGTTTATTTTCATAGATCCATTGAATTTATTTCACATTTTTCTTTCACGTTCAGATGGCACCCAAATCTAAGAGAGGAAAAGAACTAGAAAAATTTTATCATTGCAAGTTCGTCACTGTTGCTGCACACTTCCGATATAATGATTTTGCTACTACTCGGAAGTTTATCTCAGAGCGAAGTTTCTATAATCCTGGAGGAAGAATTGAGGAGACAATCGTTGCACTCAACTGACAATGATTTTGCTATTTCACTGCTGTTGCCGTTATCCCAGTGGTTAGAGAATTTTATGCTAATTTCGTAGATACGGAGGAAGATTCGAGGTGTTAGAGTAGGATTCACTCCTGAACACATCAACATTTTCTATGGCCTGCAGCCAAAAATTGAGTGTTATTACTCAGGTTTATCTCCATCTGAGGAAGATTTGGAGATGATCATTGCCTACTCGACCGATAAGTATCGAAGCCCGGAAGACTCGGAATGGAAAAAGGGTAAATTTTTCATCTTCTAAGCTTAATGGTGTTTCCAAGGCACGACACTACTTTATTTCTGCTCGTCTCCTTCCATCTAATCATCTGAGTGAAGTTACCAGAGACAGAGGTATTCTAAACTACTGCATTCAAGAGAGGAAGTCTATTGTGTCGGCCGCTTAAGAGGAGAAGGCTTGAGGATTTAATTTAATTTATATATATGTATTGATTTTTGAAAATAAAATTTTAAGTTTTAAAATATGAGAATGAGAAAGGACGGATCTCATTCGTTAAGTAGTTTGGATGAACGAGCGTAACATTGCGAGTAACACATCTATTCCGAAGAATAGACACCCTACTTGACAATATCGCTTGATCAAATAAACCACAAAATTTATGACATCCGTTCCGGTCTGCGAACCTTTATGTGGACCGACAAATTCCCCTATTTAATACAAAAGAATTAAATAGGATTTATATTATCTGGGGTCTTTAAAACTCCCTATAGAGGCAAGCCCCTATAGTTAATTACCCCTCAAATGACCGAAGTCACCTGAGAGAACTCTCGATTTAGATCTCGGGTTTCTATCTTCACGAAGTCAAGAGGTAGGGTTTTCAACGAAATTTGGTAGTAGGAAATCCAATAGGTGAAAGGCGCAAGGAGGAACAGTTATTTCTGGGGTCAAAGGAAAGAAGGGTAGGGGATGTCACAGATCTCGAGGAGGACCTCGAGGACGTCCCAGACTATCCTATGGTTGGGCTTTAAATTTTGGAAAGGGATTTATTTTAATTTCAATCTTGCAAATTAATTATAGGAATTACGTTTGCATAATGTCCTGATTATGCAAACTACCTGAAAGATAGGAGGGCTTACGTCGTATCAGACGACAACCTCGGAAACCTAAGCGAGTTAGGGCTTATATCGCACAGGAGGGCTGTGCAAAGGCCTAAAAGAAAAGGTGAGGGTTTATGTCGCGCTAGGCGAACTACCTCGAAGTCCTAGGGCTTGTTATTTAAACTAAAGAATGGTTTTGCTGATGTCGACACAGGTTTTGCTGAAGAAGATGGCCGTGCTGCCCACCGTGCTCCAAGCTCCACGTCGTAGCAAGGATCGCAGTTTAGGTTTAGAGTCTTAAATTAAAGTGAGCATGCAAGTCGTTTATTTCATTTTATTATCATTTTTATTGCAACAGTGAGTGTGTGCAACAGTGACAGGTGTAGCAAAAGAAAACAGTAGACAGGAGCATGCTATAGCAAACTAAACAGTGAACATGCTATACTAAACAGGAGATATGCTAAAATAACATGCTAAGCAGGAAAAAGTACGGGAAAGATAAAACATGCTAAGCAAGTATGTATACTGGAAGTAAGCAGGCTAGACTAGCAGGAGTATATGCTGAAAAGTAAAGCATGCATAACAGTAAAGAAAGTAAAGACTGTGTCACAGGAGTACCGTATGCTTTGCTCATCCGCGACACACTGTTACCTGTTTATTATTATTTTCATATTTTTCTTATTTCCTGCAGAAGAGTTATTAGCGCAGAAAAAAGCAAGAGTACAAGTAGTGGGCAAGAACCTAGCTCAACAGGAGTACTACGGTACGTACGAAAGGAGCAAAGTACGAAAACCCAACGGTAAAACAAAAGAAAGACGACAGGAGAGCGAATAAAAATCGTGAAAGCATGCCAGAAAATCGAGAAAGAAAGAAAAAAAAATGTCCGTAGAAAACTCCGAGAAAAGTCACGAACGAAAAGCAAAACAAAAGTCGCAGAAAACCGCAAAGAACACCAGAAGAAACTCACAGATGGCCCGCTAAACTCACGGAAAATCGTAAGAAAGCCATGGGGCATCTGGAAAGAAAGACCTGTAAGCACGGTGGTGTTTCGGACTTAGAGCTGTGCTAATATCCGGACATGAGTGCTGACTACTAGACCAACTTACTGCAGAAGGCAGACCTAATCCGACTCGAATAGCCAACCGTAGACCTTTATAAATTTTCATACATTTCATTTTTGGTTTACATGCAAGTGAAAAGCCGTAGGTAAGTAGGCTGTGTAGTAGTGGAGGTAGTTTTTATATTTTTCAAACATATGTATCTTTTTGTTTTAAAATACTTTTTAGTCCACAGGTTGACTACCCTAATAGGACTAGGACTAAGAACATCCTTAGACTGTCGGCAGTAGAAACCCCAAGGACGAGCGAACGGTTCTGTGGTTCCTGCTCTACTCTCTACAGAGTCTCTGAGTCAGGCGGCCCCATTCTATGATTCTCGTAGTTTTTCTTTTTGCAGTCTCATCAGTGTCCCCACCGCACTTACAGCCTTGCTTGATGGCCCCACATATAACCCAAGGGGGTTCTATGTGCACACCTACACGTCCCCTGTAGGTGTGTGCTTTGAGCCAAGAAACAAGGTGAAAACTAGGGACGAGAGGTCAAGGGAAGAAAGAGGGAAAGTGGTTCACCTAACACAAATTCGTAAAAGAGGTGAACCGATTTCCAATGATCAAAGGTAAGTAAATCACCCTACACTTCCCGACCGTCCTCACATATCCTAGAAAAAGGACCTAAAGGCACCACGACGCTCTCGAAGAGGATGAGGACTAGACCCCTAGGGAACACACCCCTTTCCCCGAACGACAGCTGTAAAAGCATGACAAACAGACAAAGACACTGACCAAGTCCTGGACTCTGGACCACTGCTCGGGATTCCTTCAAACTCCAAGTTCCCACATTGATTTTTTTTAATTCCTGAAACACAAACTCCCCCGGTACGTTCTCCTACGGGCTCGGGACTCAAGCTATAGCAATAGGAGAATCAATAATCTTTTAATATGTAAGAAAGAGAATGGACAAGCCATAAGCCACCAAACTAGCATCAATTCCTTCAAATAAAACCTCCAAGACATATTTCAAATATCGTGCTCAATTTATTCCCCACATGTAAGCTAGGAAGCTCTTCCAAATTTCATTAAATCAATTTCATAGACAAGAGCAAAGCCACCATCACAATAATCATCCCAATAAGGCTCTCATCCAGGGCTAAAAAAGGAGCAAAGGCTCACGGCTTAAGCTATAACAAAGGGGCAGCAAGAGGTAAAGCCCTGACAATCCATATCACCACAATGAGGCTCACGACCAAGCCCCAACAAACTATCCATACTAATTCAAATTCATTTCAAATACATAGGAATAAATCCATTAGATAACTAAAGAGTTCAGCCCACCTATAGCTTAAAAAAAAAGCACAAACCGAGCCCAGTAAAGACCCAAACCCGAGCTGTTCAAAGGCTGCACAAGGCGAAGCTGCAGGAACAGCAGGAACCAAAACCGAGCCCCCCTCATAGTGCAGTGGGAGCAGCTGCAAAGGCAGTAAAAACATAAACAAAATCGAGGCCCTTCTTAGTGCAATGGGGCTAGCTGCGAAGGAGCAGAAAACAAAACAAAACCGAGCCCCCCTCTTAGTGCAATGGGGATAGCTACCAAGCAGCAGAAAACAAAACAAAACCGAGCCCCCTCTTAGTGCAATGGGGCTAGCTGCCAAGCAGCAGAAAACAAAACAAAACCGAAACAGTCCCCAAATCAGATGCTAAAGGGGACAACCAACATTAGTTTGAAAACAGAGAAATAAAAGACTCCCAAACAGGTGCAAAGGAGTAACCACCATAGGCTAAAAACGAGAGAAATAAAAGGCTCCCAAACAAAAGTAAAGGAGCAGCCACCATAGTGCTAAAACAGAGAAATAAAAGGCTCCCAAACAGGTGCAAAGGAGCAGCCACCAAAACATCAGAAACAAGTTCTCGGGTAAGGGGCCAAAACAAGCAAACCGAAACTTCAAAAAGCCCCCAAAATCCGACTCAATGTAAGGATGAATCCAAGCTACTAAATTAAGCATGAGGCTAGAACAAACACCTCCATATATTCAACATAGCAATGTATAGAGCCACTATACACTTAACATGAAAACAAACATGGGGCTTCCCAAATTAAATTAAAGCTTCTCCCTATTTGACAAAGTAAAGCTACAAGGAGAAAAAGCTGAGCCCCACATGCATATGAAAGAAACAAAAAGGCTCCTCTATATTTCATAAAAAAAAGAGTGAGTGAAGAGCCCTATTCGAAACACTTGCAAGAGGAGCTAATAATTTGCCATCAAAACCAAACCTACTACATGCTCATATTTCCATTTTTTAACATGCTTGAGTAATAAAATGCCCCCCAACTCTTAATACCACAATCATACTAGCATGCCACTAGAGATAGGGAGCAAGAAACCACTACTTAAGCAAATAAATAACACATTCCATGGCATACAAATGCTCAGCCGAAACAACAAGCAGGGAGAACCAAGCCAACTGCAGAAACCGCAACCACTACTCGCAAAACCAAGAAGAATAGAGGTAGGAGAAAAGGTTACCAGCTAGTGTAGAGCACACAAGGAAAGTAAGAAGTTCAAGGTCCAGTCCAGCAGCACTTCTCCTCCTCAACAGTGAAACAAACAAACCAAGAGTCGAGTATGACAACAGAGAAGCCGAGAAAAACAACAACACTCCAAGCTACGGGCACTCAAAATCGGGAGGAGAGTAAGAGAGGGGAGTGCTCAAATCTAGGGTATCCAACCTCAGGCCCTCCCCAAATAGGGTTTTAAATAGCAGAAGAAGGAGGAGGGGCCAGCTAGAATCATCCAAAACCAACCAAACTCACCCACACGTTCTCCCGGAACCAACGGTCAAAGGGGGCGGGTCCTACCTTTTTCCAGAACCCACACACAGGAGAAACCTCGAGAGAGTAGAGAAGAGAAGAAGGAAGGAGTCGTTGGGAAGGGAAGAAGTTCTCCCAAAGTGTGTCAAGCCATAGGTGCCGGAGCCCCCTAAGCACCGATGAGGAAAATTCAACGCGTCGAGAAGGAGTAGCTCGGGCAGAGGCGCGTGGAACGTCCCCTCCCATGGCGTGAAGGGGAGAAGGGTTCGTACAGCGGGACGAGTCTAGGCTAGGAGAAGAAGCCCAGTCGAAGCAGGCTAGGGCAGAGACGCATGAACCCGCAGGAAAGAGAAGAAGAAGGCGCGGGTCGGACCAAATCGTGAGTAGGATTTAGGATAGATTAAATAGGGTTTAAAAGAAAAAATATATTATTAATTTTGTTAAAAAACACGCCCAAAATCGTAATTTCTGCTCCAGCAAGCGATCGTTGCAAATCAAATATCAATTTAAGGCAAAAACGACATTCCAGATGCAACGACGCAGTCCGTTTCGTCATCTGAGGTTGCCTGGACAACCTCATCGATGGTCGAGTCGAAAGCGCGTCAAATTCGGCATTTTCTGAAATTCTGACTCGACGTCGATCGTCCCGGCGTTCTGGCTTCAATCTTGATCCGTTGCGAGGTGGTTGAAAGCGCCGAGGCCGTGGCTCGAGGAATTTGTGCTCGGTGGTGCGGAAAATGTGCACGAGGCTATCCTAAGGTCCAGTGGTCCTATAGGAACTTAATTTGGTGTCCTAACGCCAATTCCAACCTACCTGCTGTAAGCTAGAGGTCAGGAATTTCGTCCGGGATTCCAAAAGAGTGTCGAAGTGGTTTCGAGCATTCTAAAATGAGGTAGGTCCATTGCTAAGAATCTAAGATCGTCGGGGAAGCTCCTAAAGCTAGAACCCTAAATCCTAGGAGGAAAGCTAAACCTCGACAAAAGTGAGGTCAACAAATGGACCCCCAATAGGTGTGGTGTGCTAACCAAGCGCACCGCGCGTATTGGCATTGACGGAAGAGATCAACAGAACCAAAACAGATGTCCAAGTGACAAACTTAGGACGAAGTGTAAGAAATTTTCACTGGGGAGTATCAGGTAAATCTCTAAGACTGAAGATTCCAGAACTCTCGCTGGGGAAAAAGGTGGTGAATTTCAGATCACAAGATTTTAAGAGATTGGATCTTAGATTCGTTTCATTTTTTATTTCTGTCTCAAGTTTTAATTTTGAGTTTGAATTTCGATTCGAGTTTCAACTTGATTTTATGTGGAGAAAAGAGAAGGGCTAAGGTCTACCCGAATGCATTTGTATGCTGAGAAGGAAGTAGGACTGAACCTATTCCGAATGCTGAGAAAGGATAGGACAAAGCCTATCCGAAATGCAGAGTGTTTTAATTTCAATTTCTTGCTGAGAGGGTCAAATTTGTGATTGCTGAGAAAGGAGTAGGACTGTGCCTATCCCGAGTGCTGAGAATTGCTGAGAAGGGGTAGGGCGTGCTCTATCCCGAATGCCGAGATTTGCCGAGATGGGAGTAGGGCGAAAGCCTATCCCATTATCGAGAAAGGAGTAGGACCGTGCCTATCCCGAGTGCCGAGAATTCGTCGAGAAGGGGGTAGGCGTAGGCTCTATCCCGAATGCCGAGACTTCGCCGAGATGGGAGTAGGCGAAAGCCTATCCCGATCGTCGAGATCGCCGAGACGGGAGTAGGGCGGAAGCCTATCCCGATATCGAGATGGGAGTAGGGCGGAAGCCTATCCCGATCGCGAGATGGGAGTAGGGCGGAAGCCTATCCCGATTGCCGAGATTCCGTTTATGCGAGTGGTTGTGAAAGATTTTGTTGATATTTGGGAATGCGAGTTTTATGAATGCGTAGACCGAACATATTGTAAAGTGCGAGAGAATGTTCGTAGGAGTTCATGTGGATTTGAAGTTCTTTTTAATGTTTGGATTTTTATGAAGGAGAGTTTCTTATTTATTCTCCTTTTCTTTTCGTTCTTTGTTCGAAGTTCATTTAACTTTAATGGTGTTCCCCAATCAATTTGCACAAAAAGAGGTGAAGGCAAAATGTGACATGGTCACTTTCATTCCAATATTGTTGAAGATACATCATACAACTCGATCTGAAATATTTCTCATACAATCCATGACTCAAAACGGACTATGTATGATTCTTGTTGATCCATCCAAAAAGTATCTATTAAATCCATGTCTGAATAATGAAATACACGGTCAGTAACATCACCTTCCAAGCCATCCTTGGCAAGAATGCCACATGGATGTGCATTGGTGGTGTGCTATTTCCTGTGTAACTCACAGCTCGTAGGGCCGGAGACTCTCCAATTCTGGATCTGGCTGGAAGTGGTATGGTGCCTTTCTGTCGTCCATCCTTCTAAAAGTGACAGAGATTCGCTCCACTAGTACTTCCGGTATGCAATGCTTTGCGACGTCTACTCCATTTCCTTGTAATATCATGACGGAACCTACCGGCAGTGGTATCTCCACCGGCCCTTAGAACTTACCCGGGCCTGCTATCCGGAGGTCAGATCCGAACATGATATTGCATTGGTTGACGAACGAAACTGTGCAAAAAGGTATGACGAAGTCGTGGTGGTCTATGTGTGGAGGTATGCGGTCACCCTTCGATAAATGTCGATGATGCAACTCGTTGGGTATACGAGTCTGCGGCAGCATCCTCCACGTTATCATTCTTTTCACCATTCTTTTAATTATTCTCGGCATTAGATCAACCTCACCGTGACGGAGTATCCCTGGTGGATTTCCTTTTATGTCCTTTGCAAAGTTATAGCAACATCCGCATTGTATTGTGACTCTTCCTTTCCCTGGCATCCATTTCCGGGGTTCCGAATAAGTCTTTTCTCTCAGAAGACCTGCTCGACCCATCTTCTGAAGTTCTAAAATGCAATCCACTATCTGCTGTTGCTCGTATTCTGAGAATACACCTGTGTGTAACTCGAGGCCTTCCAGAATGTTGATTCTTTTGCCCCTAATCCTCTCAAAGTATTCGAAGGTTTTCTTCTCAACATTTTGCATTCTTTCCAGTTCATATTCTGGGATGATCTGTAAGTGACGAGGCCTAGTAACGTACTGCGGGATGTATGGCTCAATCCCGTCACGTTCTCCTGCATATCTTGGCTCCTCGGGGATTGTCTCTTTCGGGACATCCTCCGGGGTTGCTTTCGCTACAAGGTTTCTTACCACTGATGGTTCTGTCTGGCGTCGTGGTAATCTCTCTGCCTCTGGTCTTCCTAGAGTTTCGTTTATCCTTTCTGTTGTTCTTGAAACTTGTTCTCTCTTTTCGGGTTCCTGATGAACCAGCATCTTTGAGATGTGTGTGTTGGCGATGGTGGCTGTTTCCTCGTGTTGATCTGCTGCTAGTTTAGTTAACATCTTGCGGATACGGCGATTTTTATTCCTTCTTTGAGTGGCAGTGAGTGTAGCTCTCCTCACTTCTTGAATTTCTGCGGGCGCGGCGCTGACGAGCCTGCCCTCTGCTATGGCAACTACTGACTTGATTTTCTTGCTTTCCTCGGTGTTTGTCTTTCTTTTCTTGTTGTTGGATTGGTGGCTTGGGCCACCCATATTCATCACTGTCTGGCTATGAAGCCCTTCTCGGTCCACAGGGACCCAATCATTTTCTTCATACTGTAGGCTGACTGGTATGAAGTCAGAATCAATCTCTATCACTACTCCATCCTTCACCCTCTTTTCGTCGAGTGCGAGACTCACGCCATTTTTAAAGTTTAGGACCAACCGCCCGTTCGACATTTCCCTGCAAAGAAGACAAGGAAAGGATCAGGGGCTGTACTAAGAACAAGAACATTAAGAAAGTATTTATCACTAAAGATTCTTATTCACTTACTCTAATTTTAATTTTTAAGGAAAGTAGGAAAAGATGAAGAAAGATCAGGAACAAGATTTAATTTGAAAAGAAGGGTAAAACTTTATTATTATGATTTTCACATATTTTATTTTTAGCACATTTATTTTTTATCCATTTTTTATGTTTTTGGGTTCGGACCTTGTCACAAAGTGATTACTTTACCCTTGTTTCTGGGGATAAGGCTCTATTTTAGAAGCCACCCTTCGAAACATCAGGTTGCGTAATACTTCTTCAAATATCATCCGTTGATTGGAAGCATTTGTCGTTCTCCTTGGCAATTCACAAGTTGGTAGGAGCCTCCTGAGTAGACTGCCTCAACTATAAACGGTCCTTCCCAAGTCGGCTCAAATTTGCCTCCTATCTTGCGATGTGCAAGAATAGGTCTTCTGAGAACAAGAACTAAGTCACCAATTTTGATAGTTCTTGGGCGGACCAGTTTATCATGGGCCTGGATCATCTTAGCTTGGTGCAGTTCCAAATTTTGTTGTGCTGCAAGTCTTTTTCCTTCCAAGTTTTCCAGTTCTTCCAGTCGTAATCTGGCATTTTCTTCGTAGTAATTTTATTTCAGCAATCGCAATCTCGAGTGATGGAAGCTGAACCTCCAAAGGTAAAACTACCTCGAACCCGTACACTAAAGTGTAAGGCGTAGACTGAGTAGGAGCCCTGAAAGTCGTTTTGTAGGCCCATAAGGCTTCTAACAACTTCTCGTGCCAATTACTCTTGTTGTCATCCAAAGTTTTCTTTAAAATCTGAACGAGAGTTTTATTAAAAGCATTGGCCAAACTGTTTGCTCTTGGGTAGTAGATCGTTGAATATCGCCAATCGATTCCATGTCTTCTGACAAAATTGTTGATTTTTGTACTTCTGAATGCGGACCCCATTATTTGAAATGATTCTGCGCGGTACTCCGAAACGGTATACAACTTGATTCTTGAAAAATTTTAGCACGTGGTGTGCCTTTACTTCTCTAAGTGGAACTGCTTCTGCCCATTTAGAAAAGTAGTCTGTAGCTGCAAGGATGAAGTGATGTTCTCTTGAAGAAGGTGGTTCTATCGGACCCACTATATCTGTGCCCCAACACTCAAATGGCCACGACGCAATTGTCGGATGTAGCACGTTCGGAGGTCAGTGTAGAACCACTCCGTGTACTTGGCACTGGTGACAACTTTTGGCAATCTTCATGCAATCGGTCATCATCGAGGGCCAATAATACCCTAGTCTTTTAATTTTCATTTTCATTTTCGGACCCGACTGATGAGCACCACAAAGTCTTGAATGCACTTCTTTGACAATTTCACGAGCCTCGGACGCGCTCAGGCATCTTAACCACATCTGATCAAAAGACCTTCTGTATAAAGTATTGTTTATTAATGCGTAAGACAGAGTTCTTTTCTTGATTTGATGGGCTAATGACTTATCGTCTGGTAATTTACCTTTTTGCAGGTAGTCTATTAGCGGTTGACGCCAATCTTCTATGTTTTCCGTCACTGCTGCAACTGATTCCTCTGCTTTTTCTAATTCCTGCATTATATTCATGTCGAGCTATGATAGGACCTGTCGTCCTTGAACTAACATTGCAACTGACTCATCTTGTAAGCAGGCAAATTCTTTTGCAAGGCGAGCTAGCGCATCTGCGAGAGCATTTTCTCTTGTGGGGATCTTGTAGATTGCTACATTCGAAATTTGTTCCAACAGTTTCATGGCATACTGAAAGTATTGCTCGAGTCTTGGCTTTAAAATTCTGTATTGTCCTGCGATCTGTTGAATGATCAACTGAGAATCTCCGTAGATGTTGATATCCGTTATTCCCATTTGAATGGTTAGTTCTAGTCCTGTTATGAGAGCTTCATATTCTGCCTCGTTGTTTGTGCACGGCTCTGTTAAGTTGTACAAGTATCTTAACATCCCCCGCTCTGGTGTTATAAAGATTAGTCCGATTCCTGCTTTACCGGGCACTATCATTTGCAATTCTTTGTCTTTCTGTGCTGATGATGCTCCGTCGAAGTATAGTTCCCAACATAGATCATCGGTGTCTTCTAGGCTCATTATCTGTTCTTCAGGCAAATCGTCGTCGAGAGGCGAATCTGTCGGTAAAGGGTGTGCTCGCAAGGAAGTCGCCTAGCACTTCGTCCCTTCACGCGCATGGAGAGGAACGAAAGTTATGTCGAATTGCAATAAGTATCATCGACCACCCGGCAAGTCTACCGTAAAGTGTTGGACGTGTCATCAAATATTGCAACGGATTAACTTTCGAGATAAGATCGACCTTATGAGAGAGCATGTAATGCCCGAGCTTTGGGCGGCGAAGATCGTGGCCAAACAATGCTTCTCAATCGGAGAATACTTTACTTCCATCGGAATCAAACGACAACTTAAATAAGTAGAGAGCATTTTCTTTTCCCCTCATCATCGACCCAGGGCTAGCAGGCTCCAAGGAGTCGTCTAGAGCCGTGGTATAAAGTATCAACGGTCTACCCGAGACTGGGGTTGCTAAGACAGGAGGTGTCATTAAGTATTGTTTAATGTCCTCAAAGGCCAGTTGGCATTTTTCTTCCCAAACGAATTTGGCGTCCTTTTTAACTAATGCCGAGAAAGGCTGACACCTACCTGAAAAGTTTGAAATAAAACATCGAATATATGCCAGCTTCCCTTGAAAGGATCGTAGCTATTTTAAGGTTTTGGGAGGCGGCATCTCTAAGATAGCTTTAATCTTTTCCGGATCAATTTTTATCCCGCGGTGTCGGACAACAAATCCTAAGAATTTCCTGGAGGTGACACCGAAGGCGCATTTTAAGGGATTCATCTTAAGGTTATATTGCCTTAGTCGCTCGAAGACAATTTTCAAATCATACAGGTGATCTTCCTTCGGTTTGCTTTCGATGACCACATCATCCACATAAGCACTCAACTTGGTTGTGAATGAGCTCATCAAAAATCTTTGTCATTGCTCTTTGGTATGTTTCTCCCTGCGTTCTTTAGTCCGAATGACATTACCGTGTAAGCAATACACTCCGATTGGTGTTCGAATGCCGTGAGCTTTTCGTCTTCCGGTGCCATCTTTATCCGGTTTTATCCCGAAGATCCATCCATGAATGAAAATATTTCATGTGTCAAGCAATGTCGATCATCGGCTTCTGGGATTGGCAGTGGAAATTCATCCTTCGGACATTCTTTGTTCAAGTCTCTGAAATCCACGCAGATTCTGATATGACCATTCTTCTTCCTGACTGGTACCACATTGGCTAGCCATGTAGGGTATTGTTCTTCACGGACAAATTTAGCGTCGATTAGCTTCTTAACTTCAACTATTACTTGTTGTTCAATTTCTAGACGCATTCTTCTCGGAAGCTTGTCCGACCGGAACGGAAGTAGGATCCACTCCTAGCCCGTGAACCGCAACTTCTGGAGCTAATCCTGGCATTTCATCATAACTCCAAGCAAAACAGTCCTTGAATTCCATTAATAGCTTGATCATTTCCTCGAAATCTTCTTTATTGAGTAAGGAGCTAACAAAGGTCGTTCTAGAATTTTCGCTAGTACCTAAGTTAACTTCCATTAACTCATCTATTGTAGATTTGATTTCTTCTTCGAACTCTGGTGGAGCGTCTCCAATTTGTAGATCTTCAAGATCTTCTGTAGTTTCTAAGCAAGCTTCATTAGATTCACAAGTGACAACAAAGCAAAATTCCGTATCGTCAACCGAACTCTACCGTGCCGAATCCGAGACCATGTTTTGAATCGGGAGGCCGACCAGACATTATTCCATAATTTTTCGAAGTGTTGTGATCGACCATTTGTCCATTGTCGAGGTAAGACACCACGCCGAATTAAATTTTCAACACAAGGAGAGTACCACTCAAAAGGTAATTCCATTAATTCGACGAAGTGACATCTTCAAATTGTACATCGCTTTTAGTATTGGAAGAAGAAGTGCCACGGTAAAATTCGATCGGCTTTTCACCGCCGCTATGTACTTTTTGACCACCATACCCTCGATCTTATTAGATCGGATCGGGGTCGTGGTCATAGTGTGTACATAGTGGTTAATCTTCTCGTACATCGATTTGTATTCTTCGTTCTTCTCATCTTGGAGGGAAATCTTCGAATTGTGGTTTCTTCCGGTTTATCGTAGTCGCTTCTTTCGATTTCCTTTTTTTCCTCGTAGCCGTTCTCCCAATCAACGTTGATCATCGGCTTTTTCTCGTCCAACCGTCCCGGTTGTCTCTTCCACGACCTCGTCCCCGCCTCGACCTCGAATGCGAGTTCTGGAGAAACCTTCACCATCTCGCCGTAAGGGAGTGGTGAGTGACCGTTGGACTAGAACTTCGTGTTCTTCATCGTCTCGAACTTCTTTTGCTTCATTTAGCACGGTGTTTCTGGAGAAGATTGTTTTCATCGAGGTGCGTAATAAGCCGCATCTTCATGGATTCCAATCTCATGTACGGAGAAAGGTTGCAAATCACCTTTAATGCACTGTTCTCCTCCTTCATAGTATTTTATGCACTAATGTAGAGATGATAGTACCATCCGGTTTTCATGTATCCACGGTCGGCCCAGTAGTGAATTGAACGATGTTTCAGAATCAATTATATGGAATTTTGCGGTTGTCTTTGCTAAGTCACCGGTCTTCATTAACAGTGTTATTGATCCGAGGGCTCTTTCTCCTTTCTGGTTGAATCCTCTTAGTAACATCTTGTCCGCTTCAAGCTCGGGAGCATTAATTTCCAAGTAGGCTAGCATCCGAAGATTCATTATGTTGATGGATGCTCCTGGATCTACCAATACCCTGGAGAGCGTAAATTTTCCGATCAGAATCGAAATGTACAACGGCCGGGCTAGGATCGGGCCGTCCCGAGTAGTAGATCACCGTCCGTGAAGGTAACACCCCGTCGTTCCTTTAACGAGCAAACCTCATCTAAGGAATCTCCCGCCATCCGAGTTAAACAAATCTCCGGATCGAGTAAAGCTTCGACTGAGCTTCCCTCATCTCTTTCGATAAGATGAGAGCGTTGTAGATGCTCGGCTCGGTCGGTAGTTTTCTAAGATGGGCTAGCACGTTATAGTCCACTTTGTTATCATGTGTCTCAGTTTCTTCTCGAATGGGCAATTCTTCTGCTGGGGTTGATTCTTCCTGAACAACCACCTGCTTTCCTTTGTCTTTTGGACCAATTCTCGGAGGTAGAACCCTTCCGCTCCTTAAATTGACTTCTGTGATTTCTTCCGAACTGCACCGAGTTTACGGTGTCTCCTTTCGAATCGGCATGACAGTTCTTCTCGCAGCCGCTTCGTAATCCGAAAGCTCTAACTTTATCGTGATTGGAGTTCCTTGAAATTCACAAATGGATTCATCGCTCGTTGAACTTTCGTAGCCTTCTTGGTGAATGTCTCTTTTGTCATTGTGATTGTTGAGGTTATCTATGATTTGAGAATTGTTATTGGTATCGAAATCGGGATCCGGATTAGATTGGTTGTCGTTAGTTACGTAATCGTTAGAAACAGTCAAAACGTAGCCAACGCCATAACTCTTATCATTATAAGATCCCGCCAGAGCGAGCAAATAATAATACAGAGTCAGGAGTTTGAGGGATTTCTCCCCCGAATCGGAAACAACCATCCTAGGATAAGCAGCCCCTAGTCTAGCCTTAGGAGCCTTGGTCTTTTCTTCTTCTACAATCTCTTTCTTTTCTACGGTCTTTTCCTCCCGGGGCGGTTCTTCAATCGTAAGCGATAGCGCCGGCTTAACAGTGTTCGAACTTCGAGTCGAAGCATGCTCCGAGCGGCCTTGGATGTGGTCCAAAATTTTCTTCGATGACTTCGTCCAAGCGGTACTCAATCCATCATCGGTTGTGTAAGGGTCTATCGGAACAATGTGATCCGTTGAAATAACATCGACGAACCTCCTTTCTCGGGGTTCTTTCATGTATTCCTTCGGGATCGTTATGTTCCCCTTTCGGAGATTGTTGTCAAGCCAACTTTTGAAGGTGATGCAATCTTCTATCTTATGTCCAAGCATCTGGTGGTAAGGGCAGTAGTTGGGATGGTCCTTCTTATTAATTCTTCTAGCTTCTTGGGTTCTGGCAGTCGAAAATTCGAAGTCTTCATCAAGCCGACGAACATCTTTGGCACTCGTCTCATTCTCGAATGGATATTCTCTATTTATAAGCTCCTTTAACGTGCGCCGTGGGCGAGGCGGTTGTTCATATTGTTGAGTTGGTCGATAACCAGGTCGAGGTTGTTGGTAGTTCTCGCTGCGGTTGTTGATAGCTGGATCTGCGCCGCTCCGCCGTATTTCGCATTGGTCGTTTGCCCTTATCGACTGCCGCGATGATCCCAGATTTCTTTTCAAATGTCTTTATAGGCTTCTGTTTGTCTATTTTGTCAATGAAACTTAGTTGTTTCGCTTCCTCTTGCAAGCTTCCGGCCTTGCTTAACAACTTCTCGAAAGTCTTAATTGTAAATCCCTTAAGGAGAAGTGCTATCGGCCGAGAATGTTTTTAAGCAAGATACCGACTGCATGTTGTTCTTATAGCTGTGGCTCACACTTCATGCTTAGATTTCTCCATCGAAGTATGTAGTCCACTAAAGTCTCATTCTGTTTCTGTTTCTCCACCACTAAGTCACCAATGGTGATATGGTGCTGAGCTCCGGCAAACCGTTTCATGTAGAGGTTTTCTAACTCTGAAAATGTCTTTACCGATCCGTTTGGTAATTCTGCATACCAATCAAAGGCGATCCCTGACAGGCTGCTGACGAACTGTCGGAAGAGTAAGAGGTCACTTCCACCGGCGTTGCAACAACTAGCGCGAAAATGTGCAACATGCTGTCGAGGATTTCCGGTACTCATCAAAAGTCTTCGAATGAGAGGCGGTACGAAGCCTTTCAGGTATCAGTACTTGCATCAAATTCTTCGGGGTACGGTCTACCCGTTCGAATAGATGCTCCGCTCTTGGGACCGTGCTAAGGCGTCTCGCACCCGCCGTTCTACCATGTTCTTGATGTCCTTCTCTCGGAATCATATTCGAGTAGAATCTTTCTTTGGTCGATCGTCTCCATTAACGAATGTAATCTCTTTTCCTCCGTCCGTAATATGAATAACTTCACGGAGGCATTTCTCTTGGGGTCGAGTCCGACTCCGAAGAGTGGCTAGTGGCCGCAGCCATCTCTTCCATCCTTTTTGGCATTTGAGAGATTGTATCATCTTTTCTCGAATTTGTGCCCTTAATGCTTCCGGTTCATCTCTCTCCACACTGCCGGAGCACCTTGCGAAGCTGACGATGCTCGTGTCTCGACCATGTTGATCTCCACGTATTCGTCATCCATGAACTCTGACGAGTCAACTTCATCTCCAAACTTTTCTTCTCTTTCTCTTGCTAATCATTGAATCTCAGTTCTTAGCTTTTCCATAGCATCCTCCAATAGTCTTTTTCGTGCGGTTTCATAGTTATCATACGATGGCTGTTGGATTTCCTTCTTGGAAGCCCCCTTCATTGCGGTGGCGCTCTCTTCGGACTCAAGCCTCCTGACGAGACTTTCCTTTTCAGGTCGTTGTTTCGGTCTTAATTGGCCAGTAGTAGGATGCCATACCATCCTTCTAGCAGCAGAAGGCCTAGGACCGGATGGTCCGTCTAGCCGAATGCTGGAAGGTGGTATCCTCCCTGATTTGTAAACCTGAAACAACAATAGGTGGACTAGCTTTCATATTCTTATTCGGCTTTTCTGTGGCGATAACGGGTTCTACTAGCGGCCCAAGACGGGACTTGGCTGGCACCCGCCCTATTCTTCTTAAAATCTCTGATACAGGACATTTATCTTTCTTTGCTAGCTTCTCTATCATAGTCTGTAATCGGGCAAATGGTGTATTCCTAGCCCTTTTCTTTTCTACTGTCGCTATAGTATGCGGGTCGAGGTAGTGCGAAGCAATTTTACTGGACATTTTCCTCGTCACCAGCGAGAGAGGGGATGGAATCTACTTCCTTCCAAAAGCGGTGTATACTCGTGCAATGGTATGTACTCGGGTAGTGGTGTGTACTCGTGGATTTCTTCCATGAAAGCAACTTCGGCGGCTTCCGGCCTTCCCCGGCAATCTTTCTACCTCTGTTTCTTCTCGAGTCCGTGTTAGGGGTGGAACCCTCGAGTCGGACCCAATTTCGAAAACGTAAGGTCTTCGTACGAAATCCGTACCCTCCACGCGTAACATGCTCGTTACAAATTCGAAATTCCTTCCCCTTCGGCTCGGCGGAAGCCGGGGTAGGTGCAGAGACGACTAGACCGGTGGGGTAGAGACGACAGTCCTCCATGGACGGTAGTATTCTTCTCACCGGAACCTTTTGCGGAGGAGGAACTCTCGAGTTGACTTAAGGTTGAACTCGATCAAAGGTCTTTCAGTTTTAGACACTTTGTCTGTAAGTGTGAAAGGGGTAACGTTAGTGATCTTGACATTTGTGTTCTTGAATCCTTGCCCGAAACGGATGATCCCATTGTCGGGCAGCTCATCCTTGTACACAGCGAAGTCCAGTCCGTTGGTGAAGGAGAAAATCGGCTTCGGGCGGACATTTTCCGCGAGGTAGATTCGATCGTCGGCTCCAAGTTATGCTTCTTCTCATCGGGACGAAAAGAAAGGAAGCGAAAAGAGTCCGAACACATTTTTGTTCATGTATTTATAAAAAGGAGTTATTTGTTAAAAGAGTCATTCAGTAGAGGGTTTATTTATTAGGAATGGAATGTTTAAAGGTGTAGAGAAGGTAATGAATCCGATTCAGAATTGGAAAGGAAGAGAAAGACTTATGCAAGACTTCTCGACTCGAGGACTGCTCCTAAACTAACACCTATTGGGGGTCCACCCCATCTCGTAAAAGAGGTAAAAGGATCTCGAACCTCTCCGTTTAGGGGTGTCTAAACAATGGGCTCCTAAATTCGAGAGGAGTTGGCTATACTCGTTCAAGACAGAAATGAACGGGGTATTCCAACGGAAGAATGGTAGTTTGGTCCACTAGGGGCATGGGCTCACTACCAATTTATGAAAGTAAAGCAGTCTGATCAAAATGGAGAGAGGAACTTTTCCCCAGCGGAGTCGCCAGAAGTTGTCAGCCGCTTAAGAGGAGGAAGGAAGGGCTTGAGGATTTAATTTTATATATATGTATTGATTTTTGAAAATAAAATTTTAAGTTTTAAAATTTGAGAATGAGAAAGGACGGATCTCATTCGTTAAGTAGTTTGGATGAACGAGCGTAACATCGCGAGTAACGCATCTATTCTGAAGAATAGACACCCTACTTGACAATATCGCTCGATCAAATAAACCACAAAATTTATGCCATCCGTTCTAGTCTGCGAACCTTTATGTGGACCGACAAATTCCCCTATTTAATACAAAAGAATTAAATAGGGTTTATATTATCTCGGGGTCTTTAAAACTCCCTATAGCAGGCAAGCCCCTATGCTTAATTACCCCTCAAACGACCGAAGTCACCAGAGAGAACTCTTGATTTAGATCTCGGGTTTCTATCTTCACGAAGTCAAGAGGTAGGGTTTTCAACGAAATTTGGTAGTAAGAAATCCAATAGGTGAAAGGCGCAAGGAGGAACAGTTATTTCTGGGGTCAAAGGAAAGAAGGGTAGGGGATGTCACAAATCTCGAGGAGGACCTCGAGGATGTCCCAGACTATCCTATGGTTGGGCTTTAAATTTTGGAAAGGGATTTATTTTAATTTCAATCTTGCAAATTAATTATAGGAATTACGTTTGCATAATGTCCTAATTATGCAAACTAACTGAAAGATAGGAGGGCTTACGTCGTATCAGACGATAGCCTCGGAAACCTAAGCGTGTTAGGGCTTATATCGCACAGGAGGGCTGTTCAAAGGCCTAAAAGAAAAGGTGAGGGTTTATGTCGCGCTAAGCGAACTACCTCGAAGTTCTAGGGCTTGTTATTTAAACTAAAGAATGGTTTTGCTGATGTCGACACAGGTTTTGCTGAAGAAGATGGCCGTGCTACCCACCGTGCTCCAAGCTCCACGTTGTAGCAAGGATCGCAGTTTAGGTTTAGAGTCTTAAATTAAAGTGAGCATGCAAGTCATTTATTTCATTTTATTATCATTTTTATTGCAACAGTGAGTGTGTGCAACAGTGACGAGTGTAGCAAAAGAAAACAGTAGACAGGAGCATGCTATAACAAACTAAACAGTGAACATGCTATACTAAACAGGAGATATGCTAAAATAACATGCTAAGCAGGAAAAAGTACGGGAAAGATAAAACATGCTAAGCAAGTATGTATACTGGAAGTAAGTAGGCTAGACTAGCAGGAGTATATGCTGAAAAGTAAAGCATGCATAATAGTAAAGAAAGTAAAGGCTGTGTCACAGGAGTACCGTATGCTTTGCTCATCCGCGGCACACTGTTACCTGTTTATTATTATTTTCATATTTTTCTTATTTCCTGCAGAAGAGTTATTAGCACAGAAAAAAGCAAAGTACAAGTAGTGGGCAAGAACCTAGATCAACAGGAGCACTACGGTACATACGAAAGGAGCAAAGTATGAAAACCCAACAGTAAAACAAAAGAAAGATGACAGGAGAGCGAATAAAAATCGTGAAAGCATGCCAGAAAATCAAGAAAGAAAGTAAAAAAAAATATCCGTAGAAAACTCCGAGAAATGTCACGAACGAAAAGCAAAACAAAAGTCGCAGAAAACCGCAAAGAACACCGGAAGAAAGCCATGGGGCATCTGGAAAGAAAGACCTGTAAGCACGGTGGTGTTTCGGACTTAGAGCTGTGCTAATATCCGGACTTGAGTGCTGACTACTAGACAAACTTTCTGCAGAAGGCAAACCTAATCCGACTCGAATAGCCAACCGTGGACCTTTATAAATTTTCATACATTTCATTTTTGGTTTGCATGCAAGTGAAAAGCCGTAGGTAAGTAGGCTGTGTAGTAGTGGAGGTAGTTTTTATATTTTTCAAACATATGTATCTTTTTGTTTTAAAATATTTTTTAGTCCACAGGTTGACTACCCTAATAGTACTAGGACTACGAACATCCTTAGACCGCTCGGCGATAGAAACCCCAAGGACGGGCGAACGGTCTCGTGGTTCCCGCACTACTCTCTGCGAGTCTCCGAGTCAGGCGGCCCCATTCTATGATTCTCGTAGTTTTTCTTTTGCAGCCTTATCGATGCCCAACCGCACTTACAGACTTGCTTGATGGCCCCACATATAACCCAGGGGGTTATATGTGCACACCTACACGTCCCCTGTAGGTGTGTGCTTTGAGCCAAGAAACAAGGTGAAAACTAGGGACGAGAGGTCAAGGTAAGAAATAGGGAAAGTGGTTCACCTAACATAAATTCGTAAAAGAGGTGAACCGATTTCCAATGATCAAAGGTAAGTAAATCACCCTACACTTCCCGACCATCCTCACATATCCTAGAAAAAGGACCTAAAGGCACCACGACGCTCTCGAAGAGGATGAGGACTAGACCCCTAGGGAACACACCCCTTTCCCCGAACGACAGCTGTAAAAGCATGACAAACAGACAAAGACACTGACCAAGTCCCGGACTCGGACCACCTGCCGGATTCCTTCAAACTCCAAGTTCCCACATTGATTTTTTTTAATTCCTGAAACACAAATTCCCTCGGTACGTTCTCCTACGGGCCCGGGACTCAAGCTATAGCAATAGGAGAATCAATAATCTTTTAATACATAAGAAAGAGAATGGACAAGCCATAAGCCACCAAACTAGCATCAATTCCTTCAAGTAAAACCTCCAAGACATATTTCAAATATCGTGCTCGATTTATTCCCCACAAGTAAGCTAGGATGCTCTTCCAAATTTCATTAAATCAATTTCATAGACAAGTGTAGCAAAGAGCAAAGCCACCATCACAATAATCATCCCAATAAGGCTCTCGGCCAGGGCTAAAAAAGGAGCAAAGGCTCACGGCTTAAGCTATAACAAAGGGGCAGCAAGAGGTAAAGCCCAAACAATCCATATCACCACAATGAGGCTCATGGCCAAGCCCCAGCAAACTATCCATACTAATTCAAATTCAACACAAATACATAGGAATAAATCCATTAGATAACTAAAGAGTTCATCCCACCTATAGCTTAAAAAAAGCACAAACGGAGCCCAGTAAAGACCCAAACCCGAGCCGTTCAAAGGCTGCACCGAGGGAAGCTGCAGGAACAGCAGGAACCAAAACCGAGCCCCCCTCTTAGTGCAATGGGAGCAGCTGCAAAGGCAGTAAAAACAGAAACAAAACCGAGCCCCTTCTTAGTGCAATGGGGCTAGCTGCCAAGCAGCAGAAAACAAAACAAAACCGAGCCCCCCTCTTAGTGCAATGGGGCTAGCTGCCAAGCAGCAGAAAACAAAACAAAACCGAGCCCCCCTCTTAGTGCAATGGGGCTAGCTACCAAGCAGCAGAAAACAAAACAAAACAAAAACAGTCCCCAAATCAGATGCTAAAGGGGACAACCAACATTAGTTTGAAAACAGAGAAATAAAAGACTCCCAAACAGGTGCAAAGGAGCAGCCACCATAGTGCTAAAACAAAGAAATAAAAGGCTCCCAAACAGGTGCAAAGGAGCAGCCACCATAATGCTAAAAACAGAGAAATAAAAGGCTCCCAAACAAATGCAAAGGAGCAACCAACAGAAACATCGAAACAAGTTCTCGGGTAAGGGGCCAAAACAAGCAAACCGAAACTTAAAAAAGCCCCCAAAATCCGACTCAATGTAAGGATGAATCCAAGCTACTAAATTAAGCATGAGGCTAGAACAAACACCTCCATATATTAAACATAGCAATGTATAGAGCCACTATATACTTAACATGAAAACAAACATGGGGCTTCCCAAATTAAATTAAAGCTTCTCCCTATTTGACAAAGTAAAGCTACAAGGAGCAAAAGCTGAGCCCCACATGCATATGAAAGAAACAAAAAGGCTCCTCTATATTTCATAAAAAAAAAGAGTGAGTGAAGAGCCCTATTCGAAACACTTGCAAGAGGAGCTAATAATTTGCCATCAAAACCAAACCTACTACATGCTCATATTTCCATTTTTTAACATGCTTGAGTAATAAAATGCCCCCCAACTCTTAATACCACAATCATACTAGCATGTCACTAGAGATAGGGAGCAAGAAACCACTACTTAAGCAAATAAATAACACATTCCATGGCATACAAATGCTCAGCCGAAACAACAAGCAGGGAGAACCAAGCCAACTGCAGAAAACCGCAACCGCTACTGGCAAAACCAAGAAGAACAGAGGTAGGAGAAAAGGTAACCAGCTATTGTAGAGCACACAAGGAAAGTAAGAAGTTCAAGGTCCAGTCCAGCAGCACTTCTCCTCCTCAACAGTGAAACAAACAAACCAAGAGTCGAGTATGACAACAGAGAAGCCGAGCAAAATAACCACACTCCAAGCTACGGGCACTCAAAACAGGGAGGAGAGTAAGAGAGGGGAGTGCTCAAATCCAGGGTATCCAACCTCAGGCCCTCCCCAAATAGGGTTTTAAATAGCAGAAGAAGTAGGAGGGGTCAGCTAGAATCATCCAAAACCAACCAAACTCACCCACACGTTCACACAGAACCAACGGTCAAAGGGGGTGGGTCCTACCTGTCTCCAGAACCCACACACAGGAGAAGCCTCGAGAGAGTACAGAAGAGAAGAAGGAAGGAGTCGTTGGGAAGGGAAGAAGTTTTCCCAAAGTGTGTCAAGCCACAGGTGCCGCATCCCCCTAAGCACCGAAGAGAAAAATTCAACGCGTCGAGAAGGAGTAGATCGGGTAGAGGTGCGTGGAACATCCCCTCCCATGACGTGAAGGGGAGAAGGGTTCGTATAGCAGGACGAGACTAGGCGAGGAGAAGAAGCCCAGTCGAAGCAGGCTAGGGCAGAGACGCACAAACCCGCGGGAAGGAGAAGTAAAAGGCGCGGGTCGGACCAAATCGTGAGTAGGATTTAGGATAGATTGAATAGGTTTTAAAAAAAAAAATATATATATATATATTATTAATTTTGTTAAAAACACGCCCAAAATCTCAATTTCCGCTCCAGTAGGCTATCGTCGCAAATCAAATATCAATTTAAGGCAAAAACGACGTTCCGGATGCAACGGCGCAGTCCGTTTCATCATCTGAGGTCGCCTGGACAACCTCGTCGACGGTCGGGTCGAAAGCGCGTTAAATTCGGCATTTTCTGAAATTCTGACTCGACGTCGATAGTCCCAGCGTTCTGGCTTCAATCTTGATCCGTTGCGAGGTGATTGAAAGCGTCGAGGCCGTGGCTCGAGGAATTTGTGCTCGGTGGTGTGGAAAATGTGCAAGAGGCTATCCTAAGGTCAGGTGGTCCTATAGGAACTCAATTTGGAGTCCTAACGCCAATTCCAACCTACCTGCTATAAGCTAGAGGTCAGGAATTTCATCCGGGATTCCAAAAGAGTGTCGAAGTGGTTTCGAGCATTCTAAAACGAGGTAGGTCCATTGCTAAGAATCTAAGATCGTCGGGGAAGCTCCTAAAGCTAGAACCCTAAATCCTAGGAGGAAAGCTAAACCTCGATAAAAGTGAGGTCAACATATTGATGCAGGGAGCATTATTTATGATTCTGTGGTGGCTACTGCTCATTCTAGCACATCTATTGGAGTTGGTTTTCCATCACTAATCTATTCTCTATGTCAAAGTACTGTAGTAGTTGTTGAGCTTTCTGAGGAAAAGCTCAAGTCGATGAAGCCTATAGGAAGAGAGAGCGTCAGCATTTATGATTGACTGTGAGGTAAGAGTTCTACTGCACCTGCTTGTTCATTACCTACTTCAGGTAGAGCTTCTACTTCTAGACCATTTACTTCTGCTGAGCCATCATCTACATTTTAGGAAACCATGCATGATCAATTCATAGAGCAGCAGCATGAGTTATTCTTAACTCATTACAGAGTAGATACCATAGACAATAATATTAATCACCTTTCTGAGTATACACAAAGAAAGTGTGATTATGATGCTGAGAATTCAGAGTCAATAGTGAGATTTCTGAAGGGAGAGCATGATGTTCAGTTCCCTGCTTGTCCCAGATTTTCACCCTATGTCGATCCTAAGGATATGAATTTCTCTTTTGGTGATGATGATGATGAAGCTATAGACAGTGATTAATAGCTTGATTTATCTCTAGAGTTTATTGATTCTGTTTTTAGAGTGTTTTCTTATTTCTTGTACTATTTCTTGTGATGTTATTTGTTAGTGTTGTTGTGAACTTTTTATGTTAAAACTGTTTCTTAGCTTATCTGATGTGTGTTTAAGACTGAGATGTGAATAA
This sequence comes from Papilionanthe hookeriana x Papilionanthe teres, assembly GCA_022702705.1. Classification (NCBI taxonomy): domain Eukaryota; kingdom Viridiplantae; phylum Streptophyta; class Magnoliopsida; order Asparagales; family Orchidaceae; genus Papilionanthe; species Papilionanthe hookeriana x Papilionanthe teres. The sequence goes on from CM040427.1 coordinate 5,274,360, forward strand.
ATTTCTATAAAGGTTTATTTCTATTTCAGCCTATCGTTTAATGTTCATGAATAGTTAGTAATTTGCATATTCTAAAAAAAAAGGAAGAAAGAAAATTTTTTAATTAACTCCTGCTTTGCAAAAATTTTCTATATATGCTTAATGTTATATTCATATTGTAGCATGTGTAGAAGTAGAGGTTAGTTTTTCCTTACTACATCATTGTTATACTTAGATTAATTCCTGTTTATTTCTTTCTCTCATGCTTTAGAAAATTTCATAATTCATATTTATACTAAAGCTGAAGTTTGGGGGAGGAAAAATATTTATCAAATTCAAATATTATTTTTCCTTAAAGAACTAATAATTTCTTTAAAAATATATTAACATAACATAAGGAATGAAAAATCTGTTTAAGATTAGCTAAATTTTTGAATTTATAAATAATTTAGTAAACTTAACTAAAATTTTAAAAATTTTGGTTGATTTTATGAATAGAATTATTTAGCTTAAAGAATAATAAGATGAAAATTTTTCCATTTATAATAAAGAAAATTGTATTTTTGAAATACTAAGGAATCAAGATTATTGCTTGAAAAAGAAAAGATTGAAATAAGTTTTAAGAAATAATAAATTTTTAATGTCATATTTATTAGTAAAAATGTATAAGTTTTTGATAATAAGTTAAGGATAGTGAAGTTCAAACTCATTAACGGGCTATCCAAAAACAGTAATCCTCACTTAAAAAAAAAAGAAAAAAGAAAGTGAGGAGATACTTGAGGAAATGACTAATAAAAAATTGGCTTCACTTGAATTATCTTATATTAAGAAAACTGATTACATTTTTAACTTAATTTCTATGTACATATATTTTTACTAAAAAATGTTTCATGAAATTTTTTTCTTGTAAATATTCTATATGACCTTAATATGATAAACTACAATTATTCTTAAAATAAATGAAAAATTAGAAGTCTTATGATTTGGTAGTTAAATGTTCTTTAATTCTTAAAATTAAACTTAATTAGTGAAAATTTGGTTAATGATTTGCTAAAGCATTTATAAAACCAAAAATTATAATAAATCTTAAATATTTTAACTTCATTCCAAATATTATTTATTTTATGTAATTAAAAGGGTTACTTGAGGATAAGAAATGTTTAAGTTTGGGGGAATTTGATCTACCTAAAAAATACCCATTTTTATGCCTTATTTATGATTCAATTCTTAAGGATATTATGCTTTAATGAATGGTATTTTCATGTTTTTGGATGTAGATGATTAAAAAGAGTCCAATAAGGAAAGAAGGAGCAAAAATAAGCAAAAATGGAGCTTATGGAGCAATTTTTGGAATTATTGGCCTGGCGCCTAGGCGCTGCAGTCCAGCCGCCTAGCGCCAGCTCGATACGTGACTCGTTAAGTTTTTCGATGACTTTGGGCAGTTATTTTGATAGTTTTAAGCGGTTATTGGAGCTTTTAGAAGACTGGAAGTTACTCCTAATATATAGGACATGTGATACAATGTATTTAGACTTAAGGAAACGGTCTAGATCACAAAGAGGTACAACCCAAAGTGAAGAGGTGCGAACGAGTTGTACATACCCATTTTAGCCTATTTTAGTCTCCTCCATACTTAGGGTGCCACTTTATTTTGTATTTAGTGAGTTTATTTTGACTATTTTTTGTGTGTAATTGCTGTTGGAGTCTTTCATCATTGCGTTGGTGTCAGTAGAAGTTAGTGGAGCTCTTGAAGGAACACTTCAGATAAGTATTTGTACTTTGGTTCAAAGTTTTACAAATAAGCTTTATTGTGTTTTTTTAATGAGTTCTGAGTAGTTAGTTATCTTTCTCCTCTCAACTATGAAAAGATTATAAATTAATTAAATTTCATAGGAGAATTAAATATAAAATATTTTAAAGTATTGTGATGATATTAATACCTGATCTTAGTTTACTTTTTAAATTGGCCATTTAATTTGTTAAAACCTATTGAAGAATTTTGAGACCTATCCGAAGATAAATTCTTTACTAGTAGATATCACATGAATCCTTAGGTAATCGCAGGCTATACACAGATTTTTTAAGGTGAAGTGCAAATAAATAAGAAGATATTATTTATTGGCCGAAGAATTAATTTGTTTTTAGAGTGACAAACTAAATTCTAATAATTTGGTTTATAGAAAGTTAATGGGTCACTGGTAGGGCCGACCATAGCCACCCTTGGACATCTAGTAGTGTGAGCCTAGATTAACTCATTCTCTTAATAACACATCCTGAGCCTAAATATAGATTAGTCAATGTTTTTTGCACCTGGACCAAAGGGTAAAGAATAAGAATGCTTCTATTTGGCATAATATTATAATCTTAATTCCCTACAAAAGATAATTAATCTATAATTCTTGGATTAGTTCAAAAAAGGAGAAAGTCATTTTTATAATTGCATTGAATTTTAATTACTGCTTACTTTACTTTCCTGCTTATTGTTTACTTTCTTTTAGTAAAAGTTATTAGTTAATTAAATTTGAATATATATATATATATATATATATATATATATATATATATATATATATATATATAAGGTATATATAATTTGCATAAGAAATTTTAAAAATATTACTTATATATTTTTACTTTTTATTTTTATTATCCCTGTGGGATCGATGACCAGGACTCCACTAGAGCCCTGTATTACTTGAACGATACATATACATGCGTCTAAAATTGTGACTTTTACAATAATTAAATATAATAAAATAATAAAAGTAAACCTCGCACATCGAATTTTTGAAGTCATTTGCCAGGAATTAAATTTTCTAAAAAGTGGTATCAAATTCTTGTATTTTAACGCATATTTAAAGTCGCATCGCATCATAACACATCGAAAATTGTCAAAATTTGAGTTATATTTACGCTCAAAACTGTCACTGGCGCCTAAGCACCGTCGGGTTGGCTCTTAAGCGCCAGTGTCTGGCATCCAAGCGCCAAATTTGGTGCTTAAGCATTAGACACGGGTACATAAGTGTCCAATTCGACCCTTTTTAGCCCGGTATGCTCCGGTTTGGTCCATTTTTGTTCCTTTTGCTCAAATTACTCCAAATTCTTCAATTTTATGCACCTGCAACCAAAAACATAAGAATACATACCTTTAAAGTGCAATATCATTATATAATATGACATAAAAAGTAGTACTTTTTTAATTGTATCAAAATCCCCCAAACTTAAACATTACTTGTCCTCAAGTAATACTACATTTTTAAAATAATTTTTATAGATTAAAGTTAATGTGTCACCCTTTAGAATTATCAAAATCTAGTTCTAAAATTGTGATAGTTCAACTTAGAAGACCTTCTAGTGAATTAGACTAGCCCAGGGTCTAAAATATTTATCATCAAACTTGGGAATTTGTTTTCCTATCTAACTCAGAAAAATATGCAAATTTTTTAAACTTTGGATCCTTTAAACTTTACTTTCTAGACTTAAGAACTATCATAACAATAATTTAACTAATATATGTATAAAAAGCAAGCTTAGGATTGTTCTAAGTTCTTTACTCTAGAAAGACTCAAGTGAAACTAATTTTTGATTAGGACCTCTCCTCAAGCTTCTCCTCATATTTTTTTTTCTCAGGATATTTTTGATCCATTTTTTTCTGCTCTTTTTTTTAATATGTGAGGATTACTATATCTGTAAAAGTACTTAAAAGATTTTAAATTCCACAATCCTCCTCTAAAGTTAAAACTTATTACTTTCATTTACTTAAAAAGATATATATATATATATATATATATATATATATATATATATATATATATTTAAATACTTTCTAAAAGAGCCTTAAATGTTTGAAAATAGAAATTCTAAGAATCCTTAATTTTCTAAAAATACATTTCTTTCTACTAAAAATAGTTATTCATTTTCCCATGTTCTCCACTAAATATCCTTAACTCTAGGTTCACCCTTTTCACAAAAAATATCAACTAAGTTTTTTTTACTCCATTTCTATACTTAAAATTCTAACATTCTTAAGATATTCCACATAATAATAATGATTAGGAATAAATTACAAATTTATTTGTAGTATTTTTGAAAACTAGTAAGGTTTAAATTTGAAATATTTTTCTTTCCCCCCAAACTTAAGCTCAAACAAGTTTAACAATAAAGTACAAAAATATAAGGCAGAGAAAGATCACTTTTACAATTTACCACACATCCTACAAAAATATCATCAAATAGCACATGGTAGAATATTGCAGTAGAAAGTAAATCTAGCCTAAACATGCTTGACATAACACTATAAAGGAATTTTAAATTGTAGAACATGTACAAACTATAGATTAAATAGGAACACATTTTAAATTTTATAAAGGAATTGCTGAATGCTAACAAGTTTAAAATATTAAGATAAGTTTTGTTATCTCCAATGACTCATTCAACTTGACTCACAAATATAAACACACAAACTCCAATACATAGACTCACATAATTCGTAAATAAACAATAACTGAGGTTAATTTGATCTCCCTTTTACTCACATTTCTCCTCCTTACTTTCAATTTCTAACGAAAGAAACTACACTAATAACATGGGTGAATTATAAAAATTTTTTATATGGTTATCTCCCTTGGACTAGAATTCCCCTATTATAAAAACGCACGTGTTTCCAATTTTAGGTTTACACTAAGTCCAAGGTATACACAATCTGGTAAATAAAAGTAGTGCAATTCATCCAGATGTTGTTCACTAAGTATGATCATGACCTTCCTCAGTAAAGATAAAGTCAGATAAAGGAAGTAATAGAGTTAACATGGAGTGGTCCAAGTCCAAACACTACATGCTTCAAGGTAATGCTCAGCTCCGATTGAGAACTAAGTCGTAACGAACTCGTTAGCCTGCTTCTACCAGAAGCCATAAACAAATTTTGTCATGACCAAGGCATAACCTCACAACATTAACCCAAACCACTCTTACAAATCAAACATCAATCAAACATCAATCAATCTGATCAGTTCACGCAAACACAATACAACACTAACAATCATAACTCTCAAGCACACTAAATCAAACCGCACTGATAACTATGAGTTGCCTCTCATAAAGCACTAGGTTTAAGGTTGCCAGCCCGACAAATGATTCCTCCTGGATAAAAATTTCATTTAAGTAATCCTTGATCAATCGCCCAATCTTTTTCAGATCCAGGGATTCCTACAACATCTTCAAATTGTAATTTTTTTTTTCAGCTCTTCCTTTTCAGATTAATTCATATCATTGTTCAACATATTTCTTTCAATATCCAATATTCTTTTAATGATTTTCTCAATTTGCATATTAATGTCTTCCTTGAAACTTATAAGAAATGGATCTTTATAAGATGCCTCAAGATCTCCCAAATTCTGGATCAGATTCTCTCTAGATAATTCAGATTCTAGATCAAATTCTTCTAGGATATTCTTCTGAAATATATCCTTAAATTCTCTTTTCTCAACTCAAAGTTCTTTTGAAATGTATCCTCAAATTCTCTTCCAAGTCTTAATTCGATAACTTTATCATGTTCATCATTCAATTTAAGTTCTTATTGTGATTGAGTCAATTCTAAAGATATAAAGATTGGTGGTGTAGATGAATTCCCTAAATAGATGAGCTTTAAATTTGTATGGGGTACATTCATCTTAAGATCATGAGATTTTTCAACATATGGAATTAAAAGTTTGCTATTTTTGGTAACGTCCATCATCTTACATCTCTCCTGAATATACATACAGTCTTCTTTAAATAACATTTTCAACTCATCATGAATGTCCATTTCGATCTCATATGTTAACTCACTCTCAAAAATCTTTTGGAAATGGTCTTTACTTAGATAATCAATTTCATCCATCCAAAAATAATCATCATCTTTTCTCTCAGTTGGATATTTCATAGTCTTTAATACATCAAAAGTTATTTCCTGGTCATTAATATTCATAGTCAACTCTCCTTCTTGCATATCTATCATAGTTTGTCCAGTAACAAGGAAAGGTCTCCCTAAAGTAATTGGATTATCTTTATATTCCTCTATATGTAATACAATAAATTGCAAAGGAAAGATAAAATTATCAACTTCAACAAGCACATCTTCTATAACCCCTTTTGGATAAATGATAGATCGATCAACTAATTGAAGGGTTACAGTAGAGGGAGAAATATCAACTAAACCTAACCTTTTAACTATAGATAAAGTCATCACATTAATGCTCACTCCTAAATCACATAAATGTTTTCCACATAATTTTGCTCCAATTACACAAGGAATTGTAAAGATACAAGGATTTTTAAGTTTTTGAGGAAACTTTTTCTGAAGTTTAGTGCTACATTCCTCACTTAGTGCAATTGTCTCGTAATCCCCAAGTTTTCTTTTCTTGTTTAATATCTCCTTCATAAACTTTGCATAACTTGACATCTGTTCCAAAGCTTCAGTGAAATGAATATTTATCGTTAACTTCTTAAGTATTTCCAGGAACTTTAAAAATTATTTATCCAACTTATGCTGTCTAAGTCTTTGAGGAAATGGAGGTGGTGGTCTTTCTAAATTGGTTTTAGTTGGAGATATAAATTTTTCCAGATCCTTAGAAACATGTTCTTCAGGTCTTTTAGTTTCCTTTGTTTCTCTCACAACTTGTTTCTTTTTTCTAACCACATCCTCTGTCTCTCTTCCACTTCTTAATTGGACAACTTCTACTTGTTCATTATTGTTCTCTTTAGGTTTGATCTCAATGTTACTAGGAAGTGTTCCTTGGGGTTTATTGCTAAGTTAATTAGCAATTTGTCCCAATTGATTCTCTATGTTTATGATCACAACATTTTGATTTTGAATCTGGTGTCCCATTTGCAATACCACTTCTTCTATAGACATCTTCTTGTCCTCAATTTGTTGATCATTGTTATAGTCCAGTGAATATGAAGGTCTATAGTTTGTGTCCCCCTGATTATTCTAACTTCCACTAAGATTTGCACAATTATTTTCCCATTGTTGGTTTCCACCCCCAGTAGTATGATTCTAGTTTGAATTAGGATGGTTTTTCCAACATGGGTAGTAAAAGTTAGAATACTGGTTGTTTATGGTATTTAAGGTCTTATATGATAATTTAGAATCAATCAGAAGCCCTAATGAATTTTCCTCACTTACTTGAGTAAATTGAGGCTGGTTCATTCCAAATTGATCCAACTTCCTTGATATAATAGCAACCTGAGATGCAAGAATTGCAATCGCATTTGTATCATGAACACTGGCTACCTTTTTAGGATTTACCCTTACAGAGGGCCATTGAAATTCATTTGTAGCCATTTCTTCAATTAATGCATATGCTTCATCGATTGGTTTTGATGATAACGATCCACCAGTAGCAGCATTAGTTATATACCTAAGGGATCCTACTAACCCTTTGTAAAAAGTTTGAATGATTAACCAATCAGGTAGAGCATGGTATGGACACTTTCAGTTCCTTAAATCTTTCCCAGACTTTGTATAATGATTTTCCTTTATACTAACAAAATAAGATAATATCGTTTCTAAGTATAGTAGTCCTCGAAGGTGGAAAATACTTAGCTAGGCATTTCTGATTTAACTCCTCCCAATTTTTAATAGAGCCAGGTGCTAATGATTATAACCATATTTTAGCCTTATCCCTTAGTGAGAAAGGAAAAAGCCTTAGTCTAACAACATCTTCTGACATGCCGTTATAACGAAATGTAGCACAAAGTTCTAGAAAAAATGATAAGTGTAAATAGGGATCCTCCGAAGGAGGTCCCCCAAACTGATTATTCAACACCAGTTGGTTAATCTCTGGATTTAGTTCAAACGAGTCAGCTTCTAAGACAATGCTTTTTTTACTGGAGTGAATTTCACCTATCGTAGGATTTACATGATCCCTCAATGATTTATGATGATTTTCCAAGTTATTATTTTGAATGTTTTCCATTTCCATTTTTAGTTTTTCAAGTCCTTTTTGTTTTTGATTTTTTTCATTTTTTCTAATTCAGGATCATAAGGCACAAGTCCTGCAGATCTTTTAGTTCGCATACATAACAAAACATACAATACATTAACAATTAAACAAAAAATAAATTCAACACAAGAAAACATCTTCACAAACACCTTATTTTTCGCACAAACAATTTTTTCACAACACTTTTTCATACAAAAAAAATACTTTTTCACACAAAATAGTTTTTACGACACTACAATATTCCAAGTCTAAGACTGAATACTTCAACCAAAATCCTCCTAAAAGTCAAGATCAATCGATGCGATCCCCGACAATGGTGCAAAAAACTTGATCCCAGATATTTATGCTAACGTTTTTTATACTTTATATTTCCTTTCAATTATATCTCTTTCTTTAAAACAACGCTAAAACTTGATGCTGATGTAAATGAGAGTTTAATTGATATCTTTAAAGAAATTCTACGCAAGTATACATATCGTTATCAAGTAATATAGAGCTTTTTGATTAAGCCCCAAATATCGATCCCACGAAGATCACAGTTAATCACAGCAGCTTTCAAGAGAAGTTCTAGTCTACAATAACACACCATAGCTTGGAAAGTCGATAAAAGTTTGGTTTTAATAAAATCCTACAATTATTACTACAATACTACTTCTAAACTAAAACACATAGTGAAAATAAAAAAGTGGAGTTTAATATATTAAAAGTACTCTTCCTCATGCAATGAAATTAGTGACATGTGTAAAAATAAAACAAGTAGTGAGAGAGATTGTGAAAAATACGAGTAATTATATTATTTACCCTTACTTGGTTCTATAAAGAACATAAGATAATTTGATGATTTGAAATTTTGTAGATGGGTTAGGAAGAGAGGATACTAGCTCTCACTCTAGAGTTCTCTCTTCTCCCTCCACCTGGGGACTAACATCTAATAATAAAACTTTTCACTTCAAAGCAAATTAGGGGCTTTAGTCTGTCACCCTAAAGCCCTCTAATTCTACATATCTTAAACATGCATATCTCCCTATTTATTTGCACTCAATTATATGAACTACAATATCACCCATATAATCTCATGTGATTCTTACCTATAGTTGACTGAGACAATACTGCATTGGTTCTTATATGTTCTCACAACAGATTGTAACATGCAAGTTGATCAGGTTTATATATAAATGAAAAACAAAGTAAAATCATAACAATATATTCTCACTCTTCTCAATTCTATATCCTACACATGCATACTAATTCATTATAAGAGGAAAGAGTAAAGAAAACTACTGAGTACACTTGGAGAAACAACTAGAAGTTTTCATTGCACAAGTCTTTAAAACTACACAAACAAACTACTAAATTAAAATCAAAATACAATGAAAATACTTATTTCTGATGAAAATAAAACTCTCCTTGTATAATAAAAGCAATCTCCTTTCAATCCTTTTCATGAATAAAGTGAAAAGAAAAGAAGAAATTCTCATACTCCCTCTTTTTTCTCTCTCCTTGTCGCCCCACTTGGGGATCACGCTCAAGTGATCTTCTTTTCCTTCAAGTCTTCTTCTCTTATAATCCTTCTAAATCTTCTTCCTCTCAAGAGTAAAGAGATTTCAAGGGAGTTCATAAAATATATCAAATCCATATTTATAATATCCCAAGAGATGCTTAAGTATTTCTTTAAAATGGTCCAGGTTCAATGAATCTTCCAAAGGGTGCCTCAAGTGTCTCTTCAATCCAAAAGACACATCTCTTCAATAATAAATCCTCATAATCTCCCCCAACTCTTATAAAAAGTTCATTTTATCATTTCTAATGAATGCCCCTTGAAATAAGCTTTGCAACACATAAAAAATCGTGAAAATCCGAGTTATATTGAAGAAATTATGCCCAAAACCATCACTGGCGCCTAAGCACCATCGGGTTGGTGCTTAAGCGCCAGTTTCTGGCGGCTAAGCACCAAATTTGGTGTTTAAGCGCCAGACACAGGTACATAAGTGTCCAATTCGACCCGTTTTAGCCTGGTATGCTCCAGTTTGGTCCATTTTTGCTCCATTTGCTCAAATTACTCAAAATTCTTCAATTTTATGCACTTGCAACCAAAAACACAAGCAAACATACCTTTAAAGTGCAATAGACTCATGATGTTAAGCAATGCTTCTGGATCTACTAACACTCTAGACATCACAAATCTGCCGATGATTACGGAATTGTAGATCAAACGATTGTGATCGGCTGTACCGAGTAACAAATCTTCATCGGTAAAGGTTACGTCAGACTGTTCCTTCAAAGTACAAACTCCATCCTAGGATGAGCTAGCCAACTGTGTTAAGCAAATATCTGGATCAAGTAGAGCCTTGATAAGATTTCCTCTCATCTCCTTTGACAAGATCAGAGCATCGTAAATTCTTCGTTTGGCTGGAAGTTTCCTAAGATGAGCTAGTACATTGTAATCCACTTTTTTGGACTTTCAGTCTCATTTCGTATCCGTACTTCTTCTATTGCTGGAGGCAATTATTCTTGAGTGACTGTCCATTTTCCTTTCTCCACTGGAGCTGTCCTTGGCGACAGTAATTTTCCACTTCTTAAATGTACTTCTGTTATTGCTTCCTCCTCTGGACTCGTAGGTTCTACTGGTGTTGTAGCTGGCTCTTCTGATACAGTTTCTTCAACCGAAAAGTTCAAGCTGATTGTAAGTGAGGTTTTTTTGCACTAGAGAACTGGCTCATGGATACACGTAAAATATACAGTATTTTTATGCACATTTTTATACCTATTTATGATGATATTGCACTTTAATGAAAGTATTTTGTGTGTTTTCTTACATGTATGATTAAATGGATGATTGTGATGAAATGAAGGAAAAAGGATCAAATTTGGAGCAAAAATGAAGAAAATTAAAGAAGTAATGAGTGGCAGCTATGCTCTAGAACTCACGCTTACACGTCAAGTCCCTGCGGTTATGCACCAGGACCTGGAGCTTACCCACCAGCAAGCTCTCGGATAAGCGTCAGAACCTCACATTTACGCACTGCAGTTATAAAAGAGAAGTTATTTTAATTTAGATGCCATTTTGAAGAGGTTTTTGAAGCACCTCTTGCTGAGAATGTGGGTAACTACCTTTTGGCACTAATTTTCATTCAAATTACTATTGAATGGATGCATCTCTTGTAAGATACGTTGAATCAGGACTCAATTTGAAGAGATACGAAGACACATTTCAGAAAAATATAAAAAAAGGACTTGAAGATCTAAAAAATGGTTGTTGCTGAAGGGTGTGGTTAGTGTTGAAGAGTCAGGTTTATGTTATAGAGTTGTTTTAGCACACACCTCTCCACTTCACCATATTTACTTCATTTTATAAAGTTTGTATTATGAGTAGAATTGAGATTTAGAGTTTACTGAGTTGGGTGCCAACCTCTATAGAGTATTGTAAGGGAAAAGAAAGTTTTTCAAGGAAACTTCAAGAGTTTTGTGGTGCGGCTTTATAGATAAGTTTTTATCTTTATATTACATTTGGTTTTTAATTAAGACTTTTTGTGTTTACACTATGATTTCTACTTTTAAACCAAGTTGTGATTGTGTTTTCTCCATGAATTATGAGTAGTTTTCTTTATATTTTTCCTTAATGTGATGAAGTAATTAAATTATGGAAATATGTTGTGTGAAGTATACGATTTCAATGCCCCGAGATATTGAACCCACAGGGAAATTTTTAAATGAAGAAAATATTTTTAGCCCATAAAATAGAAAAAATAACTTTTTACTTTTTAGAAAAGATCTTACCAAAACTAAAGTTAATATTCTAGGAAATAAAATTCGATTTTTTTGTTAATTTTTATACTTTGAAATGAAAGTAAGCAACTACTTTAACTAATATTTTGTAAGAACAAAACTAATGCAAATGAAATATCTTTTTCCTTATTATGAATTAATAACAACTCATGGAATTTTGTTATGAAAGTGTCTTAAAAGTGTTGTGTCAAATAGGAGTAATTATATTCTATATCATTACGAGAGAAGCTATAAAGAATATAGGTTAATTTATTATTTTATAAATCTTGAAGACGGTTTAGGAAGGAAAGATACTAGCTCTCACTCTAGAGTTTCCTCTATTCCCTCTACCTAGGGGCTAACATCTTGAATCAAAACATAAAACAACAAATCAAATTGTGGACTTTAGCCTGTCACTCTAAAGTCCTCTAATTCTACACCCATCAAAGTTTATCTCCTTATTTATTTGCATTCATTCATATAGATTACATTCTCACCCATATAATCTCATGTGATTCTTACCAATTGTTGACTGAGACAATATCATACTGGTATTTACATGTTCTCACAAAAAATTTTAACATATTAATCGGAAAAATCAAGAAGTAAATGAATTGCAAGATTTTAAATCATCATAACTTCTTCCAACATTGATTTTCTATACTTCACACGACATTCTTCCATAACATTATTACTTCATCATTTTAAGAAAAAATATAAGGAAAACTACTCAGAATTAATGGAGAAAATACAATTAAAACTTGGTTTAAAAGTAGAAATCATAGTGAAAATACAAGAAGTCTTAATTAAAATCCAAATGTAATAACAAAGATAAAGACTTATCTGTAAATCCTCTCCACCAAACTCTTGAAGTTCCTTTGAAAACTTTACTTTCCCTTATAAAACTCCTTAGAGGTTGGTGCCCAACTCTAAGGATTCTAAATCTCACTTCTAATCATAATACAAACTATAGTAAAGTAAAGTAAAAATGGTGAAGTGGTGTGGTGTGTTTCTAAAATAACTCTCTAACACAATAAACATAAACCACACTCTCCAACATCAATCCCTTTTCTGATCTTCAAGTCCTCTTCTTATAATTTTCCAGTAGGTGTCTTCGTATCCCTTCAAATTGCGTCTAGATTCAACGTATCTTCCAAAATATGCATCCATTAAAGAGTATTTTGAATTAAATTTGGCACCAATAGAAAGTTACCCACATTCTTACTAAGAGATAGCTCAAACAACATCCTGCAAATAGTGCGAAAAATTAAATAACTCCACTTTAATAACTACCACGCGTAAGTGCAAGGTCTTGGCACTTCGCCGCGGGGCTTTTGGCTCGTAAGCTCCATATCTGGGCACATAGCCGTGGTGCCTTGGCATGTAAGCGCGGGTTCCATTGCTTAACCGCCACAGATCACTTTTTTAATTTTATTTATTTTTGCTTGAAATTTGATTTTTTTCACTCTTTTCACCTCAATCATCCATTTAATCACACCTTTAAGAAAAATACACAAAATACCTTCATTAAAGTGCAATATCATCAAAAATAGGTATAAAATGTGTATAAAAACACTATATACTTTAGGTGCATCAAAAATCTCCCAAACTTGAAATGTTACTTGTCCTCAAGTGACACTTTAATCATATAAAAATCATACAAGTAAAGGCTAATGAAAAATATTAGTAAATGAGACCAATTTAAAGTTTAGAAATCTCTTAGGTAAAGGTCAATGCATAATATTAGTTCTTATATTATTTAGAAATACATGTAGATTTTTCAAAATATAGGGCTTAGGCACTTTATTTTTTTAACTAAAAAATCTTTACCAAAAATAATTATACTAACTATATTATATTTATAAGTTTCAAGATTTTCTCAAATCTTATACTCTAAAAAGATCAGGTGTGGAACTAATTTTTGATTAGGCTCTTAAATCCTCAAGCTTCTCCTTCCTTATTACATACTCTTTTTCATTTTTCTTTTCATTTCTTTTCTTTATCTTCTTGTTCTTTTGTTTGTTGGCTGGATATGTCTTTAATAATTTTGAGTTCCACCCTTTCTTTTCTAAGGCATAAGGTAGATATATATCTTTAACTTAGGAAATAATAAAAGTTTTGAAAATTATTTTCAATAAAAGAAATTTAAGTATTAAAAAGAAAAAGTCTAATCATTCTATTTTTTCCAAAAAAAAACAATTTTCCTACTAAAGTTAGTTACAAAATATTCATCATCTCTTCACTAAGAAATTTTTAACTTTAAATGTTTCTTCCTTACTATAGATTTTAACTAAATTCTTTTACTCATTTCTATATTCAAAATTTATTTCCGTAATATAACTTCGTACACTAAATTATTTTTCAGTCAAAATTAAATTTTTAGTACATTTAAGAACAAATAAAATTTTAAGTTTTTGAAAATTGTATTTCATCCCCCCCTCCCCCCCCCCAAATTAAAATTTTAATTATAATGAAACATTTAAGCATAGTAACAATATACATGGGCAGGAACATAAAACTGTAAGTATTAAACTTGTAGGAATTTTTATATCCTAAATGTGCAGGTATTAAAAACATGAATGAAAAATAACTAGATCAAATTTTTTTTTGAAATTTTTCATTTTATAGAAGAAATTCAGAAGACTTGTAAAGTAGTGGAGGTCATAAAAGATAATTCACACACTTAAACAAAAATCCAAAAATAAAGCATATATATGGTAGTAAAGTTAAAAGCTATATATAAAATTTAATTAATGTATTTTAATACTGTTTTAAACCTTCCTAAATAGTTTCTGATAAGTTCTAATCTAACAAAAAAAATACACAAAAAATTCTCTAACCCATTTACTAGCATAAGGATTTAAAAATTCACAGTACACAACATCCACAAATAACATAAAACATACTAAAGTTGCTTACTAACTATTACATCAATAAGTCTACACAGAACAACCATACTTAAAAGTTTCACAACATTAAACAAACTACCAAAAAAACATAAAATAAAATATAAATATCCATAACATAAATAAACTAAAAATCCTAATCCTCATCTTCATCATCATCATCATCTTCTTCATTCCAAGTACGAGTAGGCTCATATGGGGTAAAGTGTGGATGCGAGGGTAGCACAACACTATAGTCACCTCTAATTAATCTATCCATATAACTATTATAGTTCTCCTCATACTCACTATGTTTCTGAAGATATTCCCCAATACGATCTACTTTCCCCTCTATATCATGCACTCGATCCAAAGTATAATTGATATTATCTTTCATTTTTTTTAAAGGCTCAGTTTGTGAATCAGAAAAATAACCTGATGAAGCCTGAAATATGAAAGAATGAGTGATGCAACTTTTTTATATGTAAGAATTTATGACCTCAGATTTATATATTTATAATGATTTTGTAAAGTCACAATTTCAAACGCAAGTATACGTATTGTATCAAGTAAAACAGGGCTCTAATGGAGTCCCCTTTATCGATCCCACAGGGAAGCGAAGTAAGAAGTTCTTAGTTAAATTCTAGTCTACTACTAATAACCTTAGTTTGGAAGGGTGATATAAGTGATTTTTCTAATAACTAATCCTAAATGCAGATACTTATATGTAAGGATAATAACTACTCCTAAATGCAAATATTAATACTAAAGATAATCCTTTTTGGATAAATTGGTTTGGTGAATTTTGAGATAATTAAATCTACTATTCTTATGTAATGAATTGGATAAAGTTTAGGAATGAGATGCATTAAATATTGTATGTGCCAAATAGGAGCATAAATGTTTCTTTACCCTCAAAAGAGTACCCCCTCTTCCAAGTATGTAAAGAGCATTGACATATCATAAGTTTAGTCACTAAATCTAAGGCTAGGCTGGGAGGATACCGGCTCTCACTACGGAGCTCCCAATCACCCTTCACCTGAAAGATAATCTTCGAGTTTAGTTACTAATCTTAGGACCAAATTGGGGATCTCAGCCTGTCACTCTTAAACCTCCAATTCGACGCCCATGAAATCCTAATTTCCTATTTATTTGCACTCAATCCCCATGAACTACGCAATTCATTCACGAACATTGAATGTGGTTTCTCTTTGTTAAGAATTACACCGCCCTTTTGGGTCAATGCAATTACAATGAATTTTAACAATGCAATGAGCTCTTTTTGTAATGTAAATGAGCACAAGTAAAAACCATCACATTTATAATAAAATTCTTTTAGCAAGCATCCCAATATCCTAAACATGAATCCTACTCATTGCAAAAGAAAAGTAGAATGAAAGCAATGACATAATCTTCTTATGCCACTATTTCCAAATAAGAAGAAAGAGTAAGAGAAAGACATTACAAAGCACAAAGAAAACACAAAGGAAAACTTCATTTCAAAGCAAATCCACAAAATAAGTGTTTACAAAATTATAAGATAATGACGAACACAATACTTAGCTTTTTCCCCTTGAAATAAAGATGAAAATGTCTCTTACAAAGTCTCCCACAGATCCATGCAATGCTAGAACATTCCCTTACAAATTCTCTCAAAATCCCCTATCTAATCTCTCCAAAAGGGTAGAAATCTACATATTTACTCCAATTCTAAGATCTCTAAGCATTCTCCAAGTTTTCCCTATCTTCTTTTTTTTTTTCAAAATCAGTTTTAAATAGAGTAGGGACGAATTTCCTAAGAGGTGCATGAAGAAACCATGCAAAAAGCATCCAGATTCGATGTATTTGGCCAAAAACCACCCAATATCGCATCCAGGCCGTCTCGGGCGCCACCATCGCTGAATAGGGCATTGTCAGCGCCCTATTTTTTGTGCTCTCACGCTTTTGGCACTGCCGGCTCCAGTTTGGGTGCCCCCGGCGCCCATCCTGCACAGCTCTACCTTTTTGCTCCGTTTGACTCCATTTTAGCTTCGATTCGCCCCATTTCAGTTGCGTTGTATTCCTAATAGATAGCCCTACAAAATAAGCATAATAACAACCTTTATTTAAAGTATAATCTCATTCAAAAATATGCAAGAAGTGTAAAAGAGATTAAACATAGAAAGACTTATTGAAAGGTGTTAAGCCAAAATTTGCTTTCTTGCTCGTTTTTGCTCCAAATTGCACAGTTTTTGCTTCTTTTTGCTCCAATCACATTTCTTGTACCTGAAACCAAAAAACATACAAAATATATTCCTTTTAATGTGTAATATCACCAAAAATGAGTAAAATCATATAGTAAAAAACGTATATATTTTTACTACATCAGAATACCCCAAACTTAACTATTACTTATCCTCGATTAACCCTTTTACTATATACAAATATAACTCAAGGCAATGAAGTTTTCACCTGTAAGACACTAAAATTTTTCTTTCAAAATAATATATTGGTTAGACTTTTAGAAAGAAATTCAGTAACTCAGGTAAACACTACAGGTATAAGAATATTCAACAATCAAGTCTATGGGTACTAGTCATCTATTTATTTCAAGATAAACCATAATTTGTCACATTAGAGTTCCTTGAAAGATTATGTGAAAAAGGAGTTTATGCAAACTTCATCAGAATGTAGGCCAATACTTTAAATATAAATTCAGAAATGAAATCATGTTCTCCCTTTAGGGTGACTCAAGTGAAGCCAATTTTTGATTGGGCATCTCCTCAAGCTTATCCTCATAAATATTTTCCTTTCTTTTTATTTTTCTTTTTTTTAAGATTTTTTTTCAATCCTTCTTTTCTTTTCTTTTCTTTTTCTCTTTTTTTTTTCTCTTTTTTTTAATGAGGATTACTATATCTGGATAGCCTTCACTCTCCTCTTTCTAAAGTTCAAACTTGAAACAACTCCTTACTTTATAATTAGGTATGAGCTTTATTATTCATCATAAAGTCACAATCTCTTCTTAACACACACTACTTTAAGTCTCTTAACATTTAAAAAATACAGTTTTCTTTACTTTAAATAGTTAACTATAATCAAATTCTTTCATACCAAATATATTATCCTTCTAAAATTAACTTTTATTACTAAAAACTTTCATGCAATACTTCTATAATATTCAACTAAAATAAAAAGTTTTAGTTATCTCAAGTGAGGTTCAACTTTCAGAAGTTATGCTAATAATTTTTGAAAATATAACAATTGAGAACAAATAAGAGTTAATATTTTTCTTCCCCCCAAACTTAAATTTTAAATTATTTTGCAATTAATTCCATAAAATGTAGCAGGAAGAAAAAGTAATGGTTGAATCTACTTACTACTACGACATCCTATCAAATTCATATACATGCATAATCAAGATTGAAGGACTGTAGGAGAAATTAAATCTAACCTAAAATATGCTTGTAATAAATTTACATTAAAAGGAAGTATTTTCACATTAAAATTTTATTTTTCTTCCTACCCCCAAACTTAATTTTTAACATATATAGCATTCAGTACAGAAAATATAAGCATGAAGAAAAACAATTTAGAAATTCTACTACCACAAATGTCTATCAAAACGATTTACAAGTGTTCGTTACGACAGAACAATATGTAGCAGAAAGTAAATCTAAACTAATCATGCCAGAATAAAATTCACTAAATAAAAGTTTAACTAGCATAGCAGGTATCAGCAAGGGAATATAAAAGGGTTCTTCAATTATTATATTAAATTGTAATACAAACATAAACACACATAAGATAAATGAGGTTAATTCTTCCTTTAACTCATCCAATCTCACTACCTTACTTCCAATTTTTAACGGAATCACTACACTAGTAAATTAGGTACTTTCAAATGATTTTATAGATTATAATCCAAAAGACAAGATTATCCCTGATAAATTAGTTTCCAAACACCAATCTCAGGCATCATCTAATCCCGTTAATTAAGCACCTTTAAAAGTTACATATTGTAGTGTAAGATCATCCTAATGTTATTCATCAAATAGGTTCACGACTCCTATCAAATGAAAACAAAGTTAGAGAAAGGAAGTAACAAAATTGAGATGAAGCTGTCATTGTTCAAATTCATGATTTCTCTTGTAAAACTCAAGTCCGAGTAAGACCCGAGTTATAGTGAACTCGTCAGTCTAACTACTACAAGAGAATATACAAATCTAACCATAATAAAAAGTTAAGGAATCACCTCCCTCAAGACACAAAATTAGATTAAATCAAACTACTAACAATCCAAACATCTACCAATCAACAATCAAACTGATCAATCCACACTAAATTAAACACAATACAACATTAACAATCTTGACTCTCAAGCACACTAAATCAAAGCACACTGATAACTATGGGTTGCCTCCTATAAAGCACTTGGTTTTAATGTCGCGGCTTGATCAAAATTCCAATTAAGTAATCCTCGATCAATCACTCAATCCTTTATAGATCCAAGATTTCCTACAAAATCCTCAAATTGTAATTTTTCATTCAGCTCTTCCTTTTTAGATGGATTTGTATCATTGTTCCTCATATTTCTTTCTAGATCCAACATTCTTCTATTGATTTTCTGAATTTACATATTAATATCATTCTTGAAATTTATAAGAAATGGATCTCTATAAGATAACTTAAGATCTCCCAAATTTTGGATTGGATTCTCTCTAGAAAATTCAGATTCAAGATCAAATTCTTCTAAGCTACTCTTCTTTTTCAACTTATCTTCCAATTCTTCCCTTTTATTATTGTTAAATGATGAAGGATCTATCTTAGTTGAGGAAATAGGTTTTTTTAATTCCTTAGGAATTTCTTCCAATGGTCTTCCACTATCCTTATCCTCTTTTCTCAACTCAAAGTTCTTTTGAAATTTATTCTCAAATTCTCTTTCAAGTCCTAGTTCAATAACTTTATCTTATTTATCATTCAATTCAGGTTTTTCTTGTGATTGAGTTGAATATGAAGATATAAAGACTGGTGGTGTAGATGAATTCCCTAAATAGGTAGGCTTTAAAATTGTATGGGGTACATCTATCTTAAGCTCATGAGATTTTTCAACCAATGGAATTACAAGTTCACTATTTTTGGTAGCTTCCATCATTTCACACCTCTCCTGAACATACATATAGTCTTCTTTAAACAACATTTTCAACTCATCATGAAAGTCCATTTCGACCTCATGTGTTATCTTACTCTCAAAATTTTCTTGGAAATGGTCTTTACATAGATAATCAATTTCATCCATCCAAAAACATTCATCATTCTTTCTCTCAGCTGGAAATTTCATAATCTTCAACACATCAAAAGTGACTTCCTGGTCATTAATATTCATAATCAACTCTCCTTTTTACACATCTATCATAGTTTGTCTAGTAACAAGGAATAGTTGTTCATTATCGTTCTCTTTAGGTTTGATCTCAGTGTTACAAGGAAGTGTTCCTTTGGGTCTATTGCTAAGTGAATTAACAATTTCTCCCAGTTGATTCTCTATGTTTCTAATCACAACTTTTTGACTTTGCAATTGATTTCTCATTTGCAATACCACTTTATCTATAGACTTCTTCTTATCCTCAAATTGTTGATCAAAATTAGAGTCTAGTGGATGTGAAGGCCTATATCTTGTATTACCCTCATTATTCCAACTTCCATTAGCATTTGCATGATTGTTATCCCATTGTTGGTTTCCACCCTCAGTAGTATGATTCCAGTTAAAATTAGGATGGTTCTTCCAACACGGGTTGTAAAAGTAAGAATATGGGTTGTTTATGGTATTTAAAGTCTCATATATTAAGTTGGAATCAATCATACACCCTAATGAAATTTCCTCACTTACAGGAGTAAATTGAGGTTGGTTCATTCCAAATTGGCTGAACTTCCTTGATATTGCAGCAATCTGAGATGCAAGAATTGCAATCGCATCTGTATCATGAACACTAGCTACATTTTTATGATTTACCCTTGCAGAGGGCCGTTGAAATTTATTTGTAGCCATTTCTTCAATTAATGCATATGCTTCATCAAATGTTTTTGACATTAATGAACCACCAACAACAAAATCAATAATGGACCTAAGGGATCCTACTAACCCATTATAAAAAGTTTGAATGATTAACCAATCTGGCAGAGCATGATGTGGACACTTTCTTAGGACTTCCTTAAATCTTTCCCAAGCTTCGTATATTGATTCCCCTACATACTAACAAAATGAGATAATATCGTTTCTAAGTTGAGTAGCCCTTAAAGGTGGAAAATACTTAGCTAGGAATTTCTAAGTTAACTCCTCCCAATTTTTAATAGAGCCAGGTGCTAATGTGTATAACCACATTTTAGCGTTATGCCTTAGTGAGAAAGGAAAAAGACTTAGCATAACAGCATCGTCTGACATGCCATTATAACGAAATGTAGCACAAAGCTCTAGAAAATTAGATAAGTGTAAATAGAGATCCTTCGAAGGAGTTCCCTTAAACTGTTTGTTCTGCATAAGTTGGATAATCTCTGCATTTAGTTCAAATGAGTCAACTTCTATGATAGGGTTTTGTATACTTGAGTGAATTTTATCTGTCGTAGGATTTACATAATCCCTCAATGATTTATGATTATTTGTCAAGTTATTATTTTGAATGTTCTCCATTTTCATTTCTAGTTTTTCAAGTCCTTTAAGTTTTTTATTTTTTTTCCATTTTTCTAACTCGGGATCATAAGGCACAAGTCCTACAAATCTTTTATTTTGCTTACGTAACACAACAAATAATACATTAACAATAAAAAAATAATTCAAAAAATAAATTCAACACAACAAAAAATTTTCACAAACACCTTATTTTTCACACAAATAGGTTTTACGACATTACAATTTTCCAATTCTATGCTTAATTACTTCAACTAAAATTCTCCTAAATCTCTTACCGAAGCTTCCCTGGCAACGGCACCAAAAACTTGATGCAACTTTTTTATATGTATGAATTTATGACCTCAGATTTATATATTTATAATGATTTTGTAAAGTCACAAATTCAAACGCAAGTATACATATCGTATCAAGTAATACAAAGCACTAATGGAGTCCCGTTTATCGATCCCACAGGGAAGCGAGGTAAGAGGTTCTTAGTCAAATTCTAGTATACTATTAACAGCCTTAGTTTGGAAGGGTGATATAAGTGCTTTGTCTAATAACTACTCCTAAATGCAGATAATTTTATGTAAGGATAATAACTACTCCAAAATGCAAATATTAATACTAAAGATAATCCTTTTTGAATAAATTGGTTTGGTGAATTTTGAGATAATTAAATCTACTATTCTTATGTAATGAATTGGATAAAGTTTAGGAATGAGATGCATTAAATATTGTATGTGCCAAATAGAAGCATAAATGTTTCTTTACCCTCAAAAGAGTACCCCTCTTCCAAGTATGTAAAGAACATTGACATATCCTATGTTTAGTCACTAAATCTAAGGCTAGACTGGGAGGACACCAGCTCTCACTACGGAGCTCCCACTCACCCTTCACCTGAAGGCTAACCTTTAAGTTTAGTTACTAATCTTAAGACCAAATTGGGGATCTCAGCCTGTCACTCTGAAACCTCCAATTCGACGCCCATGAAACCATATTTCTCTGTTTATTTGCATTCAATCCCCTTGAACTACGCAATTCATTCACAGAAATTGAATGTGGTTTCACTTTGTTGAGAATTACACTGCCCTTTCGGGTCAATGCAATTACAACAAATTTTAACAATACAACGAGCTCTTTTTGTAATGTAAATGATGCACAAGTAAAAAACATCACATTTATAATAAACTTCTTTTAGCAAGAATCCCAATATCCTAAACATGAATCCTACTCATTGCAAAAGAAAAGTAGAATGAAAGTAATGGAATAATCTTCTTATGCCACTATTTCCAAATAAGAAGAAAGAGTAAGAGAAAGATATCGCAAAGCACGAAGAAAACACAACGTAAAACTTCATTTTAAAGTAAATCCACAAAATAAGCGTTTACAAAATCATAAGATAATGAAGAATACAATACTTAGCTTTTTCCCCTTGAAATGAAGATGAAAATATCTCTTACAAAGTCTCCTGCAGATCCATGCAATGCTATAACATTCCCTTACAAATTCTCTCAAAATCCTCTCTCCAATCTCTCCAAAATGGTAGAAATCTACATTTCTACTCCTATTCTAAGATCTCTAAGCATTCTCCAAGTTTTCCCTATCTTCTTTTTTTTTGGCTTCAAATTCTATTTAAAATAGAGTATGGATGAATTTCCCAAGAGGTGCATGAAGAAACCCTTCAAAAAGAGTCCAGATTCGATGTATTTGGCCAAAAACCGCCCATTCAGGCCTTCTCGGGCACTGCCGACGCTGAATAGAGTGCTACCAGTGCCCTATTTTTCATGTTCTCAGGCTTCTGGCACCGCCGACGCCAGTTTGGGTGGCTCTGGCGCCCATCCTGCGCAGTTCCACCGTTTTGCTCCGTTTGGCTCCATTTTAGCTCCCATTCGCCCCGTTTCAGTTACGTTGCGCTCCTAACAGATAGCCCTATAAAATAAGCATAAAAATAACATTTTTTTAAAGTATAATCTCATTTTAAAATAGTTAAGAAGTGTAAAAGAGATTAAACATAGAAAGACTTATCGAAAGGTGTCATGCCAAAATTTGCTTTCTTGCTCGTTTTTGCTCCAAATTGCACCGTTTTTTCTTCTTTTTGCTCCAATCACATTTCTTGTACCTAAAACCAAAAAACGTAAAAAATATCTTCCTTTTAAAGTGTAATATCACTAAAAATGAGCAAAATCATATAGTAAAAAGCGTATATATTTTTGGTGCATCACAGAGATGTTGAGGTAGCAGAAGCAGATGCACTGGAAGCTCTAAAGAATCCTCCTCTCCAGTTAAAAATTGAATGCTCAACATAGGTCTTCACATGAACTGGTAATATGTTCTAGAGGCTGAATGACCTCTTCCCAATTTTCAGACCTTACACCAACCTGCTCACACAATGAATATATGGGAGGCAAATCCCATATCTGCAGTAGTCGTAGCTTTGGCAGAATTCCAAATACAATCATAAATTATCTTCCTAATATCAATCACCTTCCCCTGCTGAATACAGTAGTTTAATGTAGCTCTTTCTCTCGTCACTTCACTCAGATGATTAGTAGGCAGCAATTTGGATGATATGAAATAATGCCAGACCTTAGAAGTGGCATTCAACTATGAAGTAGGAAAGTTCACTCTTCTTTCATCAGTTTTTTCCATAATGCCCTTCCACCAGTCAAAGTAGAAATAATTTCATCTAATTCTTCCTCAGTAAGATTATAATTTGAATAGAAACAAAATGTACTAGGTGGCAATAGGTAAAACTCGTTTATTATCTTGGGAGTAAAATGTACCAACTGTCTTCGACCAAAACAAAGTTTTCTTCTGACTTTGAGAGATTTGCATAGAACTCTTGAACAAAAGAAATAACTGCTACAACCGTGAAACAACAGAATCTGTCCTAAGGGCGTCTAACTATCATATCTTCTATCACTCCTTCTGGCTTATCAAAGCCTCACTTTTGAATCAGTTTATGGGTTGTAAAGCTTGCACATATCGATCTTGATCCTTTGAGCTTACAAACTTTTCCGAGTCAAAAGTGGATTTCAACTTGGTCCTCTTTGGTGCCATTTCTAAAATTTGTATAAAATTGACCATGAATTCAGATTCAACATAAAATCACTAAACATAACTCTTAAGGGCTTAAACCACTAAATCTAAGTAAATCTTCAAAGCTTATTCTCAAATTTTCATCATGAATAGTGATTTTTGGATTTATCCAAAATGCACTCAAACTATATGCTGAAAATAAAAAATTTTTACTTAGGAGTAGTGCTCTTACATTAAGAAGATCAAATCTAGCAATTTCCACTTGAAATGGCCTAAATATCGCTAAACTTGGTGATGCCCTAGCCTCTTATATCACGAACTCCAAACGAAGAAGGTGATTGTGAAAGTAAAAAATGACAATTTTTGGGTTTTTAAAACCTGAAAATCGATTTTCGCGAACCGGCTGTCGGCGAATTTTTTAATTTAATTTAAATAAATAATTTGAAAAGTAGTATTTGATTTTTAAAATAATTTTGAATTTGAATATTTTAAGATATGAAGTCAAACTGATCTCACATCCCAAATAGTTTATATAAATGAGCACCACATCACAAGCTGTGTATCTATCCCGAAGAATAGACACACTACTTGATGATGGGGCTCGATTAAATAAATTAGAAGATTTGTGACATCCGTTTGGTCTGCGAACCAATTTTATAAGCCGACAAGTTCCCCTGCTTAATACAAAGAAATTAAGCAGGGTTTATATTACCTGGGTTCTTAAAATTACCTATAAGGGCAAGCCCCTATAGTTAATTACATCTTAAATGACAGGAATCACTTAAGAAAACTCTCGATAATAATCAATAATTCTGCTCTCAAGAATCTCAAAGTTTAAGTTTTCAAGGGATTGAATTTTAGAATTTCAATAGGGAATGGATCAAGTTTGGAACATTTTGTTTTGGGAATTCAAAGGAAGAAAGGTAGGAGAAATTACAGATTCGAAGCGAACTTCGGTAATTTCCTGACTATCCTATTGTTTGGCTTGAATTTAAGAAAGTCCTAACGTTTATTTAATGTTTTGATCTTGCCAATTTTAATTAATTAGGACTTATATTCGTATGACATGATCATACAAATAGCCTCGAAGATGTGAGGGTTTATGTCGTATCGAACGACTACCTCAGAGTCCTAAGACCGGTTAGGGCTTAATTTGCAATGCAAATGCCTAACAAAAGATTGAGGATTTATGTTGCACCAGGAAAACTACCTCGAAGTCCTATGGTTTGGTTATTTAATTCTAAGAAAGTTTTCTTTGAAGTAGACTCGGGTTTTGCTGATGACGATGGTCGTGCTGCCCACCATGCTTCGAGATCCTTGTTGTTGCAGAGGTTTAGTTTTAGAAGATTGTAATCAAAAGAGAAGAGAAATGTTTGGTTTTAGAAATCTTAAAGACCAAGTGTTTTTTAGTGTTTTAGTTAAAACAAATCTTAAAGTTGATTATAACAACACCGGTTAAGATCCCACGGTTCCATTCTTCCGGCATCGTTATTTTTATCGGATTCACTTAGTCCAGATGAATTTGCTAAACTCAACTAAATGAGTTCCACACTTTCATTTAGACCGTGGGAAATCTCGTTAGCAACACGTAGGTTACATCATCCGAGGTATTCCCGATCATCCAACAAGGCGTTTTAATTTAGTTGTAATTGTAGTTTTGTGTTCTGTTTGTGATTAAATTTTGAGTTGTTTTATATTTTGAAATGTTGTGACGATGAATTTTATCTTGTAATGACTTTTAATTTAGTATTGGTTTCAGTTTTAGGGATTATCCTAAAGGTGTGGGTTTTCATGTAATAGTTGTTTATCATGCAAGAAAAGTAAAGTGCATTTGCAATAAAGTAAATTGCAAGGAGGTAAATTGAAATAAAAAAAAAGTGTACCTGGAGGGTCTTCCCGTCATCCCAAGCTGCACTTAAACACAATTTAGGATATTTAATCATTTAAAGCAAGTTCCTAGGTAAAGCTAAGGGAAGAGTTATGGTTTTCTATCAAGGTCCTACTCCTATAGCTAGTCATCTCCTATGACGTCTAGGTTCTTGTGTTTTGGTTTGAGGACGATTTTCTTCATCAAAGAACAATTAAGTTCAATTATTCTTGTAAACATCCTATCATATTGAGGAAGTGCTTAAGACGAATCTTAAACATCTTTTTAATACCTCTAGGATTGTTTTAAGTCCAAGAGAATTTAATTATACAAAATGAATTAATCATCCAGGAGTTCAAGTTTTGTTATCTTGCTCAGTGAACTAGGACATTTGAATATCCTATGAGTGAAGTAATACTTCACTTAACACTTCGTTTAGGAGTTATGACATCAAGAGCTTTTAAGGGCAAATTAATGTTCAAGTGATTTGTGATTTAATTTAATTTCAATTAATGGGTTTAAGTTTGGAATAGTGTTTTTAGATTTATTTTGAATTCTTTATGTCTTTGGTGATGTTATATTTATTTCAATTTAATTTAATTTAATTTTAGTTTAATTTAATTTTGTTTATTTTTACTTTCAATTTAATTTAATTTAATTTAATTTAATTTTAATTTTATTTTAACTTGATTTTTTTAATCTAATATGTTTTAATTCAATTTAATTTAATTTTATTTAATTTAATTTGTTTTAATTTAATTTAATTTAATATGTTTTAATTTGATTTAATTTAAATTTTTAATTTTAATTTAATATTTTACATTTTTTATTATTATATTTTAAAGATAATTTAATTTAATTGTTAAAGTATTAATTTAATTGAAATTTTGGAAGGATTTAATTTAAATGTTTTAATCTTTAATTTAATTTAATGATTAAGTCTTTAATTTTGGAAGGATTTATTAGAATTATTTTAGTGTAAATGCTAGAAAATACATTTTTTCTTATTTTAAAATTACCTTAGGACTTTAAAATTTGATATCTCATCATAGAGACTTAAGAAAAATATGGGGTTTGTTCCTAAATGATTAAAATAAAAAATTTTACATTTTGGTGAATTTTATTATTTTTTTGATTTTTATTATTTTTTAATTATTAAAATATTAAAATAATGCAAAAAATCAACTTTTTTGGAAAATTACAATTTTAATTTTCTTAAATTCATCTGATATCAGAGAGGCTCCAAAACCAATTTGGTGAATTTTTGAAAAGTATTTTGAAAGTTATGAATTTTTGAAGTTTAAGTTTGGCTAAATGGCTTAATCAACCCATTTGATAGGGCTAACCAAGTCCAATTGACTTCAAACTTTTATGGTGGGTTCCTCTGATCCTAAAGGTCAGTGGAGAATAGATTTCAAGTCAATTTGATGTATGATTAGCTCTAATTAATTAATGTTCTATTTTAGGTGTTTAGGCCAATTAGGGTTATTCCAAGTGAGTTAACTCAAAACCTATTTTCCCTAGGGTCTTCTGGTCATAAGAAACCTCTCCAAATTTTTCTAGAATTTATTTCACAACATGCTAATTATTGGAATTAAAATACTCAGAATAATGACCTAGAATTGAAAAATCAATAACTCTTCATAGGGATGGCCTCCGACTTTGGAAAATTCAGGGAATGTCCCCAAATTCGAGAGGCTTCAAAAGCCCTATGGTCTCATGCCATGGTGAATTGTATACATGCATGGAGAATTAAAAATGTGCAGAGAGTAAATAAATTATTAAAAATCAAATATTCAATAAAATTAAATGATTTCTTTTCCACATTATTCTCCTCTATTCACTGAGCAAGATGGTATTTTTATTTTATTTTTATGATTTTTCTACACAAAGTTATGGATTTTCTAAGTTCTGGTAATTAAATAAATAAGAAAAATCCTATTTTTCTACTTAAGTGACGCGGCGCCAGCTCAACCTGGGCAGCTCCGAACGCACACGCGTTGTCTCCTGATTCGGCGCCGCCATCTGACTCACGCTCCAGGGGCCCGCGGTTAACGTACCATCACGCTGTCCGACTCGATCCAAACCGTCCACTCGATACACGCTCGATCCGACGGCTCCTAGTCATCGTGTACGACTGGTGTGCACCCGTGACCGTCAACCTTCTAACCCTAATTTCTCACTCGATTCTCAACGAATTTTTGTGTTCTTATGCTCTATGGATTCTTCTTAAAGAGACGAACACATCCATACGGTAAACATGCACTGAAATTGATTCAAATTAAATGGAGAATCTCTATAAGCTCGGGAAGAAGAGTGAGTCCATACCTTTGCTCAGAGAAGTGAAGCTTCGATCTAAGAGTTGTGTCACCTTCGATTGGGTCCAAGCAAGCTCCAGATGAAGTCCCTTGGCCTGGTGAATTGTCCAGGTATGATTTCGACCACAGCCGATTACAAAGCTTGGAGTCTGGAACAGATGGGTGGCCTGGAGAAGGGGCTTTTGCTAGTAAACTTCTTCTCTTGGTCTGGTGAAGGTGTAGGACCAATCAATTTGGGGATTGGCTCACAGTGGAGAAGTGTCCCGGTTTTGGGCTTGGATTTCAACTCGAAATCGAGCTCACAGAGAGGAAATGGCAGGGGGATTTTAGTGGGGATCAAGTTCTCTATGTGTGGGGAGTAGTCTGGAATGATTTTGGCACAGTTTCCTTAAGGTTGGTTCAGCACCTCTTCCATGGCCGAGAGAGGTGGTGTTTAAATAGGAGAGGCTGGAGGTCCTCCCAGGGGGGTTTAAGGGTTGGGATCAGCTGCTTTGGTGAGGAGAAGAATAGCTGCAATGGCCATTAGGAGTGAGGCAGCTCGGCAAGGTGGAATTCCAAAATTTGGCTCCTCCCAAGGTCTCGGCCATGGTGTTTTCTAGCGATCCAGGCGGCTGGCCGGCAGGCATGGGTCACCCTCAGGTCCAGGTGAGTCAGGGCTGGAGGTTTGTGCAAGCAATTGGCCCATGCCATGTGTAAAGTGGTTGAATTGAAATGGCATGGGGTGAGGCTCATTTTGGGTTGATTTTGGTCAACTCATGTAACTGGGCTTGGTGCACCCACCAAGGGACTGATTTGAGCTGAGGGAGGTCAGATGAGTCAGCTAGGAAAGGGTAGTGAAGTCACCATCCATGAATATTTGGATTAATCATGGATTAAGGTGAAGCATTAAAAGGGTTAAAACCTTTTTAAGGGGGTTTAAAAAGAGGCTCCTCCTTTTGAAATTAATGGTATGATGATGTGTAAAGTGTATCCCATGGCTTCATGTGGCTTGTGCATGGCTTCAAGGCTTGCTCATGGCTTGGGAATGGCTTGGCTTACTTGCATGAGAAAGGGATTTTAGGATTTTTGGCATTTAGGGGTGATTTGTCATGAGGCTTGAATTGTAATCATTTGATGATGGGATTGGAACTTAGGAAGTGTTTTAAATTATCGGTATGATGAGAGAAATTTCATGTGGGCTTTTGGAATAAGTTTTGGGCTTTTAAATTTGTTTTGGGTGGGTTCTTTAGGAAGGTTTAAGAAAATGGGCTTTTTAAGCTTGGAAATAAATTGGTGGATGGGAAATTTGTAAAAGTTTGGGCCAAATAATTGTTGGGTTTGGTTTAGGAATGTGCCATGAGTAATTTGAAACAAATTTGAGGTGGTTTGGGTTTGAATTGGGTTGAATTTGGGCTTTTTGGTAAAGTGGCTAATGGTAGGCCAAATTAGGTTAACTTGGGCTAATGTTGAGCTAATGTTGAAATTGGTCTAAAATTACTGTTGAGAAATGTTTGTAGGGCTGTTTCAAAGAGGTTTCAACTTTGGTTGGGTTTGGATTTTGGAGTTTGGGCCTATTTGGGTTAGGTTTGGGTGTAGGCCCATGTAAGGAGTCTTGGCTTTGGGTTGAATTTGAGTTGGGTTTGGGTTCAAATTTTGGGCAAATCATGTTAGTGTTTTGTTTGTGGGGATGTTAGGGAAGGTTTAGAAAAGGTTCGGGGTTAATTGAATTGAATCGGGTTAGTTTGGGCTAAGTTCGGGTCATGGGTCCAAATTAGGCCTTAAGGTCAAAAGTGAAATTGGATTCAAATGTCAATCAAATTGGACTTGGATTTAGTCTAGATTGATATTGTGGATGTTAAATTGAAGTTTAGAATTGAATTGGACCAGAATTTGGGTCAATTGGGTAGGTTTGGTTTGACATTGGGTTCACTTTGGGTTAAAATGGGTCAAATTGGGGATTTTGACAAAAGTGGGGTAAATTGATAAAATTAACCTATGGTGTAGTTAGATAAAATGAAATTGAGAATATTTGGGAATTTTTGCAATTTTCTAGGAATTTTTTGAATTTTTGGATTTTTTAGCTAAGAGGGGCATTTTGGGTATTTGGAGGGTATTGGGGGGTATTTTTGGCTATGGATGATCAATTTGAGTGAAGGGAAATGTTTATGAATGATTTTGGGGAATTTTGGGTAATTTAGGTGATTTTGCAAATTTTGGGTAGTTTCAAGGGCATTTGGTAGGTTTGGTGGGTATGGGGCCCCGGGGTCAAAATCGAAAATTTAGAAAATCAAGATCGGGTAAATGTAAGTGGAATGAAATCATTTTGGTTGAGCCATGAAGCCATATCAAGCCCACATGAGCCATGAAGAGACTCATTTGAGGCATTTACTATGTTGTTCCTAACCCTCTTAGCCAAGGGCTTAGGGGTTAAGGACCATCCATGCGAATCACCTTCATGAGTCAGGAGGTCAAGTTGGGTATGGGTGTGGTTTTAGGAGGTGTGGTTTTAGGAGGTGTGTGAAAGTGTAGTGTACAAGTGTAGTGTGTGTGTAAGTCAGCTCTCACCAGACCAGGCCACCCAGGGCAGTCCTAAGGCCAAAGAGTCCTATAGGAACTCATCCTTTAAACTTCCACATTTGATTTCAACCCTCTAGGTGATTAGGGGTCTACAATCAAGTTTGTGGAGTTTGCGAGGAGTTTAATAAGTGGTTTGAATTTCTAGGTGGTGGGTCCCAATTCTAATCCTCTAGGATAGTCAAAGGAAAAGCCTAAGGCTAGATCCTAAGTATTGAAAAGAAGAAGAGAAGACCTCATCAAAAATGAGGTCAACACCGGCTCCTAAGAGAAAAAGTATGATGCTTAGCCACGGAGCACTAGCGCATAAGCGTGGAGTCTCGACACTTACCCGCGAACTCGCTGTTTTCGATTTTTTTGTTAAATACACATTCTCGCTCATTTAATCAACCCTAAATTGTAAATATCATCACCTTATAATCTTCTTATCTCAGAATTATGCTTCTATAGATTAAAATTAGATTCAACACAAGTTTTACGCAAAACAAACTTTTTTTTTAATAAAAAATACAAATTACATGTACAAACCACAAATCTTTAATCCAATATCCTTGGATAAGAACTTATTTTTTTTAATCTCATTTAAACACTTAAACAAAACACTAAATACATACTCAAAACACAAACACAGTAAACACACAACTTACATAAATATTAAACACTAACACTTAATACTATTGATTCAACACAAAACATAAATAACTAACACATAACATAATATAGAACTTAATAGGTGAAACATATCCAGTACCTCCATTAGTTCAATCTGAAACATTTAGTTTTTAGATTTGATAGAACATACGATGGTTGAAAACTCTTACCTAATCTTTATCTATCCACTGTTTCTTCAAAAGCATCATTTTATCCGCCTCTTCATGATGACTGATATGACTAAATTACATATTTAGTTGCCATCCAATACGTCCTAAATCAATCTGTTTTAGTTTGATTTACCTTTGCTTCGATTTGCGCTACATTATCATCGATCTTTGTAATCTTCTATGCTATTCCTTGAATACTAACGACCAGAAATCCGTTATATAACTCTTATGCACTCTAAAAAAATGAAGTTCTTCTTATTTGCATCCTCCTTCCTCTTCATTTCACTTTCCTAAAAAGACATTTTTCTAACATAAACTTTCCTGTAAGGCTCTTAGGATAGAAATTTGGAATGGGATGAATTTCCTTTAATATGGTCCCACTTTATAGACTTTAGATGGTCTAAAACCGTCCTCCCATATTTACAACCAACAAATAATGTTCCATGCAACTTTCCCATGATAATGGCTTCTAGAACCTCATTTTTTACTTTTTTTTAAAACTCTTGCTCCTAAGCGCCAACTGCTGGCGCTTAGCCACCAGTGCTAAATTCACTACAGGTCTGCTAAATGTCTGAATACTCATTTTAACTCATCCAATTCATAAATTAAGGTCTTATTAATCTCCACTAACATAATATAATTAAAATACTACCATATAATTCTCAATTCGAACCAAACAAACCACACAAAACTAACTCAAAATAAAGCACACCGATAACTATGGGTTGCCTCCCACAAAAAGCTTGGTTTAACGTCGTCAGCCCGACATACCCAATACATTTTCTGGGTGACCCAACATCATATTTGCATCAGGTTTAAGTTGATCTATTGAGAAATAAGGTTTCAGTCGATGACTATTTACTTTAAATATTTTCTCAGTTTTAGGATCTTTAATATCCACAACTCCATAGAGATAAACTTTTATTACAATAAATGGGCCCATCCACCTGGACTTAAGTTTTCCAGCAAATAATCTTAATCTAGCATTATATAACAAAACTTGTTGTCCTGGCTCAATATTTTATTTAGAATTTTATTACCATGCCACATCTTCATCTTATCTTTATATATCTTAACACTTTCATATGATTCATTCCTTATCTCTTCAAGCTCATTTAATTGCAATAATATTTTCTCACCAGCATCCTTTAAATTATAATTAAACTCTTTAATAGCCCAATATGCTTTATGCTCAAGTTCAACTGGTAAATAACAAGCTTTCCCAAAAATTAACCTATATAAGGACATTCCTATAAAAGTTTTACATGATGTCCTATAAGCCCACAAAGCAAAATCCAAATTGATTGACCAATCCTTTTTTTCTGATTAATAGATTTTTCCAAACTTCTTTTAATTTCATGATTGGATAATTCAACCAAACCACTTGTTTGAGGATAATAATCAGTAGCAATTTTATGGATGATATAATATTTCCTTACTAATTTCTCCATAATTGTATTTCTAAAATGACTTCTCCCATCAGTTATAATTACTCTTGGCATTTCAAATCTACTAAATAGGTTCTTTCCTAGAAACTTTGCAACACTTTGAGCATAACATCAAGGTAAAGCAACAGCTTTTATCCAATTATATATATAGTCCACTGCTAACAATATTTATAATTTTTCGAAAGATGTTATAAATGGTCTCATGAAATTTAAACCCCAAACGTCAAATATTTCAACTTCCAACATATAATTGAGGGGAATCTCATTTCTTCTAGAAATATTGCCTACACACTGACATTGATCACAATTTTTCATAAGCATTCACATCGTTAAAAATTGTAGGCCAATAAAATCTAGATTCTAGAATTTTATATGCAGTTTTATCAACACTAAAATGTCCTCCAAAATCAGAATCATGAAATTTTTGAATAATTTCATAAGCTTCTTCTAATGGCATAAATATTTGAATAATCAGATCCTTTCCTTATGTATATAAAAATGGGTCATCCCAAAAATAAGTCTTAGCTTCAGATAAAAATTTCTTCCTCTGTTGGTATGTCAAACTATAGGGTAATATGTCACTAACAATAAAATTTACAATGTTGGCATACCATGGAACACACCACTTATTAATAGTTAACAATTTTTCTTCAGGAAAATGTTCATTAATTTTTTCATTAGAACAGAGAGGTTTTTTATTTTCAAGCCTGGATAAATGATTAGCAATTTGATTATTAGCACCTTTCCTATCTTTTATCTCAAAGTTAAAGTCTTGTAAAAAAAGAATCCATCTTATCAGTCTTGGTTTCACATCCTTCTTTTTCCTTAAATTTTTAATAGCAGAATGGTCAGTATGCACCACAAATTTAGCTCCAATTAAATATGATCTGAATTTATCAAAAGCATATACTATAGGTAATAACTCTTTCTTAGTTGTGATATAATTAATTTGGGTTTTATTAAGAGTTCTACTAGCATAGTGGATTACTTTCAACAATTTATGATGTTTTTGTCCTAAAATAGCTCTAATAGCATAATCACTTGCATCACATATTAATTCAAATGGTTTTTCCCAAACTGATGAAACAATAACTGGTGCAGTGATTAATTTTTCTTTTAATGACTCAAAAGCTTTTAGACAGTCTTCATTAAAAATGAAAAAATTACATCTTTTCCCAATAATTGGCATAGCGACATAGTAATTTTTGAAAAATCTTTAATATAATGCCTGTAGAATCCAACACGTTATAAAAAACTCTTAATTTCCCTTACATTTGTTGAGCAAGGTAAATTGGTGATCACTTGAATTTTTGTAGGGTCTACTTCCATATCTTTTTCTTATAGATGATGTCCCCAAACAATTACTCCTGCTACCATAAATTGGCATTTTTCTCAATTAAGGATTAATTTTGTTTCTTCACAAAATTTAAGAACTTTAGATAAATATTCTAAATGAAATTCCAAATACTAAAAAATCATCCATAAACACATCAATTCCTTTTTCAATTAAATCATTGAAAATTGCCATCATACATCTTTGAAATGTAGCAGGGGTATTACATAAACTAAAGGGAATTCTTCTAAAAGCAAATGTACCATAAGGACTGGTAAACATTACTTTCTCTTGATCCTTAGGAGAAATTTTTATTTGGTGATAACGAGTATATACATCTTGAAAACAAAAGTATTTATGCGCGTACTAGTCTATCCAACATTTGATCAAGAAAGCGAAGTAGAAAATGATCTTCCCTAGTGGCATTATTTAATTCTCTATAATCAATGCATATTCACCATCTTTTAACTTGTCTCCTTGGTATAAGTTCATTCTTTTCATTAATAGCTACAGTTACTCCTCCTTTCTTAGAAACACAGTGAATAAGACTAACTTATGCTCTATCTGAAATATGATAGATAATTCCAACATATAACCACTTTAAAATTTCTTTCTTAACAACCTCTTTCATGATAGGATTTAATCTTCTATGAGGATCAACCCTAGGTTTACAGTTTTTTTCATAAGGATTCTGTGCATACAGATTGAAGGACTGATTACTTTAATATCAGTTATGGTCCATTTAAAGGTTTTCTTATATTTCTTTAAAGTTTTAAGCAAACTCTCTTCTTCTTTTGTAGTTAATTTTAAGGAAATTATAACTGGAAAAGTTGAGGAATCACCTAAAAAGACATATTTTAAATGTTCAGAAAGTAACTTCAATTCAAGTTCAGGAGGTTTTTCAATTGATGGACGAAAAGATTCATCTCTATTTGTCATGTCCAAAACTTCAAAAATTTCTTGAACATAATTTAAGTCTTCCTCATTAAAATTATTAGAATATTATGTTTGCTCTTCTTGCTCGTCTTCCAACTTTTCACTTTTAGCTTTCTCTTCATAAGCTGCTTTAAAATGGCATTCACTCAGATATCTCACTACATCCATCCTGAAACATTCATCTTTTTTACATTTTGTAAGATATTTCATTGATTTCAAAATATTAAATGTCACAGTTTGATCATTAACATGCATAGTTAATTCCCCTTTCCGTACATCTATCATTGCTCTTCATGTAGCGAGGAAAAGTCTCTCCAAAATAATAGGTATCTCTTTATCTTCCTCCATATCAAGTACAATGAAATCAATAGGAAAGATAAATTGATCCATCTTTACTAAACATCTTTTTAACTCTATTAGGATATGTTATCGAATGATCTACTAATTGCATACTTACAGTAGTTGCAGTTATTTCTCCTAATCCCAGTATTTTAAATATAGACAATGACATAAGGTTAATGCTTGCACCAAAATCACATAAAGCTTTCCCATAAAATCTAACTCTGATTTCACATAGAATTGTGAAGCTACCAAGATCTTTAAGCTTTTCAGGAAGCTTCTTTTGGATTATTACACAGTATTCTTCACTAAGTGCAACAATTTCATTATTATCAAATTTTCTTATTCTGTTGAGAATATCCTTCATAAACTTCACATAGCATGGGATTTGTTCTAAGGCTTAAGCAAATGGAATATTAATTGTAAGTTTCTTAAAAATTTTCAAGAATTTTGAAAATTACTTATCCAACTTTTGTTGTCGAAGCTTCTGAGGAAATTGTGGTGGTGACCTATCTAAATTAATTTTTGGTGGAAAATAGTTCTTTCCAAACCTTTCTGAACATCCTCTTTTAGATCTTCAATTTCTTCTTTCTCTACTTCAATCTCTTTTTGAACTCTATCTCGTAACTCTCTTCTACTTCTCAGTTGAACAACTTTTTTTGCTCTTTATTTTTATCTTTTGGATTTATCTTTGTAGTACAAGGAAGTGTACATTGGGATCTATTAATTAATGAATTGGCTATTTGTAACAATTAATTCTCAATATTTCTAATTGTAGCTCCTTGACTTTGTAATTGATTTCCCATTTGTAATACCACTTCTTCTATAAACAACTTCTTTTCCTTAAATTATGAAGTACTGTTAAAACCTAGAAGTTTAGTAGGTCTATAATTCTTATTCCCTTGGTTATTCTAATTCCCCTTTGGGTTTACTTGATTTTTCCCCCATTGTTGATTACTATCACCCAGATTATTGTTATAAATGTATTAAGAAATTCATACCGATTTTATATTAATTTTTGATGATATTGCACTTTAAAGAAAGATATTTTCTATGTTTTATTACAGGTGTGAAGATTTATAGATAATGGAGTAAAAAGATGAGAAAAGGAGCGACTCTGGAACAAAAAGGACAAAAAGAGACAAAAGTTGAACTAGGCCATCGACAGCGAGAAATAGGCCGCCGACGGTGAGGAATAGGCCTCCGACGGTGTGTTTTTCCCTAGAGCATTCAAATATATTATAAAGGAGCCCTCCGACGGAAAAGATCAATCCCACCGACTGCGAGCCTGAGCAGTTGGCCTATGTTCTAAAAGCCCGCCGACGGCACCAACGAGCCCGCCGACGGCAAGAAGGTCGGTTCAAGCAAGATTCATTGAATCTAGACACTTTTTGAAGATGTGCTTAAGCAACCTTTGAAAATATTTCTCCCTCTTTAAAAAGAGATGAATTTAGGGCGAAAGTGTATCCTTTTTGAGTGTATATTTAGTGTCTATAGTGTCTCTAAAGTGTCATTAGTGTGTAAGTGTGTTCTAGAAAGTATAATAATGAGTTTAGTTGAGTGTGTTGTACAAGAAGGAAGAGTCAGAGGAACTTTAAGGAGTCTGCTTGGGGAGAAAATTCGAGATAAGTTGTGTTTATTGTTTTATAACTTTGATTTTGTATGAAATCCAAGTTTTGTGTTATTCTTCCTATGCATCTAAGTAGTCTTCTCTGTCTTTCTCCTTGTTTTTGAAATTTTGTGAAATGGAAAATTGAATTAGTTGTTCCTAAAATATTCAATATAATATGTGATAATCTTTCTACTTTAATCTTAATTTACTTTCAATTTGGCCAATTGAACTGTTAAAATATGTTAATTTCACAACAAAAGTAAAGATTACATCCAAGATTCAGGGAAATCAAAGTCCTTGAAAAGAGGGTGCAAATAAATAGGGAAATATTATTTATCGGGCATAGAATTGGATATTTTAGAGTGACAGACTAAAATCTTCAATTCGATCCTATCGTTTGAGTGCTGAAGTGTAGATGTTAGCCCTCGAGTGAGGGGAACGTGGGAGTTCTAAAGTGAGAGCGGTATCATCCCAGCCTAGCCACAGATTAGGTAACGAAGCATAGGATTAGTCAATATTCTTTATGTCTGGACCAAAGGGTAAAGAATAAGAATTCTCCTATTTGGCACAATATAATTTTAACTAATTTAATTATCCATTCACTTAATTCTCTTAAGAAGGGGGAAGATACTTTTCTATATTGTAATTTCTAATTTAAAAATTAGTAGAAGAATTTAGTAGAAGTGTTATTATTGATGCTGCCGCTGGTGGTTCATTAGTGTTAAAACCATTTGATAAGGCTTATTTGCTAATTGAAGAAATGGCTACCAACAATTTTTAATGGTCTTCTGAAAGGCTAAATCCTAAAAAAATAGCTAGTATCCATGATTCTGATGCAATATCTATGTTAGCTTCTCAGATTGCTGCTATATATAAGAAATTAGATCAATTTGGAATGAATTATTCTTCTACTATAATAGAAGAAAATTCATCTGGGCAATTTGTGGATGCTCAACCTTCTTATGAAACTTTAAATGCTATTAATAATAGACTCAGTAATCCTTATACAAATTATTACAACCCTGGTTGGAAGAATCATCCAAATTTTAATTGGAATAACAATTATACTAATAAAAAATGGACAAACAACTCAGTAAACCCATTAGGAAATTCATCTAACCAAGGAAATTCTAATTATAAACCTTCTTATCCGCCTAGATTTAAGAATAACTCTCAATTTAAGGAAAAGAAGTTATCTATGGAAGAATTGATCAAGAAAATCAGTTACAAATTCAAGGAAACCAATTACAAAATCAAGGAACTGCTATTAAAAATATTGAAACTCAACTTGGGCATATCGCTACTGCGCTTAATAATTGAATTCTTGGAACATTTCCTAGTATTGTGGAAATTAATCCTAAAGACCAAGGAAAAGAACAAATCAAAGTGATACAGTTACGAAGTGGAAAAGAATTAGAAAAAAGAGTATGAAAAGATAAAGTAGAAAATGAGAAAGAAAAGGATCAGCAAGATCAAGATTTAGAATATCCACTAATACCAATCAAAATTTCTGTAAAAAACCACCACCACCATTTCCTCAGTGATTAAAGCAACATAAAAAGGATAAGAAATTTTTTAAATTCCTTGAAATCTTGAAGAAATTAACGGTGAACATTCCATTTGTAGAAGCATTAGAACAAATGCCCAATTATGTGAAGTTTATGAAAGATATTTTAAACAAGAAGAGAAAGTTCACAGACAATGAAACTGTTGCACTTAGCGAAGAGTGTAGTGCAATTATTCAGAATAAGCTTCCTGAGAAATTAAAAGATCCTGGTAGTTTCACTATACCTTGTGCTATTGGAGAAAAATTATATGGAAAAGCTTTATGTGTCTTGGGAGCCAGCATTAATCTTATGCCTATATCAATTTTTAAAGGATTAGGATTAGGAGAAGTCTCACCTACTTCAGTAATTCTTCAGTTAGTTGATCGTTCAGTGACTTATCCTAAAAGCGTTATTGAAGATGTGTTAGTAAAAGTGGAAAAATTTATCTTTCCTGTGGATTTTATTGTTTTAGAAATGGAGCAAGATAAAGAAATACCCATGATTTTAGGAAGACCCTTATTAGCTACTGGAAGAGCTATGATTGATGTTCAAAAAGGAGAATTAACTATGAGAGTGAATGATCAAGAAGTAACTTTCAACATTGCAAAATCAATTAAATATCCTGCTATTGAAAAAGATGATGAATATTTTCGAATGGAAATTCTTGAACATCTGCGAAATAAACATTTTAAAGAATAATTTGAAGATAAATCAGAAATAGAAAATGTAGAACTATTGGAAGAAGTAGAAAATGAAAAAATAGATTATATACAAGAAAGATTTTAGATGTTGGATATTACAAAAAATGCTGAAAAGAATATAGTTTCGTCGATTTTAAAACCTCCTGAACTTGAGTTAAAAATTTTACATACTCATTTGAATTACGCATTTTTGGAAAATTTTTTAACTTTACCGGTTATTATATCGCTAGAATTAAACGAATTACAAGAGGAAAAACTTCTATACAAATTAAAGAAGTATAAGAAAGCTTTTGCTTGGACCTTAGCAGATATTAAAGGAATTAGTCCTTCAATCTGTATGCATAAAAGTATTTTGGATAATAAACATAAATCAAGAGTTGATCCCCAAAGGAGATTAAACCCGATGATGAAAGATGTAGTCAAGAAAGAAATATTAAAATGGTTAGATAATGGTATTATATATTCTATTTTGGACAGTGCTTGGGTAAGCCCAATTCATTGTGTTCCTAAGAAAGGAGAAGTGACTGTTGAGGCTAATGAAAATAATGATTTGATACCTATCAGACAAGTTACTGGATGGCGTATATGTATTGATTATAGAAAATTAAATGCGGCCACCAGGAAAGATCACTTCCCTTTACCATTCCTAGACCAAATGTCGGATGGACTTGTCGGGCACAAATACTTTTATTTTTTAGATGGATATACTGGCTACCATCAAATTTTTTTGCTCCTGAGGATCAAGAGAAAACTATATTTACTAGTCCTTATGGAACGTTTTCGAAGGATGCCTTTTAGACTATGTAATGCACCTGCAACATTCCAGAGATGTATGATGTTTATATTTAGTAAAATAATTGATGATGGAATAGAAGTATTTATGGATGATTTCTCTGTATTTGGAACATCATTTGATGCATGCTTGGATCATCTTGAAAAAGTCTTGGAGCTATGAGAAAAAACTAATTTAGTTCTAAATTTGGAGAAATGTCAATTATGGTTGCAGGATGAATTGTATTAGGGCATAAAATTTTAAAAAATGGCATGGAAATAGACCCTGCAAAAATCCACGTTATAGCTAACTTAACACCTCCTTCCACAGTGAGCGGGGTAAGAAGTTTTCTTGGACTTTCTGGATTTTACAGATGTTATATAAAAGATTTTTAAAAAATTACCAAACCTCTATGCCAACTTTTAGAAAATGACAATAAATTTGAATTTACTAAAGAATGCTTAAATGCTTTTGAATTATTAAAGGATAAATTAATCACAACACCTATAAAAGTTTCACCTAATTGGGAGAAACCATTTGAACTTATGTGCAATGCTAGCGATTATGCTATAATAGCTGTTCTTGGACAAATATATGATAAAATTTTTAAAGTTATATACTATGCTAGTAAAACTCTTAATAATGCTGAAATTAACTATACAGTTATAGAAAAAGAATTATTAGCAATTGTATATGCTTTTGATAAATTTAGATCTTATTTAATTGGAACTAAACGTATTGTGTATACTGATCACTCTTCTTTTAAATATTTAATACAAAAGAAGGATATCAAATCAAGATTAATTAGATGGATAATACTGATGCAAGAATTTGATTTTGAAGTAATTAATAGAAAGAGGACTGATAATCAAATTGCAGATCATTTGTCAAGATTAGAATATTGCGAATTATCTGACATTAACAATGAAATTACAGATAGTTTCCTTGACGAACAACTCTATAATATAAATGAGTGGAAAATACCTTGGTATGCTGATATAATTAATTATATTGTAAGTAATATTTTACCACCCATGCTAACTCTGCAACAACAAAAAAATTCATTCATGATGATAAAGCGTATTTTTGGGATGAACCATATTTTTATAAGCAATGTAAGGATCTTATTATTAGAAGATGTGTGCCTTATGAAGAAACTGAACAAATTATTCAAAAATGTCACAATTATTAGTTTGGAGGACATTTCGGGACTGACAAAACTGCTTATAAAATTTTACAAATTGGATTATTGGCCTACTCTCTTTAGAGATATTTATAGATATATCAAAACTTGTGATAAATGCCAACGAGTAGGTAATATATCTAGAAGAAATGAAATGCCTCTAAATTTCATATTAGAAGTTGAAATTTTTTATGTTTGAGGATTAGATTTCGTGGGACCATTTATTCCTTCATTTGGAAATTCGTATATATTAATTGCTGTTGATTATGTTTTTTAAGTGGATTGAAGCACAAGCCTTACCTCGTTGTGATGCTAAGAATGTTTCAAAATTTTTAATGAAAAATATTTTCACAAGATACGAAATGCCGAGAGTGATTATCACTGTCGGAGGATCCCATTTTAAGAATAAATATATTCAAAGATTGGCAGAAAAATTCAATATTATTCATAAAATATCTACTGCTTATCATCCATAGACCAGTGGATTAGCTGAAGTTTCTAATCGAGAAATTAAATGAATTTAGAAAAGACTGTAAACCCTAGTAGATTAGATTGGTCTACAAGACTAAACACTGCATTATAGGCATACATGACTGCTTATAAAACTCCGATTGGAATAACTTCTTGCAGACTTATTTATGGAAAGACTTGTTACTTACCAGTTGAATTAGAGCATAAAGAATATTGGGCGATTAAAGAAATTAATTATAATTTGAAAGATGCCGGTGAGAAGAGATTGCTGCAGATGAATGAATTAGAGGAATTAAGGAATGAATCCTATAATAATGATAGAATTTATAAAGAGAAAATGAAGATATGGCATGATCAGAAGATTAACCAAAAGAATTTTGAACCAGGACAAGAAGTATTATTGTATAATACAAGGCTAAAATTATTTCCTGGGAAATTGAAATCTCGATGGTTAGGACCATTCACTATAACTCAAGTATTTACATACGGAGCTGTTGAAATTGAAGATCCAAAGACTGGAAACAGATTCAAAGTAAATGGACACAGATTAAAACCATATTTTGAGGGAAAAAAACCAAATTTTAAAGAGGTTTTAATGCTCTGTTAACCTGATTAACACCCTGAATAAGTCGGGCTGATGATGTTAAACCAATCGCTTTATGGGAGGCAACCTATAGTTATCTTTATTTATGTGCGATAATAGTATATTTGTTTAATTTATTGATAGTTTGTGGTATAAATGAATTCTACTACTCGAATTTACCCTTATAATCATCACGATATTGGGTCCATAAAAAATTTGGAACTCATTCGGACCAGAGCGAAACTGGGCAATTTTTGCCTTGGTCGCCGATGGCGAGATCGAGCCCACCGACGGCGAGATCGAGACCACTGACAGGAGTTTATCCTGCTAAGTTCAGTTTGTGTTATTTAAAAATCCCACTGACGACGAGATTGACGTCGCCAACAATGAGTTAGGCGAGTTTGAAGAGTGGACAATTTAGCGAGTTATTTTGACGGTTTCTGGCAATTCTAATTGGTTTTAACTCTTTAAAAACTCCTAGAAGTCGAATTCTAAACTATCTACTTCCTAAAAATGAATTGAAACTCCACCAAAACTGATCATTATGACATCCAATCACCATGTAATCCCTAGATCTCGAGTGTTCAATAGAAGAAAATTTATCAGCGAATCTTCAATAAGGTAATGATGAAAAAGAGATTGATCAAGAAAAGGATTCGTGAATCGAGGATTGGAGAATTTGACGTGCCTATCGAGGAGATGATTGTGTGATGACGTTGGGAAGTATTGTGCTATACCACTTTTGCAGTAGTCATTCCTATGGTAAAAGAATTCTATTCCAATCTACACGTAATTAACAACGGAGTC
Organism: Papilionanthe hookeriana x Papilionanthe teres; assembly: GCA_022702705.1. Classification (NCBI taxonomy): domain Eukaryota; kingdom Viridiplantae; phylum Streptophyta; class Magnoliopsida; order Asparagales; family Orchidaceae; genus Papilionanthe; species Papilionanthe hookeriana x Papilionanthe teres. Next base: position 5,317,947 of record CM040427.1, read on the forward strand.
GTCTATGTGCGAGGCAGATGTGTAACTTTTACTCCTTCTAGAGTTAATGAGTTATATTCAATAGAGAACACACCCGTTTGCCACTACTCCAAATTTGTCCCTACAATGAGTAATATGAATGAAATCTATTGTTACTTGACTGATGAAGCGGAAGATTGGGAAACAAGAGAAGACGCGTATGCTAGTTTTTCTGCATCACTTCTAAACCACGTTTCTAAGCACTGACACTTCTTTATTTCTTAAAAACTGTTACCCACTATGAGGGTCAATAAAGTTTCTAAGGAGCGTGCGATTCTGAATTATTGTATTCAAGCGGGACTACCTATTGATGTTTGTTCGATTATTGTGAAGTCTGCTTTAAGCTGATTATTCATAGATCAATTTATGGGCTTAGACACCCTTCTACAAATTTTGCACTCTGCAGTCAGTACAAAGTTTCATATGAAGCCTATGAGAAGGTACTTATGCCTTGGAAACTTTTAGATCTAACTGATATGTTTCCTACACTAGATGATGATAATGATGGAGCCATTATTGTGGATCAAACATCTCAGAGTTCTTTTTCAATCAGGTCCTTGAATGATAAAACTGATCCGATGTTATAGAAATTCAAACGACTAGAAAAAGAGGTACAAAATGTGATTACTTTAATTAATAATATCTCTGATTTATTTGATCATATTGACTGGAGGATGAAAGAACACTTTGATCATTCTGAACATCTTGAGGCTAGTTTCATATGACTTATGAGAAAGAAAGGATGGATAAAAGAAGATTCTATTGAAGAGTTTCCTTACATACCCTTCTAAAATCGTTTCGTTCATTTACATTCTATGGGTGATATAAGAGATGAGTTTAGCACTGATCCTGATGTGTAGTGGACATTCGTATTTGCTTATGTGTTGAATTAGTTTGAATTTAATTTTGTGTAATCTGCATTTTTGTTATTTTAGATTTCGATATTTGATCTCAGTATAGATGAGATTATGCATCGTTTGTTTGTTTTCAGCATTTTGAGTATTGTGATTTTATTGCGACGCTGAATTTTATGTATTAAGGTTGATAAAATACCTTGTTATAATGTTGTGTACGAATATTGTAAACACTTGGATTTTATATAAAACTTGTGATATTCTGTGTTGTGTGAATTTATTTAAGTTAAAATAATATCTAATCACAGTAAAATATATTTAAATTGATTGAGTGGACATTAACGAGGCTTAAAATGAATTAAAAATTACAAAAATATTAAAAAAATTTAATTTTTGAAAAAGCCCGCCGACGATGGCTTTTTCCTGAGAAGTAAGCCTATTAAAGTTAATTAGCCCGCCGATGGCGAGATTTTGCCCGCTGATGGTGAGGACCCAAAAAATACCTTTATTTGACCGGTCAACCGCCATTATTCATCATCCCCTTCCTCAAAATTTCGAAAAAACCAACATAGGGCTTGAGTGATCTTGGATTTGGAGCAGTTTCAACACATTTTGACATCAGATTTTATCTTCCCTTGGTAAGAGCTTCACTCCCATGCAAAAATTTTTGATTTTTACCATTTATTTCTTCCACATTTAGGAATTTTGGAAAAATCAAAATATGAAGAAAATAGTTGGAAGAAATTCATGGAATTCATTTTAGATTACTTTAAGTCACCTTTGGAAGCCATTCTAGTGTTATTTTGGAATTTAGTTGAGATTTTTGTAAATTTGATAGATCGAGAAATGGCTCCACGACAAAAGAGGCGACATGATTTTGACGAGACACGATTTGTGAAAGCTAAGGCTCAGTCAAGGTACAACTTTAGCATCAAAGTAAAAAAATGCATCTAGGATAAAGTTTTCATGAATCCAGGAGGAGAAGTGGAACAGACAATCAAAGAGCGAAGATGGAAAAATTTTTGTTATTCGATGAACAGAGCTGCAGTTGAAGTTGTAAAGGAATTTTATGCCAACCTGACCCAGATAGAGGATGGACATATAGAGGTTAGAGGATTTTTAGTTGATTTTAATGCTGCTCGGATAAATTCTTTCTATGAAGTGCAAGATCTTCATACTAGAGATTATGATACGTTTGGAACAATGGAAGGACTGCTGGAGGAGGTGATTAAATTTCTCACTGATGTGTAAGGGACTTGGAAAATGAAGCAGCGTGAACGGGTAAACTTCCCTCTTTCTATGTTAAATGCAACCTCTAAGGCTTGACATTATTTTATTTGCTCTACTTTTCTACCCACTTATCATCATAGTGAAGCTTCAAGGGATAGAGCAGTTCTGAATTTTTGTATTTAGAACAACAGAAGTATAAATGTGAGAAATATTATTTATAGAAACATATTAGTCATTGCTAGAAGTGAAATAGGAGGAGGACTAAGACATCCTGGTCTGATTTATGCACTCTGTTAGTTGTTTGGAGTAGAGGCTGGAGATGATGAGGAATGGGTTGAACATATGAAACTCATTACAAAGGCTAATATAAAGACTTATGAATCCCACGAAGGATGGAGATCTGGGACTAGGAGCTCTGCACCTTCGACTAGTAGGAAAATTCTCTCTACTAGTTTTGACCCTCCTACCTATAGTTCTCCTACACTTTATGACTTGATGAATGAAACGACTCTGCAGTGGAAAAGTTTTAAAAAAATTGATGAAAGGTTGGAGCAAATAGATCAGTGGATTGAAGAATTAGAGTGGAGGCATGATTATGATAGTGAATATCTCCAGAGGCATTCTGAGTTTGAGATAACTTACTATGATGTTGAGAATCGCTATAGGTGAGGGGAGCTTAATGTTATATTTCCTAAGTGCCCTTGTTATACTCACTTCCAGCCTACTCCACCTGCTAAACAAGGAGATGAGGATATAGTTTGGGATTTTGATGCTGAAGATTAGATTCTGTGACTAGATACTAGTGTTATGTGTTTTTTTATTTTCTTCAATTTAGTATTGTTGTTTAGTTTATGTATTTTGATTATTATGTTGTGTCAGTCATTTAAACTATGTTGTGTAAGTTATTTACATCAGTGTAGATGTTGAGTTTTTTATTTCAGATTGTAATTGTAACACTAAAATTAAATTAGTAAAATGTATGTAGATGTTGTGTTAATTGTGCTTAGTACTTTAATAGGTAAAGCAATTAAATGTAGTAGGAAATTGTGTTAGTATTGTGTGCTTATTTCAAAATTTCCTTACCCAGCAAATTCTCTAATGTTATATGTGTGTAGAAAGTCTTAAAAGTACAGGTTAAAATGATGAGAGGAACCTGCAAAACTTCAAAAAAGAAATACCTAAAGCACGAAGGTATGATTTAAATTTACAGTATTTTTTCTTTCCACCTATATGATTAGATAGAAAAATTTATGTTTGGGGGAGGGAAGAACAAAATTTAACTATTAAACGTTCTCAATTAAATATTTCTAAAAATTATTATAAAAATGATTTTCTGTAGTGAATTTAATTCAGTAAACTAGAATTAATTTATTTAATTATTAAAGAAGGTTAAAAAAATATTTTTAGTAATTAAACTAATTTTGTAGATTAAGATATTTGGAATAAAAGAATAAGAATATAGTTAACTATTTAAAGTAAGGAAAACTATATTTTAAAATATTAAACTCTTAAGTATTTAGTTGAGAAAGAAATGATTGAGACTCAATGATATAAAAACTATGAAATACATATAAAGTAAGGAAATGTTTCAAGTTTCAAATTTAGGAAGAGGACAGTGAAGTTCAAAATTATTAACAGGCTATCCAGATTGAGTAATCCTCACTTGAAAAAGAAAAAGAGGGATTGAAAAATAATCCCCGAAAAGAAAAGAAAAAAAATGTAGGATTGAAATGCAATCCAAATAAAAAGAAAAAAGTAAGTGAGGAGATGCTTGACGAAATGCTTTATCAAAAATTGGCTTTATTTGAATCAACCTAAAGGGTAAACTCAGTTACATTTCTGAACTTATATATATGGTTTAGTATTTTTACTAAGTAGTGTTTTCATGAATTTCCTATAATCTGAATATCCTAAGTAATTTATTATTGCAACATATAGTCATTCTTGAAATGAATAGAAGACTAGAAATCTTAAACTTGATGACTAAATAACCTTAGATTTATAGAATTAATTTAATTATCTAAAAATATTTCTAATAAACTTAACTATAGTATTTATTTAAATCCAATTCATAGTATTTCTGAATTAAATTTTTACTACAAATAATCATTACTTTTATGTAGTATTAAGATTACTTGAGGACAAGTAATAGTTAAGTTTGGGGATTTTGACCAAAGAAAAATGTATTAAGAAATTCATACCGATTTTATATTAATTTTTGATGATATTAAACTTTAAAGAAAAGTATTTTCTATGTTTTATTGCAGGTATGAAGATTTATAGATAATGGAGCAAAAAGATGAGGAAAGGAGTGAATTTGGAACAAAAGGACCAAAAGAGACAAAAGTTGAACTAGACCGCCGACGGAGAGGAATAGGCCGCCGAAGGCGTGTTTTTCTTGAGAGCATTCAAATATATTATATAGGAGCCCATCGATGATGAGATCGAGCCTGCCGACAGCGAGCCTGAGCAGTTGTTCTAGAAGCCCGCCGACATTGCCAATGAGCCCGTCGACTGCGAGAAGGTCGGTTCAAGCAAGATTCATAGAATCAGGATGCTTTTTGAAGTGGTGCTTAAGCAACCTTTGAAACTATTTCTCCCTATTTAAAAAGAGACGAATTTAGGCCGAAAGTGTGTCCTTTGTGAGTGTCTATTTAGTGTCTTTAGTGTCTCTAAAGTGTCATTAGTGTGTGTAAGTGTGTTCTAGAAAGTATAATAGTGAGTTAGTTGAGTGAGTTGTACAAGAAGGAAGAGTCAGAGAAACTTCAAGGAGTCTGCTTGGGGAGAAAATTCGAGATAAGTTGTGTTTATTATTTTATAACTTTGATTTTATATGAAATACAAGTTTTGTGTTATTCTTCCTGTGCATTCTGAGTAGTCTTCTCTGTCTTTCTCCTTGTTTTTGAGATTTTGTGAAATGGAAAATTGAATTAGTTGTGCCTAAAATATTCAGTAAAAATTGTGATAATCTTTCTACTTAAATCTTAATTTACTTTCAATTTGGCCAATTGAACTGTTAAAATATGTTGATTTCACAACTAAAGTAAAGATTACATCCAAGATTCAGGGAAATTAAAGTTCTTAAAAGGAGGGTGCAAATAAATAGGGAAATATTATTTATCGTGCGTAGAATTGGATATTTTAGAGTGACAGACTAAAATCTTAAACTCAGTCCTATCGTTTGGGTGTTGAAGTGTAGATGTTAGCCCTCAGGTGAGGGGAACGTGGGAGCTCCGAAGTGAGTGCCAGTATCCTCTCAACCTAGCCGCAGATTTAGTAACCAAGCATAGGATTAGTCAATATTCTTTATGCCTGGACCAAAGGGTAAATAATAGGAATGCTTCTATTTGGCACAATATAATTTTAACTAATTTAATTTTCCATTCACTTAATTCTCTTAACAAGGGGGAAGATACTTTTCTATATTGCAATTTCCCATTTAAAAATTAGTAGTAGAATTCAGTAGAAGTGTTCTTTATTTATGTTTATTAGATAGTAATTTCAACTGTTGTAATTAGTTCATAATCTCTAACTTCTTTGTGGGATTGATATCTAGGACTCCGTTAGAGCCCTGTATTACTTGAACGATAAGTATACTTGCGTTGATAAGGAGTAACTTTGCTATTATTGAATATTACTATCTTTACACTTGTTAACACTTATATTGTTACACATCCACCCTGTCAGATGGTTCTTCCAACCTAGGTTATAATAATTGATATAAGTGTTATTAGGCTTGTTTATGACATTAAAAGTTTATAATGATTTTTGAGAATCTACCGTTTGGCCTAATGAATTTTTTTTAATCATTGAAATTGGTTGAGAAAAATTCATTCCAAATTGGTCTCTTCCTTGAAATTGCCGCAACTTAATTTAATGACATTGCAAAAGCATCAGATTCATGAACATTGGCTACCTTCTTAGGATTTACCCTCCCAGAAGGCCAATGAAAACTATTTATAGCCATTTCTTTAATTAAAGAATAAGCATCATTAAACTTTTTAGACATCAATGAACCACCACCAACAACATCGATAATAGATCTAAGAGATCCTACTAATCCATTATAAAAAGTTTGATTTATTAACCTATCTGTATCGAATGGTGTGGACACTTTCTTAGCAGATCTTTAAAATGTTTCCATGCTTCATAAATAGATTCCCCTTCAAACTGACAAAAAAGATGTAATATCATTTCTAAGCTTTGTAGTCTTTAATGGTGGAAAATATTTGCAAGAAATTTTTACGATAAATGACCCCAAGTTCTGAAGATCCAGGTACTAATGAATGTAACCATATCTTAGCTTTATCCCTTAATGAGAAAGGAAAAAAGTCAGTCTAATAGCATCATCCAAAACACCATTTTATTTAAATGTAGCACACAATTTTAGAAAATTGGAAAGATGTAAATTTGGGTCTTCATTTGGTGCTCCCACAAATTGATTATTAGATACAATTTGGATAATAGTAGGTTTAAGTTCAAATGAATTAGCCACTACAACAGAATTTTGAATACTACCATGAAATTCATCTACTGCAGGGTTAAGATAATCACTTTCAGGTCTAAAGTCTTGATAAATTTCAACATTTTTATTATTTTGATTTATCATTTCTTGAAAATTTTATATATTTTTCTATATTTTTAATTTTTTTAATTTTTCTTATAGTTCTTTCTAATTCATAATCGTAAGGCACAAGTCCTTCAGAACCTGAACTACACATATACTATTATAAAATAAGATAAAGTAAAATCACATAATAAAAACAAAAACTTCTTAAAATATATCTTAGAAGTTTAAATAAGACTTTAAAAGTATTAATTAATTTTTCTTAAAATTTTCTTTTCAAATATTCTTATAACTTTTTTTATTTTCTTTCTTTCGCCGACAACTATGATAAAAACTTAATCCACTGATATTTATGCTTACATTTTGTATATTAATTCATTTTTCTTTTTAATGATAGTATAATGTGAATACTACGTAAGTATACATATCGTTATCAAGTAATATATGACTTTCTGATTAAGCCCCAAGATATTGAACCCACAGGAAAATATTTCAATGAAGAAAATATATTGTTAGCACAGAAAATAGAAAAATAACTTTTTACTTTTTAGAAAAGATCTTAAACAAAATACAGATAATATTCTAGGAAATTAAATTTCATTCTTTTTAATAATTTTTATACTTTGAAATTAAAGTAAGCAACAACTTCAACTAAATTTTTGTAAGATGAAAACTAATGCAAATGAAATATCTTTTTCCTTTTTATGAATTAGTAACAAGTCATGGAATTTTGTTATGGAAGTATCTTAAATGTGTTGTGCCAAATAGGAGAAATTATATTATTTACCCTTACTATAGATGCTATAAAGAACATAAAATAATCTATTTTTTTATAAATCTTGAAGACATATTAGGTAGGAAAGATACTAGCTCTCACTCTAGAGTTTATTCCCTCCATGATGCACCAAAAATATATACGATTTTTGCTATATAATTTTACCCATTTTTTGGTGATATTGCACTTTAAAGAAAGGTATTTTTCATGATTTATTACGGGTATGATGATTTTAGATGATTGGAGTGAAAAGAAGCAAAAATGAATGAATCCGGAGCAAAAAGGATAAAAATGATGGAAAAGGTGTTTTAGCGCCGCCGGCGCCCAAATCCAGAGACTTCAGCATTTAATTAGTACGATAGAGCGCCACCGACGCCCTATCTAGCTCCGCCGACGCACAAAGTCGGTGGAGTTCAAATTTGAAGAGTTTTAGCTACTTTTTGAAGGCATGCCTATGGAAACTCATAAGATTTCATCCATATCTTATAAGTAACTGCTTTTCGATGAAAATGGTATGTTTCTTGTGTCTTTTAGAGTAGTTTTTAGTAAGTGTTAAGTGTTAGGGTTTATGAGAAGAGTGTGTAGAGTGAGGATTTGAGAGGAATTCTTCTCTAAGGAGTGAAGGAGAATGGGTAAAGTGAGAGATTGCTTCTTCCTTTCCATTCTAAAGAGAGAATCAAGTGTTGTAAAGAAGAGAGAAGAGGATTCAAAAGAACTTCAAGGGAATTGCATTGAGGAACAGAAAGAGATAAGTTGTATTTTCTTTTGTGGTTTGTATGACTTTTCTTTTGTATATAAAATCTATGTTTTATTATATCTTCTCCATGAATTCTGAGTAGTCTCCCTTGTCTTTCTTCTTGCATAGAAATGTGATTGTGGATTGATGTGGATTTGATGTGCTTTTAATGTAATGAAGAAATTGTGACGGTTTTTCTTTTAGAACTTAATTTACTTTTGATTTGGCCAATTGAAATGTTAAAATACGTTGTTGAACATTAAGTTTGAAAATATTTAATGTCCTACAACAATAATGAAATACCCATTCAATTTTTATGGATGAATTGAGTAGTTCATAGGAATTGAGTGCAAATGAATTGGGAAATATGTTTTCATGGACTTTAATGTGGAGATTTCAGGGTGACAGGTTGAAATCCCTAAATTGGTTCTAAGATTAGTAACTAATATCAAAGGTTAGCCTTCAGGTGAAGGGTGAGTGGGAGCATCAAAGTGAGAGCCAATATCCTCCCAACCTAGCCTTAGATTTAGTGACTAAACTTAGGATATGTCAATGTTCTTTTCTTACTTAGAGGAGGGGGTACTCTTTTAAGGGTAAAGAATCATCTATGCTTGATCCGCTTCAAAAGTACCAATTTTTATGCCTTATTTATGATTCAATTTCTAAGGATATTATGCTTTAATGAAAGGTATTTTTATGTTTTTGGATATAGGTGATGAAAAAAATAGATCAAGAAGGAAAAATGAGCAAAAAGGTGCAAAAAATTAAGCTAAAAAGCAAAGTTGCCGGAATTATAGGTTTGGAGCTTAGGCGCCAGAATCCGGCGCCTAAGCGCCAGTTCGATACTAAAGCAGATAAGATTTTTGACAACTTTGGGCAGTTATTTTGATGGTGTTAAGTGATTATCAGACCTTCTAGAGGATTGGAAGTTACTCCAAATACATAGGACATGTGATACAATGCATCTAGACACAAGAAAACAATTTTAATCGTGAAGAGGTGCGATCCAATGTGAAGAGGTGCGAAGACTTGGTCACGGAGTTCGGCGCCTAGGCACCAGATCCTATTGCTTAGGTGCCACAATTACTTTCTAGAAGATTCATTGAATTTGAATGAATTTTGAAGAGGTGCCTTAAGCAACCCATGGTTATTTTTGAAGCTCTATAAATAGGAGACATTTCTACAGAGAAAAGTGCCCCCCGTCGATCTCCAGCATCAAGAGATAAATTTGGAGTGCCACCACATTTTCTTCTTAAGTATTTAGTGAGTTTATTTTAGTTATTTAAAGTGTTACTACTCAATTCCTTGAGTAGTAAATGAGAGTTTGTAAGTTTTGTTGCTGTCGAAGTCTTGTACCTTGCATTGGAGTCAGTAGGAGTCAAAGAATCACTTGAAGGAACATTCCAGATAAGTATTTATAACTTGGTTCAAAGTTTTATAAATATGTTTTGTTGTGTTAATTCAATGTGTTATGAGTAGTTATTTTTCTTTCTTCTTTCAACTAAAAAAACATAATAAGATAATTTGATTTTGTTGGAGAACATAACTAAATTTTAAAATTATTGCGATGATATTCATACCTGATCTTAATTTACTTTTTAGACTGGCCATTTGAATTGTTAAAACTTGTTGAAGAATTCTGAGACCTATCCAGAGATGAGTTCTTAATTAGTAGATATCATATGAATCTTTGAATCGAAGGCCTTGAGCGAGTTATTCAAGGTTAAGTGCAAATAAATAGGGAGATATCATTTATTGGGTGTAGAATTGATTAGTTTTTAGAGTGACAGACTAAATTCTAATAATTTGGTTTATAGAAAGGGAACAGGTCACTAGTAGGGCTAACCATAGCCACCCTTGGACATCTAGAAGTGTGAGCCTAGATTAACCCATTCTACTAATAATACATCCTGAACAGATCTATAGATTAGCCAATGTTCTTTATACTATTGAGTGAAGGTAAAGAATACGAATGCTTCTATTTGGTGCAATACCATAATCTCAAGTTCTCCACAAATGATAATTATTCTGAAAAATCTTGGATTAGTTGAAAAGGAGAAAATTGTTTTATTTATACTTGCATTAACCATTACTTTATGGCTGCTTTCTTTACATTTAGTAGAAATTTTATTAAACCTAAAATCTAAATTTTGAAAAGAAATAAAAATTATTATTACTTTTAATTTGAAAATCTAATAAATTCCTTCAACTAATCTTACCTTAATCTTCCCTGTGGGATCAATAACCAGGACTCTAATAGAGCCTTGTATTACTTGAAATGATACGTATACTTACGTTTAAAATTGAGACTTTATGAAATTATTATAAAATGTTTAAATATAAATTAATAAATTCTTGCATATACAGATACTCGTAAAGGTCGATTCAAGTTTTTAGCACCGTTGCCGGGTAAGAAGAGAAAGAAAGGAAGGAAGTGAAAAACAATTTTTAGATTTTTCAAACTAAAATATTTTATATACCTTTTTATTTCTTTAATAAAATAAAATAAATAAATACAAAAATATTTGCAAAAACAAAAATACCAAAAAGATTTTATTTTATTTTCATGTTTTTTTTATTTAATTTTTATGAGAAGTTCTGGATCTGAAGGATTATTACCTTTTGATTCTGAATTAGAAAGAACTGTTAAAAGAAATAGAAAAGGAAAACAAATTCAAAAATATCAGGAAATGGCTAACTTACATAACAATAATCAAAATCCAATAGAAATTAATGAACAAAATGTTTATAAACCATTAAGGGATTATGCAAACCCTACAGCTTATGAACTTCATGTTAGTATTCAGATGCCTGCTATAGATGCTAATTCTTTTGAGCTTAAACCTTCTATTATTCAAATGGTTCAAGATAATCAATTTGCAGGAACACCAAATGAGGATCCACACCTACATCTTGCTAGTTTCTTAGAACTTTGTGCTACCTTTAAATATAATAATGTTTCTGATGATGCTATTAGGCTTAGACTCTTTTCGTTTTTTGTAAAAGATAAAGCAAAGGTGTAACTAACTCATTAGCAACTAGTTCTATTATAACTTGGGCAGATATGACACAAAAGTTTCTTACTAAATATTTTCCTCGTTCAAAAATTGCTAAATTAAGAAATGATATTACTTAATTTATGCAATTTGATGGAGAGTCAATTTATGAAGCAAGAGAAAGATTTAAAGAACTATTAAGAAAATATCCTCATCATGCTTTACCAGATTGGTTAATTATTCAAACATTTTATAACAGACTTATTGGATCACTTAGATCTATTATAGATGATGCTGCTGATGGTTCTTTAATGGCTAAGACATTTGATAAAGCTTATACCTTAATTGAAGAAAATGGCTAACAATAATTTTCAATGGCTTTTTGAAAGGGTTAATCTTAAAAGAGTGGAAAGTATTCAAGATAATGAAGCATTTTCTATTTTAGCTTTACAAGTGGCTGGGATATCTAAGAAATTAGATAATTTTACTATTAACCTATCACATGTAAGTAATGATAATTCTACAAATATTGATGATTCTCAAACAATGGAGACATTACAAGCTATTGCTAGTAAAACTAATAACTCTTATTCAAATTATTATAATCCAGGTTAGAAAAATCACCCAAGTTTTAATTAGAATAATGGACTTCAACAATGGAGTAATAATCATGTAAATCCAACTAGAAATTAGAACAATTAAGGAAATTCAAACTTTAGAGCAACTTATCCTCCTGGTTTTAACAATCAGCATAAAAATTTATCTTTAGAAGAATTAATCTTGCAACTAGGTAATCAGTTACAAAGTCAAAACACGGATATTCGAAATATTGAGAATCAGATGGGACAATTTGCTAATTTAATTAATTACAGACCTCAAGGAACACTGCCTAGCAACGTCGAAATTAATCTAAAAAAAATATGAAAAGACCATCAACAAGTAAAAGAATTAAAAGAGAAATTTCAGAATGAGATTGAAAAAGAGAGAGGTTAAAGAGATTGAAAAACCTAAAGAAACTCTTTCTCCAAGTAAAGATCAAACTGTAATTCCTATTAAAGTGGAAGTTGAAAGACCACCACCACCTTTTCCTCAAAGATTAAAATAACAGAAGCTTTACAATTAATTTTCTAAATTATTTAAGATTTTTAAGAAACATACCGTCAACATTCCTTTTGCTGAAGCTTTGGAACAAATGCCGAATTATGCAAAATTTATCAAGGATACTTTAAGCAAGAAAAGAAAATTTGAAGCTTATGAAACTTTTGCATTAAGTAAAGAATTTAGTGCAATAATTCAAAAGAAACTACTTCAAAAACTTAAAGATCCTGGAAGTTTCACTATAGCATGTACTATTGGAAAAAAATTTTGTGGAAAAGCCTTATGTGATTTTGGAACAAGTGTTAATCTCATCCCATATCTTTCGAAGGTTAGATTTAGGAGAGATTTCTCACACCACTGTAACTCTTCAGTTAGCTGATCGATCTATTACATATCCTAATGGAGTTATAGAGGTTGTTCTTGTTAAAGCGGATAAATTTATCTTCGCTCTAGATTTCATTGTACTGGATATGGAAGAACATAAGGAAATACCTATTATTTTAGGGAGACCTTTTCTAGTTACCGGACGTGCTATGATAGATGTGCAAAAAGGAGAATTAACAATGAGAGTTAAAGATCAAGAGATAACATTTAATGTTCTGAAATCAATGAGGTATTCTGACAAAGAAAAATGCTATAGAATGGATATTTTTGATTGTATAATTGAAAAGCATTATCAAGAAAAATGCAAAGTCATTTATGAAGAAAAAAATAATGAATCTATGTTATATAATGAGTCATTAACTGAAGAAATTGAAGAAGTGAATAAAGAAAATTCATTTGAAGAAACTCATTATATTCATGATTATTGGGAAATTTTAGACACAACTAAAAATGATATACCTTTACCCTCAGTTGAAAATGCCCCTGAACTGGAATTAAAAATATTACCTGCACATTTAAAGTATGCATTTCTTGGAAATTCATTAACTTTACCTGTGATTATATCTTGAGAACTAAGCAAAGATCAAGAAAAAAATTAATAGGAGTTTTGAAGAACTATATGAAAGCTTTTGGTTGTACTATTGCAGATATAAGAGGAATAAGCCCTTCAATCTGTATGCACAAGATTTTAATGGAAGAAAATTGTAAACCTACTATTGAATCTCAATGAAGATTAAATAAAATTATGAAAGAGGTTGTTAAATAATAGATTTTAAAATGGTTAGATGCTGGAATTATTTAGCCTATTTCGGATAGTCAATAAGTAAGTCATATTCATTATGTTCCAAAGAAAGGAAGAGTAAGTGTCATTGTTAATGATAAAAATGAATTAATCCCTGCAAGACAAGTTACTTGATGGCAAATTTGCATCGTTATTGGAAATTAAATAATGCCACTAGAAAGGATCATTTTCCTTTACCTTTCTTGGATCAAATACTGAATAAATTAGCTGGAAACTCATATTTTTATTTTTTGGATGGATATTTTGGTTATCATCAATTACCCGTTGCTCCTAAGTACCAAGAGAAAACAACATTTACAAGTACTTATGGAACATTTGCTTTTAGAAGAATGCCTTTCAGTTTATGTAATGCACCTGCAACTTTTCAGAGATATATGATGTCAATATTCTGTGATTTAATTAATAAAGGAATTAAAGTATTTATGGTTGATTTTTCAGTATTTGGAACTTCTTTTAAGTCTTGCTTGGAAAATATAACAAAAGTTCTGAAAAGATGTGAAGAAACAAATTTGATTCTAAACTGAAAAAAATATCAGTTTATGGTCACAAAAGGAATTGTACTTAGACATAAAATTTCACAAAAAGGGATGGAAGTTGATCAGGCAAAAGTGAAAATTATTGTTGAACTTCAACCACCAACTACTATTACTGATGTGAGAAGTTTTCTGGGTCATGCTGGATCTTATAGAAGATATATAAAGGATTTTTCTAAGATTGCTTAACCTCTTTGTCATTTATTAGAAACAGAAGCTAATGAAGATTGTCTGAATGCTTTCAATATTTTAAAAGAAAAATTGATTACTTCACCTATCATTATTGCACCTGATTGGAGTAAACCTTTTGAATTAATGTGTGATGCAAGTGATTATGCAATTGGAGCAGTATTTGGACAAAAATATGAGAAAATTTTTAAAGTTATATATTATGCTAGAAAAACTCTTAATGAACCTCAAATAAGTTTCATTACTACCGAGAAAGAGCTCTTAGCAATAGTATATGTCTTTGATAAATTTAAACCTTATCTTCTTGGGACCAAATGTATCGTACATACTGATCATTCCGCTATTAAGTATTTAATATAGAAAAAAGATGTTAAACCTAGATTGATATGATGGGTTCTACTTTTACAAGAATTTGATTTTCAAATAGTGGACAGAAAAGGAGCTGACAACCAAATTGCTGATCATTTATCAAGAATTAGAAATAATAATGAGAAGATTACTAAAGAAAACATAAATGAGAAATTCCCTGATGAACAATTATATGTTATTCAAGGATTACAAATGCCTTGGTATGCAGATATAGTTAACTATTTGGTTAGCAATATTTTACCGTATGGATTGAATAGCAAATATATTAAGAAATTCAAAAATGATTCTAAATCATATATTTGGGAAGATCCTCATTTATTTAAAATAAGCAGATATTCTGTGATTCGAAGATGTGTACTTTATGAAGAAACTTTTGCAATTATTCAAAAATGTCACGATTCTGAATTTGGAGGACTCTTTGGAGTGGATAAAACTTCTTTTAAATTTTAAATTCTAGATTTTATTGGC
Source organism: Papilionanthe hookeriana x Papilionanthe teres (assembly GCA_022702705.1). NCBI lineage: Eukaryota > Viridiplantae > Streptophyta > Magnoliopsida > Asparagales > Orchidaceae > Papilionanthe > Papilionanthe hookeriana x Papilionanthe teres. The sequence continues at coordinate 5,332,966 of CM040427.1, forward strand.
CTACATTATTCAAAGATGTTGGATATTATGTGAAAACTTATGATCGATGTCAAAGAATGGGGAATATATTCAGAAAAGATGAAATGCCTCTAAGCTATATATTAGAAATTGTGATTTTTGATGTATGGCATTTAGACTTTATGAGACCTTTTATACCATCATCTGGAAACATTTATATTTTATTAGCAGTTGATTATGTTTCAAAGTGAATTGAAGCTGTAGCTTTACCTAACTGTGATTGCAAAAGTGTTTTAAAATTTTTATAGAAAATGATTTTTACAAGATTTGGAATGCCAAGGGTAATTATCACAGATGAGGGAAGTCATTTCAGAAATGTAAAAATTCAATCATTATTGGAAAGATTCAGAATTAAGCATAGAATTGCAACTGCTTATCACCCACAAACAAGTGGAATGACTGAAGTATCAAATAGAGAAATTAAAAGAATATTAGAAAATACTTTCAATCCTAAAAGAACTGACTAGGTTGATAGACTTGATTCTGCATTATGGGCTTGTAGAACATCTTATAAGACACCTATCAAAATGTCACCTTATCGGTTAGTTTATGGTAAACATTGTCACTTACTTGTTGAACTGGAACATAAAGCTTATTGGGCGATAAAGGAGTGCAATTATGATTTTAATGCTGCAGGAGAGAAACGACTGTTACAACTGAATGAAATGGAAGAGATTAGAAATGAGTCCTATGAAAATGTAAAGATTTATAAGGAAAGAATGAAGAAATTGCATGATAAAAAGATTTCAAGAAAAATTTTTGAGTCTGGACAAGAAGTATTATTATTTAATACTCGTTTAATACTTTTTCCTGGAAAATTAAGATATAAATTGATAAGACAATTTATTATAGAGAAAGTATACCCTTATGGAGCTGTGGATATTAAATATCCCAAAACAGGAAAAATATTTAAAGTTAACGGATTAAGACTGAAGCCTTATATGGGAGAAATGAGCACTTTACATGGAAGAGGAAACTTCAATTTGATCATATGGCAGCCTTTCAAGATTCTCAAGTAGCGATGTATGCGAAAAATAAATGGATTGATGAGAAGACATCTTTGGAATTTCCAAGAGAATTGGTTTTCTATCCATGCAGGCCTAGTGAAATTTATTGCGAGAGGGATGGAAATTTAAAGTTCGGTAATGAATAGATCATTGATGTCTTCTAGGTGTGATTGAGTCTTGTTCTAGTGAGTCGAATATTTAGTTTGTGTGTTTGCTTTCATTGTTTAAAGTGTGTTGTTGGATTGAGAATTTGCTTTGAATTAGTGTTGTTTATAGAATGGTGAACCTTGTTATAGTTGTTTTTTGGAATTTCTTGAGCTTGGAATGGAAAATTGTGAAATGGAATTAAAGAGTTTGATTATATCTTGAGTTTGAATGTTGGATCTAATTTATCATTTTAATTTTTGTGGACATGTTTGGAAGTTAGAAATTGGAGCAATACTCTTATGTGAGTAATTAGAAGTCAAATTTGTTAAGGTTTGGTGGAAAATACAATTTTAAAATCAAATTTCTGGTAAGGTGACTCTGGCGCCTAAGCACCAGAAACTTGACGCCTAAGTGCCAGTTTAGCCTGTACTTGAAAATCTGGTTTTTAAACCCACCGATGCCATTAATTACGCCTAAGCTCCCTTCTTCTTCCCTTTTTTGCGAAAATCAACTCTACGGATCCCTTTTTAGGCTGGATTTTCGAGTTTTTGAGCTTGGAATCACTCGATTTCTTCATCTGAAGGTCAGATCTACCTTCTAATCCATTTATTTTTTTATTTTCACATTGGATTTTTATACTTTTGAGCAAAACAAAAAATTTTTAATTTTTGGAGTTTAATCCATGGATTTGAAGCTTTATTTAAGCTTTTTAAAGCTTAAATAAGCTTATTCTTTTGATCTTTTTTTATTTTGTGTTTTCTTTCTCTTACGTTTAGATGGCTCCAAAATCTAAGCGAGGGAAAGAACAAGAAAATTTCGATCGTAGCAAGTTTGATGCTGCCGCAACACATTTCCATTACAACGATTTTGCTATGACAAGGAAGTTTATCTCGGAGAGGAGTTTCTACAATCCTGGTGGAAGGATTGAAGATACCATCGTTGTCCTGAACAAACAAAGATTCTGTTACTTCACTGCTGTTGTTGTTATCGTTGTCGTCAGGGAATTTTATGCAAATTTTTTGGATGCCAAATATTTTGAGATCTTTGTGAGAGTAGTTAGAGTAGGATTTACTTCAGAGAGAATCAACATTTTCGATTGCCTGCCACCGAACATCGAGGGCTATTACTCTGGATTATCTCCATCTAAGAGAGATTTAGAGATGACTATTGCATACTTGACAGATGGTACTGGAGCTTGGAAGATCCGGAACGAAAAATGGGTAAATTTTTCATCTTCTAAGCTAAATGGTTTTTCTAAGGCATGACATTACTTTATTTATGCTCGCCTCCTTCCATCCAACCATTTGAGTGAGGTTACAAAGGACATAGCTATCCTTTACTACTGCATACAGGAGAGGAAGCCGATAGATGTTAGGAGTATTATTTATGATTTTGTAGAGGCCACTGCTCGTTCTAGCATTTCTGTGGGATTGAGATTCTCATCTTTGATCTATTCTTTGTGTGAAAATGCTGGACTTATTGCTGAGCTTTCATAGGAGAACTCAAGTTTATAAAGCCCATTGGACGAGAAAGTGTTAGTATTTATGATCGACTCTGAGGTAAGAGTTCTACCGCGCCTTCTAGTTCATTACCTACTTCTGGTAGACCTTCTACTTCTAGACCCTCTACTTCGTCGTCGAGCCACCATCTAGTTTTTGGGAGAATATGCATGTGAAATTTATAGAGCAGCAGAATATGTTACTTTTGACCCAGTGTAGAGTCGATACTATAGATTTGAAATTGGATCATCTTTCTGTGTACATCCAGAGGAAGAGTGATTTTGATGCTGAGTATTCTGAGTCTCTTGTTAGATTCCTGAATGGTGATCATCAGTCCAGTTCCCGACCTGCCCTAGAGTCTCACCATTTGATATCCAGAACAAGAATGTAGACTTTTCCTTTGATGATGATGAGGATGAGGAGACTGCTAGTGATGATTAGATTTTAAGGATTTTGTATTTGTATTATTTATGTTATGTTTTGTGTTAGTTTTGCATGTATGTGATGAATTGTTTGTTTTTATGTTTGATGCACTGTTATGAGACACTTTTTGATGTACTGATGATTGTTGGATTGTTAGAGTTTATTTCTGTAATGAGATGTTTTATTTCTGTTCTAGTATAATAATCAGTACACTTGTTTTGTTTAGTTATTTTTGTTTAAAATTATAAAATTATAAAATTATAATTTTTTTTTAGAAATTGATCCTGCTTACTAAAATTTTTCTATATATGCTTAAACATTACTTTATATTCATAAAAAACATGTGTAGAAATAAAATTTTCCTTTCTAGATTATTTTTCATATACTTAGAAATCCTATTAAAAATATTCTATTCTTTCTTTCATACTTTAGAAATTTTCATGATTTAAGTTTATACCAAAACTGAAGTTTGGGGGAAAGGAAAATTCTTTGAAATTTGAATATTATTTGTCCTTAATGTACTAATATTTTCTAAAAAAAAATATTAACATAACATAAGGAATGAAAATTTTATTTAAGATTACTTAAATTTTTGAATTTATAAATAATTTAAATTCTTTGAAATTTAACTATTATTTCTCCTTAATGTATTAATATTTTCTTTAAAAAAATAAATACATAACATAAGGAATGAAAAATTTATTCAAGATTACTTAAATTTTTTAATTTATAAATAATTTTGTAAACTTAACTAAAATTTCAATAATTTTGATTGATTTTAAGAATAGAATTATTTAACTTAAAGAATAATAAGATTAAAATTTTTTTCTATTTATAGTAAAGAGAATTGTATTTTTAATACTTAGGAATCAAGATTACTACTTGAAAAAGATAAGATATAGTAATCCTCACAAATTAAAAAAATGGAGGATTAAAAAACATCCTTAAAAAAATAAAAGAAAAGAAAAAAACAAAGATAAGAAAAAGAAATTGAGTTGAAGCTTGAGGAGAGCCTAGTCAAAAATTGACTTCACTTGAATTATCTTATAGGAAGAAAACTAATTACATTTTTTAAATTAATTTTTTATGTACAAATATCTTTACTAAAAAAGTTTTTCATGAAAGTCTTTTTCATGTAAATTATTTATGTGACCTTTATATGATAAATTACAATTATTCTTGAAATAAATGAAAAATTGAAAGTCTTATGATTTGGTAGTTAAGTATTCTTTAAATTCTTAAAATTAACCTTAATTAGTGAAATTTTCTTAATGATTTGCTAAAGCATTTATAAAACCAAAAATTACAAAGAATCTTAAATATTTAAACTTCATTCGAGATGTTATATATTTTATGTAATAAAAAGGGTTACTTGAGGACAAGTATCGTTTAAGTTTTGGGGAATTTGATCCACTTCAAAAGTACCTATTTTTATGTCTTATTTATGATTCAATTTTTAAGGATATTATGCTTTAATGAAAGGTATTTTTATATTTTTGGATATAGGTGATGAAAAAATAGGATCAACAAGGAAAAAGGAATAAAAAAAAGCAAAAATTGAGCTAAAAAGCAAAGTTGCATAAATTATAGGTCTGGCGCCTAGGTGCCAGAATCCGGCACTTAAGCACCAGTTCGATACTAAAGCAAATAAGATTTTTGACAACTTTGGGCAGTTATTTTGACGGTGTTAAGAGGTTATCAGACATTCTAGAAGACTGGAATTTACTCCTAATACATCGGACATGTGATACAATGCATCTGGACATAGGAAAACAATTTTAATCTTGAAGAGGTGCGATCTAAAGTGAAGTGGTGCGAAGGCTTGGTCACGGAGTCCGGCGCTTAGGGGCCAGATCCCGGGGCCTAGGCGCCATAGTTACTTTCTAGATGATTCATTGAATTTGGATGAATTTTGAAGAGGTGCCTTAAGCAACCCAAAATCATTTTGAAGTTCTATAAATATGAGACATTTCTACAAAGAACCGTGCCCCCCTCGATCTCCAGCATCAGGAGATAGATTTAGAGAGCCACCACATTTTCTTCTTAATTATTTAGTGAGTTTATTTTAGTTATTTTGAGTGTTACTACTCATTTACTTGGGTAGTAAGTGAGAGTTTGTAAGTGTTGTTGTTGTTGAAGTCTTGTACCTTGCATTGGAGTCAGTAGGAGTCAAAGGATCACTTGAAGGAACATTCCAGATAAGCATTTGTAACTTGGTTCAAAGTTATATAAATATGTTTTGTTGTGTGAATTCAATGTGTTTTGAGTAGTTACTTTTCTTTCTCCTTCAACTATGAAATGATAATAAGATAATTTGATTTTGTTGGAGAAATTAACTTAATTTTAAAATTATTGTGATGATATTCATATCTGATCTTAGTTTACTTTTTAAACTGGCCATTTGAATTGTTAAATCTTTTTGAAGAATTCTAAGACCTATCCGGAGATGAGTTCTTAACTAGTAGATATCACATGAATCCTTGGGTAATCGAATGCCTTGAGCGGGTTATTCAAGGTGAAGTGCAAGTAAATAGGGAGATATTGTTTATTGGGCATATAATTGATTAGTTTTTAGAGTGACAGATAAATTATAATAATTTGGTTTATAGAAAGGGAACGGGTCACTAGTAGGGCCGACCATAGGCACCATTGGACATCTAAAAGTATGAGCCTAGATTAACCCATTGTACTAATAATCCATCCTGAACCGATCTATAGTTTAGCCATTGTTCTTTATACTATCGAGCGAAGGTAAATAATAGGAATGCTTCTATTTGGCGCAATACCATAATCTAAATTTCTCCACAAATGATAATTATTCTGAAAAATTTTGGATTAGTTGAAAAGGAGAGAGTTGTTTTATTTATACTTGCATTAACCTTTACTTTATTGCTGCTTTATTTACATTTTGTAGATATTTCATTAAACCTGAAATCTAAATTTTGAAAAGAAATAAAAATTATAATTACTTTTAATTTGAAAATCTGATAAATTCCTTGAATTAATCTTACCTTAATCTTCCCTGTGGGATCGATAACCAGAACTCTAATAGAGCTTTGTATTACTTGAAACGATACATATACTTGCATTTGAAATTGAGACTTTATAAAATTATTATAAAATTTTTAAATATAAATTCATAAATTCATGCATATACAGATACTCGTATAGGTTGGTTCAAGTTTTTGGCGTTGTTGCCGGGGAAGAAAAGAAAGGAAGGAAGTAAAAAACAATTTTTTAGATTTTTCAAATGAAAAATATTTTATATACCTTTTTATTTCTTAAAAAAAAGTAAAAAAATAAATAGAAAAATATTTACAAAAAAAATACCAAAAAGATTTTATTTTATTTTCATGCTTTCTTTATTTAATTTTTATGTGTAGTTCTAGATCTGAAAGATTATTACCTTTTGATTCTGAGTTAGAAAGAACTGTTAAAAAAATTAGAAAAGGAAAACAAATTCAAAAATATCAGGAAATGTCTATCTTACATAACAATAATCAAAATCCAATAGAAATTAATGAACAAAATGTTTATAAACCATTAAGGGATTATGCAAACCCTACAGCTGATGAACTTCATAATAGTATTCAAATGCATGCTGTAGATGCTAATTCTTTTGAGCTTAAACCTTCTATTATTCAATTGGTTCAAAATAATCAATTTGGAGGAACACCAAATGATGATCAAAACTTACATCTTGCTAGTTTCTTAAAACTTTGTGCTACCTTTAAATATAATAATGTTTATGATAATGCTATTAGTCTTAGACTCTTTCCTTTTTCCTTAAAAGATAAAGCAAAGATGTGGCTTAACTCATTAGCAACTGGTTCCATTCAAACTTGGGCAAATATGGCACAAAAATTCCTTGCTAAATATTTTCCTCCTTCAAAAACTGCTAAATTAAGAAATGATATTGCTTCATTTATGCAATTTGATGGAGAGATAATTTATGAAGTATGGGAAAGATTTAAAGAACTATTAAGAAAATGTCCTCATCATGCTTTACTAGATTGGTTATTTATTCAAACATTTTATAACAGACTTATTAGATCACTTAGATCTATTATAGATGCTGCTGCTGGTGGTTCTTTAATGGCTAAGACATTAGATGAAGCTTATACCTTAATTGAAGAAATGGCTAACAATAATTTTCAATGGCCTTCTGAAAGGGTTAATCCTAGAAGAGTGGCAAGTATTCAAGATAATGAAGCCTTTTCTATTTTAGCTTCACAAGTGGCTGCGATATCTAAGAAATTAGATAATTTTGCTATTAACGTATCGCATGTAAGTAGTGATAATTCTCAAATATTTATGATTCTCAAACAATGGAGACATTACAAGCTATTGCTAGTTAAATTAATAACCCTTATTCGAATTATTATAATCCAGGTTGGTAAAATCACCCTAATTTTAATTGGAATAATGGACATCAACAATGGAATAATAATCAAGTAAATCCAACTAGAAATTGGAACAATCAAGAAAATTCAAACTTTAGACCAACTTATCCTCCTGGTTTTAACAATCAGTAGAAAAAGTTATCTTTAGAAGAATTAATCTTGCAACTAGGTAATCAGTTACAAAGTCAAAACACGACTATTCGAAATATTAAGAATCAGATGGGACAAATTGCTAATTTCACTAATTATAGACCTCAAGGAACACTACATAGCAACGTCAAAATTAATCCAAAAGAAACAGCAAAAAACCATGAACAAGCAATAGTTGTACAACTTAGAAGTGGAAAAGAATTAAAAGAGAAAATTTAGATTGATATTGAAAAAGAGAGAGAGGTTGAAGGGATTGAAAAACTTAAAGAAACTCTTTCTCCAAGTAAAGATCAAACTGTAATTCCTATTAAAGTGGAAGTTAAAAGACCACCACCACTTTTCCTCAAAGATTAAAACAGTAGAAGCTTGACCATCAATTTTCTAAATTCTTTGAGATTTTTAAGAAACTTACCATTAACATTCCTTTTGTTGAAGCTTTGGAACAAATGTCGAGTTATGCAAAATTTATAAAGGATATTTTAACCAAGAAAAGGAAATATGAAGCATATGAAACTGTTGCATTAAGTGAAGAATGTAGTACTATAATTCAAAAGAAACTATCTCAGAAACTTAAAGATCCTGGAAGTTTCACTTTACCATGTGCTATTGGAGAAATTTTTTTTGGAAAAGCCTTATGTGATTTAGGAGAAAGTATTAATCTCATGCCATTTTCTATCTTTCGAAGGTTAGATTTAGGAGAGATTTCTCCCACCACCGTAACTCTTTAGTTAGCTGATCGATCTATTACTTATCTTAAAGGAGTTATAAAGGATGTTCTTGTTAAAGTGAATAAATTTATCTTCCCTGTTGATTTTATTGTACTGGATATGGAAGAAGATAAAGAAATACCAATTATTTTAGGGAGACCTTTTCTAGCTACCAGACGTGCTATGATTGATGTGCAAAAAGAAGAATTAACAATGAGAGTTAATGATCAAGAGATAAAATTTAATGTTCTAAAATCAATGAGGTATCCTGACAAAGAAAAATGCTATCGTACGGATATTTTTGATTATATAATTGAAAAGCATTATCAAGAAAAATGTAAAGTCATATCTGAAGAAAACATAATGAATCTATGTTATATAACGAGTCATTAACTGAAGAAATTGAAGAAGTCAATGAAGAAAATTTATTTGAATAAACTCATTATATTCATGATAATTGAGAAATTTTAGACACAACAAAAAATGATATACTTTTACCCTCAGTTTAAAAATCCCATGAACTGGAATTAAAAATATTACTTGCACATTTAAAGTATGCATTTTGTTGTTGAAAAATTCCATGAACTGGAATTAACTTTAAAAATGTAAAGGAAATTCATTAACTTTACCTGTGATTATATCTTAAGAACTAAGCAAAGACCAAGAAGAAAAATTAATAGGAGTTCCGAAGAACTATAAGAAAGCTTTTGGTTGGACTATTGCAGATATAAGAGCAAATAGCCCTTCAATCTGTATGCATAGGATTTTAATGGAAGAAAATTATAAAACTACTATTGAATCTCAAAGTAGATTAAATCTAATTATGAAAGAGGTTGTTAAAAAAGAGATTTTAAAATGGTTAGATGCTGGAATTATTTATCCTTTTTTGGATGATCAATAGGTATGTCCTATTCATTGTGTTCTGAAGAAAAGGAGGATTAACTGTTATTGTTAATGATAAAAATGAATTAATCCCTACAAGGCAAGTTACTGGATAGCGAATTGGCATCGATTATCGAAAATTAAACAACGCCACTAGAAAGAATTATTTTCCTTTACATTTCTTGGATCAGATGCTGGATAAATTAGCTAGACACTCATATTTTTATTTTTTGGATGGATATTCTGGTTATCATCAATTACCATTGCTCTTGAGGACCAAGAGAAAACAAAATTTACAAGTCCTAATGGAACATTTTCTTTTAGAAGAATGCCTTTCGGTTTATGTAATGCACCTGCAAATTTTCTGAGATGTATGATGTCAATATTATGTGATTTAATTGCTAAAGGAATTGAAGTATTTATGAACGATTTTTCAGTATTTGGAACTTCTTTCGAGTCTTGCTTGGAAAATATATCAAAAGTTCTGAAAAGATGTGAAGAAACAAATTTGGTTCTAAACTGGGAAAAATGTCAGTTTATGGTCACAGAAGGAATTGTACTTGAACATAAAATTTCACAAAAGGGATGAAAGTTGATCAGGCAAAAGTGAAAATTATTACTGAACTTCAACCACGTACTACTGTTACTGATGTGAGAAATTTTCTGGGTCATGCTGGATTTTATTGAAGATATATAAAGGATTTTTCTAAGATTGCTAAACCTCTTTCTCATTGTTTAGAAAAAAAAGCTAATAAAGATTGTTTGAACGCTTTCAATAATTTAAAAGAAAAATTAATTACTGCACGTGTCATTATTGCACCTGATTGGAGTAAACCTTTTGAATTAATGTATGATGCAAGTGATTATGCAATTGGAGCTGTATTGGGATAAAAATACGAGAAAATTTTCAAAGTTATATATTATGCTAGCAAAACTCTTAATGAAACTCAAAAAAATTACACTACTACCGAGAAAATGGCTCTTAGCAATAGTATATGCCTTTGATAAATTTAGACCTTATCTTCTTGGGACCAAATGTATCATACGTACTGATCATTCCGCTATTAAGTATTTAATGTCGAAAAAAGATGCTAAACCTAGATTAATAAAATGGGTTCTACATTTACAAGAATTTGATTTTCAAGTAGTGGAAAAAAAGGAGCTGACGAACAAATTGTTGATATTTTATCAGGAATTAAAAATAATAGTGAGAAGATTACTGAAGAAAACATAAATGAGAAATTCCTTGATGAACAGTTATATGTTATTCAAGGATTACAAATGCCTTGGTATGCATATATAGTTAACTATTTGGTTAGCAATATTTTACCGTATGGATTGAATAACAAATATATTAAAAAATTCAAGAATGATTCTAAATCATATATTTGGGAAGATCCTCATTTATTTAAAATAGGTAGAGATTCTGTGATTCGAAGATGTGTACCTTATGAAGAAACTATTGCAATTATTCAAAAATGTCACTATTCTGAAATTGGAGGACACTTTGGAGTGGATAAAATTGCGTTTAAAATTTTAAATTCTGGCTTTTATTGGCCTACATTTTTCAAAGATGTTGGATATTATGTGAAAACTTGTGATCGATGTCAAAGAATGAGAAATAAATCCAGAAAAGATGAATGCCTCTAAGCTATATATTAGAAATTGAGATTTTTGATGTATGGTGTTTAGAATTTATGGGACCTTTTATACCACCATCTAAAAAGATTTATATTTTATTAGCAGTTGATTATGTTTCAAAGTGGATTGAAGCTGTAGGTTTACCTAACTGTGATTCCAAAAGTGTCTTGAAATTTTTAAAGAATATGATTTTTACAAGATTTGGAATGCCAAGGGTAATTTTCATAGATGGGGGAAGTCATTTCAGAAATGTAAGAATTCAATCATTATTGGAAAGAGTTAGATTTAAGCATAGAATTGAAACTACTTATCACCCACAAACAAGTGGAATGACTGAAGTATCAAACAAAGAAATTAAAAGAATATTGAAAAAGACAGTTAATCCTAAAAGAACTGACTGGGTTGATAGACTTGATTCTGCATTATGGGCTTATAGAATAGCTTATAAGACACCTATCAGAATGTAACCTTATCGGTTTGTTTATGGTAAACATCGTCACTTACCTGTTGAACTGGAACATAAAGCTTACTGGGCGATAAAGGAGTTCAATTATGATTTGAACGCTGCAGGAGAGAAATAACTATTACAACTGAAAGAAATGGAAGAGATTAGAAATGAGTCCTATGAAAATACAAAGATTTATAAGGAAAGAATGAAGAAATTGCATGATAAAAAGATTTCAAGAAAAATATTTGAGCTGGATAAGAAGTATTATTTTTTAATACTCATTTAAGACTTTTTCCTGGAAAATTAAGATCTAAACTTAGGGGACCATTTATTATTGAGAAAGTATACCCTTATGGAGCTGTGGATATTAAAGATCCCAAATTGGGAAAAATATTTAAAGTTAAATGATTAAGACTGAATCCTTATATGGGAGAAATGAAACCGATTTACAAGGAGGCTTACGAGTTGAGTCTACATGATTAATATAATTGATTAGGTCGGGCTGATGACGTTAAACCAAGCGCTTTATGGGAGGCAACCCATATATTATCATTGTGATTGTTTGTGATTTGAATTTTTCTGAATCGATGTTTGTGTGTTGATCACACCATTTTAGTATAACTATTTTAAGACCAACACATTGTAAATTTGACGATAGGCGAAATAGAGTCGAACTTGGTTCCAGTGCCTAGGCTCCCAAACTTGGCGCCTAAGCGCCAGCATAACCCATGTGTTTCTATGGTCCAGCACCTAGGTGCCAGATTCTGGCGCCTAAGCGCCCCAGTTACTATTCATGCAAAAACCGAAAATCTTCAGTTTTTCACATGAATTCTTTTTATAAATTGCCCTATCTTCATCCCCAATCCCTAATCAACCCTATTTTCGACCATAACAATTCATTTTGGAGGAGAAAAGAGAGTTTGGAAGCAATAGAGAGAGGAGATCATGAAAATTCAATAAGAGATAAGTCTTCTAAAGATCCTCAACCTTATTTTAATGGATTTATTGTTGTAAGTTTGGAGAAATTGTTTAGCCGACTAGATAAGATTGAGGCAAAATTGCAAAGTGTTGGGAATCATCTGCATGAGATGTATCACCAAATCGAGCACTTAGTATGGCAGACGGAACTTCAATTCAATCATATGGTAGCCTTTCAAGATTCTCAAGTAGCGAAGTATTCGAAGAACAAATGGATTAATGAGAAGACGGCTATGGAATTTCCAAGGGCGTTGGTTTTCTATCCATGCGGCCTAGCGAACTTTATTATGAGAGGAATGGAAATTCAAAGTTTGGTGATTAATAGATCATTGATGTGTTCTAGGTGTGATTGAGTCATATTCTAGTGAGTCGAATATTTAGTTTGTGTGTTTGCTTTCATTGTTGAAAGTGTGTTGTTGGATTGAGAATTAGCTTTGAATTAGTGTTGTTTGTGTTGTTTATAGAATGATGAACCTTGTTATAGTATTTTTCTGGAATTTCTTGAGCTTGGAATGAAAAAATGTGAAATTGAATTAAAGAGTTTGATTATATCTTGAGTTTGAATGTTAGATCTATTTTATCATTTTAATTGTTTGTGGAATTGTTTGGAAGTTAGAAATTGGTGTAATAATCTTATGTGAGTAATTAGAAGTCAAATTTGTTAAGTTTTGGTGGAAAATACATTTTTTTAAATTAAATTTTTGGTAAGGCGATTCTAGTGCCTAGACACCAGAACTCACTGCCTATGCGCCGGTTCGGCCTGCACCTGAAAATCGGGTTTTTAAACCCACCGACGCTATGAACGACGCCTAAGCTCCCTTCTTCTTCCCTTTTTTGCGAAAATCAACTATAGGGATCAATTTTTAGGCTGGATTTTTTAGTTTTTGAGCTTGTAATAAGTTGATTTCTTTATCTCGAGGTCAGATCTTCCTTCTAATCCATTTATTTTTTATTTTCACTATGAATTTTTCAACTTTTGAGCAAAACTGAAAATTTTTAATTTTTGGAGTTTAATCCATGGCCTTGAAGCTTTATTTAAGCTTTTTTAAAGCTTAAATAATCTTATTCTTTTGATTTTTTAATTTTTTTTGTATTTTCTTTCTCTTACGTTTAGATGGCTCCAAAATCTAAGCGAGGGAAAGAACAAGAAAATTTCTATCATTGCAAGTTTGCTACTGCCGCAACACATTTTTGTTACAACGATTTTGCTACGATAAGGAAGTTTATCTCATAGAGGAGTTTCTACAATCCTGGTGGAAGGATTGATGATACGATGGTTGCCCTGAACTAGCAATAATTCTGTTACTTCACTGCTGTTGCTGTTATCCCTATCGTCAGGGAATTTTTTACAAATTTCTTGGATGCCGAAGATTTTGAGATCTTCGTGAGAGGAGTTGGAGTAGGATTTACTCCAAAGAGAATCAACATTTTCTACAGCCTGCCACCAAACATCGAGTGTTATTACTCTAAATGATCTCCTTTTGAGGGAGATTTAGAGATGATTATTGCATACTTGACAGATGGTACTAGAGCTTGGAAGATCCGAAAAAAAAAACGAGTAAATTTTTCATCTTCTAAGTTAAATGGTGTTTCTAAGGCATGACATTACTTTATTTCTACTCGCCTCCTTCCATCCAACCATTTGAGTGAGGTTACAAAGGACAGAGCTATCCTTAACTACTACAAACAGGAGAGGAAGCTGATAGATGTTAGGATTATTATTTATGATTTTGTTGAGGCCACTGCTCGTTCTAACAGTTCTATGGGATTGGGATTCCCATCTTTGATTTTTTTCTCTGTGTGAAAGTGCTGGAGTTTTTGTTGAGCTTTCAGAGGAGAAGCTCAAGTCTACAAAGCCCATTGGATGAGAAAGTGTCAGTATTTATGATCGACTCTGAGGTAAGAGTTCTACCGCACCATCTAGTTCATTACCTACTTCTGGTAGACCTTCTACTTCTGGACCCTCTACTTCTGCTGCTGAGCCACCATCTAGTTTTTGGGAGAATATGCATGAGAATTTTATAGAGCAGCGGAATATGTTACTTTTGACCCAGTGTAGAGTCGATACTATAGATTTGAAATTGGATAATCTTTCTGAGTACACCCAGAGGAAGAGTGATTTTGATGTTGAGTATTTTGAGTCTCTTGTTAGATTCCTGAAGGGTGATCATTCAGTTCAGTTCCCGACCTGCCATAGATTCTCACCATTTGATATCCAGAACAAGAATGTAGACTTTTCCTTTGATGATGATGAGGATGAGGAGACTGCTAGTGATGATTATATTTTTAGGATTGTGTATTTGTATTATTTATGCAATGTTTTGTGTTAGTTTTGCATGTATGTGATGAATTGTTTGTTTTTATGTTTGATGCACTGTTATGAGACACTTTTTGATGTACTGATGATTGTTGGATTGTTAGAGTTTATTTCTATAATGAGATGTTTTGTTTCTTTTTTAGTATAGTAATCAGTACACTTGTTTTGTTTAGTTATTTTTGTTTAAAATTATAAAATTATTAATTTAAAAAAAAAATTTAAAAATTGATCCTGCTTACTAAAATTTTTTTATATATGCTTAAACATTACTTTATATTCATAAAAAGCATGTGTAGAAAAAAAAAAATTCCTTTCTAGATTATTTTTCATATACTTAGAGAAATTCCTGGTAAAAATATGATATTCTTTCTCTCATACTTTAGAAATTTTCATGATTTATGTTTATACTAAAACTAAAGTTTGGGGGAAGGGAAAATTCTTTGAAATGTAAATATTATTTGTCCTTAATGTACTAATATTTTCTTTAAAAAAATATTAAAATAACATAAGGAATGAAAAATTTATTTAATATTTTTAAAAATTTGGATTTATAAATAATTTAGTAAACTTAACTAAAATTTCAATAATTTTGATTGATTTAAGAGTAAAATTATTTAACTTAAAGAATAATATGATTAAAAAAATTTATATTCATAGTAAAGAGAATTGTATTTTTAATACTTAGGAATCAAGATTATTACTTGAAAAAGATAAGATTGAAAATTTTCTTTTTGAAAAATACTTATGTCATATTTATTAAGTGAAAATGTATAAGTTTTTAAATATAAGTTAAGGATAGTGATGTTTAATACCATTAACAGGCTATCCAGATAAATTAATCCTCACAAATTAAAAAAATGGAGGATTGAAAAATATCCTTAAAAAAAAGAAAAGAAAAGAGAAAAAGCAAAGATAAGAAAAAGAAATGTGAGGAAAAGCTTGAGGAGAGCCTAATAAAACATTGGCTTCACTTGATATATCTTATAGGAAGAAAACTAATTACATTTTTTAACTTAATTTTTATGTAACAATATCTTTACTAAAAAATTTATTCATGAAAGTCTTTTTCTTGTAAATTATCTATGTGACCTTAATATGATAAATTACAATTATTCTTGAAATAAATGAGAAATTGAAAGTCTTATGATTTGGTAGTTAAGAATTCTTTAAATTCTTAAAATTAACCTTAATTAGTGAAATTTGCTTAATGATTTGCTAAAGAATTTATAAAACCAAAAATTACAAGGAATCTTAAATATTTAAACTTCATTCTAGATGTTATATATTTTATGTAATAAAAAGGGTTACCTGAGGACAAGTAACATTTAAGTCTGGGGGAATTTGATCCACTTCAAAAGTACCTATTTTTATGCCTTATTTATGATTCAATTTTTAAGGATATTATGCTTTAATGAAAGGTATTTTTATGTTTTTGGATATAGGGGATGAAAAAAATAGATCATGAAGGAAAAATGAGCAAAAAGGAGAAAAATTGAGCTAGAAAGCAAAGTTGTTGAAATTATAGGTCTAGCGTCTAGGCGCCAGAATCCGCCGCCTATGCGCCAGTTCGATACTAAAGAAGATAAGATTTTTGAAAATTTTTAGTAGTTATTTTGACGGTGTTAAGCAGTTATCAGACCTTCTAGAAGACTGGAAGTTACTCCTAATACGTAGGACATGTGATACAATGCATCTGGACACAGGAAAACAGTTTTAATAGAGAAGAGGTGCAATCCAAAGTGAAGAGGTGTGAAGACTTGTTCATGGAGTCTGGCGCCTAGGCACCAGATCTTGTTGCCTAGGCACCACTTTTATTTTCTTGAAGATTCATTGAATTTGGACGAATTTTGAAGAGGTGCCTTAAGCAACCCCTGGTCATTTTTGAAGCTCTATAAATAGGAGACATTTCTACAAAGAACCATGCCCCTCCTCAATCTCTAGCATCAGGAGATAGATTTAGAGAGCCACCACATTTTCTTCTTAAGTATTTAGTGAGTTTATTTTAGTTATTTTGAGTGTTACTACTCAATTCCTTGAGTAGTAAGTGAGAGTTTGTAAGTGTTGTTGCTGTTGAAGTCTTATACCTTGCATTGGAGTCAGTAGGAGTCAAAGGATCACTTGAAAGAACATTCCAGCTAAGTATTTGTAACTTGGTTCAAAGTTTATAAATATGTTTTATTGTGTGAATTCAATGTGTTCTGAGTAGTTACGTTTCTTTCTCCTTTCAACTATGAAAAGATAATAAGATAATTTGATTTTTTTGGAGAACTTAACTTAATTTTAAAATTATTGCGATGATATTCATACCTGATCTTAATTTACTTTTTAAATCGGTCATTTGAATTGTTTAAACTTATTGAAGAATTCCGAGACCTATCCGGAGAAGAGTTATTAACTAGTAGATATCACATGAATCCTTGGGTAATCGAAGGCCTTGAGCGGGTTATTCAAGGTGAAGTGCAAATAAATAGGGAGATATTATTTATTGGGCATAGAATTGATTAGTTTTTAGAGTGACAGACTAAATTCTAATAATTTGGTTTATAGAAAGGGAACGGGTCACTAGTAGGGCCGACCATAGCCACCGTTGGACATCTAGAAGTGTGAGCCTAGATTAACCCATTCTACTAATAATACATCCTGAACCGATCTATAGATTTGCCAATGTTCTTTATACTATTGAGCGAAGGTAAAGAATAGGAATGCTTCTATTTGGGGAAATACGATAGTCTCAAGTTCTCCACAAATGATAACTATTCTGAAAAATCTTGGATTAGTTGAAAAGGAGAAAGTTATTTTATTTATACTTGCATTAACCTTTACTTTATTGCTGCATTTTTCCCGAGATCATTTTATACTTGAAAAGGAGAAAGTTGGTTTGACATTAATGAACCACCAGCGCCAGCATCAATAATAGATATAAGAGATCCTACTAATCCATTATAAAAAGTTGAATAATTAACCAATTTGGTAACACATGATGTGGGCATTTCCTAAGAAGATCTTTAAATCTCTCCTAAGCTTCATATATTGATTCTCTGTCAAACTGACTAAAATAGGTTATATCATTTCTAAGCTTAGCAATTTTCGAAGGAGGAAATTATTTGGATAGAAATTTTTGTTATAATTCTCCCCATGTTCTAATAGATCTAGGTGCTAACGAATTTTACCACATCTTAGCCTTATCCCTTAAAGAAAAAGGAAAAGCCTAAGTCTAACAACATCATTAGTACTCCATCATATTTAAAAGTAGCACAAAGTTCTAAAAAACTAGCGAGATGTAAATTAGGATCTTCGTTTGGTGAACCACTATATTGATTATTCTGTACCATTTGGATAATTGTAGGTTTAAGCTCAAATGAATTAGCCGCTACATCAGGGTTTTGGATAGTTAAGTGAATTTCATCTAATGTAGGGTTAGCGTAATCTCTTAAAGGTCTCGGTTGATTTGAATTTTCAATTGCTGGATTATTTGCCATTTGATTTAAATTTATAATTTCTCTTTTCTGTTTTCTAGTTTTTTTAATAGTGATTTCTAATTCTGAATCGTAAGGTATTAAATTTTGGGTTCCAAGTTTGTGCATACACAATATAGATTAAAACTTATGTAATTTTTAACAATAGTCCGTTACACTAGTAATAACCTTAATAATTACTTTACTTCCCCAGTAACGGCGCCAAAAACTTGACAGAGTGGATGCATAAATATATAACTGTTAACAAAAATTAATATTCAATAATAACAAAGTTACGCCTTATCAACGCAAGTATATGCAATGTTCAAGTAATACAGGGCTCTAATGGAGTCCTAGATATCGATCCCATAGGGAAGTTAGAGATTATGAACTAATTACAACAGTTGAAATTACAATCTAGTAAACGTAAATAAAGAACAATTATACTAAATTCTATTACTAAACTTGAATGGGAAGTTGCAATATAGAAAAGTATCTCTCCCCTTGTTAAGAGGATTAAGTGATCGAGTAATTAAATTAGTTAGAAAAATATTGTGCCAAATAGGAGCATTTCTATTCTTTACCCTTTGGTCCAAGCATAAAGAACATTGACTAATCCTATGCTTTATTACTGAATATGCGGCTAGGCTGGGAGGATACCGGCTCTCACTTCGGAGCTCCTACATTCCCCTCGCCTGAGGGCTAACATCTAGACTTCAACACCCAAACAATAGGACCGAATTGAGAATTTTATTCTGTCTCTCTAAAATCTCTAATTCTATGCCTGATAAATAATATTTCCCTATTTATTTGCACTCTCCTTTCAAGGACTTTGATCTCCCTAAATCTCGGATGTAATCTTTACTTTAGTTGATAAATCAACAGATTTTTACAGATCAATTGACCAGATTGAAAGTAAATTAAGATGTAAGTAAAAAGATCATCACAATTTTTATTGAATATTTTAGGCACAACTAATTCAATTTTCCTTTTCACAAAATCTTAAAACAAGGAGAAAGACAACGAAGACTACTCAGAATGCATAGGAAGAATAACACAAAACTTGGATTTCATATAAAAATTAAAGTTACAAAATAATAAACACAACTTATCTCGAATTTTCTCCCCAAGCAGACTCCTTGAAGTTCCTCTGACTCTTCCTTCTTGTACAACACACTCAACTAAACTCACTATTAGACTCTCTAGAACACACTCACACACACTAACGACACTCTGAAGATACTGAAGACACTAAAAAGACACACAAAAAAGGACACCTTTTCACCCTAAATTCATCTCTTTTAAAGAGGGAGAAATATTTTAAAAGGTTGTTAAGCACCTCTTCAAGAAGTGTCCAGATTCAATGAATCTTTCTTGAACTGACCTTCTCGAAGTCGGCAGGCTTTTTGGCGCCTTTGGCGGGCTTCTAGAACATAGGCCAACTGCTAAGCTCGCTGTTGGCAGGCTCGATCTAGCCGTCGGCGGGCTCCTTTATAATTTATTTGTATGCTCTCAGGAAAAACATGCCGTCAGCGGCCTAGTCCTCGCCGTCGGCTGCCAAGTTTAACTTTTGTCTTTTTTTGGTTCGTTTTGTTCTAGATTCGCTCATTTTCCCATCTTTTTGCTTCATTACCTATAAATCTTCATACCTGCAATAAAACATAGAAAATACCTTTCTTTAAAATGCAATATCATCAAAATCAATGTAAAATCGGTATGAATTTCTCAATACATTTTTCTTTGGTCAAAATCCCCCAAACTTAACTATTACTTATCCTCAAGTATTCTTGATACTACATAAAAGTAATGATTATTTGTAGTAAAGTTTTAATTCAGAAATACTATGAATTTGATTTAAATAAATATTATAGTAAAGTTTATTAAAAAGATTTTCAAATAATTAAATTAATTCTATAGATGTATGATTATTTAGTTATCAAGTTTAAGAATTCTAGTTTTCTATTTATTTCAAGAATGACTATATGTTGTAATATTAAATAACTTAGGATATTCAGTTGATAGGAAATTCATGAAAACATTATTTAGTAAAAGTACTAATCCATATATATAAGTTTAGAAATGTAACTGAGTTTATCCTTTAGGTTGATTCAAATGAAGTCAATTTTTGATAAGGCATTTCCTCAAATTTCTCCTCACTTACTTTACTCTCTCTGTTTTTTTTTTAAATTTATTTGGATTGCATTTCAATCCTATATATTTTTTTTTTCAAGTAATGATTACTATATCTGGATAGCCTGTTAATAATTTTAAACTTCACTTTCCTCTTCCAAAATTTGAATCTTGAAACATTTCCTTTCCTTATATGTATTTCATAGTTTTTACTTCATTGAGTTTCAATCTTTTCTTTCTCAACTAAATACTTAAGAATTTAATATTTTAAAATATGGTTTTTCTTACTTTAAATAGTTAACTATATTCTTATCTTTTAATTCCAAATATCTTAATCTACAAAATTAGTTTAATCACTAAAAATATTTCTTTTAACCTTCTATAATAATTAAATAAATTAATTCTAGCTTACTGAATTAAATTCACAATAAAAAATCCTTTTTATAATAATTTTTGAAAATATCTAATTGAGAACATTTAATAGTTAATCTTGCTTTCCCTCACCCAAACTTAAATTTTTTTATCTAATCATATAGGTGGAAAGAAAAAAAAATATACTGTAAATTTAAATCATACCTTCGTGCTTTAGGTATTTCTTTTTGAAGTTTTGCGGGTTCTTCTCATCACTTAATTAACCTATACTGTTAAGAACTTTTTACACACATATAATATTAGAGAATTTGTTGGGTAAGGAAATTTTTGAAATAAGTACAAAATACTAACACAATTTCCTACTACATTTAATTCCTTTACTTATTAAAGTACTAAGGACAATTAACACAACATTCACATACATTTTACTAATTCAATTTCAGAGTTAAAATCACAGTCTAAAATAAAAAAAACTTAAAGCTACACAAATTTAACTTACATATCAAAATAATAAAAAACACATATTTAAAATAGAATTACTAAAATAAAGAGGACAAACATACACTTAACAATAAATATCTGATCACAGAATCTAATCTTAATGTCGGCATATTTTTTTTAGGTTTTAAATTTAATTTAAACATATATAATTTGGATAGTAGCATTTTATTTTAAAAATAATTTTAAGTTTGAAAATATTAAGATATGAAATCAAACCGATCTCACATCCTAAATAGTTTATATAAACGAGCACCACACCACAAACCATGTATCTATCCCGAAGAATAGACACACTGCTTGATGATGGGGCTCAATTAAATAATCCAAAAGATTTGTGACATCCGTTTGGTCTGCGAACCAAATTTATAAGCCGACAAGTTTCCCTGCATAATATAAAGGAATTAAGCAGGGTTTATATTACCTGGGTTCTTAAAGTTCCTTATAAGGGTAAGCCCCTATAGTTAATTACATCTTAAATATCCGAAGACACTTAAGAAAACTCTCGATAATGATCAGTGGTTTTACTCTCAAGAATTTCAAAGTTTGAGGTTTCAAAGGATTGAATTTTGGAAATTTCAATAGGGAATGGATCAAATTTGGAACTGTTATTTTTAGGAGTCCAAAGGAAGAGAAGTAGGGGATGTTACGAACCTGAAGTGAACTTCGGTGACTTCCCAACTATCCTATTGTTTAGCATCAATTTGAGAATTTATTTAATGTTGTAATCCTTCCAATATTAGTTAATTAGGACTTATATTTGTATGACATAATCATACAAACAGCCTCGAACATGTGAGGGTTTATGTCGTACCAAACGACTACCTCGGAGTCCTAAGATCGGTTAGGGCTTAATTTGCGTAATATAATTATGCAAATGCCTAATGAAAAGTTGAGGATTTATGTTGCACTAGGAAAACTACCTTGAAATCCTATGGCTTGGTTATTTAATTATAGGAAAGGATTTGCTGAAGTAGACTCAGGTTTTGCTGACGAAGATGGCCATGCTGCCCGTTATACTCCAAGCTCCTCGTTGTTGCAGTGATTTAGTTTTAGAAAGTGGCAATCAAGAGAAGAGAGAAGTGTTTTGGTTTAAAAAGGTTGAAAATTGAGATGGCTTAGTATTTTAAGTGCAACAAATCTTAAAGTTGATTAAGCAGAACCGATTAAGATCCCACGGTTCCGTCATCCCGACACCGCTATTTTCATCGGATTCACTTAGTCCAAATGAAATTGCTAAACTCAACTAAATGAGTTTGACACTTTCATTTAGACCGTGGGAAATCTCGTTAGCAACTCGTGGGTTACATCATCCGAGGGATTCCCGATCATCCAACGAGACATTTTAATTTTAGTTATAATTGCAGATTTATTGTTGTTAGTGATTAAATTTTGAGTTGTTTAAACATGTTGGGTTCGATCATTTTCATGCATTTATAAGTACAAGAAAGTAAGACATTTAATAAATTGCTGAGTGTAAATCACAATAAACTTAAATGCGTACCTGGTGGGCATTCCCGTCATTTTCA
The DNA here is from genome assembly GCA_022702705.1 of Papilionanthe hookeriana x Papilionanthe teres. Classification (NCBI taxonomy): domain Eukaryota; kingdom Viridiplantae; phylum Streptophyta; class Magnoliopsida; order Asparagales; family Orchidaceae; genus Papilionanthe; species Papilionanthe hookeriana x Papilionanthe teres. The sequence continues at coordinate 5,355,570 of CM040427.1, forward strand.
CCTGCATTTAGAACATATGTCAAGGATTTTATATAATCATAAGAAAACACTTATGTAAAGCTAAGGGAAGGTTCTGGTTGTCTACCAAATTCCTAATCCTATTGCTAGTCAATTCCTATAACGTCTAGGTTTTGGTGTTTTATTGAGGATGAATTTTTCACCAAAGAACAATGAAGTTTCACTGTTCTTTTAAACATCCCCTCAAGTTAGAGAAGTGCTCGAAATTAATTTCTGAACATCTTAAACATTTTAGGGATTACTTCGAGTTTGGTTAGTTTCATTGTGGTGATGAATTAATCATCCAGATTACCTTTGCTCAGTGAACTTGGATGTTTGATTATCCTCTGAGTAAAGTGATATTACTTTTAATGCTCCATTGAAGAATTATAATAATGAAAGCCTTTAGGGGCAAACTACATAATTAGAGAATTCTAACCACCCTTAATTGAAGCTTGAGTTGATGGTTCAAAATGATTTAGTTATGATTAATCTTCTTTTTTCCTTTAGATTATATTTTAAGTTTGGAATAGTGTTCAAGTTGTTCAATTCAATTAAGTTTTATTAGTTTAATTGATTTTAACTTTTCAAATTGATTTTTAAATGTTTTAAATTCATTCTTAATTTAAGTTTCAGGAAGTTTCAAATTAACTTCCTTCAGTGTCTTCTTTTATTCTTTAATTTAATTTAATCATAAGAGTTTTCAAAAATTAATCCTCTTTTAAAATATTAATTTCAATCATTATCTTAAAGATCCATTAATTGATATTTAAACAAAGTTTAATTAAATTAAAGATTAAAGAGTTTAATTAAGAAAATTAGAATTCTTTTTATTACATTTCTTCTTAATCTTTAATTTTTCTGGAATTTTCCAAACAGTATGCTAATTATTGGAATTAAAATACCAAAATAGGTATAAAAATTTGGAAAATGGATAACTTTCCATAGTGGTGGTCTCTTTGCTTGTAAAATTCAGGGAATGTTCCCAAGAACATAGGCTACAAAAGCCCTATGGTCTCATGCCATGGTGAATTGTGTGTGTGAGTGGAGAATCAAAATATTCAAATCAGTGTTTAATTAATTAAAAATTAAGTACTTAACAAAATAGATCAATTCTTTTTCCACATTATTCTCCTCTATTCACTGAGTAAGAGGGTATTTTTCTTTTAATTTTGTGATTTTTCTACACAAAGATATGAATTTTCAAAGGTTCAGGGATTTAAATAACTTAGAAAATCTGGAATTTCCTACATAACCACGTCGGTGCCAATGCAACCTATGGAGGGTCGAAGCTTTACAAGTCACTTCCGGATTCGGTGTTGCCATCTAACTCGGCAGTTACGCGGCCCACAGTTTATGTTCCGTTGCTCCGTCTGGCTTGATCCTGGCCATCCGTCCGATACACACGAGATCCGGCCACATCCGTTCATCGTCCCAACTGGTGTGAGCTGAGAACTGTCCACCTTCTAGACCTAATATCTCACTCAATACTCAACCAAATCAAGTGCGGTTTCTTCCTACATGCTCGTCTAGCCTAGAGGAGTCAATCCATACGGCTAACATGCATCAAAATTAAGCAGAATAAAATGGGGAGTCCCTGAAAGCTTGGGAAGAAGAAGAGTTCAATACCTTTGCTCTGAGAAGTGAAGCTTCGATCAGAGATGCTTGGCACGTTCGTTGGAGTCCCAGGAGGCTACAGATTGAAACTCTTGCTCTGGTGAAATGCCTAGGTACAACTTCATCCAAGCCCGATTTTAAACCTTGGCTGATAGAATAACTAGCTAGTCCGGTGAGGGGGCTTTCACTAGGGAACTTATTCTCTACCTCTGGTAAAGGTGTAGGTGAGTTTAATTTGGTTTTTGTGGAGATTTAGTGAGTCTCCTATTTCCTGGCCTGAGATTGAGCTCTGAAATTGAGCTCAACTAGTGGAGATTGAGGCAGGAAAGTAGTGGGGTTTTTCTTCTCTAGACTAAGAGAAGCTCTGGGGATGATTAGGGGGTTTCCTATTGAGAAAAATTTCAACAACCCTCTCATGGCTGAGAGGTGGAGATTAAATGGCCAGGGCCATTAGGCTGAGCCAGGGCTCAATTGGTGGGTGAATTTAGTTGCTTAGGTGGAGAGTAAAGAGGCTCCAAGGTTTGATTTGGCTGAGGTGGCAAATTGGGTAAGTTTGGGTGAGTTTAGGTATGTTGTGGCACTCAGTTTTGATCCCCTCCGGCGACTAGGCCTGCTGGCAAGGATAGGGGAGCTGGCCCCAGGTCAGGTGAGTCAGGTGGCAGAGTTTAATGGTGATTAACGAGGTATATGAGGATTTTGGGGTGAGGCAAAAGGAGAATTAACCATTTAAAGGAAGGGATCCCTTAAAATGAGGGACCCTTGGTCCATGGCTCACTTAGCTTGGGCTAGGTGGATCTAGGGTGGCTCTTAGGGTCCACTTGGTGGCTATGGGAAGATTGGTTTAACCACCTTTGGTTCAATTTGGCTAGGTTAGGTCATGGGTTGAATTTGGCTCATTTGGGTTTAGTTGGGCTAACTTGGGTTTGGGTTTGATTTAAGTCTAAGTGTCTTGAGCAAAATTTTGTAAATTATTTCTATGTATAACTTTCATGCAGACATGGAAAGGTTTTGAGTTCAATTGAAAGTCAATTTGATGGATTTTGGGATTTTGGTTAATTTGGGCAAGGTTGGATCAAGTTGGTCCAAGTTAGGATAAGGTTGGGTTTAGACCCAATTGAAAGTTTTAAATGGTCAAAGGGGATGTATTGATAAGTTCCCAACATCAATTGGGTGGAAATTTTAGGGTTAGGCCAATCGGTTTGGTAGATTTAGGGCATGTGTCCCACTAAGGGTAAAATAGGACATCTTGAAATTCAAATGGATTTAGGTTAAGCTTAGGCTCAAATTGGTGAGATTGAAGGATGAATGGTTTCATGGGAATGTAATGGAAGGTTTAGGATTGAAAGTTGGAAGGGAAAGGGTTGGTGTTGGGTTAATTGGGGGTTTTGGGTTAATTAGGCAAATTTGGGGGTTTTAGATTTCAAATGGAATTGAACTTAAATGTGAATCAATTTGGAGTTGCATTTGGTTTATATTGATAGTGGGGATGTTGAATCAAAGTTTAGAATTGAAATTGGGTAAAATTGAAGTCAGATGGGTTGGTTTGGTTTGACATTGGGTCCACTTAGGTTAAAAATGAGCCAAATTGAGGGTTTTGATAAAATTGGGTTAAATTGGCAAAATTGGCCTATGGTGTAGTTGCACAAAATGAAATTGAGAATATTTTGAATTTTTTGGAATTTTCTAGGAATTTTTGAAATTTTTGGATTTTTGGGCTAAAGAGGGTATTTTGGGTATTGAGAGGTGATTTGGAGGGTATTGGGGTATTTTGGTGGACTTAAGAGGAGGGAATTGTTCCAAAAATGATTTTTTAGGATTTTTGGAAATTTTGGGTAATTTTTGGGAATTTTTGGAGAGTTTTGTGGTTGTAGGGGTTTTTTAGGTAATTTTGGGTAGGCTTGAGGACCCAATGTCAAAACCAGGAATTTTGGCAAAAATCGAAATTTGGTTATGGTATAGGGAGTGAAGAAGTTTAAAGTGAGCCATGGACCAAGAAATGTCCATTTTGAACATCTCATATGTTGTTCCTAACCCTCTTAGCCAAGAGCTAGGGGTTTGGACTTAGCCACATGAGTGCTCTAATGAACCAGGGGTCAAGCTTGGGTAGGGATGGTTCAGGGTTTAGGATGTGTGTGAGAGTGCAGTGTGTGCCAGCCAGCCCTCACCAAGACCACGCTATCCAGGGCAGTCCTAAGGCTTGGACATCCTATAGGAATTCTTCTTTATTTTCCCACACATTCGTCCCAACCTTCCAAGTGATTTGGGGGTTAATGACCATCTATGTAGAATTCCAAAGAGAATCAAGATTTGGTTTGAATTTCTAAAAGGTGAGTTTCATCGCTAGTCTTTTAGGATAGTCAAGGAGAAGTCCTATGGCTAGATCCTAAGCACTAAAAGGAAAGAAAATACCTCACCAAAAATGAGGTCAACAAATGGACCCCCAATAGGTGTGGTATGCTAAGCAAGCACACCGCACGTATTTGTGTTGACCGAAGAGATCAATAAAACCAACACAGGCATCTAAGTGACACATTAGAGTGAAGCGTAGAAGATTTCCCACTGGGGATTATTGGGTAAATCTCCAATACTGAAGATTCCACAACTCTCGCTGGGGAAAAGAAGGTGAATTCCAAATCACAAGATCTGGAGAGACCAGATTTTAGATTCATTTCATTTTTTTATTTCAAGTTTTAATTTTGAATCTGACTTTGATTTGTTCGAAATTTCAATTTAAATTAAAGTTTGATTTAAGATTGATTTCAAGATTGATCCCATGGAAACACTGGATTTGAAATGAGAATTGGAACTTAGGTTCAAACCTCGGGATTGCAAAGAGAACTGGAATTTAGGTACCAACCTCGAAGAGAGAATCGAAATTTTGGTACCGATCAAAAAGGATGAGAATCAGAGTTTAGGTACTGATCTCGAAATGAGAACTGGAATTTAGGTACTAGTCTCGGAAGAGAGTCGGAATTTTGGTACCGACCTTGAAAAGGATGAGAATCAAAATTTAGGTACTGATCTCGAAATGAGAACTGGAAGTTAGGTACCATCCTTGGAAGAGAGTCAGAATTTAGGTACCAACCTCGAAAAGAATGAGAATCAAAATTTATGTACTGATCTCAAAATGAGAACTTGACGTTAGGTACCAGACTCGGAAGATAGTCGTAATTTAGGTACCGACCTCGAAAAGGATGAGAATCAAAATTTAGGTACTGATCTCAAAATGAGAACTGGAAGTAAGGCTCTAGCCTCAGAAATTTGAATGGGATATGAAGGTGCTTCAAATCCCGCTTGAAGGACTTCTTGAAAAGGAGATCTGTGTGAAGAGGTACTCAGTCCCATGCCATCATAACCAAATCGAATAAAATTCGTGGCTCCATGTCAATAGAACTAGTCGATCCTCTAACACACAAAGAAAATAATGAAAGGGACTAGTAAGCGTAACAAGCTGAAAAGACTCGACCTAGCGATAAGTCAAGGAAGGATTCAAATTTCGAAAGAGTTTCAAATAGATTTCGATTTGAAGAAGAATTGAAAGATTCGAATCAACGGATTCAAATCAGAATTCAACTCGAGATTTAGATTCATTTTGTTTGTTTTTTTAGTGATTCGATTTCATTTTGTTTATTTAGAGTTCGTTTCAACATTTAGATTCTTAAAAAAAGAGTTCTTATTCATTTTCTTTTCTTTTCATTCTTCGTTTGAAGTTCATTTAACTTAATGGCATTTCTCAGTCAATTTGCACAAAAGAGGTGAAGGTGAAACACTACTTGGTCGTTTCCATTCCAATTTGTTGAAAATACATCATATAGCTTGATTCAAAACATAATGATATTTTCCTTAAAAATTCAGTATCTCATACAATCCACATAAATCTAAAAAACGGATTGTGTAAGATTCATGCTAGTTTCTTCCAAAAGCATCTGTCGAAATCCATGTCTGAATAGTGAGACACATGGACAATAACATCACCTTCCAAGCCATCCTTGGCAGGAAATGTCGTTCGGATGTGCATTGGAGGTGTGCTATTTTCCATGTAGCTCACAGCTCGTAGGGCCGAAGGCTCTCTAACTCTGGATTCGGCTGAAAGTGAAAAGGCATTTGTCATCCATCCTCCTGAAAGTGACAGAGATTCGTTGAACAGGCACCCCTGGAATGCAGTGTTTTGCTACGTCTGCTCCATTTCCTTTTAACACCAAGACAGAACCTACCGGTAGAGGTATCTCCACCGGCCCTCGGAATTCTCCGGGGCCTGCTATCCGGAGGTCTGACCTAAACATGATGTTTCATTGGTTAACGAAAGACACTGTGTAGAAGGGTCTGACGAAGTCGTGATGATCTATGTGTGGCGGTATGCAGTCGCCTTCCTTGTATATGTTGATGATGCAGCTGTTGGGTATGCAATCTGCAGGCAGTACCCTCCATGTCACCATCCTTTTTACCATCCTCTTGATAATCCTTGGCATCGGATCCACCTCACTACGATGGAGTATCCCTGGTGGATTTCCCTTTCTGTCCTTGGCAAAGTTGTAGCAACACCCGCATTGGATCGTAACTCTTCCTTTTCCTTTCATCAATCTTTGAGGTTCTGAGTAAGTCTTCTCTCTCAAACGACCAGCTCGGCCCATTTTCTGAAGCTCGATGATGCAATCCACAATTTGCTGTTGCTCATAGTCTGAGAGCACATCCGTATGCAGCTCAAGGCTTTCTAGGATGTTGATCTTCTTGCCTCGAATTCTTTCAAAATATTCAAAGGTTTTCTTTTCGACTTTTTGCAACCGCTCCAGCTTACTCTGGGATTATCTACAATTGGCGAGGTCTACTAACATATTGTGGGATGTATGGCTCAACCTCAGCACGCTCTCCTGCATATCTCGGCTCCTCGGGGATAGTCTATGTCAGGACATCCTCCGGGTTGCTTTCGCAATAAGACTTTTCAAAGCTGGTATATCCATCCAGCGTCGTGGTGCTGATTTTGTTTCTGCTCTTCTCAGAATCTCTTTCATCTTTTCTGCTGTCCTTGGAGTTGATCTCCTCTTTTCTGGTTCCTACCAATCTGATTTCTTAGAATTACTTGCACTGAAGGTAGCAACTGTCTCTTCATGCTGGTCCGCCGCTAGCTTGTTCAGCATCTTGCAAATGCGGCGATTCTTTTTTCTTTGCTGAGTATGAGTGAGGGTAGCTCTCCTTACCTCTTGAACCTCTGTGGGTACGGTGGTGACAAGCCTGCCCTCTACTGTAGCAACCATGGACTTGACTTTCTTGTCTTCTCCCGTTACATGAGTGGCGTTTACTTTCCTTTTCTTGCTGGCAGACTGCTGACTCGAGCCTCCCAGTCTCATCACTGCCTGGCTGTGAAATTCCTCCCGCTCAATCAAGGTACAATCAGTTTCCTCGTACTGTATCCTTGACGGTGTGAAATCAGAGTCGATCTCAATCACGGCCCCATCCTTCATCTTCTTTTCATCGAGTGTTAGACTCACGTCATTCTTAAAGTTCAGAACAAACTGCCCGTTCGACATTTCCCTGCAAAAAATAAGGAAAGGATCAGGGGCTGTACTAAGAATGAGAATAATAAGAAAAGCACTTATTAATGGGAAATTCTTATTCATTTCTTTCAAATTTTAATAAAAGTAGGAAAAGAGAAGGGGAAAGATCAGAAGTGAGCTGATTTGAAAGGAAGGATTAAAATCTTATGATTATGATTTCACATATTTTTTTTGACACATTTTTTAATGGTTTTTTATCATCCATTTTTATATTTTGGGTTCGAACCCAATTACAAATGATTACTCCACCCGTGCTTCTAGGAATGAGACTTCATTTTTTTTTAAAGTTCATTCTTCGAAACATCAGGTTGTGTAATACTTCTTCAAATATTGTCTATTGATTGGAAGCATAGATTGTTCTCCACGGCAATTTATGAGTTGGTAGGAACCTCCAGAGTAGACTGTCTCGACCACGAACGACCCCTCCCAAGTCTTTTAAAATTTACCTACTTTCTTGTGGTGTGCAAGAATAGGTCTCTTGAGAACTAGAACCAAGTCACCGATCTTGAACGTCCTCGGGCGGATAAGTTTATCGTGGGCTTGGATCATCTTGGCTTGATACAATTCCATATTCTACTATGCTGAAAGTCATTTTCCTTCCAAGCTTTCCAGTTCTTCTAGTCGTAGTTTGGCATTTTCTTCTGTAGTAATCTTGTTCGCAACTGCAATTCTGAGAGACGGAAGCTGAACTTCTAAGGGCAAGACGGCCTCTGACCCGTACACTAAAGCGTAAGGCGTAGACTGAGTAGGAGTTCTGAAAGTCGTTATGTAGGCTCATAAGGCTTCCGACAACTTCTCGTGCCAATTTCTTTTATTGTCGTCCAAAGTTTTCTTTAAGATCTGGATGAGAGTTTTATTAAAAGCCTCGGCCAAGCCGTTTGCTCTTCGGTCGTAGATTTTCGAATAGAGCCAATCAATCCCGTGCCTTCTGAGAAAATTGTTGATCTTCGTACTTCTGAATGTTGACCCGTTATCTGAGATAATTCTGCGAGGTACCCTAAAACGTTAGATGACTTGATTTTTGAAGAACTGTAGCATGTGATGTGCTTTCACTTGTCTGAGTGGTATAGCTTATGCCTATTTGGAAAAGTCATCTGTAGCTGCAAGAATGAAATGATGTCCTCTTGAAGAAGGTGGTTCTATCAGACCCACGATATCTGTGCCCCAACATTCAAATGTCCACGACGGGATTGTCGGATGTAGCACATTTGGAGGTTGATGTAGAACCACTCCATACACTTTGCACTGGTGACAACTCTTGGCAACTTTCATGCAGTCGGTCATAATCGAGGGCCAGTAGTACTAAAGTCTTTTAATCTTCATTTTCATTATCGGACCCGACTGATGAGCGCCAAAAGTCCTGAATGCACTTCTTTAACAATTTCACGAGCCTCAGACCCGCTCAGGCACCTTAGCCTCATCTAATCGAAAGACCTTCTGTACAAGGTATTAATTATTAATGCGTATGACAGAGTTCTTTTCTTAATCTGATGGGCTACTGGTTTATCATCTGATAGGTTTCCTGTTTGCAGGTAGTCTATTAATGGTTGCCGCTAATCCACTACATTTTCTGTTAGTGCTGCAACTGATTCTTCTGCTTTTTCTGACTTGTGCATTGCATCCATGTCGAGCTGTGATAGGACTTGTCATCCTTGAATTGACATTTCAACTGATTCATCCTGTAAGCAGGTAAACTCTTTTGCAAGACGGGCTAGCGCGTCTGCAAGAGCATTTTCTCTTCTGGGAATCTTGTAGATTGTTACATTCGAAATATGCTTTAATAACTTCATTGCATACTGAAAGTATTGCTCGAGTCTTGGTTTCAAAATTTGTACTGTCCGGCGACCTGTTGAATGATCAACTGAGAATCTCTGTAGATGTTAATATCCGTTATCCCCTTTTAAATGGTTAACTCCAATCCAGTTCTAAGGGATTCATACTCTGCTTGATTATTCGTGCACTGTTCTGTTAAATGGTAGGAGTACTTTAACATCCCCCGCTCCGGTGTTATAAAAATTAGTCCGATTCCTGCCTTACCGGGCACTATCGTTTGCAATTCTTTGTCTTCATGTGCTAAGGACACTCCATTGAAGTACAATTCCCAAAGTCGATCACCGGGTTCTTCTAAGCTCATTATCTGCTCATCTGGAAATTCGTCGTTGAGAGGCGATTCTGCCAGTAAAGGGTGTGCTGCGAGGAAGTCTGCTAGGACTTGTCCATTTACACCACGAAGAGGAACGAAAGTTATATCAAATTGCAATAGTATCGTTGACCAACTGGCGAGTCTGCCAGAAAATGTTGGACAGGTCATCAAATATTGCAACAGATTAAACTTCGAGATAAGGTTGACCTTATGAGAAAGCATGTAATGCCTGAGCTTTTGAGCGGCAAAGATCAGGCCCAAACAATGCTTCTCAATCGAAGGATACTTTACCTCCGTTGGAATCAGACGACGGCTCAGGTAGTAGAGAGCATTTTCTTTTCCCTCTTCACTGACCTGGGCTAGCAGGGCCCCAAGGGAGTCGTCTAAATTCGCGGTATAAAGTATCAATGGTCGACCCGAGACTGGGGCTGCTAAGACAGGTGGTGTCATTAAATACTGCTTAATGTCCTCGAAGGACCACTGACATTTCTCTTCCCAAATAAATTTGGTATCCTTTTTAACTAATGCCGAGAAGGGCTGACACCTACCTGACAAATTCAAAATAAAGCGTTGAAGATATGCCAACTTTCCTTGAAAGGATCGTAGTTGTTTCAAGGTTTTGGGGGCGGCATTTTTAAGATAGCTTTAATCTTCTCCGGATTGATTTCAATTTCACGATGTCGGACGACAAATCCTAATAAATTACTAGAGGTGACGCTAAAGGCGCATTTCAAAGGATTCATCTTAAGGTTAAATTGTCTTAATCACTCGAAAACAATTCTCAAATTATACAGGTGATCTTCGTTCAGTTTGCTCTTGATGACCACATCATCCACATAGCATTCGACTTGGTTGTGAATGAGATCATCAAAGATCCTCATAATTGCTCTTTGGTAAGTTGCTCTTGCGTTCTTCAATCCAAAGGGCATCACTGTGTAGCAGTACACTCCGATCGGCATTCTGAAGGCTGTAAGCTTTTCATCTCCGGTGCCATCCTTATCTGGTTGTATCCTGATGATCCATCCATGAAAGAGAAGATTTCATGTGTCGAAGCGATTTCGATCATTAATTCTAGAATTGGTAGTGGAAATTCGTCCTTTGGGCATGCTTTGTTCAAATCTCTGAAATCCACGCAGATTCTGATTTGACCATTCTTCTTTCTGACTGGTACCACATTGGCTAACAAAGTTGGATATTTCTCTTCACAGACAAATTTAGCATCTATTAACTTCCTAACTTCAGCTATTACTTGTTGTTTGATCTCTAGACGCATTCTTCTTAGAGCTTGTCTGACTGGAACGACAGTGTGGTTCACTCCTAGCCTGTGAACTACAACCACTAGAGCTAATCCTGGCATTTCATCGTAACTCTAAGCAAAACAGTCCTTGAATTCCGTTAATAGCTTAATCATTTCTTCGGATTCTTCTTCATTGAGTAAGGAGCTAACAAAGGTCGACCTAAGCTCTTCGCTAGTACCTAAGTTAACTTCTGTTAACCCATCTATTGTAGATTTGATTTCTTCTTCAAATTCTAGCAGAGCGTCTCCGATTGGTAGATCTTCAAGATTATCTAAAGCTTCCAAGCAGTTTTCATTATATTTGCAAGAAACAACCGAGCAAAATTTTGTATCATTAGCTGGTGCTACTCTGCCAAATCCGAAACCATGCTTTGAATTGGGCAGTCGACTGGCGTTATTCCATAATTTTCAAAAGCTTTGTGATTGACCTTTCATCCATTATTTGAGCAAGATACCACGCTATATTAAATTCTGATCACAGGGAGAATACCACTCAAAAGGTAATTCCATTAATTCAGATGAAGCAACATCTTCAAATTTTACATCATTTTCAATTTTGGAAGAAGAAGCACCACGGTAGAACTTGATTGGCTTAACACAGCTACCATGCACTTCCTTGACCATCATACACTCGACCTTACTAGGGTGAATCGGGGTTAGGGTCATAATATGCACATAATGGTTAATCTTCTCGTACATTGCTTTGTATTCTTCATTCTTTTCGTCTTCTAGATAGATCTTGAACTGTGGTTTCTTTTGATTTATCTTCATTACTTGTTTTTTGACTTCTTGTTCTTCTTTGGAATTGTTGTCCCAATCTACTTTAATAACCAGATTCTTTTGTTCAACTGTTCTACAGTTTCTACCTCGACCTCATCCCCAGCCTTGACCTCGAGTGCGAGTTTTAGAGAAACCTTCACCATCTCGCTGTAAGGGAGTGGTGAGTAACTGTTGAACTAGAATTTCAGGTTCTTTGTTTCCTTAATTTTCTTTTGCTTCATTTGGTATGACATTTCTGAAAAAGACTGTTTTCTTTGAAGGCGAGTAGTAGGCAGCTTCTTCATGAATTCCAATCTCGTGTACATAGAACGGTTGCAAGTCACCTTTGATACACTGTTCTTATCCTCCTTCATAATACTTTATGCACTAGTACAGAGATGATGGTACCATCCGATTTTCATGGATCCATGGTCAGCCCAGTAGAGCGTTGAATGATGTCTCAGAATCAATTATATAGAATTTTTTAGTTGTCCTTGCCAATTCACCGATCCTCATTGATAGTGTTATAGATCCAAAGGCTCTTTCTCCTTTTTGATTAAAACCTCTTAGTAACATTTTTTCCACTTCGAGGTCGCGGGCATAGATTTCCAAATATGCTAATGTCTGAAGGTTCATTATGTTGATTGATGCTCCTGGATCAACTAACCCCATGGAGAGCGTAAACTTCCTGATAGTGACTAAGATGTACAATGGTCGGTTATGATCAGGTGTTCCAAGTAGTAGATCATTGTCCGTGAAGGTAACACCGCGCCGTTCTTTCAATCAGCAAACCTCGTCTAAAGGAATTACCAGCCATTTGAGCTAAATAAATTTTTGGATCAAGTAAGGCCCTGACCAGAGTTTCCCTCATCTCCTTTGACATGATCAGAGCGTCGTACATGCTCAGTTTGGCTGGTAGCTTCCTAAGATGGGCTAGCACAATATAATCCACTTTATTTCCAGGTTATTCAATCTCTTGTTGAATGGGCAATTCTTCTGCTGGGGTGGGCTCTTCGTGTGCAACCACCTGCTTTCCTTTATCCTTCAGTCCCACTCTCGGGGGTAGAACATTTCCGCTTCTTAGATTAACTTATGTTATTTCTTCTGAATCTGGTACTGGATTTATCAGTTTCTCTTCTTGAATCGGAACGACTGGCTCTTCTGGAGTTGCTTCAGAATCTGACAGCTCTAATTTTATCATGATCAAAGCTCCTCGGAATTCACAAATGGACTCGTCACTTCTTGAGCTCTCGTAGCCATTCTTGTGAATGTGTTCTCCTTCATCGCGGTCATCGAGGTTTTGTATGATTTGAGAATCGTTATTCGTATCGAAATATAGATCCAGATTAGGTTGGTTGTCGTTAGTTACATAATCGTTAGAAACATTCAAAACGTAGCCAACACCAAAACTCTTATCATTATAAGATCCCACTGGGGCGAGCAAATAATCATACAGAGTCAGAGGACCGAGGGATTTCTCCCCATAATCAGAAACAACCATCCTAGGAAAAGTAACCCCTAGTCTACCCTTTAGAGCCTCGTTCTTTTCTTCTTCCACGATCTTCTCCTCCTTCTGGGGCAGTTCTTTGATCGCAAACGATAGTACCGGCTTGGCAGGTTTTAAACTTTGAGTTGAAGCGCGCACCGAAGCGGTCTGGATGTGATCCAAAAATTTCTTCGTAGACTTTGTCCAGACAGTACTCCATCCATCATCGATCGTGTATGGGTCTATCGGAACAATAGGATTCATTGAAATAATATTGACGGAACCTCCTTTTGGGGCTCCTTCATGTATTCCTTCGGGATCCTTATGTTCCCTTTCCAGAGGTTATCCTCGAGCCAATTCTTAAAGGTGAAGCAGTCCTCTATCTTGTGTCCCAACATCCTGTGGTAGAGACAGTAGTTTGGATGATCCTTTTTGTCGACTTCCTCTAGACTTTTAGGCTCTGGTAACTGAAATTCGGGCGTCTTCATCAAACTGCGAGACATCTTGGCCACTGCTGCAGTTTTAAAGGGGTATTCCTTATTCAAAAGCTCTTTCATGCTGTGTAATAGGCGAGACGGCGGTTGATCATGCTGCCGTGACTGCTAGCTCGGTCGAGGTTATTGATAAGTCCATTGTAGTGGTTGATAAATTGGCTATGGTCGCTCTGACTGTATCTACACTAGCTATTTAACTTTATCCATTGCTGTGACGATTCCAGATTTCTTCTTGAATGCTTTCACGAGCTTATGTTTATTAGTCTTGTCGACGAAACTTAGCTGTTTTGCCTCCTCATGCAATCTCCCGGCCTTACTAAGCAAGTTCTCGAAAGTCTTAATTGTGAATCCTTTGAGGAGAAGTGCTATCAGGCCATGGATACTTTTAAGCAGGATACCGACCGCATGCTGTTCTTGAAGCTGTGGTTCACACTTCATACTTAAGTTCCTACATCGAAGTATGTAATCCACTAAAGTTTTGTTCGGTTTTTATTGCTCCACCACTAGATCACCGATAGTGATGTGGTGCCGAGCTCCAGCAAACTGCTTAATGAAAAGGATCTCCAATTCTGAAAAATTCTTGACCAAACCATTTGGCAACTCTGCATAACAATCAAAAGCAATCCCTGACAAGCTGCTGACGAATTGACGAAAGAGTAAAGCGTCGCTCCCACCGGCATTGTAGCAACTAGCATGAAAATGTGTGACATGCTGCCGAGGTTTTCCCGTACTGTCTAAAGTGTTAAGCAGAGGTTGTACGAAGCCCTTTGGGTATTGGACAACATCAAATTCCTCGAGGTAAGGTCTACCCGTCTGAATAGATGCTCCATTCTTCGACTGGGATAAGGCTTCTCGCACCTGCTGTTCCACCATGTTCTTAATATCCTTTTCGGGTAGCATGGTCTGAGTTGAATCTTTCTTTGGCTGTTCATCCCCATTAATGGACATAAATTCTTTTCCTCCATCGACAATGTGAATGATCTCTGGAGATGTTTCCTTTTGAGGTTGAGGCTGACTCTGGAGTGTAGCTATGACGACCACCATCTCCTCCATCTTCTTTTCCATCCAAGAGATCATGTCGTCTTTTTCCCGCAGCCGTAGTTTCAATGCCTCCAGATCGTCTCCTTTTGAAGCTGATGGATCTCCCTGTAGAGCTGACGATGCTTGGGTCCCAACCATGTTAATCTCGGCAAACTCTTCATCCATGAACTCTGACGAATCCACTTAATTTCTCAGTCCTTCTCTTCTTTCTCTTGCCAACCGTTGGATGTCAGTTCTTAGCTTTCCTATAGTATCCTCTAGCGGTCTCTTCCAAATAGCCTTGCGATTGTTAGGCAACAACTGTTGAACTTCATTTTCAGGGATTTTTTTCAAAGCAGCAGCACTCTCCTCAGATTCAAGCTCTCTGACAAGACTTCTCTTTCCAGAGTGTTCTGTCGGTATCGGTTCAGAAATAATAGGTTGTCACACCATCTTTCTTGTAGTAGGAGGCCTAAGACCGGATGGTCCGTCGACTGTACGTCAGTAGATGGTGTTCTCCCTACTATGGTGACCTGATACAACAACATGCAAACTTCTCTCGCTAGCTCACACTTTCTTCTTTGGCCTTTCTATGTCAGTGATGGGGTCTACTCATGGTCTGAGGTGGGATCTAAATGGTACTCGTCCCATTCTTCTCAGAATCTCTGACACGGGGCATCCCTCCTTTCTGGCTAACTTCTCCACTACGGCTCGCAGTCGGGTAAGAAGCGTAGTTTTGATCCTCTTCTTCTTACGATCATTGTAGTATGTAGACAAAGGTAATGCAACGGCAATCCTTCAAGCATCTTCCTCATCAGATGCAGCAGAGAGAGGGTGGAACCTACTCCCTCCCAACAACGGTGAGATCTCAGGCAGTTCTTCTTCCTCCTCAGGAATCTTTTCAAGAAAGGCAGCTCTAACAGCCCAAGTCTTCCTGATCTTGGCGATCTTTCTGTTTTAATTCCTTCTTTGCATCTAGGTTAAAGGTGCAAACCTCGAATTGGACCCTATCTTGAAAATAGATGGTATTGCAGCAAAATCTGAACCCTTCATGGCAACAGGCTCATCACTGACTTGGACATTCTTCCTTTTTAGTTTGGTGGGAATCGAGGTAGGTACAGTGATGACCAGACCGGTGGGGGTAGAGATGACCATCCTGGGTGTAGCAGGCAACCTCCGATAAACAATAGTATTTCTTTTGACTGGGACCGTTTGCAGGGGAGGAAACTCTTGAGCCAACTTCAAGTTGAACTCAATTATGGGTTCCTCAGTTTCTGGTACTTTGGCCATCAGTGTGAAGAGAGTAACATTGGCGAACTTAATGTCTGTATTATCAAATCCTTGTCCAAAAGGAATAACTGCATCGTCAGGCAGCTGTTGACCTCATTTTTGATGAGGTCTTCTCTTCTTCTCTCTAGTACTTAGGATCTAGCCTTAGGCTTTTCCTTTGACTATCTTAGAGGACTAGAATTGGGACCCACCACTTAGAAACTCAATCCACTTCTTAACTCCCTGCAAACTCCACAAATTTGACTATAGACCCCTAATCACCTAGAGGGTTAAAATCAAATGTGGAAGTTTAAAGGATGAGTTCCTAAAGGACTCTTTGGCCTTAGGACTGCCCTGAGTGGTCTGGTCTGGTGAGGGCTGACTTACACATACACTACACTTATGCACTCCACTTCCACACACCTCCTAAAACCACACCCATACCCAACTTGACCTCCTGACTCATGTAGGTGATCCACAAGGACGGTCCTTAACCCCTAAGCCCTTGGCTAAGAGGGTTAGGAACAACATAATGGATGCCTCAAATGAGTCCCTTCATGGCTCATGTGGGCTTGATATGGCTTCATGGCTCAACCAAAATGATTTCATTCCACTTATATTCACCCAATCTTCAATTTTCCAAATCTTCAATTTTCCAAATCTTCAATTTTCCAAATCTTCAATTTTCCAAATCTTCAATTTTCCAAATCTTCAATTTTCCAAATCTTCAATTTTTGACCCCCGGGACCCTACACCCGCCTAGCCTACCCAAAACCCTTGAAATTACCCAAATTTTTTAAAAATTTCCAAATCACCAAAAATTCCTCAAAATCAATCCCAAACATTCCCACATTACCAAAATTGATCACTCATAGCCAAAAATACCAAAAATTCCAAAAATACCTCCCAATACCCTCCAAATACCCAAAATACCCCTCTTGACCCAAAAATCCAAAAATTCAGATAATTCCCAGAAAATTCCAGAAAATCCCAAATATTCCCAATTTCATTTTTTTCAAATACACCATGGGCCAATTTTGTCAATTTACCCTACTTTTGTCAAAACCCCCAATTTGACCCATTTTAACCCTAAGTGAACCCAATGTCAAACCAAACCCACCCAATTGACCCAAATTCTGGTCCAATTCAATTCTAAACTTCAATTCACCATTCCCAACACCAATCTAGACCAAACCCAAGTCCAATTTGATTGACATTTGGATCCAATTTCACTTTTGGCCTTAAAGCCCAATTTGGACCCATGACCCAAACCTAACCCAAACTCACCCAATTCAACTCCAATTAACCCCAAATCTTTTCCAAACCTCCCTTAACATCCCTACAAACAAAACACTAACATGATTTGCCCAACATTTAGACCCAAACCCCACTTAAATTCAACCCAAAACCAAAAAGCCCAATTTTGACCTAAACCCAAACCTAACCCAAATAAGCCCAAACCCCAAAATCAAAGCCCAACCAAAGCCAAAACCTCTTTAAAACACTCCCATAAACATTTCCCAACATTTATTTTACATCAATTTCAACCCTAGCCTAACATTGGCCCAAGTTAGCCCATTTTGACCTATATTGGCCCATTCACCAAAGAAGCCCAAATTCAACCCAATTCAAACCCAAATCATGTCAAACTCATTTCAAATCATTCATGACATATCCCTAAACCAAACCCAACAATTATTTGGCCCAAACTTCTACAAAATTCCCATCCATGAATTCATTTTGAAACTTAAAAAACCCACTTACATGAAACCTTCCTAAAGCCCATCTTCACCAAAATCCAAAGGGCTAAAATCAATCCAAAGCCCATATGACAAATTCTTCTCATCATACCCTCAATTAAATCAATCCCTAAGTTTCAAAACTCATCAGGAATCCATTCCAAATTAAGCCCCATGCAAATTCCCATCAAAATACCAAAATTTTCTTAAATCCATTTCCATGAAATTGACTTAACTTTTCCCAAGCCAAAGGTGAGCCATGAAGCCATGCATGAACCACATGGAAGCCATGAGAGCCTCTTTACATGTCACCATGCCATTTTGGGCAAAAGGAGGAGACTCTTTCCTTAATTCCTAAAGGTGATTAACCACTCCCATGATTCCCCTTAACCATGCTTATGCCTAATCGTGCTTGGATGGTGACTTGACCCTACTGATTATGCTGAGCCAAATCACTTTTCCTTCAGCCTAAACCAAGCCTTGGGTGGTGCACCTAGCCCAAAGGGATGGGTTGACCAATTTGAGCCAAAATGAGCCCTCTCCCATTCCATTCTAATACAAGCCTTTTACATATGGCATTTGCCAATTGCCAACACTAAACCCCAGCCCTGACCCACCTGAACAAGATGGTGACCAATGCCTGGCCGGCCAGCCACCAGGTCGCCGGAAAACACCACACCCGAGAGCTCACATGTGAGCCAACTTTAGAATTCCACCTTGCTGAGCTGCCCCATGCCCAATGGCCACCATAGCTGTTCTTCCCATGCCCAGAGCAGCTGATCCCAACCCTTGGCCATCCCCGTGAGGCTCTCCAACCACCTCTATTTAAACCCGACCCCCTCATGGCCATGAGAGGAGAGTTGCACAAACCTTGCTGAAACTCTGCCAAAATTGTTCCAAACTCTACTCCATACTTAGAGCAGTTGATCCCCAGTGTCAATTTGCCCTAATCTCCACTGACAGAATCCAATTTCTCAACCGAAATTTCACCCAAAACCGGGACACTTTGCAACAGATGAGCCAATCCTCAAATTGATTGGTCCTACACCTTCACCGGACCAAGAGGAGAAGTTTCCCACTGAAAGCCCCATCTCCAGGCCACCCACTTGTTCCAGCCTCCAAGCTTTGTGATCGGCTGTGGTCACTTTCATAGCTAGACAATTCACTAGACCAGGAGACTTCATCTGGAGCTTGCTGGGATCCAATCGAAGGTGACACAACCCTCAGACTGAAGCCACACTTCTCTAAGCAAAGGTATGAGTTAATTCTTCATCCCGAGCTTCTGGAGATTCTCCATTTCAAATGCTTTAATTTCAATGCATGATCACCGTATAGATGTGTTCGTCTCTTCAAGACGAATCCATAGAGCACAAGAACACTAAAATCCGTTAAGTATTGAGTGAGATATTAGGATTTTAGTGTGGACGGCTCTCGGGTGAGGACGATTGGGGACGATGAACGGATGTCGTTCATTTAATACACGCGCGGACGGAAAGCCAGGATCACGCCGGATCAGGAGATGGAACGACACAGCGGGCCCCTGGAGCGTTGAGTCGGATGGCGGCGCCGAATCAGAAGGCGACGCGTGTGCGTTCGGAGCTGCCGAGGTTGACGCGGTGCCGCATGGATAAATAGAAAATTAGGGTATTTTCTGATTTATTTAATTCCCTAAACTTCAAAAATCCATAACTTTGTGTAGGAAAATCAGAAAAATAAAATAAAAATACCCTCTTGCTCAGTTAACAGAGGAGAATAATGTGGAAAAGAATTCATTTAATTTTATCAAGTGTTTTATTTTTAATAATTTATTTACCCTCTGCATTATTTTAATTCTCTATGCATATAGGAAATTCACCATGGCATAAGACCATGGGGCTTTTGATGCCTCTGGATTTGGGAACATTCCCTGAATTTTCCAAAGTCAGAGGCCTTCCTTATGAGAAGTTATTAATTTTTCAAATTCATGTTACTGTTTTGAGTATTTTAAATTCAATAATTAGCATGTTATGAAATAAATTCTAGGAAAATTTGGTGATGTCTCTTATGACCAGAGGACCCTAGGAAAAATAGGTTTTGAATTAATTTATTTAAAATAACCCTAATTGGCTTAAACACCCAAAATAGATCCCTAATTAATTAGAGTTAACCATACATCAAATTGACTTGAAATCAATTCTCAACTGACCTTTAGGATCAGAGGAACCCACTATAAAAATTTGAAGTCAATTGGATTTGGTTAGCCCTGCTAAATGGGTTGATTAAGCCATTTAGCCAATTTAAAATTTAAAAATTCATAACTTTCAAAATACTTTTCAAAAATTCACAAAATTGGTTTTGGAGCCTCTCTGATATCAGGGAAATTTAAGAAAATTAAAATTTCAATTTTCTAAAAAAGTTTATTTTTTGGTATTATTTTAATATTTTAATAATTAAAAAATAATAAAAATCACAAAAAATAATAAAATTCACCAAAATATCACATTTTGAATCTTAATCACTTAGGAACAAACCCCATTTTTTCTTATGTCTATTTGGTGAGATATTAAATTTTAAAGCCCTAAGGTAATTTTAAAATTAAAAAAAAATATATTTTCTAGTATTTCCACTAAAATAATTCTAATAAATCATAAAAAAATCAGAAAATTGTAAAAATTAATTCTCTAATTTCCTTGATATCAGAGAGATTTTTGAAAAATATAAAATTCATTTTTCAACCTTTACTTTATTTTTAAAGTAATTAATACTCCAAAACTTAAAATAATTATAATAAAAATAATATAATTCAAAAAATCACCAAAATTGGTCCAAGTGGTCCTCTTGTCATTAGGAATATCCCATAATTTTCTTAAGGACAGAAACTTTCCCTTGGTCATTTTATTAAATTTTCCTTAGAAATTTCTATTTTCCACTAAAAATAATTACATAAATAAATTAAATGCACATATTGACATATGTGTGAAGTCACATAAAAATTTCGAGTTCATTTAAGCTCAATTTAGTGAGTTATGAAATTATTAAGCTTTAAGGGCAAAGTGGTAATTAAAGTTTTAACCTTTAATTAAAACCTTAGGTTTAATAAAATTAAAGAGTAAAATATTTGATCTTAATCTGATTTGGATGATTGAAATTTAAATAATTAAAGGGTAGAAACCTATTAAATAATTTAAAATAAGTGAAATAAACCTTAAATAAATAATTGATTAAATTTGGAAGAATAATAAAGTTGGAATTATTAAATAGGGATATTATTAGGAAGAGATTTATTCTTTGATCTAAAAATCCCTAAATTAATCATCTCAATAATATTTAATTCCTAATTAAAATGATAATCCAAATTTAAGTTTTAAAATGTTAAAGGACTTAATCATTAAAATTAAATTAAAAGTTAAATTATTAAACTCTTTTTAAATTTTCAATTAAATTAAAATTAAAATTAAATAAAATTAAATTAAAGATTAAATTAATTTAAATCTAACAAATTAAATTAATTTAAATTAAATTAAATCAAATAAATTAAATTAAATTAAATTGAACAAATTAAATTAAATTGAACAAATTAAATTAAATTGAATTAAATTAAATTAAAATTAAATTAAATTAATTAAATAAAATTAAATTAAAAATAATAATAATAAATAATTAAATTAAATTAAAATAATAAAATTAAGTTAAAATTAATATCAAATCAAATCAAATTAAATTAAATTAAAAGTAAACCAAATTAAATTAAATTAAAATTAAATTAACAAAAAAAATAATAATAACATCACATAAGACATAAAGAAATTCAAAATAAAGCAACTTGAACACTATTCCAAATTTAAACCCATTAATTTAAATTAAATCATAAACTACTTGAACACCAATTTGCCCTCGAAAGCTTTGGTTATCATAACTCCTAAACAGAACGTTAAATGAAATGTTACTTAACCTATAGGATATTCAAATGTCCTAGTTCACTGAGCAAGATAACAAAACTTGAATTCCCGGAGGATTGATTCATTTGTATGATTAAATTCATTTGGACTTAAAACAATCCTATCAGTATTGAAAAGATGTTTAAGATTCTTCTTAAGCACTTCCTCAATATGACAGGATATTTATAATAACAATTGGACTTAATTGTTCTTTGATGAAGAAAATCATCCTCAAACCAAAACACAAGAACCTAGACGTCATAGGAAATGACTGGCTATAGGATTATGAATTTGGTAGAAAACCATAACCCTTCCCTTAGGTTTACCTAGGAACTTGCTTAAATATTCTAATTGTGTTTTAAGTGCAGCTTGGGATGACGGGAAGACCCTCCAGGTACGCTTTTATTTTATTGCAATTTACTTTATTGCAATTTATTTAATCGCATCAAACTTTCTTTTCTTGCATGATAAACAACTGTTGCATGAAAACCCACACCTTTGGGATAGTCCCTAAAACTGAAACCAAAACTAAGTTAAAATTCATTGCAAGATAAAATTCACCGCCACAACATTTCAATATATAAAACAACTCAAAATTTAATCACAAACAGAACACAAAACTGCAATTACAACTAAATTAAAACGTCCTATTGGATGATCGGGAATACCTCGGATGATGTAACCTACGTGTTGCTAACGGGATTTCCCACGGTCTAAATGAAAGTGTGGAACTCATTCAGTTAAGTTTAGCAAATTCATCTGGACTAAGTGAATCCGATAAAAATAATGATGCCGGAAGGATGGAACCGTGGTATCTTAACTGGTGTCGTTATAATCAACTTTAAGATTTGTTTTAAATAAACATAAAAATACTTGGAAATTAAGATTTTCTCTAAACCAAAACACTTTTCTCATCTCCTGATTTATGACTTCTAAAACTAAACCTCTGCAACAACAAGGAGCTCGGGGCATGGTGGGTAGCACGGCCATCGTCATCAGCAAAACCTGAGTCTACTTCAGCAAAACTTTCTTAGAATTAAATAAACAAGCCATAGGACTTCGAGGTAGTTTTCCTAGTGCAACATAAATCCTCGACCTTTTGTTAGGCATTTGCATGATCATGTCATGTAAATTAAGTCCTAACTGGTCTTAGGACTCCGAGGTAGTCGTCTGATATGACATAAACCCTCACATCTTCGAGGCTATTTGTATGGTTATGTCATACGAATATAAGTCCTAATTAATTAAAATTGGCAAGATCAAAACATTAAATAAACATTAGGATTTTCTTAAACTCGAAACCAAACAATAGGATAGTTCGGGAAGTTGCCAAGATTCCTCTTGGATCCTCAACTTCCACTACTCCTCTTCCTTTGGATTCCCAAAAATAAAATGTTCCAAATTTGATCCATTCCTTATTGAAATTCCAAAATTCAATTCTTTGAAAACTTAAACTTTGAAATTCTTGAGAGCAGAACTACTGATTATTATCGAGAGTTTTCTTAGGTGATTCCCGTCACTTAAGATGTAATTAACTATAGGGGATTGCCTTATAGGGAATTTTAAGAACCTGAGTAATATAAACCTCGTTTAATTCATTGATGTTAAGCAGGGGAATTTGTCGGATTATAAAATTGGATCGCAGACCAAACGAATGTCACAAATCTTCTAGTTTATTTAATCGAGCCCCATCGTCAAGCAGTGTGTCTATTCTTCGGGATAGATACACGGTTTGTGATGTGGTGCTCGTTTATATAAACTATATGGGATGTGAGATCAGTTTGATTTCATATCTTAAAATTTTCAAATTTAAAATTATTTTCAAAATCAAATACTACTTTTCAAATTATTTATTTAAATTAAATTAAAAATTCGCCGACAATTTCTGTTAGGCGACCCCCCTTTTCAAAACACAACCTAAAAATATGCCGACATATTTCTGGCGACTCTGCTGGGGAAAAATTCCTCTCTCCATTTTAATCAGGCAATTCTGCTTTCAAAAATCGGTAGTGTATCCATGTCCCTTGTGGATCAAGCTACCCTTCTTTCCGTTGGAATACTATGTTCATTTCTACCTTGAACGAGTATAGCCAACATTCTCTTGGATTTAGGAGCCACTTGTTTAGACACCCCTAAATAGAGAGGTTCCGAGATCCTTTTACCTCATTTCTGAGGTGGGGTGGACCCCCAATAGGTGTTAGTTTAGGAGTGATCCTTCGAGTCGAGAAGTCTTGCATAAGACTTTCTTTTCCCTTCCAATTCTGAATCAGATTTTTTACCTTCTCTACACCTTTGAACATTCCGTTCCTAATAAACAAACCCTCTAATGAATGACTCTTTTAACAAACAACTCCTTCTTATAAATACATGAACAAGAATGTGTTAGGACTCTTTTCGATTCCTTTCTTTTCGTCCTGATGAGAAGAAGCATAACTTGGGACTGATAATCAGAATCTACCCTGCAGAAATGGAAGCCCCGAAGCTGATTTTCTCCTTCACCAATGGATCTGGACTTCGCTGTTTACAAGGATGAGTCGCCCGACAATGGGATCATCCGGTTTGGATAAGGATTCGAGAACACAAATGTCAAGATCACCGACGTTGCCCTTTTCGCGCCGACAAACAAAGTATCCGAAGCCGAGAAGCCGTTGATCGAGTTCGACCTTAGGTCGACTCGAGAGTTTCCTCCCCGCAAGAGGTTCCAACTAAGAGGAATCTGCTGTCCACGTGAAGGACTTGTTGTTGCTACCCCAATTGGTCCGGTTGTCTCGCACCTACCGAAGCTACGCCAAATTAAAGGGGAAGGAAATCCGGAAGCTATGGTGAACTCGTTACCGTGGAGGATACGGACCTTCTGTGAGACCTTCTGTTTTTGAAATCGAGTCCAGCTCGAGAATTCCATCACTAACACGGAACCAAAGAAGGAACAGAAGTAGGAAGATTGCCAGGAAGGCCAGAGCTGCTGAAGTCGCTTTCTTAGAAGAAATCCCTGAGTACACACCATTACATGAATACATACCATTGCTCGAAGATACACCCCTTTTGGAAGGAAGTAGATTCCATCCCCTTTCCGCCGCAGCTGACGAGGAAAATGTCCGCAGGATTATTTCTACATTGCCTCGACCCGCATACTACAACGACAGCAGAAAGAAAAGGGCTAGGATTACACCATTTGCTCGACTACAGACTGTGATTGAGAAGTTAGCAAAGAAGGAAAAGTGCCCCATATCAGAAATTCTAAGAAGGATAGGGCGGGTGCCAGTCAAATCCCGTCTTAGGCCACGAGTAGAACCTGCCATCGTTACAGAAAAGCCAAATAAAAGGATGAAGGCTAGTTCGCCTGTCGTTGTTTCAGGATTGCAGATTAGGGAGGATACCACCTTCCAGCATTTGGCTGACAGACCATATGGTCCTAAACCTTCTGCTGCTAGAAGGATGATATAGCATCCCTCTTCTTGGTCGATTAAGATCGAAACAACGGCTGAGAAGGAAAGTCTCGTCGGGAGACTTGAATCTAAAGAAAGTGCTTCTTGCGATAAAGGGGACTCATGAGAAGGGAACCCGACAGCTATCACACGACAAGCTGCAAGGATGCACGGAAAGGACCGCTCAGAGGATGCTTATGGAAAAGTTGAGGATTGATATTCGACGATTAGCGAAAGGAAAGAGAAGAGAAATTCGGAGATGAGATTGATTCGTCGGAATTCATGGACGATGAGTATGCGAGAAATCAACATGGTCGAAACGCGAGCTTCGTCGGCTTCACGAGGTGCTCCTACGGCCGCGAGAAGAGATGAGCCGGAAGTAATGAGGAGGCGGCTTCAAGAGAAAGATGATACGATCGCCCGAATGGCAAAGAGGATGGAAGAGATGGTTGTAGCCCTAGCCACTCTCCGGAGTCGAGTCCAACCCCAAGAGAGACGACCCCGAGAGGTCATTCACATTATAGACGGAGGAAAGGAGATTACGTCCGTCAACGGGGATGATCAGTTAAAGAAGGATGAGACACAGAGCATGATTCCAGAAAAGGATATCAAGAGCTTGGTGGAACAACAGGTGTGAGAAGCCTTAGCACAATCAAAGAGCGGGACATCTATTCGGACGGGTAGACCTTACCACGAAGAATTCGACGGCGTCCAATACCGAAAGGCTTCGTACCACCTCTGTTCAAGACCTTTGATGGAGCAGGGAACCCCAGACGGCATGTTGCACACTTTCGTGCCGGTTGTTGCAATGCGGCGGAAGTGATGCATTACTCTTCCGACAATTTGTCGGCGGCTCGTCGGGGATCGCCTTTGATTGGTATGCGGAATTACCGAATGGTTCGGTGAAGACATTCTCGGAACTAGAAAACCTCTTCATCGAGCGATTTGCGGAGCTCAGCACCACATCACTATAGGTGATTTAGTGGTAGAGAAGCAGAAGCCGAACGAAACTTTGGTGGATTACATACTTCGATGGA
The DNA here is from genome assembly GCA_022702705.1 of Papilionanthe hookeriana x Papilionanthe teres. Lineage (NCBI taxonomy): Eukaryota > Viridiplantae > Streptophyta > Magnoliopsida > Asparagales > Orchidaceae > Papilionanthe > Papilionanthe hookeriana x Papilionanthe teres. The sequence goes on from CM040427.1 coordinate 5,381,322, forward strand.
GGAACCTAAGTATGAAGTGTGAACCATAATTACAAGAACAGCATGCAGTCGGCATCTTACTTAAAAGCATTCATGACCCGATAGCACTTCTCCTCAAGGGATTTACTATTAAGACTTTTGAGAAGTTGTTAAGCAAGGTCGGGATCTTGCAAGAGGAGGCGAAGCAATTAAGTTTCGCCGACAAGACAAACAAGCAAAAGCCTGTGAAGACTTTTGAAAAGAAATCCGGGATCGTTGTAGCAGTCGACAAAGGCAAGCAACCGATGCAAATACCGCCAGAACGGCTGCAGCAAATTCAACAGAATTATCAACAACCTCGACCCAGCTATCAGTCATCTCCACAGTATGAACAACAGCCTCGTCCGCAACGTACATTAAGGGAGCTTCTGAGCAGGGAGTACCCCTTCAAGAATGAGGCAGTACCAAAAATGTTCCGCGACTCGATGAAGACTCCGGATTTCCAGTTGCCGAGCCAAAGAGACCAGAAGATGTCAACAAGAAAGGTGATCCCAACTTTTGCCCTTACCACCGGATGCTTGGACATAAGATAGAGGATTGTATTACCTTCAAAAGTTGGCTCAACGACAACCTTCGGTAAGGGAATATAATAATCCCGAAGGAGTACATGAAGGAACCCTAGAAAGGAGGTTCCGTCGATGTTGTCTCGGCGATCTCATTGTTCAGATAGATCCATATGCGACCGATGATGGATGGACTACCGCTTGGACAAGGTCTTCGAAGAAGATTTTGGACCACATCCAAGCCGCTTCGGTGCGAGCCTCGATTCGAGTTCGAAACACGTTAAGTCGGCACTATCACTTGCAATAGAAGAACCACCTCAACAGGAGACGATTGAAGAGAAGAAGAAAATTGATGAAGAAGAGAAGACCGAGGCTCCTAAGGCTAGGCTAGGGGCTGCTTATCCTAGGATAGTTGTATCAGATTTGGGGGAGAAATCCCTCGAACCTCTGACTCTATATGATTATCTGCTCACTCCGGTGGGATCTTATAATGATAAGGGATATAGCGTTGGCTACGTTTTGACTATTTCTAACGATTACGTAACTAGCGACAATCCGGACATCGATTTCGATACCAATGACAATTCTCAAATCATATACAATCTCGACAATCACAATGATGAAGAAGACATCCATCAAGGAGGCTACGAGAGTTCAACGAGCAATGAATCTATCTGCGAGTTTCGAGGAGCTCCAGTCACGATAGAGTTAGAGCCTTCAGACTCTGAAGCTAATCCAGAAGAACCTGTCATTCCGATTCAAGGGGGGACCCCAGCAAACTCAATACTAGATTCAGAAGAAATTACAGAAGTTAACTTAAGAAGTGGAAGAGTTCTACCTCCGAGAATGGGTCCGAAGGACAAAGGGAATCGGTGGTTGTTCGGGAAGAACCAACCCGGCGGAAGAAATACCCATTCGAGAAGAAATCGAGACACATGAAAATAAAGTGGACTACAACGTGCTAGCCCATCTTAGGAAACTACCGACCAAGGCGAGCATCTACGACGCTCTCTTCTTATAAAAGGAGATGAGAGAAGCTGCGATCGAGGCCTTACTTGATCCGGAAATTTGCTTAGCTCGAATAGCGGAGATTCCTTAGATGAGGTTTGCTCGTTAAAGGACCGACGAGGTGTTACCTTCACGGACAATGACCTACTACTTGGGACGGCGAGATCACGACCGACCGTTGTACATTTCGAGTTACAATTGGGAAGTTTACGCTCTCCAGAGTATTGGTGGATCCAAGAGCATCAATTAATATAATGAGTCTTCGAACGCTAGCATATTTGGAAATTGATGCTCGCGAGCTCGAAGCCGACAAAATGTTATTAAGAGGATTCAACCAGAAAGGAGAAAGAGCCTTCGGATCAATAACACTACTAATGAAGACCGGTGACTTAGCGAAGACAACCGCAAAATTTCACATAATTGATTCGAAATGTCGTTCAACGCTCTGCGGGCCGACCATGGATACATGAAAACGGGATGGTACCATCATCTCTACATCGGTGCATCAAATACTACGATGGAGGGGAACGAGTGCATCAAAGGTGACTTACGACCATTCTCCGGTACATGAAATTGGAATCCATGAAGATGCAACTTATTATGCACCTCCGAAGAAAACAATCTTCTCCGAGAGATACCATAACGAATGAAGCAAAGAAAGTTCGGGACAACGAAGAACTCGAAGTTCTAGTCCAACGGTCACTCACCACTCCCTTACGACGAGATGGTGAAGGTTTCTCCACAACTTGCATCCGAGGTCGAGGCCGGGGACGAGGTCGTGGCAGAGACGTTAGGACAGTTGGATAAAGGAAACCAGCCATCAATGTTGATTGGGAAGACAGTTCTAAAGAAGAAAAAGAAATCAAACAAGAAGCAGCGACAATAAGTCGGAATAAGCCGCAATTCAAGATCTCTCTCGAAGATGAGAAGAACGAAGAATATAAATCGATGTACGAGAAGATTAACCACTATGTACATACTATGATCCTGACCCCGATCCATTCTAATAAGATCGAGGGTATGGTGGTCAAAGGGGTACATAGCGGCGGTGCAAAGCCAATCAAATTCTACCGTGGTGCTCCTTCCTCCAAAACTGAAAATAATGTACAATTTGAAGATGTCACTTCATCAGAATTAATGGAATTACCTTTTGAGTGGTACTCTCCCTGTGTTCAAAATTTAATTTAGCGTGGTTTCTTACCTCGAAAATGGACAAAAAGCCAATCACAACATTTCGAAAAATTATGGAATAACTCCGGTCGTCCACCCAATTCAAAGCATGGTCTCGGATTCGGCACAGTAGGATCAGTTGACGATACTAAATTTTGCTTGGTTGTCACTTGCGAGTCTAATGAAAACTGTATGAAAACTACAGAAGAATTTGAAGATTTACAAATTGGAGATGCTCCACCAGAATTCGAAGAAAAGATCAAATCTACAATAGATGAGTTAACGGAAGTTAACTTAGGTACTAGCGATGAGCCTAGACCTACCTTTGTTAGCTCCTTACTCAATAAAGAAGACTCCGAAGAAATAATCAAGTTATTAATGGAATTTAAAGACTGTTTTGCTTGGAGCTACGATGAGATGCCGGGTTTAGCTCCGGAGGTCGCGATCCATAAACTAGGAGTGGATCCTATTACATCCCGTCAGACGAGGTCCCGGAAGAATGCGTCTAGAAATCGAACAACAAGTCATAGCTGAAGTTAAAAAGCTAATAGACGCTAAATTTATCCGCGAAGAACAATACCCAACTTGGCTAGCCAATGTGGTGCCGATCGAAAGAAGAATGGTCGGATCGGAATTTGTGTGGATTTCGAGAGATTTAAACAAGGCATGTCCAAAGGATGAATTCCCTCTACCGATCCCAGAATTAATGATCGACATCGCTTCGACTCATGAGATATTCTCATTCATGGATGGATCTTCAGGATATAACCAGATAAAAATGGCTCCAGAAGATGAAAAACTTACAGCATTCAGAACACCGATCGGAGTATATTGCTACACAGTGATGCCATTCGGACTGAAGAACGCAGGAGCAACCTACCAGAGAGCAATGACAAGAATTTTTGATGATCTCATCCACAATCAAGTCGAATGCTACATGGACGATGTGGTCATCTAAAGGAAAGTAAAGGACAACCACCTGTATGATTTGAGAATTGTTTTCGAACGATTAAGACAATTTAACCTTAAGATGAATCCCTTAAAATGCGCCTTCGGCGTCACCTCCGGGAAATTCTTAGGATTCGTTGTCCGACATCGTGGAATTGAAATCGACCCGGAAAAGATTAAAGCTATCTTAGAAATGCCGCCTCTCAAAACCTTAAAGCAACTACGATCTTTTCAAGGGAAGTCGGCATATCTTCGACGCTTTATCTCGAACTTGCCGGGTAGGTGTCGGCCTTTCTCGGCACTAGTTAAAAAGGACGCCAAATTTATTTAGGAAGAGAAATGCCGAAGAGCCTTCGAGGACATTAAGAAATATTTAATAACACCTCTGTCTTAGCAGCCCCGATCTCGGGTAGACCGGCGATACTTTATACCGCGGCTTTAGACGACTCTCTCGGAGCCCTGTTAGCCCAGGTCAATGATGAGGGTAAAGAAAATGCTCTTTATTACCTAAGCCGTCGATTACTTCCGAAGGAAATAAGGTATCCTACAATTGAAAAGCATTGTTTGGCCCTGATCTTCGCCGCTCAAAAGCTCACGCACTACATGCTTTCTCATAAGGTCAACCTGATATCGAAATTTAATCCATTGCAATACTTGATGACTCGTCCAATGCTTTCCGGTAGACTTGCCAGATGGTCAATGATATTATTGCAATTCGATATAACTTTCGTGCCTCTTCGTGCCGTAAAGGGACAAGTCCTAGCAGACTTCCTCGCTGCACACCCTCTGTCGGCAGAATCTCCTCTAAATGACGACTTGCCGGACGAACAAATAATGAGCCTAGAAGACCACGATGATCGACGTTGGGAATTATATTTCGACGGAGCATCTTCAGCACACAAAGACGAAGAATCGCAAGTGATAGTGCCTGGTAAGGCAGGGATCGGATTAATCTTTATAACACTTAAGATACTCCTACCACTTGACAGAGCCGTGTACAAACAACGAAGTAGAATACGAAGCCCTCATAACAGGACTGGAATTAACTATTCAAATGGGGATAACAAATATCAACATCTACGGGGATTCGCAGTTAATCATTCAACAGATCGTCGGACAGTACATAATTTTAAAACCAAGACTCGAGCAATACTTCCGGTATGTCATACGATTGTTGGAACAGATTCCGAATGTGACAATCTACAAAATTCCCAGGAAAGAAAACGCTTTAGCAGATGCGTTAGCTCGCCTCGCAAAAGAATTTGCCTGTTTGCAAGATGAGTCAGTAGAAGTGTCAGTTCACGGATGTCAGGTCCTATCACAGCTCGACATAGACACAATATACAAATCAGAAAAAGAAAAAAAAGGATCGGTTGCGGCAGTGACAGAAAACACAGAAGATTGGCGACAGCCATTAATAGACTACATGCAAAAAGGAAAACTACCAGACGATAGGTCGTTAGCCCATAAGATCAAGAAAAGAACTCTGTCCTACGCATTAATAAACAACACATTATACAGAAGGTCTTTCGATCAAATGTGGCTAAGATGCCTAAGCGGGTTCGAGGCCCGTGAAATTGTTAAAGAGGTGCATTCGGGACTGCGTGGCGCTCACCGATCGGGTCCGAAGATGAAAATGAAAATTAAAAGACTAGGGTACTACTGGCCCTCGATGATGACCGACTGCATGAAAATCGCCAAGAGCTGTCACCAATGCCAAGTGCACGAAGTGGTTCTACACCAACCTCCAAATGTGCTACATCCGACAATTGCGTCGTGGCCATTTTGAATGTTGGGGCACGGATATAGTTGGTCCAATAGAACCACCATCTTCAAAAGGACATCGCTTCATTCTTACGGCTACAGATTACTTTTCCAAATGGGCAGAGGCAGTTCCACTCAGAGAAGTGAAAGCACACCACGTGCTACGGTTTTTCAAGAACCAAGTCGTCTACCGTTTCGAAGTGCCGCGCGAGATCATCTCGGATAATGGGACGACGATTCGAAGCACACAAATCAACAATTTTGTCAGGAGACACGAAATCGACTGGCGATATTCAATAATTTACTACCCAAGAGCAAATAGCTTGGCCGAGGCTTTTAATAAAACTCTCATTCAAATTTTAAAGAAAACTTTGGACGACAATAAGAGAAATTGGCACGAGAAATTATTGGAAGCCTTATGGGCCTACTGGACAACCTTTAGAACTCCTACTCGAAGCTACACCTTATGCTGCTAGTGTATGGGTCCGAGCGAGTGTTACCCTTAGAGGTTCAGCTTCCTTCACTCAGAATTGCAATTGCAAACAAAATCACGACAGAAGAGAATGCCAAATTACGGCTAGAAGAATTGGAAAGCCTGGAAGGGAAAAGACTTGCAGCGCAACAGAATTTAGAACTATACTAAGCTAAGATGGTTCAAGCCCATGACGAGTCGGTCCGCCGAGAACCTTGAAAGTTGGTGACTTAGTTCTCGTTCTCAAAGACCTATTCTTGCACACCGCGAGATAGGAGGAAAATTTGAACCCACTTGGGAAGGACCGTTTGTGGTTGAGGCGGTCTACTCGGGAGGTTCCTACCAGCTAGTGAATTGCCAAGGAGATTGACATATGCTTCCGATCAACGGACGATACTTGAAGAAGTATTACGCTACCTGATGTTTCGAAGGAATGAATTCCTCATCCCTAGAAGCACGGGCGAAGTAGTTACTTATGACTGGATCCGAACCCAAAACAAAAATAATAAAAAATGTGTTAAAAAAATAAAATCATGATAATAAAGTTTTCCTTGATTTCTTTTCCAAATCAAAATCTCTTTCATGATCTTATCCCACTTCATTCCTGTTAAATTTAAAAATACAAAAAGTAATAAAAAAAAACTGTCTCTAATAAACATTTTCTTAATGTTCTTGTTCTTATTACAGCCCCTGATCCTTTTCCTTGTCTTTTCACAAGGAAATGTCGAACGGGCGGTTGGTCCTAAACTTTAGAAATGGCATAAGCCTTGCACTCGACGAAAAAAGGGTGAAAGATGGAGCAATAATAGAGATTGACTCGGATTTCGCACCGGCGAGCTACTGCGATACGAGGAAAGTGGCCGGGTCCTAGTTGACCGAGAGGAGCGCCCGATCGAGACGAGTAATGAAAGTGGGTGGCCCAAGCCACCAATCCGAGCAGACAGAAAAGGAAACAAGCACTAAAGAAGATAAGAAAATCAAGTCCGTAGTCGCTACGGAAGAGGGCGAGGCTTGTCGGCGCCGCGCCCGCGGAGACTCGGGAAGTACGAAGAGCTACTCTCACGGCAACTCAATGTTAACCAAACTAGCAGCGGATCAACGCGACGAGGCAATTGCTACTACCAGTACATACACTTCAGGGACACCGGTCCACCAGATACCTGAAAGAAGGAGGCCAGCTCCGAGGATAACAGAAGAAACCAGGGAAATCTTAAGAAGAACAGAAGAAAGAAAACTACAACGCCACCAGACAAAGTCAACAATAATGCATAACCTTGTTGCAGAAGCAACCCCGGAGGATGTCCCGACGGACATCATCCCCGAGGAGCCGAGGTATGCAGGAGAACGTGAAGGGATTGAGCCGTATATCCCACAATACGTCACCAGGCCCCGTCATTTGCGGATTATTCTAGAATACGAGTCGGAAAAAATGCGGAATGTCGAAAAGAAAACTTTGAATACTTCGAGAGAATCGAGAGGCGGGAGGATCGATATGCTAGAAGGCCTCGAGCTACATACGGACGTGTTCTCGGAATACGAACAACAACAAATCGTGGATTGCATCCGGGATTTGAAAAGAATGGGCCGAGCGGGCCGCTAAGAGAAAACACTTACTCGAGAACCCCGGAGATGGATGCCGGGGAAAGGGAGAATTACAATACGATGCGGATCGTCTGCTAAAACTTCGCAGAAGACAGGAAGGGAAACCCACCCGGAATACTCCGTCATGGCCAGGTGGATCCAATGCCATTAGTCATCAAAAGAATGGTAAAAAGATTGATAACATGGAGGGTACTGCCAGCAGATTGCATACCCAACAGCTGCATTATTAACATTTACAAGAAGGGTGACTGCATACCCCCGCACATAGATCACCACGACTTTGTCAGACCTTTACGCACGGTTTCTTTTCTAAATGAGTGTAATATCATGTTCGGATCCGACCTCCGGATAGCGAGACCCGGAGTGAGTTCCGAGGGCCGGTGAAGACACCATTACCGGTAGGTTCCGTCATGATACGCGAAGGGCAACGGAGCGAGATGTCGCTAAACATTGCATACCAGGAGTACCAGTGAAGCGGATCTCAGTTACTTTCAGAAGGATGGACGACAGGAAGACACCTTACCACTTCCAGCTAGACCTGGAGCTAGAGAGCTTCCGGCCTTACGAGCTGTGAGTTGCATGGAAAATATCACACCTCCAATGTACATCCATACGACATCCTTGCCAAGGATGGCTTGGAAGGTGATGTTATTGACCATGTACCCCACTATTCAGACATGGATTTTTGACAAATACCTTTTTTGGATGGATCGACAAAGATTATACATAGTCCGTTTTGAGTCTACATGGATTATATGAGATGTATTCCAGATCGAGTTGTATGATGTATCTTCAACATGATTAGAATGAAAGTGACCATGTCACATTTTTGGCCTTCACCTCTTTTGTGCAAATTGACTGGGAAACGCCATTAAAGTTAAATGAACTTCGAACAAAGAACAGAAAAGAAACAAAAAAAAATAAAAGAAAACTTTCCTTAAAAATATAAAAAAGATGAACTCCAAATTCACGATAAAATAAAATTGGAATCGTTAAAGGACAAACAAAATGAGCACAAATTTTAAATCAAATTTCAAATTCAATCTTTCCAAATTTCAAATCAAATCTCAATCAAATTCAAACTCAACCTTCCAAATCTGAAATCCAATCCGTTCTATTCTCTCCTTGTACGGGATGGAAGCGGTTGATTCCATTGACACGGATCGAATCGATGGTGAGGGATTATATCCGATCAAACCCGGTGACTTCCGATCAACTCTTTTGAGCGAGGGTATGTAACATCTACATATTCCATCCTAATCTATTTCCTTCATGAAAGTCTTTTACAACTTTCATGAAATTCTCAAGCTACCAAAATTCCACACTTTTCAAATCAACACTACAAATCTTTGAAAAGTCAATGACTATTCAAATTCAAACTTTTGGGTTGAGGATTTTACATCCGAGACTGCATTGCTTTAGTATCATTTCCCTATCGCAATGAAATACATCAAATTCAAACTTTTGGGTTGAGGATTTTACATCCGAGACTGCATTGCTTTAGGATCCTTTCCCTATCGCAATGAAATACATCAAATTCAAACTTTTGGGTTGAGGATTTTACATCCGAGATTGCATTGCTTTAGGATCATTTCCCTATCGCAATGAAATACATCAAATTCAAACTTTTGGAGTTGAGGATTTTACATCAGAGACAACATTGCTTTAGGATCCTTTCCTATCACAATGAAATACATCAAATTCAAACTTTTGGGTTGAGGATTTTACATCCGAGGCTGCATTGCTTTAGGATCATTTCCCTATCGTAATGAAATACATCAAATTCGAACTTTTGGGTTGAGGATTTTACATCCGAGACTTGCATTTCTTTAGGATCCTTTACTATCGCAATGAAATACATCAAATTCGAACTTTTGGAGTTGAGGATTTTACATCCGAGATTGCATTGCTTTAGGATCCTTTCCCTATCGCAATGAAATACATCAAATTCAAACTTTTGGGTTGAGGATTTTACATCCGAGACTGCATTGCTTTAGGATCATTTCCCTATCGTAATGAAATACATCAAATTCAAACTTTTGGGTTGAGGATTTTACATCCGAGACTGCATTGCTTTAGGATCTTTTTCTTATCGCAATGAAATACATCAAATTCAAACTTTTGGAGTTAAGGATTTTACATCCGAGACTGCATTGCTTTAGGATTCTTTCCCAATCGCAATGAAATACATCAAATTCAAACTTTTGGGTTGAGGATTTTACATCCGAGACTGCATTGCTTTAGGATCCTTTCCCTATCGCAATGAAATACATCAAATTCAAACTTTTGGAGTTGAGGATTTTACATCCGAGACTGCATTGCTTTAGGATCCTTTCCCTATCGCAATGAAATACATCAAATTCAAACTTTCGGAGTTGAGGATTTTACATCCGAAACTGCATTGCTTTAGGATTATTTCCCTATCGTAATGAAATACATCAAAACCAAATTCTTGGGGTTGAGGATTTTACATCCGAAACTACATTGCTTTAGGATTCTTTCCCTATTGGGATGAAGTACATCAAAATCAAACTCTTGAGGTTAAGGATTTTACATCCAATACCGCATTGCTCTGAGATCTCTCCTCATTGTAATGATTCAATCTAATCAATTCAATTTTCTTTTGAGGTTGAAGATGTTACATCTAAAACCATAAAATTCCAATTTTCATTTCAAGTTCAAATCCCTTCAAATTAATCCTAACAAAACTTCAATCTAAATTAAAACTCAAATTAAAATCTAAGCTCACACATCAAAACTTAAATTGAAACAAAATAAAATCTAAATTGAAATTCCCCCAGGTCAGGTGATTTGGGATTCACCTCCTTTTCCTTTCCCTAGCGAGAGTTCAGGAATCTCCAGTCTCAGAGATATACTTGGCACTCCCCAGCGAAAATTCTTCTACTTTGTCCTAAGTTTGTCACTTGGACGTTTGTGTTGGTTTTGTTGATCGCTTCGGTCAACACCAATACGCGCGGTGTGCTCCGTCTGCTCACCACACCTATTGGGGGTCCATTTGTTGACCTCATTTTTGATGAGGTCTTCTCTTCTTCTCTCTAGTACTTAGGATCTAGCCTTAGGCTTTTCCTTTAACTATCTTAGAGGACTAGAATTGGGACCCACCACTTAGAAACTCAAACCACTTCTTAACTCTCTGCAAATTCCACAAATTTGACTATAGACCCCTAATCACCTAGAGGGTTGAAATCAAATGTGGAAGTTTAAAGGATGAGTTCCTATAGGACTCTTTGGCCTTAGGACTGCCCTGGGTGGCCTGGTCTGGTGAGGGCTGACTTACACATACACTATACTTATGCACTCCACTTCCACACACCTCCTAAAACCACACCCATACCCAACTTGACCTCCTGGCTCATGTAGGTGATCCACATGGATGGTCCTTAACCCCTAAGCCCTTGGCTAAGAGGGTTAGGAACAACATAATGGATGCCTCAAATGAGTCCCTTCATGGCTCATGTGGGCTTGATATGGCTTCATGGCTCAACCAAAATGATTTCATTCCACTTATATTCACCCAATCTTCAATTTTCCAAATCTTAAATTTTTGACCCCCGGGACCCTACACCCGCCTAGCCTACCCAAAACCCTTGAAATCACCTAAATTTTTCAAAAATTTCCAAATCACCCAAAATTCTTCAAAATCAATCCCAAACATTCCCACATTACCCAAACTGATCACTCATAGCTAAAAATACCAAAAATTCCAAAAATACCTCCCAATACCCTGCAAATACCCAAAATACCCCTCTTGACCCAAAAATCCAAAAATTCAGAAAATTCCCAGAAAATTCCAAAAAATTCCAAATATTCCCAATTTCATTTTGTTCAACTACACCATGGGCCAATTTTGTCAATTTACACTACTTTTGTCAAAACCCCCAATTTGACCCATTTTAACCCTAAGTGAACCCAATGTCAAACCAAACCTACCCAATTGACCCAAATTCTAGTCCAATTCAATTCTAAACTTCAATTCAACATTCCCAACACCAATATAGACCAAACCCAAGTTCGATTTGATTGACATTTGGATCCAATTTCACTTTTGGCCTTAAAGCCCAATTTGGACCCATGACCCAAACCTAACCCAAACTCACCCAATTCAACTCCAATTAACTCCAAATCTTTTCCAAACCTCCCTTAACATCCCTACAAACAAAACACTAACTTGATTTTCCCAACATTTAGACCCAAACCCCACTTAAATTCAACCCAAAACCAAAAAGCCCAATTTTGACCTAAACCCAAACCTAACCCAAATAAGCCCAAACCCCAAAATCAAAGCCCAACCAAAGCCAAAAACTCTTTGAAACACTCCCATAAACATTTCCCAACATTTATTTTACATCAATTTCAACCCTAGCCTAACATTGGCCCAAGTTAGGCCAATTTGATCTATATTGGCCCATTCACCAAAGAAGCCGAAATCCAACCCAATTCAAACCCAAATCATGCCAAACTCATTTCAAATCATTCATGACATATCCCTAAACCAAACCCAACAATTATTTGGCCCAAACTTCTACAAAATTCCCATCCATGAATTCATTTTGAAACTTAAAAAAAACCCACTTACATGAAACCTTCCTAAAGCCCATCTTCACCAAAATCCAAAGGGCTAAAATCAATCTAAAGCCCATATGACAAATTCTTCTCATCATACTCTCAATTAAATCAATCCCTAAGTTTCAAAACTCATCATGAAGCCATTCCAAATTAAGCCCCATACAAATTCCCATCAAAATACCAAAATTTTCTTAAATCCATTTCCATGAAATTGACTTAACTTTTCCCGAAGCCAAAGGTGAGCCATGAAGCCATGCATGAGCCACATGGAAGCCATGAGAGCCTCTTTACATGTCACCATGCCATTTTGGGCAAAAGGAGGAGACTCTTTCCTTAATTCCTAAAGGTGATTAACCACTCCCATGATTCCCCTTAACCATGCTTATGCCTAATTGTGCTTGGATGGTGACTTGACCCTACTTGATTATGCTTGAGCCGAATCACTTTTCCTTCGAGCCTAAACCAAGCCTTGGGTGGTGCACCTAGCCCAAAGGGATGGGTTGACCAATTTGAGCCAAAATGAGCCCTCTCCCATTCCATTCTAATCCGAGCCTTTTACACATGGCATTTGCCGATTGCCTACACTAAACCCCAGCCACGACCCACTCGAACAAGATGGTGACCAATGCCCGACCGGCCGACCACCGAGTCGCCGAAAAACACCACACCCGAGAGCTCACATGTGAGTCAACTTTGGAATTCCACCTTGCTCGAGCTGCCCCATGCCCGATGGCCACCATAGTTGTTCTTCCCATGCTCGGAGCGGCTGATCCCGACCCTCGGCCATCCCTGTGAGGCTCTCCAGCCACCTCTATTTAAACCCGACCCCCTCACGGCCATGAGAGGAGAGTTGCACAAACCTTGCCGAAACTCTGCTAAAATTGTTCCAAACTCTACTCCATACTTAGAGCAGTTGATCCCTAATGTCAATTTGCCCTAATCCCCACCTGACGGAATCCAATTTCTCGGCGAAATTTCACCCAAAACCGGGACACTTTGCCACGGTGAGCCAATCCTCAAATTGATTGGTCCTACACCTTCACTGGACCAAGAGGAGAAGTTTCCCGCGAAAGCCCCATCTCCGGGCCACCCACTTGTTCCGGCGTCCAAGCTTTGTGATCGAGTCGTGGTCACTTTCATAGCTAGACAATTCACCGGACCGGGAGACTTCATCCGGAGCTTGCCGGGATCCGATCGAAGGTGACACAACCCTCGGACTGAAGCCACACTTCTGCGAGCAAAGGTATGAGCTAATTCTTCATACGGAGCTACGGAGATTCTCCATTTCAAATGCTTTAATTTCAATGCATGATCACCGTATAGATGTGTTCGTCTCTTCAAGGCGAATCCATAGAGCACAAGAACACCAAAATCTGCTAAGTATTGAGTGAGATATTAGGAATGTAGTGTGGACGGCTCTTGGGTGAGGACGATTGGAGACGATGAACGGATGCCGTTCATTTAATACAAGCACGGACGGATGGCCAGGATCGCGCCGGATCAGGAGATGGAACGACACAGCGGGCCCCTGGAGCGCTGAGTCGGATGGCGGTGCCGAATCAGAAGGCGACGCGTGTACGTTCGGAGCTGCTGAGGTTGACGCGGCGCCGCGTGGATAAATAGAAAATTAGGGTATTTTCTGATTTATTTAATTCCCTAAACTTCAAAAACCCATAACTTTGTGTAGAAAAATCAAAAAAATAAAATAAAAATAACCTCTTGCTCAGTGAACAGAGGAGAATAATGTGGAAAAGAAATCATTTAATTTCATCAAGTATTTTATTTTTAATAATTTATTTACCCTTTGCATTATTTTAATTCTCCATGCATATAGGAAATTCACCATGGCATAAGACCATGGGGCTTTTGAAGCCTCTGGATTTGGGAACATTCCCTGAATTTTCCAAAGTAAGAGGCCATCCCTATGAGAAGTTATTGATTTTTCAAAATCATGTTACTGTTTTAAGTATTTTAAATACAATAATTAGCATGTTGTGAAATAAATTCTAGGAAAATTTGGTGATGTCTCTTATGACCAGAGGACCCTAGGAAAAATAGGTTTTGAATTAATTCATTTAAAATAACCCTAATTGGCTTAAACACCCAAAATAAGTCCCTAATTAATTAGAGCTAACCATACATCAAATTGACTTGAAATCAATTCTCCACTGACCTTTAGGATCAGAGGAACCCACCATAAAAATTTGAAGTCAATTGGACTTGGTTAGCCCTGCTAAATGGGTTGATTAAGCCATTTAGCCAATTTAAACTTTAAAAATTCATAACTTTCAAAATGCTTTTCAAAAATTCACCAAATTGGTTTTGGAGCCTCTCTGATATCAGGGGAATTTAAGAAAAGTAAAATTTCAATTTTCTAAAAAAGTTGATTTTTTGGTATTATTTTAATATTTTAATAATTAAAAAATAATAAAAATCACAAAAATAATAAAATTCACAAAAATATCACATTTTAAATCTTAATCACTTAGGAACAAACCCCATATTTTTCTTAGGTCTATTTGGTGAGATATTAAATTTTAAAGCCCTAAGGTAATTTTAAAATTAAAAAAAATATATTTTCTAGTATTTCCACTAAAATAATTCTAATAAATCATAGAAAAATCAAAAAATTGTAAAAATTGATTCTCTGATTTCCTTGATATTAGAGATATTTTTGAAAAATATAAAATTCATTTTTCAACCTTTACTTTATTTTTAAAGTAATTAATACTCCAAAATTTAAAATAATTATAATAAAAATAATATAATTCAAAAAATCATCAAAATTGGTCCAAGTTGTCCTCTGGTCATTAGGAATGTCCCATAATTTTCTTAAGGACAGAAACTTTCCCTTGGTCATATTATTAAATTTTCCTTGGTAATTCATATTTTCCACCAAAAATAATTACATAAATAAATTAAATGCAGAAAAATCACTTTTTCTCCTCTCATGTCTTTATTGACATATGAGTGAAGTTACATAAAAATTTCAAGTTCATTTAAGCTCAATTTAGTGAGTTATGAAATTATTAAGCTTGAAGGGCAAAGTGGTAATTAAAGTTTTAAACTTTAATTAAAACCTTAGGTTTAATAAAATTAAAGAGTAAAATATTTGATCTTAATCTGATTTGGATGATTGAAATTTAAATAATTAAAGGGTAGAAACCTATTAAATAATTTAAAATAAGTGAAATAAACCTTAATTAAATAATTGATTAAATTTGGAAGAATAATAAAGTTGGAATTATTAAATAGGGTTATTATTAGGAAGAGATTTATTCTTTGATCTAAAAATCCCTAAATTAATCATCTCAATAATATTTAATTCCTAATTAAAATGATAGTCCAAATTTAAGTTTTAAAATGTTAAAGGACATAATCATTAAAATTAAATTAAAAGTTAAATTATTAAACACTTTTTAAATTTTCAATTAAATTAAAATTAAAAAAAATAAAATTAAATTAAAGATTAAATTAAATTAAATTAAATCAAACAAATTAAATTAATTTAATTTAAATTAAATCAAATAAATTAAATTAAATTAAATTGAACAAATTAAATTAAATTGAATTAAATTAAATTAAATTAAATTAAATTAAATTAATTAAATTAAATTAAATTAAAAAAATAAATAATTAATTTAAATTAAATTAAATTAAATTAAATTAAAATAATAAAATTAAGTTAAAATTAATATCAAATCAAATTAAATTAAATTAAAACTAAACCAAATTAAATTAAATTAAAGTTAAATTAACAAAAAAAAATAATAATAACATCACATAAGACATAAAGAAATTCAAAATAAAGCAACTTGAACACTATTCCAAATTTAAACCCATTAATTTAAATTAAATCATAAACTACTTGAACTCCAATTTGCCCTCGAAAGCTTTGGTTATCATAACTCCTAAACAGAACGTTAAATGAAATGTTACTTCACACTATAGGATATTCGAATGTCCTAGTTCACTTGAGGAAGATAACAAAACTTGAATTCCAGGACGATTGATTCATTTGTATGATTAAATTCATTTGGACTTAAAACAATCCTATCGGTATTGAAAAGATGTTTAAGATTCTTCTTAAGCACTTCCTCGATATGATAGGATATTTATAAGAACAATTGGACTTAATTGTTCTTTGATGAAGAAAATCGTCCTCAAACCAAAACACAAGAACCTAGACGTCATAGGAAATGACTGGCTATAGGATTAGGAATTTGGTAGAAAACCATAACCCTTCCCTTAGGTTTACCTAGGAACTTGCTTAAATATTCTAATTGTGTTTTAAGTGCAGCTTGGGATGACGGGAAGACCCTCCAGGTACGCTTTTATTTTATTACAATTTACTTTATTGCAATTTATTTAATCGCATCGCACTTACTTTTCTTGCATGATAAACAACTGTTGCATGAAAACCCACACCTTTAGGATAGTCCCTAAAACTGAAACCAAAACTAAGTTAAAAGTCATTGCAAGATAAAATTCACCGCCACAACATTTCAAAATATAAAACAACTCGAAATTTAATCACAAACGTAACACAAAGCTGCAATTACAACTAAATTAAAACGTCCTATTGGATGATCGGGAATACCTAGGATGATGTAACCTACGTGTTGCTAACGGGATTTCCCACGGTCTAAATGAAAGTGTGGAACTCATTCATTTGAGTTTAGCAAATTCATCTGGACTAAGTGAATCCGATAAAAGTAACGATGCCGGAAGGATGGAACCGTGGGATCTTAACCGGTGTCGTTATAATCAACTTTAAGATTTGTTTTAAATAAACATAAAAATACTTGGAAATTAAGATTTTCTCTAAACCAAAACACTTTTCTCATCTCCTGATTTATGACTTCTAAAACTAAACCTCTGCAATGACAAGGAGCTCGGGGCATGGTGGGCGGCACGACCATCGTCATCAATGAAACTCGAGTCTACTTCAAAAAAACTTTCTTAGAATTAAATAAATAAGCCATAAGACTTTGAGGTAGTTTGCCTAGTGCAACATAAATCCTTGACCTTTTGTTAGGCATTTGCATGATCATGTCATGTAAATTAAGCACTAACTGGTCTTAGGACTCCGAGGTAGTCGTCTGATACGACATAAACCCTCACATCTTCGAGGCTATTTGTTTGGTTATGTCATACGAATATAAGTCCTAATTAATTAAAATCAGTAAGATCAAAACATTAAATAAACATTAGGATTTTCTTAAACTCGAAACCAAACAATAGGATAGTTCGGGAAGTTGCCAAGATTCCTCTTGGATCCTCAACTTCCCCTACTCTTCTTCCTTTGGATTCCCAAAAATAAAATGTTCCAAATTTGATCCATTTCCTATTGAAATTCCAAAATTCAATTCTTTGAAAACTTAAACTTTGAAATTCTAGAGAGCAGAACTACTGATTATTATCGAGAGTTTTCTTAGGTGATTCCCGTCACTTAAGATGTAATTAACTATAGGGGCTTGCCCTTATAGGGAATTTTAAGAACCCAGGTAATATAAACCCGGTTTAATTCATTGATGTTAAGCAGGGGAATTTGTCGGCTTATAAAATTGGTTCGCAGACCAAACGGATGTCACAAATCTTCTAGTTTATTTAATCGAGCCCCATCGTCGAGCGATGTGTGTCATTCTTCGGGATAGATACACGGTTTGTGATGTGGTGCTCGTTTATATAAACAATTCGGGATGTGAGATCGGTTTGATTTCATATCTTAAAATTTTCAAATTTAAAATTATTTTCAAAAATCAAATACTACTTTTCAAATTATTTATTTAAATTAAATTAAAAATTCGCCGACAATTTCTGTTAGGCGACCCCCTTTTCAAAACACAACCTAAAAATATGCCGACAACAGCTCGTCGTTGTAGACAGCTAAGTCTATCCCATTGGTGAAGGAGAAAATCAACTTCTATGTAGACATCCTCTGCAGGGTAGATTCTGGCAGTTCCAAACTATGCTTCCTTTCGTCACAAAACTTTCCAAGATGGAAAAGAATTTCTCCGAAAAAAGTGTCCGAACACATTTCCATTTATCTTTTCATAATTTTCTTTATAAAGTATTTCATATTCTCGTTTTATTCGTGTATTTGCAATTTTAAAAAGGTTTGTTTATTAAAAGGTTTGTTAATTAGAAGGTTTGCTCGTTAGGAATGAAACAATTAAAAGGGGAAAGATTATAGGAAAGGTAAGGGATCTAATCCAGGAACTGGAAAGGAAGAGTGAGTCACACAAGACTTCTCAACCCTAGGAACCGCTCCTAAGCTAACACCTATTGGGAGTCCACCCCACCTCTAAGAGGTAAAAGGGATTCCAGAACCTCTCTATTTAGGGGTGTTTAAACAGGGGCTCCAAAATCCAAGAGAGTTGACTACACCCGTTCGAGATAAAAATGAATGTGGTATGCCAATGGAAAGAATGATAGTTTGATCCACTAAGGACATGGATTCATTATTGATTTATGGAAGAAAAACCATCTGATCAAAATGGAGAGAGGAACTAGTCCCCAGCGGAGTCGCCAAAAACATGTCGGCTTAATGTTTTTTAGGTTTTAAATTTAATTTAAATATATATATGATTTGGAAAGTAGCATTTTGTTTTGAAAATAATTTTAAGTTTGAAAATTTTAAGATATGAAATCAAACCGGTCCACATCCTAAATAGTTTATATAAATGAGCACCACACCACAAACCGTGTATCTATCCTGAAGAATAGACACACTGCTTGACGATGGGGCTCGATTGAATAAACTAGAAGATTTGTGACATTCGTTTGGTCTGTGAACTAATGTTATAAGCCGACAAGTTCCCCTGCTTAATATAAAGGAATTAAGTAGGGTTAATATTACCTGGGTTCTTAAAGTTCCTTATAAGGGCAAGCCCCTATAGTTAATTACATCTTAAATGTCCGAAGACACTTAAGAAAACTCTCGATAATGATCAGTTGTTTTGCTCTCAAGAATTTCAAAGTTTAAGGTTTCAAAAGATTGAATTTTAGAAATTTTAATAGGGAATGGATCAAATTTGGAACAGGCTTTTTCAGAAGTCCAAAGGAAGAGAATTAGGGGATGTCATGGATCCGAAGTGAACTTCGGTGACTTCTCGACAATCTTATTATTTGGCTTCAATTTGAGAGTTTATTTAATGTTGTAATCCTGCCAATCTTAGTTAATTAGGACTTATATTGTATGACATAATCATACAAATAGCCTCGAAGATGTGAGGGTTTATGTCGTACCAAACGACTACCTCGGAGTCTTAAGACCAGTTGGGGCTTAATTTGCATAATACAATTATTCAAATGCCTAACAAAAAGTTGAGGATTTATGTTGCACTAGGTAAAGTACCTCAAAATCCTATGGCTTGGTTATTTAATTCTAGGAAAGGTTTTGCTGAAGTAGACTCAGGTTTTGCTGATGAAGATGGCCATGCTGCCCACTATGCTCCAAGCTCCTCGTTGTTGTAGAGGTTTAGTTTTAGAAAGTGGCAATCAAGATATGAGAGAAGTGTTAAGGTTTTGAAAGGTTGAAAATTGAGATGGCTTAGTATTTTAATTAAAACAAATCTTAAAGTTGATTAAGCAGAACTGATTAAGATCCCACGGTTCCGTCATCCCAACACCGCTATTTTCATCGGATTCACTTAGTCCAAATGAATTTACTAAACTCAACTGAATGAGTTCCACACTTTCATTTAGACTGTGAGAAATCTCGTTAGCAACACGTGGTTACATCATCCGAGGGATTCCCAATCATCCAACGAGACATTTTAATTTTAGTTATAATTGCAGATTTAATCTTGTTGGTGATTAAATTTTGACTTGTTTAAACATGCTGGGTTCGATCATTTTCATGCATTTATAAGTACAAGAAAGTAAGACATTTAATAAATTGCTGAATGTAAATCGCAATAAACTTAAATGCGTACTTGGTGGGCATTCCCGTCATTTTCACCTGCACTTAAAACACTTGTCACGGATTTTATATAATCACAAGAAAACACCAAGGTAAAGCTAAGGGAAGGTTCTGGTTGTCTACCAAAATCCTAATCCTATTGCTAGTCAATTCCTATGACGTCTAGCTTTTGGTGTTTTATTGAGAATGATTTTCTTCACCAAAGAACAATGAAGTCTCACTGTTCTTTTAAAACATCCCCTCAAGTTAGAGAAGTGCTTGGAATTAATTTCTGAACATGTTCTTAAACATTTTAGGGATTATTTTGAGTTTGGTTAGTTTCATTGTGGTGATGAATTAATCATCCAGATTACCTTTGCTCAGTGAACTAGGATGTTTGATTATCCTATGAGTAAAGTGATATTACTTTTAATACTCCAATGAATAATTATAATAATGAAAGCCTTTAGAGGCGAACTAGATAATTAGTGGATTCAAATGAGTTGATGGTTCAAAATGATTTAGTTATGATTAATCTTCTTTTTCCTTTAGATTATATTTTAAGTTTGGAATAGTGTTCAAGTTGTTCAATTCAATTAAGTTTTGTTAGTTTAAATGATTTTAACTTTTCAGATTGATTTTTAAATTTTTTAAATTCATTCTTAATTTAAGTTTAGGGATGTTTCAAATTAATTTCCATTAGTGTCTTCTTTCATTCTTTAATTTAATTTAATCATAAGAGTTTTCAAAAATTAATCTTCTTTTTAAAATATTAATTTGAATCATTATCTTAAAGATCCATTAATTGATATTTAAACAAGGTTTAATTAAATTAAATATTAAAGAGTTTAATTTAGAGAATTAGAATTTTTTTTATTACATTTCTTCTTAATCTTTAATTATCCAAACTTTGATTAATCTTCCAAATTTTATGTAATTTAATTAATGTTTCTTTTTTTTTAATGATTAAGGTGATTTAATGGGTTCCTACCACTTAAAGTCCCTATATTTCAATCTTCCAAAATAAAGGTTAGGATCAAAGATTTACCCTCCCTTTGATTAAACCTAAATATTAATTAAAGTTAAAATCCTTTAATTACTTTAATGCCCTCTTAAGTATATTCATATCATAATTCATCAAATCAAGCTCAAATGAACTTGAAAATTTTATGTCACCTTACTCACATGTTAATTAAGACATTAGAGAAGGAAATGTGATTTTTTTAAGTTTAATTTAATTTATATAGTAATTTTAATGAAAATAGGGATTTTTCAATGAAAATTCAACAACACGACCAAGGTAAAGTTTTTATCCTTGGAAAAATTATGGGAGGTTCTTATTGACTAGAGAACCACTTGGACCAATTTTGGTTATTTTTTGAATTAGATTTTATTTATTATAATTATTTTTAATTTTGGATTATTAATTAATTATAAAATAAAATTGAAGTTGAAAAATGGATTTTATATTTTTCTTAAATCTCCCTAATCCCAGGGGACTCAGAGAAATAAATTTTATAATTTTCTGATTTTTTTTAAATTTTTAGAATTATTTTAGTGAAAATGTTGGAAAAATCATTTTTTTAATATTAGAAATGTCTTAAGCCCTTAAAATTCAAAATCTTTACTTAGAGACTTGGAAAAAAATTTTGATTGGTTCCTAAGTGACTAGGGGATCAAATAAGACATTTTTATGAATTTTAATATTTTTATGATTTTTATAATTTTTAATTATTAAAAGATTAAAAGTAGGGTTAAAAATGAAATTTTTTAGAAAAATCCGATTTTAATTTTCTTACTCTTCTGAAACTAGAGAGTCCACAAAATCAGTTTGGTGAATTTTTGAAATTTATTTTAAGCTTTATGAAATTTTAACATTTAAAAATGGTCATGTTACTTAAATAATCCATTTAGTGGGTTAAAACATTTTTAATTGACTTCAAAAATTTTTATGGGGTTTCCTATGACCCTAAAGATCAGTGGAGAAAACATCTCAAGTTATTTTGATTTTTAATTGCCTTAATTAATTCAAAGTTGATTTTAGGTTAAGTGAACCATTAGGATTATTTACAATGTTTTAAGCCATGAAATAATTATCCCAAGTCCCTCTGGTCATAGGGCCTATCCTAATTTTTCCGAAATTTTCCAAATAGTATGCTAATTATTAGAATTAAAATACCAAAACAGGTATAAAAATTTGGAAAATAGATAACTTGCTATAGAGGTGGCCTCTTGGCTTGGAAAATTCAGGGAATGATCCCAAGAACATAGGCTACAAAAGCCCTATGGTCTCATGCCATGGTGAATTGTGTGTGTGAGTGGAGAATCAAAATATTCAAATCAGTGTTTAATTAATTAAAAATTAAGTACATAACAAAATAGATTAATTCTCTTTCCACATTATTCTCTTATGTTCACTGAGTAAGAGGGTATTTTTCTTTTAATTTTGTGATTTTTCTACACAAAGATATGAATTTTTGAAAGGTTCAGGGTTTTAAATAATTCAGAAAATCCGGAATTTCCTACTTAACCACGCTGACGCCAACTCAACCTACGGTAGGTCAAAGCTCCATGCGTCGCTTCCTGATTCGGCGCTGCCATCTAACTCGGCAGCCACGCGGCCAACAGTTCATGTTCCTTTGCTCCGTCCGGCTTGATCCTGGCCTTCCGTCCGATACACGCTCGATCAGATGGCATCCGTTCATCATCTCAACTGGTGTGAGACGAGAACCGTCCACCTTCTAGACCTAATATCCCACTCAATACTCAACTAAATCGAGTGCGGTTTCTTCCTACATGCTCGCCTAGCATAGAGGAGTATATCCATATGGCTAACATGTATCCAAATTAAGCAGAATAGAATGGGGAATCCTTGAAAGCTCAAGAAGAAGAAGAGTTCAATATCTTGGCTTTGAGAGGTGAAGCTTTGATCAGAGATGCTCAGCATGTTAGTTGGATTCCCAGGAGGCTACGGACTGAAACTCTTGCTCTGGTGAAATGCCTAGGTACAACTTCGTCTAAGCCCGATTTTAAACCTTGGCTGATAGAGTAACTGGCTTGTCCGATGAGGGGGCTTTCATTGGAGAACTTCTTCTCTACCTCTGGTGAAGGTGTAGGTAAGTTTAATTTGGTTTCTGTGGAGATTTGGTGAGTTTTCTGTTTCTTTCTTGATATTGAGCTCTGAAATTGAGCTCAACCAGTGGAGATTGAGGCAGGAAAGTAGTGGGGTTCTTCTTCTCTAGACTGGGAGAAGCGCTGAGGATGATTTGGGGGGCTTTTGTTGAGAAAAATTTCAACAACCCTCTCATGGCCGAGAGGTGGAGTTTGAATGGCCAGGGCTATTGGGCTGAGCTAGGGCTCAATTGGTGGGTGAATTCAGTTGCTTAGGTGGAGAGCAGAGAGGCTCCAAGGTTTGATTTGGATAAGGTGGCCAATTGGGTAAGTTTGGGTGAGTTTAGGTAGGTGGTGGCTCTTTGTTTTGATCCCCTCTGGCAACTAGGCCAGTTGGCAAGGACAGGGGAGCTGGCCCCAGGTTAGGTGAGTCAGGTGGTAGGGTTTAATTGTGATTAACCAGGTATGAGAGGATTTTGGGGTGAGGCAAAAGGATATTTAACCATTTAAGGGAAGAGATCCCTTAAAATGGGGGACCCTTGGTCCATGGCTCACTTAGCTTAGGCTAAGTGGATCTAGGGTCCACTTGGTGACTGTGGGAAGATTGGTTTAGCCACCTTTGGTTCAATTTGGCTAGATTAGGTCATAGGTTCAATTTGGCTCCTTTGGGTTTAGGTTGGGATAACTTGGGTTTGGGTTTGATTTAGGTCCAAGTGTCTTGAGAAACATTGTGTAAATGATTTCTATGAAGAACTTTTATAAAGACATGGAAAGGTTTTGAGTTCAATTGAAAGGTCAATTTGATGGATTTTGGGATTTTGGTTAATTTGCTCAAGGTTGGATCAAGTTGGGTCCAAGTTGGGTTAAGGTAGGGTTTAGACCCAATTGAAAGTTTCAAATGGTCTAGGGGGATGTATTGAAGAGTTCCCAACATCAATTGGGAGGAAATTTTAGTGTTATGCCAATTAATTCGGTAGATTTAGGGCATGTGTCCCATTTAGGGTAAAATAGGACATCTTAAATTTCAAATGGATTTAGGTTAAGCTTAGGCTCAAATTGGGGTAATTGAAGGTTTCATGGGAATGTCATGGAAGATTTAGGATTGAATTTTTTAAGGGAAAAGGTTGGTGTTGGGTTTATTGGGGGTTTTGGGTTAATTAGGCAAATTTGGTGGTTTTTAATTTCAAATGGAATTGAACTCAAATAATAATTAATTTGGACTTGTATTTGGTTTATATTGATAGTGGGGATGTTGAATAAAATTTTAGAATTGAAATTAGGCAAAATTGAAGTCAGATGGTTTGGTTTGGTTTGACTTTGGGTCCATTTAGGTTAAAAATGGGCTGAATTGGAGATTTTGATAAAATTGGTTAAATTGGCAAAATTATCCTATGGTGTTGTTGAACAAAATGAAATTGGGAATATTTTGGGTTTTTTGGAATTTTTTGGGATTTTTTGGAATTTTGGATTTTTGGCCCAAAGAGGGTATTTAGGGGATTGAGAAGTTATTTGGAGGGTATTCGGGTATTTTAGTGGATTTAAGAGATGGGAATTGTTTCAAAATGATTTTTTAGGATTTTTTGGAATTTTGAGTAATTTTTTGGGAATTTTTGGAGAGTTTTGTGGTTGTAGGGGTATTTTAGGTAATTTTGGATAGGCTTGAGGACTCAATGTCAAAATCAGGAATTTTGGCAAAAATTGGAATTTGGTCATGGTCGAGAGAGTGAAGAAGTTTAAAGTGAGCCATGGACTAATAAATGTCCATTTTGAACATCTCATATGATGTTCCTAACCCTCATAGCCAAGAGCTAGGGGTTTGGCCTTAGCCACATGAGTGCTCTAATGAACCAGGGGTCAAGCTTGGGTAGGGATGGTTTAGGGTTTAGGATGTGTGTGAGAGTGCAGTGTCAGTGCCAGCTAGCCCTTACCAAGACCAGGCCATCCAGGGCAGTCCTAAGGCTTTGACATCCTATAGGAATTCATCTTTGTTTTCCCACACATTGGTCTCAACCTTCTAAGTGATTTGGGGTTTAATGACCATCTATGTAGGATTCCAAAGAGAATCAAAATTTGGTTTGAAAAGGTGGGTTTAATCTCTAGTCTTCTAGGATAGTCAAGGAGAAGTCTTATGGCTAGATCCTAAGCACTTAAAGGAAAGAAAAGACCTCACCAAAAATGAGGTCAACACTCAAACATCAAAATCCCAAACTATACCATCATCTCCTTGTTCAGCAGGTGGAGTAGGCTGGTAGTGAGTATAACAAGGGCACTCAAGAAATATAACATCAATCTCCCCTCTCCTATAGTGATTCTCAGCATCATAGTAAACTATCTCAAACTCAAAATGCCTCTGGAGATATTCACTGTCATAATCGTGCCTCCGCTCTAATCCTCCAATCCTCTAATCTATATGCTCCAACCTTTCATCTATTTTCTCAAAATGTTTCCGTTGCAAAGTCAGTTCATTCATCAAGTCATGAAGTGTAGGAGAACTATAGGTAGGAGGGTCATAACTAGTAGAGGGAATATCCCTACTAGTCAAAGGTACAGAGCTCCTTGTCCCAGATCTCCATCCTTCATGGGATTCATAAGTCTTTATATTAGCTTTTGTAATGGGTTTCATAAGTTCAACCCATTCCTCATCATCTTCAGCCTCTACTCCAGATAACTGGCAGAGTTCATAAATCAGACTATGATGTCTCAGTCCTCCTCCTATTTCACTTTTTGTAATGGCTAATATGTTTCTATAAATAATATTTCCCACATTTATTTTTCTGTTGTTCTGAATACAAAAATTCAGAACTGCTCTATCCCTCCAAACTTCACTATGATGATAAGTAGGTAAAAAGGTAGAGCAAATAAAATAGTGCCAAGCCTTAGAGGTTGCATTCATCATAGAAAGAGGAAAGTTTACCCGTTCACGCTGCTTCATTTTCCAAGTTCCTTTCCCATCAGTGAGAAAGTTAATCACATCCTCCAGCGGTCCTTCCATTGTTCCTAACGTCTCATAATCGCTGGTATGAGAATCTTGCACTTGGTAGAAAGAATTTATCCGAGCAACATTAAAATCAACTACAAATCCTCTAACCTTTATAGGTCCATCCTCTATCTGGGTCAGGTTGGCGTAAAATTCCTTTACAACTTCTACTGTAGCTCTGTTTGTCGAATAACAAAAATTTTCCCATCTTCTCTACTTAATAGTCTGTTCCACTTCTCCTCCTGGATTCTTGAAAACTTTATCCTGAATGCATTTTTTCTCTTGGATGATAGACTTATACGTTGACTGAGCCATAGAATTTAAAAATCGAGTCTTGTCAAAGTCAAGTCACCTCTTTTGTCGTGGAGCCATTTCTTGATCTATAAAATTTACAAAAATCTCAACTAAATTCCAAAATAACACTAGAATGGCTTCCAAAGGTGACTTTAAATAATCTAAAATGAATTCCAAAAATTTCTTCCAACTATTTTCTCCATATTTTAGATTTTCCCAAAATTCCTAAATGTGGAAGAAATACATGGTGAAAATAAAAAATTTTTGCTTGGGATTGAAGCTCTTACTAAGGGAAGATGAAATATGGTATCAAAATGGGTTGAAAATGCTCCAAATCCAAGATCTCTCAAGCCCTAGGTCAGTTTTTTCTACGTTTAGAGGTAGGGGACGATGAATAGTGGCAGTAGACTGGTTAAATAAAGGTATTTTTCCAATCCTCACCGTCAGTGGGAAAAATCTCACCGTCGGCGGGCTAATTAATTCAAATAGGCTTAAGTTTCTGGAAAAAGCCGCCATCGGCGACCTTGAGGGCGCTGTCGGCGGGCCTTTTAAAAATTTTTAAATTTTCAATTTTTGTAATTTTTAATTCATTTTAAGCCTCGTTAACATCTGATCAATTGATTTAAATATATTTTACTTTGATTAGATATTATTTTAACTCAGAAGGTATTTTCTCAACCTTAGTACATCAAATTCATAGTCGCAATTCAAACCACAACACTCAAAACATTGAAAACAAACAACTATGCATAATCTCATCTATACTGAGATCAAATATCAAAATCTAAAATAACACAAGTGTAAATTACACAAATTTAAATCCAAACTAATTCAACACATTAGCAGATACGAACGTCTTGTCAGGATCAATGCTAAACTCATTTTTAATATCACCCATTGAACGTAAATGAACGAAAAGATTGTAGAAAGGTCTGTAAGGAAACTCTTCACTAGAATCTTCTTCTATCCATCCTTTCTTTCGCATAAGCCATATAAAACTAGCTTTAAGATGTCTAGAATGATCAAAGTGTTCTTTCACTCTCCAGCATAAATGATCAAATAAGTTAGAGATGTTATTAATTGAAATCATCAAGTTTTGTACCTCTTTTTTCAGTCTCTTGAGTCTCCATAAGATCATATTAGATTTATCAGTCAAAGGCTTAATTAAAAAAGAACTCTGAGAAGCTTGATCCATAATAATGGTTGTCTTGTTGTCATCATCAAGTGTAGGAAACATATCAGTTGGATCTAATGGTTTCCAAGGCAGAAGTACTTTCTCCCAAGCTTCATATGAAACTTGGTATTGACTGCAAAGTGCAAAAATTGTCGGAGGATGTCCAAGCCCATAAATTGATCCATGAACAATCAGGCCTAAAGCAGACTTCACAATAATTGAACTAACATTAATAGGTACTTCTACTTGAATATAATAATTCAGAATCGCACACTCCTTAGAAAATTTATTGACTCTCATAGTGGGTAACCGTTTTGAAGAAACAAAGAAGTACCAGTGTTTAGAAACGTGGTTTAGAAGTGATGCAGAAAAACTAACATACCCGTCTTCTCTTGTTTCTCAATCTTCCGCTTCATCAGTCAAGTAACAATAGATTTCATTCATATTATTCCTTGTAGGGACAAAGTTGGAGTAGTGGCAAATGGGTGTATTCTCTATCGAATATAACTCATTAATTCTAGAAGGAGTAAAAGTTACCCATCTACCTCGCACATAGACGACTCCTTTGTTGATTCCGTGTAAGTTGGAATAGAATTCTTTTACCACAGGGATGACTACTGCAGAGGTGGTATATCACAACACTTCCCAACGTCGTCACATAATCATCTCTTCGATAGGCGTCGTCGAATTATCCAATCCTAGATCACGAATCCTCGCTCCTTGATGAATCACTTTTGCATCATTACCTTATTGAAGATTCGCTGGGCATCGTAACTGATAAGTTTTCTTCTATTGAACACTCAAAATCTAGGGATTTCAGGGTGATTGGATGCCATAAGGATATGTTTTGGTGGAGTTTCAATTCGTTTTTAGGATATAGATAGATTAGAAATCGAGTTCCAGGAGTTTTTAAAGAGTTAAAACCACTTAGAATTGCCAGAAACCATCAAAATAACTCCCTAAACCGTCCACTCGCCGAACTAGCCATCGGCGGCATCGATCTCGCCGTTGACGGGATTCTTTAATAACAAACTGAACTTGGTGGGAAAAACTTACCGTCGGCAGGCTTGATCTCGCCGTCGGCGGCCTAGGCAAAAATTGCCCAGTTTTTCTCTGATCCAAATGCGTTCCAAATTTTTCTATGGATCCAATATCGTGATGATCGTAAGGGTAAATTCGAGTAGTAGAATTCATTCATACCACAAATTATCAATAAATCAAATAGATATACTATTATTTCATATAAATAAAGATAACTATGGGTTGCCTCCCATAAAGCGCTTGGTTTAACGTCGTCAGCCTGACCTATTCAGGGTGTTAATCAAGTTGACTGAGCATTAAAACCTCTTTAAAATTTAGTCTTTGACCCTCAAAATATGGTTTTAATCTGTGTCCATTTACTTTAAATCTACTTCCAGTCTTCGGATTTTCAATTTCAACAGCTCCGTATGTAAATACTTGAGTTATAGTGAAAGGTCCTAACCATCGAGATTTCAATTTCCCTGGAAATAATTTTAGTCTTGTATTATACAACAATACTTCTTATCCTCGTTCAAAATTCTTTTGATTAATCTTTTGATCAAGTCATATTTTCATTTTCTCTTTATAGATTCTATCATTATTATAGGATTCATTCCTTAATTCTTCTAATTCATTCATCTACAACAATCTCTTCTCCCCAACATCTTTCAAATTATAATTAAATTCTTTAATCGCCCAATATGCTTTATGCTCTAATTCAACTGGTAAGTGGCAAGTCTTTCCATAAATAAGTCTGTAAGGAGTCATTCCAATCGGAGTTTTATAAGCAGTCCTGTATGCCCATAATGCAGTGTCTAGTCTTGTGGACCAATCTAATCTACTAGGGTTTATAGTCTTTTCTAAAATTAGTTTAATTTCTTGATTAGAAACATTAGTTAATCCACTGGTTTGTGGATGATAAGCAATAGATAATTTATGAATAATATTAAATTTTTCTGCTAATCTTTAAATATATTTATTCCTAAAATGGGATCCTCCGTAAGTGATAATCACTCTCGGCATTCCTTAACTTGTGAAAATATTTTTCATTAAAAATTTTGAAACACTCTTAGTATCACAACGATTTAAGACCTGTGCTTCAATATGCTTAGAAACATAATCAACAACAACTAATATATATGAGTTTCCAAATGAAGGAATAAATGGTCCCATGAAATGTAATCCCCAAACATCAAAAATTTCAACTTCTAATATGAAATCCAGAGGTATTTCATTTATTCTAGATATATTACCTACTCGTTGGCATTATCACAAGTTTTGATATATCTATAAACATCTCTAAAAATAGTAGGCCAGCAAAATCTAGCTTGTAAAATTTTATGAGCAGTTTTGTCAGTCCCAAAATGTCCTCCAAATTCAGAATCATGATATTTTTGAATAATCTGTTCAGTTTCTTCATAAGGCACACATCTTCTACTAATAAGATCCTTACATTGCTTATATAAATATGGTTTATCCAAAAAATACGCTTTAGCATCATGAATGAATTTTTTCTATTGTTACAGAGTTAACATGAGTGGTAAAATATCACTTACAGTATAATTAGCTATATCAGCATACCAAGGTATTTTCCACTCATATATATTATAAAGTTGTTCATCAAGGAAACAGTCTGTAAATTCATTGTCAGTGTCAGATATTTCACAATATTCTAATCTTGAAAAATGGTCAGCAATTTGATTATCAGTTCCCTTTCTATCTATCACTTCAAAATCAAATTCTTGCATCAGTAATATCCAACTAATTAATCTTGGTTTGGTATCCTTCTTTTGCATCAGATATTTAATAGCAGAGTGATCAGTATGCACAATTCATCTAGCTCCAATTAAATAAGATCTAAATTTATCAAAAGCATATATAATTGCTAATAATTCTTTTTCTGTAACTATATAGTTAATTTCAGCAATATTAAGAGTTTTACTAGCATAGTATATAACTTTAAAAATTTTATCACATCTCTGTCCAAAAACAGCTCCTATAGCATAATCACTAGCATCGCACATAAGTTCAAATGGTTTCTCCCAATCAGGTGAAACAATTATAGGTGCTGTGATTAATTTATCCTTTAATAATTCAAAAGCATTTAAGCATTATTTAGTAAATTCAAATTTCTTGTCCTTTTCTAAAGTTAGCATAGAGATTTGGTAATTTTTGAAAAATCTTTTATATAGCGTCTGTAAAAACCATCATGTCCAAGAAAACTTCTTACCCCTCTCACTCTAGTAGGAGGTGGTAATTTAGCTATAACTTGAATTTTTGCAGGGTCTACCTCCATGCCATTTTCCAAAATTTTAAGCCCTAATACAATTCCTCCTGTAACCATAAATTGACATTTCTCCCAATTTAGAACTAAAATAGTTTTTTTACATAACTCTAAAACTTTTTCAAGATGATCCAAGCATGCGTCAAATGATGTTCCAAATACAGAGAAATCATCCATAAATACTTCTATTCCATCATCAATTAATTTACTAAATATAGACATCATACATCTCTGGAATGTTGCAAGTGCATTACATAATCCAAAAGGCATCATTCGAAAAGCAAACATTCCATAAGGACTAGTAAATGTAGTTTTCTCTTGATCCTCAGGAGCAATAGGAATTTGATGATAGCCAGTATATCCATCTAAAAAACAAAAGTATTTATGCCCAGCAAGTCTATCTAATATTTGGTCTAAGAATGGTAAAGGGAAGTGATCTTTCCTGGTGGCCGCATTTAATTTTCTATAGTAAATACATATACACCATCTAGTAACTTGTCTGATAGGTATCAATTCATTATTTTCATTAGCTTCAACAGTCACTCCTCCATTCTTAAGAACACAATGAATTGGGCTTACCCAAGCAGTGTCCGAAATATTATATATAATACCATTGTCTAACTATTTTAATATTTCTTTCTTGACTACATCTTTCATCATCGGGTTTAATGTCCTTTGGGGATCAACTCTAGGTTTATGTTCATTATCTAAAATAATTTTGTGCATACAGATTGAAGGACTAATTCCTTTAATATCTGCTAAGGTCCAACCAAAAGCTTTCTTATACTTCTTTAATGTGTCTAAAAGTTTTTGCTATTGTAATTCACTTAATTCTACCGATATAATAACCGGTAAGGTTAAAGAATTTACCAAAAAAACTTACTTCAAATGAGTAGGTAAAATTTTTAACTCAAGTTTAGGAGGTTTTAAAATAGACCAAATTATATTCTTTTTAGCATTTTTCGTAACATACAACATCTCAAATCTTTCTTTTATATAATCTAATTCTTCATTTTCTGCTTTTTCAAATAATTCTGCATTTTTTGTTTCTTGTTTATCTTCAAAATACTCTTTAAAATGTTTATTTCGCAGATGTTCAAGAATTTTCATTCGAAAACATTCATCATCTTTTTCAATAGCAGGGTATTTCCTTGATTTTGCAATGTTGAAAGTTACTTCTTGATCATTTACTCTCATAGTTAATTCTCCTTTTTGAACATCAATCATAGTTCCTCCAGTAGCTAAAAATGGTCTTCCTAAAATTATAGGTATTTCTTTATCTTCCTCCATATCTAAAATAATAAAATCCACAAGAAAGATAAATTTATCCACCTTTACTAACACATCTTCGATAACTCCTTTAGAATAAGTCCCTGAACCATCAGCTAAATGAAGAATTACTAAAGTAGGTGAGACTTCTCCCAATCCTAATCTCTTAAAAATTGATAGAGGCATAAGATTAATGCTGGCTCCCAAGTCACATCAAACTTTTCCATAAAATTTTTCTCTAATAGCACAAGGTATAGTGAAACTACCAGGATCTTTTAATTTCTCAGGAAACTTTTTCTGAATAATTGCACTAAACTCTTCACTAAGTGGAACAGTTTCATTTTCTGTGAACTTTCTCTTCTTGTTTAAAATATCTTTCATAAATTCCACATAATATAGCATTTGTTCTAAAGTTTCTATAAAGGGAATATTCACCGTTAATTTTTTCAGGATTTCAAGGAATTTAGTAAATTGTTTATCCTTTTTATGTTGCTTTAATCGCTGAGGAAATGGTGGTGGGGCTTTTTCTACAGTAATTTTCATTGGAATTAGTGGATATTCTAAATCTTGTTCTTGCTGATTCTTTTCTTTTTCAGTTTCCACTTTCTCTTTTTTAATTTTTGTTTCTTTTTATACTCTTGTTTCTAACTCTTTTCCACTTCGTAACTGTATTGCTTTTATTTGTTCTTTTCCTTGGTCTTTAGGATTAATTTCCACATTATTAGGAAAAGTTCAAGGAATTCTATTATTAAGTTCTGTAGTGATATGCCCAAGTTGAGTTTCAATATTTTTAATAGCAGTTCCTTGATTTTATAATTGGTTTCCTTGAATTTGTAACTGATTTCCTTGATTCTGCAAATGCTGACCCATATTTAATATTAATTCTTCCATAGATAACTTCTTTTCCTTAAACTGAGAATTATTATTAAATCCAGGTGGATAAAAGGTTTATAATTAGAATTTTCTTGGTTAGATGAATTTCCTAATGGGTTTACTGGGTTGTTCGCTCATTGTTAATTAGTAGAATTTTTATTCCAATTAAAATTTGGATGATTCTTCCAAACAAGGTTGAATAATTTGAATAAGGATTATTGGGTCTATTATTAATAGCATTTAAAGTTTCATAAGAACGTTGAACATCCACAAATTGCCCAGATGAACTTTCTTCCATTATAGTAGGTGAATAATTCATTCCAAAATGATCTAATTTCTTAGATATAACAGCAATTTGAGAAGCTAACATAGGTATTGCATCAAAATCATGGATACTAGCTATTTTTTTAGGATTTAGCCTTTCAGAAGGCCATTGAAAATTGTTGGTAGTCATTTCTTCAATTTATGAATAAGCCTCATCAAATGGTTTTGACATTAATGAATCACCAGCGGCAGCATCAATAATAGATCTAAGAGATCCTAATAATCCATTATAAAAGTTTGAATAAATAACCAATCTGGTAACACATGATGTGGGCATTTCCTAAGAAGATCTTTAAATCTCTCTCAAGCTTCGTATATTGATTCTCCGTCGAACTGACTAAAAGAGGTTATATCATTTCTAAGCTTAACAGTTTTTGAAGGAGGAAAGTATTTGGATAGAAATTTTTGTGATAACTCTCCCAAAGTTCTAATAGATCCAGGTGCTAACGAATTTAACCACATCTTAGCCTTATCCCTTAAAGAAAAAAGAAAAAGCCTAAGTCTAACAACATCATTAGATACTCCATCATATTTAAAAGTAGCATAAAGTTCTAACAAACTAGCGAGATGTAAATTAGGATCATTGTTTGGTGAACCACTAAATCGATTATTCTGTACCATTTGGATAATTGCAGGTTTAAGCTCAAATGAATTAGCTGCTACATTAGGGTTTTGGATAATTAAGTGAATTTCATCTAATGTAGGGTTATCGTAATCTCTTAAAGGTCTCGGTTGATTTGCATTTTCAATTGCTGGATTATATGCCATTTGATTTAAATTTATGATTTTTCTTTTCTCTTTTCTAATTTTTTTAATAGTGCGTTCTAATTCTGAATCGTAAGGTATTAAATTTTTGGTTCCAAATTTGCCCATACACAATATAGATTAAAACTTATGTAATTTTTAAAAATACTCTGTTACTTAGTAATTACTTTAATAATTACTTTACTTCCCCAACAACAGTGCCAAAAACTTGCCAGGGTGGATGCGTAAATATATAAGTGTTAACAAAAAATAATATTCAATAATTGCAAAGTTACCCCTTATCAACGCAAGTATACATATCGTTCAAGTAATACAGGGCTCTAATGGAGTCCTAGATATCAATCCCACAGGGAAGTTAGAGATTATGAACTAATTACAGTAGTTGAAATTACTATATAGTAAACGTAAATAAAGAATAATTATACTAAATTCTACTACTAATCTTGAATGGAAAGTTGCAATATAGAAAAGTATCTCTCCCCTTATTGAGAGAATTAAGTGATCGGATAATTAAATTAGTTAGAATTATATTGTGCCAAATAGGAGCATTCCTATTCTCTACCCTTTGGTCCAGGCGTAAAGAACATTGACTAATCCTATGCTTGATTATTGAAACTGCGGCTAGGCTGGGAGGATACCGGCTCTCACTTCGGAGCTCCCACGTTCCCCTCACCTGAGGGCTAACATCTACACTTCAGCACCCAAACGAGAGGATCAAATTGAGGATTTTAGTCTGTCACTCTAAAATCCCCAATTCTACGCCCGATAAACAATATTTCTTTATTTATTTGCACCCTCCTTTCAAGGACTTTGATCTCCCTAAATCTCGGATGTAATCTTTACGTTTGTTGATTGACCCGATTTTTGTATTTCCAAATACAATGATTTGTTACCACTTGCTAGAAAATTTAATTTCGGCAAGGCGCGAAACACTTGACTCGGAATAACTTGCTATATAGATATGTACCAAATTTTAATTACGGCAATAACATTAAATAAAACTTGATTGCTACTTAATGCTTAGGCCGTTAATGTTTAATACTTTTTTAAATATATGTTTATATAGAAAAATATAATTTAAAAAGGAAATACATTTTATATACTTTTTGGGTACTACGCAAGTATACGTATCGTTTCAAGTAATATAGGGCTTTGAAACAAAGACCCCAATATCGATCCCACGGGGAAAAAATATGGTAATAAATTTTTAAATATTGTATTTCAAAAATCTTTTTGTATTTTAATCTAACTATAAATTACTTTTAATTTACTAGATGCAGTTAAAGAAAACAATAATAAGAAAATGATTTTGTGAAAACTATATAAAACAAACAACTTTCTTCCCTTCAATTAATCTAAGATTTTTAAGATAATTTAATATTCGTTGGAGAATTTGAATTATGGTATTTTGCCAAATAGAAGCATTCCTATTCTTTACCCTTTGATCCAGGCGCAAAGAACATTGGCTAATTTATAGATCAGGTCTGGATGTATTGTTAGTAGAATGGGTTAATCTCAACTCACACTACTAGATATCCAAGGGTGGCTATGGTAGGCCTTACTAGTGACCCTTTCCTTATCTATAAATTAAATTATAAGAATTTAGTCTGTCACTCTAAAAACTTATTAATTCTACGCCCTTTAAATCTTATCTTCCTATTTATTTGCACTTCACTTTGAATAGCCCGCACATGGCCTTCGACTACCGAAGGATTCATGTGACATTTCCAAGTTAAGAGTTCTTCTCTTCCTAGGTCTCAAAACTCTTCAAAAGGTTTTAACAATTTAAATGGCCAATTTAAAAAGTAAAGTATGATCAGGTATTAATCTCATCACAATGTTTTGAAAATATTTTGAATTTTAATTCTCCATTGAATCTTATATTATCTCATTTATATTTTCATAATTGACGGAAGAAAGTAAACTAACTACTCAGAACACATTGAATATAAACAGCAAAACATAATAAATAAACTTTGAATCAAAAATAAAATACTTATCTCAAATATTCCTTCTACAGATCTTCTGATTCCTACTGAATCCACAGTGTAATGAACTCCAGATGCAACAACTTGAAAATAAACACACTAAACTGAAATAAAAGTGGCCCTAAATTTCTCTCTCTACTTCTCTCTCTAAGGATGAGAGATCCTAAAGTGGCTAAGAGAA
Organism: Papilionanthe hookeriana x Papilionanthe teres; assembly: GCA_022702705.1. NCBI lineage: Eukaryota > Viridiplantae > Streptophyta > Magnoliopsida > Asparagales > Orchidaceae > Papilionanthe > Papilionanthe hookeriana x Papilionanthe teres. The sequence goes on from CM040427.1 coordinate 5,417,560, forward strand.
AAGGGTTACAATGGGGGCACGTTTTTCCAGAAGAAATGGACTCCTATTTATAGGCTTCAAGGGTTGCCTTGAGGCACCTCTTCAAAACATGTCCGCATTCAATGAACCTTCTAGAAGGTCTGTCTGGTGCCTAGGCGCCGGAAACCGCGTCCAGTTCTTCGCACCTCTTCACTTTGGCTCACTCCTCTTCGCGATTAAAACAGTTTTGAATGGTCCAAATGCAATGTATCACATGTCCTATTATCAAGGAACAATTGTCAGTCTTCTAGAATGTCCAATAACCGCTCACTCCGTCAAAATAACTGTTCAAACATTGTCAAAAACTTGACAGTTCTGTATCGAGTCTGGCGCTTAGGCGCAAACTTCTGGCACCTAGGCGCCAGGTCATATTTTTTTATAATTTTTGTATTTTGCTCCTTTTTGCTCCTTTTTCCTTTTTTGGACCTTTTTACATCACCTACATCCAAAAACACAAAAATATCTTTCATTAAAGCATAATATCCTTAGAAATTGATAAGAATTAAGGCATAAACATAGGTATTTTTTATGGATCAAAATCCCCCAAACTTAAATGTTACTGTTGACCACATTTTTGATGAGGTCTTCTATTCTTCTCTTTAGTACTTAGGATCTAGCCTTAGGCTTTTCCTTTGACTGTCTTAGAGGATTAGAATTGGGACCCACCACTTAGAAATTCAAACCACTTCTTAACTCCACGCAAACTCCACAAACTTGACTATAGACCCCTAATCACCTAGAGGGTTGAAATCAAATGTGGAAGTTTAAAGGATGAGTTCCTATAGGACTCTTTGGTCTTAGGACTACCACAGGTGGCTCGAGTGCAGTGAAGGGCTGACTTACACACACACTACACCTATACACTACACTTTCACACACATCCTAAAAACACACCCATACCTAACTCGACCTCCTGACTCATAAAGGTGATTCACATGGATGGTCCTTAACCCCTAAGCCCTTGGCTAAGAGGGTTAGGAACAACATAATGGATGCCTCAAATGAGTCCCTTCATGGCTCATGTGGGCTTGATATGGCTTTATGGATCAACCAAAATGTTTTCATTCCACTTACAATTACCCAAATTTTTCAAAATTTCCAAATCACCCAAAATTCCCCAAAATTAACCTTGAACATTTCCTCACCAATCAAATTGATCATCCATAGCCAAAAATACAAAAAATTCCAAAAATACCTCCCAATACCCTCCAAATACCCAAAATACCCCTCTTGACCCAAAAATCCAAAAATTCAAAAAATTCCCAGAAAATTCCAGAAAATCCCAAATATTCCCAATTTAATTTTGTTCAACTACACCATGGGCCAATTTTATCAATGTACCCCACTTTTGTCAAAACCCTCAATTTGACCCATTTTAACCCTAAGTGAACCCAATGTCAAGACAAACCTACCCAATTGACCCAAATTCTGGTCCAATTCAATTCTAAACTTCAATTTATCATTCCCAACACCAATCTAGACCAAATCAAAGTCCAATTTTATTGACATTTGAATCCAATTTTACTTTTTGGCCTTAAAGCCCAATTTGGACCCATGACCCAAACCTAACTCAAACTAACCCAATTCAACTCCAATTAACCCCAAACCTTTTCTAAACCTTCCCTAACATCCCCACAAACAAAACACTAACATGATTTGCCCAAAATTTAGACCCAAACCTCACTCAAATTCAACCCAAAGCCAAAAAGCCCAATTTTGACCTAAACCCAAACCTAACCCAAATAAGCCCAAACCCCAAAATCAAAACCCAACCAAAGCCAAAACCTCTTTGAAACACTCCCATAAACATTTCCCAACATTTATTTTACATCAATTTCTACCCTAGCCCAACATTGGCCCAAGTTAGCCCAATTTGACCTACATTGGCCCATTCACCAAAGAGGTCCAAATCCAACCCAAACCTAGCCCAAACACTTCAAATTTATTCCAAATCATTCATGAAACATTCCTAAACTAAATTCATCACTTATTGGATCCAATCCTTTGCAAAATTCTCATCCTAAAATCAAAAAAACCCACTTCCATAAATCACTTTAAAAGCCCATCTAAAATCATTTCAAAGAGCCCAAAATCTACCCTAAAGCCCACATGACATTTCCATTTGCCATCCATTTAATCAAAGCCATTCCCTAAGTTCAAATCAATCATAAAATGGTTCCAAATCAAGCCATATGCCAAATCCCATCAAATCACCCCTAAATTACCAAAATTTCCAAATTCCATTTTCATGAAATTGACCAAGCTTTTCCCCAAGCCAAAGACAAGCCATGAAGCCACATGCAAGCCATGGACAAGCCACATGAAGCCATGGAAGGTTTGACATGTGATCAAGCCATTAATGGCAAAAGGAGGAGTTTTTTTTAAGCCCCCTTAAAAAGGTTTTAACCCTTTTAATGCTTCACCTTAATCCATGATTAATCAAAATATTCATGGATGGTGACTTCTCTACCCTTTTCTAAGCTGATTCACCTGATCCTCCCTCGGCCCAAATCAGCCATGGAGGGGTGCACCAAACCCAAAATGGTGGGTTGACTCATTTGAACCCAAAATAGCCTTCCCCACATTCCATTTCAATTCAACTCCTTTACACATGTCCATGGCCAATTGACTGCACTAAGCCCCAGCCCTGACCTCCCTGACCTTGAGGGTGACCGACCACGGCCGGCCGGCCACCACGGCCGTCGGAAACCACCGAGCCGAGAGCACCCATGTGAGCCAAACTTTGGAATTCCACCTTGCCGAGGCTGCCCCATGCCCAATGGCCATCATGGTTGTTCTTCCCTCGACCTAAGCGAGCTCGATCCCGAGCCTTAAACCCCCCTGGGAGGCCCTCCACCCTCTCCGATTTAAACCTCACCTCCTCTCGGCCATGAGAAGTGCTGAACCAGACCTTACTGAAACCCTGCCAAAATTGCTCCAGACCACTCTCCATACTTAGAGCAGTTGATCCACAGTGACAATTTGCCCTAATCCCCACCAACAGAGCCCGATTTCTCGGCCAAAATTCCACCCAAAACCGGGACACTTCTTCACGGTGGACCAATCCTCAAATTGATTGATCATACACCTTCACCGGACCAAGGGAAGAAGTCCACCATCAAAAGCCCCCTCTCCGGGCCACCCATCCGTTCCGGACTCCAAGCTTTGTAATCGGCTTGGTCGAAATCATACCTAGACAATTCACTGGGCCAAGGGACTTCATCCGGAGCTTGCTTGGACCCAATCGAAGGTAACACAACCCTCAGATTGAAGCCACACTTCTCTGAGCAAAGGTATGAGCTAACTCTTTATCTCGAGCTTCTGGAGATTCTCCATTTCAAATGCCTTAATTTAAATGCATGATCACCATATAGATGTATTCGTCTCTTCAAGACGAATCCATAGAGCACAAGAACACGAAAATTCGTTAAGTATTGAGTGAGATATTAGGGATTTAGTGTGGACGGTTCTCGGGCTAGGAGGCTTGGGGACGATGAACGGATGTCGTTCATTTAATACACGCGCGGACGGACGGCCAGGATCGCGTCGGATGAGGAGATGGAACGATACAGCGGGCCCCCGAAACGCTGAGTTGGATGGCGGCGCCGAATTAGAAGACGACGCGTGTGCTTTCAGAGCTGCCGAGGTTGAGCTGGCGCCGCGTGGATAAGTAGAAAAATAGGTTTTTTTTCTATTTATTTAATTCCCTAAACTTCAAAAATGCATAACTTTGTGTAGGAAAATCATAAAAATAAAATAAAAATACCCTCTTGCTCGAGTGAACGAGAGGAGAATAATGTGGAAAAGAAATCATTTAATTTCATCAAGTATTTTATTTTTAATAATTTATTTACTCTCTGCATTGTTTTAATTCTCCATGCATATAGGAAATTCACCATGGCATGAGACCATAGGTCTTTTGAAGCCTTTGAATTTGGGAACATTCCCTAAATTTTCCAAAGTCAGAGGCCATCCCTATGAGAAGTTATTGATTTTTCAAATTCATGTTGCTGTTTTGAGTATTTTAAATCTAATAATTAGCATGTTGTGAAATAAATTCTAGAAAAATTTGGTGATGTCTCTTATGACAAGAGGAACCTAGGAAAAATAGGTTTTGAATCAACTCACTTGTAATAACCCAAATTGGCTTAAACACCCAAAATGGAACCTTAATTAATTAGAGCTAATCATACATCAAATTGATTTGAAATCAATTCTCCACTGACCTTTAGGATCAGAGGAACCCACCATAAAAATTTGAAGTCAATTAGACTTGATTAGCCCTTCTAAATGGGTTGATTAAGCCATTTAGCCAATTTAAACTTTAAAAATTCATAACTTTCAAAATACTTTTCAAAAATTCACCAAATTGGTTTTGGAGCCTCTCTGATATTAGGGAATTTAAGAAAATTAAAATTTCAATTTTCTAAAAAAGTTGATTTTTTTGTATTATTTTAATATTTTAATAATTAAAAAATAATAAAAATCACAAAAATAATAAAATTCACCAAAATGTCACATTTTGAATTTTAATCACTTAGGAATAAACCCCATATTTTTCTTAGGTCTATATGATGAGATATTAAATTTTAAAGCCCTAAGGTAATTTTAAAATTAAAAAAATGTATTTTTTTAGCATTTCCACTAAAATAATTCTAATAAATCAAAGAAAAATCAGAAAATTGTAAAAATTGATTCTCTGATTTCCTTGATATCAGAGAGATTTTTGAAAAATATAAAATTCATTTTTCAACCTTTATTTTATTTTTGAATTAATTAATACTCCAAAAACTCAAAATAATTATAATAAAAAGAATATAATTCAAAAAATCACCAAAATTGATCCAAGTGGTCCTCTGGTCATTAGGAATGTCCCATAATTTTCTTAAGGACAGAAACTTTCCCTTGGTCATATTATTAAATTTTCCTTGGAAATCTATATTTTCCACCAAAATAATTACATAAATAAATTAAATACAGAAAAATCACATTTTCTCCTCTCATGTCTTTATTAACATATGAGTGAAGTCACATAAAAATTTCAAGTTCATTTAAGCTCAATTTAGTAAGTTATGAAATTATTAAGCTTGAAGGGGAAATTGGTAATTAAAAATTTTAATCTTTAATTAAAACTTTAGGCTTAATAAAATTAAAGAGTAAAATATTTGATCCTAATCTGATTTGGATGATTAAAATTTAAATAATTAAAGGGTAGAAACCTACTAAACAATTTAAAAATAATTAAAATAAACCTTAATTAAATAATTGATTAAATTTGGAAGAATAATAAAATTGGAATTATTAAAATAGGGATATTATTAGGAAGAGATTTGTTCTTTAATTTAAGAATCCCTAAATTAATCATCTCAATAATGTTTAATTCCATATTGAAATGATAATCCAAATTTAAGACTTAAAATACTAAAAGACTTAATCATTAAATTAAATTAAAGTTAAATTATTTAAATTAAACCCTTTTAAAATTTCAATTAAATTAATACTTTAACAATTACAATTAAATCATCTTTAAAACATAAAAATAAAATAAAATATTAAATTAAAATTAAAAATAAAATAAAATTAAACAAAATTAAATTAAATTAAATTAAATTAAATTAAATTAAATTAAATTAAATTAAATTAAATTAAATTAAATTAAATCAAATTAAATTAAATTAAATTAAATCATATCAAATCAAATTGAATTAAATTAAATTAAATTAAATAATAGAATCAAGTTAAAATTAAAATTAGATTAAATTAAATTAAAATTAAAACTAAACTAAATTAAATTAAATTAAAGTTAAATTAAATTAAAAATAACATCACCTAAGACATAAAGAAATTCAAAATAAAGCAACTTGAACACTATTCCAAATTTAAACCCGATAATTGAAATTAAATTAAATCATAAACCATTTGAACATCAATTTGCCCTCGAAAGCTTTTGTTGTCATAACTCCTAAACAGAACGTTAAATGAAGTGATACTTCACTCATAGGATATTCAAATGTCTTAGTTCACTGAGTAAGATAACATGAATTCTCGGACGATTAATTCATTTGTATAATTAAATCCACTTGGACTTAAAACAATTCCAGCAATATTGAAAAGATGTTTAAGATTCTTCTTAAGCACTTCCTCAATATGATAGGATGTTTATAAGAACAACGGAACTTAATTGTTCTTTGATGAAGGAAATCGTCCTTAAACCAAAACACAAGAACCTAGACGTCATAGGAGATGACTAGCTATAGGATTAGGAACTTGGTAGAAAACCATAAACCTTCCCTTAGTTTTACATAGGAACTTGCTTAAATATTCTAAATTGTGTTTGAGTGCAGCTTGGGATGACGGGAAGACCCTCCAGGTACTTTTTTATTTTATTGCAATTTACCTCATTGCAATTTACTTGATCGCATAACACTTACTTTTCTTGCATGATAAATAATTGTTGCATTAAAAACTCACACCTTTAGGGTAGCCCCTAAAACTGAAACCAAAACTAAATTAAATGTCATTGCAAGATAAAATTCACCGCCACAACATTTCAAAATATAAAACAACTCAAAATTTAATCACAAACAGAACACAAAACTACAATTACAACTAAATTAAAACGTCTTGTTGGATGATCGGGAATACCTCGGATGATGTAACCTACGTGTTGCTAATGGGATTTCCCACGGTCTAAATGAAAGTGTAGAACTCATTTAGTTGAGTTTAGCAAATTCATCTGGACTAAGTGAATCCGATAAAAATAACGATGCCGGAAGGATGGAACCGTGGGATCTTAACCGGTGTTGTTATAATCAACTTTAAGATTTGTTTTAAAAAAAATATAAAAAACACTTGGAAATTAAGATTTTCTCTAAACCAAAACACTTTTCTCATCTCCTGATTTATGACTTCTATAACTAAACACTCTGCAACAACAAGGAGCTCGGAGCATGGTGGGCAGCACGGTCATCGTCATCAGCAAAACTCGAGTCTACTTCAGCAAAACTTTCTTAGAATTAAATAACCAAGCCATAGGACTTCGAGGTAGTTTGCCTAGTGCAACATAAATCCTCAACCTCTTCGTTAGGCATTTGCATGATCATGTCATGTAAATTAAGCCCTAACCGGTCTTAGGACTCTGAGGTAGTCGTTCGGTACGACATAAACCCTCATATCTTCAAGGCTATTTGTATGATTTTATCATACAAATATAAGTCCAAATTAATTTAAAATTGGCAAGATCAAAATGTTAAATAAACATTAGGACTTTCCTAAATCCAAGCCAAACAATAGAATAGTCGGGAAATTATCGGAGTTCGCTTCGAATCTGTGATTTCTCCTACCTTTCTTCCTTTGCATTCCCAAAACAAAATGTTCCAAACTTGATCCACTCCCTATTGAAATTCCAAAATTCAATCCTTTGAAAACTTAAACTTTGAAATTCTTGAGAGCAAAATTACTGATTATTATCGAGAGTTTTCTTAGGTGATTCCCGTCACTTAAGATGTAATTAACTATAGGGGCTTGCCCTTATAGGGAATTTTAAGAACCCGAGTAATATAAACCCTGCTTAATTCCTTTATATTAAGCAGGGGAACTTGTCGGCTTATAAAATTGGTTCATAGACCAAATGGATGTCACAAATCTTCTAGTTTATTTAACCGAGCCCCATCATCAAGCAGTGTGTCTACTCTAAGGGATAGATATACAGTTTGTGGTGCGGTGCTCGTTTATATAAACTATTCGGGATGTGAGATCAGTTTGATTTCATATCTTAAAATTTTCAAATTTAAAATTATTTTCAAAATCAAATACTACTTTTCAAATTATTTATTTAAATTAAATTAAAAATTCACCGACAACTTCTAGCGACTCCACTGGGGAGAATTCCTCTCTCCATTTTAATCAGACAATTCTGCTTTCAAAAATCGGTAGTGTATCCATGTTCCTAGTGGATCAAACTACCCTTCTTTCCGATGGAATACTATGTTCATTTCTACCTTGAACAAGTATAGCCAACATTCTCTCGGATTTAGGAGCCTCTGTTTAGACACCCCTAAACAGAGAGGTTCCGAGATCCTTTTACCTCATTTCTGAGGTGGGGTGGACCCCCAATAGGTATTAGTTTAGGAGCGATCTTGCGGGTCGAGAAGTTTCTACAAGACTTCCTCTTCCTTTTCCAGTTCCTAATCAATTCCTTTTACCCTTCCTACAATTCTCCTTCTTTTAATAACTCTCTGTCTTAATGAACAAATCTTTCCGAAAAGATAATTTTCCTTTAATACCACAGATACACTAAGATAAACAGAAATGTGTTCGGACTCTTTCTTTTTCGTCATAAGTTTTACTATAAGAAGAAGCACGATTCAGGGACTAACACTTAGAATCTGCCCTGCAGAAATGGAAGCCCCGAAACTGATCTTCTCCTTCGTCAACAGACTCGACCTGGCCGTGTTCAAGGACGAACTGCCTGATAATGGAATTATTCGATTCGGACAAGGATTCGGGGACACCGACATCAAAATCCCCGACGTCACTCTCTTTTCAATCACAAGCAATGTACCAGAAACTGAGAAGCCGTTGATTGAGTTTAACCTCAAGTCAACTCACGAATTCCCTCCTCTACAAAAGATTCCAACTGAGAGGAGTACTGCTGTCCACAGAAGGACTGTTGTTGCTACCCCCACTGGTCTAGTTGTCTCTGCACCTACCCGGCTTCTACCAAACTAAAGGGGAAGGAAATTTAGAACTACGATGAACCTGTTACCGTGGAGGGTACAGACCTTCCTGTGAAACCTTCTATTTTTGAAATCGGGTCCAGCTCAAGAATTCCATCGCTGACACGGACTCAGAGAAGGAACAGAAGTAGAAGGATTGCTAGAGAAGCCAGAGCTGCTGAAGTTGCTTTCCTAGAAGAAATCCCAGAACTGCCCGAGTATACACCGCTGCCTGAATACATACCACTTTTGGGAGGAAGCATGTTCCATCCCCTCTCCGCTGCAGAGGATGAAGAAAATGTCCGCAAGATTGCTTCCGCATTGCCTCAGCCCGTATATTACAACGACAACCGTAAGAAAAGGGCTAGAATTACGCCATTTGCTCGACTGCAAACCTTGATAGAAAAGTTGGCAAAGAAGGAAAAATGCCCTGTATCAGAAATTTTAAGAAGGATAGGGCGGGTGCCAGCCAAGTCCCGTCTTGGGCCGCGAGTAGAACCTGCTATCGCTGCAGAGAAGCTGAATAAAAGAATGAAAGCTAGTCCGCCTGTCGTTGTTTCAGGACTACAAATTAGGGAGGATACCACCTTTCAGCATTTGGCTGACAGACCATCCAGTCCCAGACCTTCTGCTGCTAGGAGGATGGTATGGCGTCCCACAACCGGGCAATTAAGATTAAAACAACAACCTGAGAAGGAAAGTTTCGTCGGGAGACTTAAGTCTGAAGAAAGTGCTACCGCAGTAAAGGGGACTCATGAGAAGGAAACCCGACAGTTATCACATGACAATTGCAAGGATGTACAGAAAAGATCACTAGAAGATGCTATGGAAAAGCTAAGAACTGATATTCGGCGATTAGCAAGGGAAAGAGAAGAGAAATTCGGAGATGAGATTGATTCGTCAGAGTTCATGGATGATGAATATGCAGAAATTAACATGGTTGAAACACGAGCTTCGTCAGCTTCACAAGGTGCCCTGCGGCCGCAGAAGAGAGGAGCCGGAAGTAATGAGGAGGCAGCTTCAAGAGAAAGATGATACGATCGCCCAAATGGCAAAAAAGATGGAAGAGATGGCTGTAGCCCTAGCCACTCTCCAGAGTCAGGTTCAACCCCAAAGAGAAACACCCCCAGAAGTCATTCTCATTGTAGACGGAGGAAAGGAGATTACGTCCGTCAACGGGGATGATCAGTTAAAGAAAGATGCAACACAAAGCATGAATCCAAAAAAGGATATTAAGAGCATGGTGGAACAGCAGGTCCGAGAAGCCTTGGTACAATCAAAGAGCGGGACATCCATTCGGACGGGTAGACCTTACCTTGAGGAATTCGACGCTGTCCAATATCCGAAAGGCTTCATACCACCTCTGTTCAAGACCTTTGATGGAACCGGAAACCCTCGGCAGCATGTTGCACATTTTTGTGCCAGTTGTTGTAATGCCGGTGGAAGTGATGCCTTACTCTTCAGACAATTTGTCAGCAGCCTATCAGGGATCGCCTTTGATTGGTATGCAGAATTACCGAATGGTTCGGTGAAGACATTTTCAGAACTAGAGAACCTCTTCATCAAGCGATTTGTCGGAGCTCAGCACCACATTTCTATAGGTGATTTAGTGGTAGAGAAGCAGAAACCCAACGAAACCTTGGTGGACTACATACTTCGATGGAGGAACCTAAGTATGAAGTGTGAGCCACAACTACAAGAACAGCATGCAGTCGGCATTTTACTTAAGAGCATTCATGGCCCGATAGCACTTCTCCTCAAGGGATTTACTATTAAGACTTTTGAGAAGTTAAGCAAGGCCGGAAGCTTGCAAGAGGAGGCGAAGCAATTAAGTTTCACCGACAAAACAGACAAACGAAGCCCGTGAAAACTTTTGAAAAGAAGTCCGGGATCGTTGCAGCGATCGATAAAGGCAAGCAGCCGATACAAATATCGTCGAACGGCGCGCAGCAACCTCAACGAGATTACCGAGCAACCCCGACCCAGCTATCAGTCATCCCAACAGTATGAACAACCGCCTCGTCCGCAACGTACGTTAAGGGAGCTTTTCAGCAGGGAATATCCGTTTAAGAATGAGGCAGTGCCAAAAATGTTCCGCAGTTTGATGAAGACTCCAGATTTCCAACTACCAGAACCTAAAAGACCAGAAGAAGTCGACATGAATGGTGATCCCAACTTTTGCCCTTACCACCGGATGCTTGGGCATAAGATAGAAGATTGTATTACCTTCAAAAGTTGGCTCAACGACAATCTTCGGAAAGGGAATATAACGATCCCGAAGGAGTACATGAAGGAACCCCAGAAAGGAGGTTCCGTCAATGTTATCTTGATGGATTTCATTGTTCTGATAGATCCCTATGCGACGAATGATGGATAGAGTACCTCTTAGACAAGGTCTTCGAAAAATATTTTGGATCACATCCAAACCGCTTCGGTGCGAGCCTCAATTCAGAGTTCGAAACCTGTTAAGTCGACACTATCACTTGCGATAGAAAAACCACCTCAACAAGAGACAATTGAAGAGAAGAAGAAAATTGACGAAGAAGAGAAGACCGAGGCTCCTAAGGCTAGACTAGGGGCGGCTTATCCTAGGATAGTTGTTTCCGATTCGGGGGAGAAATCCCTCGAACCTCTGACTCTGTATGATTATCTGCTCACTCCGGTGGGATCTTATAATGATAAGGGTTATGGCATTGGCTAAGTTTTGACTGTTTCTAACGATTATGTAACTAGCGACAATCCGGACATCGATTCCGATACAAATTACAATTCTCAAATCATACACAATCTCGACGGTAACAATGACAAAGAAGACATCCACCAGGAAGGCTACGAGAGTTCAACAAGCAATGGATCTATTTGCGAGTTTTGAGGAGCTCCAGTCACAATAGAGTTAGAGCCTTCCGATTCTGAAGCTAATCTAGAAGAACCTGTCATTCCGATTCAGGAGGAGACACCGACAAACTCGGTACTAGATTCGGAAGAAATTACGGAAGTTAACTTAAGAAGTGGAAGAGTTCTACCTCCGAGAATGGGTCCAAAGGACAAAGGAAAGCGGTGGTTGTTCGGGAAGAACCAATCCCGCGAAGAAATACCCATTCGGGAAGAAATTGAGACACATGGAAATAAAGTGGACTACAACGTGCTAGCCCATCTTAGGAAACTACCAGACAAGCCGAGCATCTACGACGCTCTCATCTTATCAAAGGAGATGAGAGAAGCTCGATCGAGGCCTTACTTGATCCGGAAATTTGCTTAGCTCAAATGGCCGGAGATTCCTTAGATGAGGTTTGCTTGTTAAAAGAACGAGCGAGGTGTCACCTTCACGGACAATGACCTACTACTTGGGACAACGAGACCACAACCGACCGTTGTACATTTCGATTACTAATTGGGAAGTTTACACTCTCAAGAGTATTGGTGGATCCAGGAGCATCAATCAATATAATGAATCTTCGAACGCTAGCATACTTGGAAATTGATGCTCGCGAGCTCGAAGCAGACAAAATGTTATTAAGAGGATTCAACCAGAAGGGAGAAAGAGCCCTCGGATCGATAACACTGCTAATGAAGACCTGTGACTTGGCAAAGACAACTTGGCAAAGACAACCGCAAAATTTCACATAATTGATTTAGAAACGTCATTCAACGCTCTACTGGGCCGACCATGGATACATGAAAACAGGATGGTACCATCATCCCTACACCAGTGCATCAAATACTACGATGGAGGGGAACAGTGCATCAAAGGTGACTTACAACCATTCTCCGTACATGAAATTGGAATCCATGAAGATGCAGCTTATTATGCACCTCCGAAGAAAAAAATTTTCTCCAGAGATACCATAACGAATGAGGCAAAGGAAATTCGGGGTGACGAAGGACCTGAAGTTCTAGTCCAACAGTCACTCACCACTCCCTTACGGCAAGATGGTGAAGGTTTCTCCACAACTCGCATCCGAGGTCAAGGTTGGGGACGAGATCGTGGCAGAGACGTTAGGACAGTTGGACAGAGGAAACCAGCCATCAATGTTGATTGGGAAGATAGTTCTGAAGAAAAAAAAGAGATCAAGCAAGAAGCAACAACAATAAGTCAGAAGAAGCCACAATTCAGGATCTCTCTCGAAGATGAAAAGAACGAGGAATATAAATCGATTTACGAGAAGATTAACCACTATGTACATACTATGACCCTGACCCTAACCCATTCTAATAAGATCGAGGGTATGGTGGTCAAAGAGGTACATAGCGGCGGTGCAAAGCCCATCAAATTCTACCGTGGTGCTCCTTCCTCCAAAACTGAAAATAATGTACAATTTGAAGATGTCACTTCATCGGAATTAATGGAATTACCTTTTGAGTGGTACTCTCCCTGTGTTCAAAATTTAATTCAGCATGGTTTCTTACCTCGACAATGGACAAAAGGTCAATAACAATATTTTGAAAAATTATGGAATAACTCCGGTCGCTCGCCCAATTCAAAGCATGGTCTCGGATTCGGCACAGTAGGATCAGTTGACGATACTGAATTTTGCTTGATTGTCACTTGCGAGTCTAATGAAAACTGCATGGAAACTACAGAAGAATTTGAAGATTTACAAATTGGACACGCTCCACCAGAGTTCGAAGAAGAGATCAAATCAACAATAGATGAGTTAACGGAAGTTAACTTAGGTACTAGCAAAGAGCCTAAACCTACCTTTGTTAGCTCCTTACTCGATAAAGAAGACTCCGAAGAAACAAGCAAGTTATTAATGGAATTAAAAGACTATTTTTCTTGGAGCTACGATGAGATGCCAGGATTAGCTCCAGAGGTCGCAGTCCATAAGCTAGGAGTGGATCCTACTTCTGTCCCAATCAGACAAGGTCCCAGAAGAATGCGTCTAGAAATTGAACAACAAGTCATAGCTGAAGTTAAAAAGCTAATAAACACCAAATTTGTCCGTGAAGAACAATACCAGACTTGGTTAGCCAATGTGGTACCAGTCAGGAAGAAGAATGGTCAGATCAGAATTTGTGTGGATTTCAGAGATTTAAACAAGGCATGTCCAAAGGATGAGTTCCCTCTACCGATCCTAGAATTAATGATCGACATTGCTTCGACACATGAAATATTCTCATTCATGGATGGATGTTCAGGATACAACCAGATAAAAATGGCTCCAGAAGATGAAAAGCTTACAGCATACAGAACTCCGATCGGAGTATATTGCTTACACGATGATGTCATTCGGACTCGAAGAACGCGGGAGCAACATACCGGAGGGCGATGACAAGAATTTTTGATGATCTCATCCACAATCAAGTCGAATGCTACGTGGAAGATGTGGTCATCAAAAGCAAAGTAAAAGAAAACCACCTGTATGATTTGAGAATTGTTTCCGAACGATTAAGAAAATTTAACCTTAAGATGAATCCCTTGAAATGCGCCTTCGGCGTCACCTCCGGGAAATTCTTAGGATTCGTTGTCCGACATCGTGGAATTGAAATCGACCCGAAAAAGATTAAAGCTATCTTAGAAATGCCACCTCCCAAAACCTTAAAACAACTACGATCTTTTCAAGGGAAGTTGGCATATCTTCGACGCTTTATCTCGAACTTGTCAGGTAGGTGTCAGCCTTTCTCGGCATTAGTTAAAAAGGAAGCCAAATTTATTTGGGAAGAGAAATGTCGGAGGGCCTTCGAGGATATTAAAAAATATTTAATGACACCTCCTGTCTTAGCAGCCCTAGTCTCAGGTAGACCGCTGATACTTTATACCGCGGCTTTAGAAGACTCTCTCGGAGCCCTATTAGCCCAGGTCGATGATGAGGGTAAAGAAAATGCTATTTACTACCTAAGCGGTCGTTTACTTCCGACGGAAATAAGGTATCCCGCAATTGAAAAGCATTGTTTGGCCACGATCTTTGCCGCTCAAAAGCTCGAGCACTACATGCTTTCTCATAAGGTCAACCTGATCTCGAAATTTAATCCATTGCAATACTTGATGACTCATCCAACGCTTTTCGGCAGACTTGCCAGATGGTCGATGATATTATTGAAATTTGATATAACTTTCGTGCCTCTTCGTGTCGTAAAGGGACAAGTCCTAGCAGACTTCCTCGCAACACACCCTTTGCCGGCAGAATCTCCTCTCAATGACAACTTGCCAGACGAACAAATAATGAGCCTAGAAGACCCTGATGATCGACGTTGGGAATTATATTTCGACGGAGCATCTTCAGCACACAAAGAAGAAGAATCACAAGTGATAGTGCCCGGTAAGGCAGGGATCAGACTAATCTTTATAACACCGGAGTGGGGGATGTTAAGATACTCCTACCATTTGACAGAGCCGTGTACAAACAACGAAGCAGAATACGAAGCCCTCATAACAGGACTGAAATTAACTATTCAAATGGGGATAACAAACATCAACATCTACGGGGATTCGTAGTTAATTAGTCAACAGATCGCCGGACAGTACAGAATTTTAAAACCAAGACTCAAACAATACTTCCAGTATGCCATACAGCTGTTGGAACAGATTCCGAATGTGACAATCTACAAAATTCCCAGGAAAGAAAATGCTTTAGCAGATGCGTTAGCCCGGCTAGCAAAAGAATTTGCATCTTTACAAGATGAGTCAGTAGAAGTGTCAGTTCACGGGCGTCAGGTCCTATCACAGCTCGACATAGACACAATACACAAATCAGAAAAGGAAGAAGAATCGGTTACGACGGTGACGGAAAACACGGAAGATTGGCGACGACCATTAATGACTACACGAAAACGGGAAAAATACCGGACGATAGGTCGCTAGCCCATCGGATCAAGAAAAGAACTACGTCCTACGCATTAATAAACAACACGTTATGCGGAAGGTCTTTTGATCGAATGTGGCTAAGGTGCCTAAGCGGGTCCGAGGCCCGTGAAATTGTTAAAGAGGTGCATTCAGGACTCTGTGGCGCTCACCAGTCGGGTCCGAAGATGAAAATAAAAATTAAAAGATTAGGGTACTACTGGCCCTCGATGATGATCGACTGCATGAAAATCGCCAAGAGCTGTCACCAATGCCAAGTGCACGGAGTGGTTCTATACCAACCTCCAAATGTGTTACATCCGAAAATTGCGTCATAGCCATTTGAATGTTGGGGAACGGATATAGTGGGTCCAATAGAACCACCATCTTCAAAAAGACATCGCTTCATTCTTGCGGCTACAGATTACTTTTCCAAGTGGGCAGAGGCAGTTCCACTCAGAGAAGTGAAAGCACACCGCATGCTATAGTTTTTCAAGAACCAAGTTGTCTACCATTTCGGAGTGCCGCGTAGGATCATCTCAGATAATGGGTCAGCATTCAGAAGGACACAAATCAACAATTTTGTTAGGAGACACGGAATCGACTGGCGGTATTCAACAATTTACTACCCAAGAGTAAACGGCCTGGCTGAGGCTTTTAATAAAACTCTCGTTCAAATCTTAAACAAAACCTTGGAAGATAATAAGAGAAATTGGCACGAGAAGTTATTAGAAGCCTTATGGGCCTACCGGACAACCTTCAGAACTCTTACTCAAGCTACACTTTACGCTCCGGTGTATGGGTCCGAGGCGAGTGTTACCCTTAGAGGTCCGACTTCCTTCACTCGGAATCGCGGTCGCAAACAAAATCACGACGAAGAGAATGCCAAATTACAACTAGAAGAATTGGAAAGCACTGGAAGGGAAAAGACTTGCGGCGCGAGCAAAATTTAGAACTATACTAAGCCAAGATGGTTCAAGCCCATGACGATCGGGTCCGCCCAAGAACCTTGAAAGTTGGTGACTTAGTTCTCGTTCTCAAGAGACCTATCCTTGTACACCGCAAGATAGGAGGAAAATTTGAACCCACTTAGGAAGGGCCGTTTGTAGTTGAAGCGGTATACTCGGGAGGCTCCTACCAGCTAGTGAATTGCCAAGGAGAACGACATATGCTTCCGATCAATGGACGATACTTGAAAAAGTATTACGCTACCTGATGTTTCGAAGGAATAAATTCTTCATCCCTAGAAGCACGGGCGAAGTAATTACTTATGACTGGGTCCAAACCCAAAAATATTAAAAAATGTGCTAAAATAAATAAAATCATGATAATAAAGTTTTCCTTGTTCTCTCTTCCATATCAAAATCTCTTTCCTGATCTTATCCCACTTCATTCCTGTTAAATTTAAAAATACAAGAAGTAATAAAAAAACTATCTTTAATAAACATTTTCTTAATGTTCTTGTTCTTAGTACAGCCCATGATCCTTTTCCTTGTCTTTTCGTAGGGAAATGTCGAACGGGCGGTTGGTCCTAAACTTTAGAAATGGCGTAAGCCTTGCACTCGACGAAAAGAGGGTGAAAGATGGAGCGATAATAGAGATTGACTCAGACTTCGCACCAGCAGGCCCGCGATACGAGGAAAGTGACTGGGTCCCGAGTTGACCGAGAGGAACCGCTCGAGACGATAATGAAAGTGGGTGGCCCAAGCCACCACTCCGACGACAAGAAAAGGAAAACAAGCACCGAAGAAGACAAGAGAATCAAGTCCGTAGTCGCTACGATAGAAGGCAAGCTTGTCAGCGCCGCGCCCACAGAAATTCAGGAAGTACGAAGAGCTACTCTCACAGCAACTCAGCGAAGAAATAAAAATTGTCGTATCCGCAAGATGTTAACCAAACTAGCAGCGGACCAGCACGACGAGGCAGTTTCCACTGCCAGTACATATACTTCAAGGACGCCAGTTCACCAGATACCTGAAGGAAGGAGGCTAGCTCCGAGGATAACAGAAGAGACCAGGGAAATTTTAAGGAGAACAGAAGAAGGAAGGCTACCACGCCACCAGATAAAGTCACCAGTAATGCATAACCTTGTTGCAGAATCAACTCCGGAGGATGTCTCGAAGGACACCATCCCCGAGGAGCCGAGGTATGCAAGAGAACGTGAAGGGATTGAGCCATATATCCCACAATACGTCACCAGGCCTCTCCATTTGCAGATTATTCCAGAATACGAGCTAGAAAGAATGCAGAATGTCGAGAAGAAGACTTTTGAATACTTCAAGAGAATCAGAGACAGGAGGATCAATATACTAGAAGGCCTCGAGCTACATACAGACGTGTTCTCAGAATACAAACAACAACAAATCGTGGACTGCATCCGAGATTTGAAAAGAATGGGCCGAGCGGGCCGCCTAAGAGAAAACACTTACTCGGAACCCCGGAGATGGATGCCAGGGAAAGGGAGAATTACAATACAATGTGGATGCTGCTACAACTTCGCAGAAGACAAGAAGGGAAACCCACCAGGGATACTCCGTCATGGCCAGGTGGATCCAATGCCATTAGTCATCAAAAGGATGGTAAAAAGAATGATAACGTGGAGGGTACTGCCGGCAGATTACATACCCAACAGTTGCATCATTAACATTTACAAGAAGGGTGACTGCATACCCCCGCACATAGATCACCACGACTTTGTCAGACCTTTCTGCATAGTTTCTTTTCTGAACGAGTGTAATATCATGTTCGGATCCGACCTCCGGATAGCGAGCCCGGGTGAGTTCGAGGGCCGGTAAAGATACCATTACCGGTAGGTTCCGTCATGATGCCGAAGGGCAACGGAGCGGATGTTGCTAAACATTGCATACGGGAGTACCAATGAAGCGAGATCTCAGTTACTTTCAGAAGGATGGATGACAGGAAAGCACCTTACCACTTCCAGCCATACCCGGAGCTAGAGAGCCTCCGGCCTTACGAGTTGTGAGTTACATGGAAAATATCACACCTCCAACGTACATCCATAAGGCATCCTTGCCAAGGATGGCTTGGAAGGTAATGTTATTGACCATGTACCTCACTATTTAGACATGGATTTCTGACAGATACCTTTTTGGATGGATCGGCAAAGATCATACATAGTCCGTTTTGAGTCTATATGGATTGTATGAGATGTATTCCAGATCGAGTTGTATGATGTATCTTCAACATGATTGGAATGAAAGTGACCATGTCACATTTTTGGCCTTCACCTCTTTTGTGCAAGTTGACTGAGAAACGCCATTAAAGTTAAATGAACTTCGAACAAAGAACAGAAAAGAAACGAAAAAAAGAGAATAAAAGAAGAAAACTTTCCTTAAAAATCTAAAAAATAACGAACTCCAAATTCGCATGAACATTAAATGAGTGATAAAATAAATTTGAATCATTAAATGACAGACAAAATGAACATAGATTTCAAATCAAATCTCAATCAAATTCAAATTCAATCTTCCAGATCTCAAATCAAACCTCAATCAAATTCAAATTCAATCTTCCAAATCTGAAATCCAATCTGTTCTACTCTCTCCCTTGTCTGGGATGGAAGCGGTTGATTCCGTTGACACGGATCGAATCTGATGGCGAGGAATTGTATCCAATCCAAACCAGCAACCTCCGATTAACTCTTTTGAATGGGATATGTAGCATCTACATATTCCTCCTAATCTATTTCCTTCCATGAAAATCTTTTACAACTTTCCTGAAATTCTCGAAACACCAAAATTCCACACTTTTCAAATCAACACTACAAATCTTTGCAATATCAATTACCGTTCAAAATCAAATTCTTGGGGTTGAGGATTTTACATCCGAGACTGCATTGCTTTAGGATTCTTTCCCTATTGCAATGAAATACATCAAAATCAAATTCTTGGGGTTGAGGATTTTACATCCGAGACTGCATTGCTTTAGGATTCTTTCCCTATCACAATGAAATACATCAAAATCAAATTCTTGGGTTGAGGATTTTACATCCGAGACTGCATTGCTTTAGGATTCTTTCCCTATCGCAATGAAATACATCAAAATCAAATTCTTGGGGTTGAGGATTTTACATCCGAGACTACATTGCTTTATGATTCTTTCCCTATCGCAATGAAATACATCAAAATTCAAATTCTTGGGGTTGAGGATTTTATATCCGAGACTACATTGCTTTAGGATTCTTTCCCTATCGCAATGAAATACATCAAAATCAAACTTTTGGGGTTGAGGATTTTACATCCGAGACTGCATTGCTTTAGGATTCTTTCCCTATCGCAATGAAATACATCAAAATTCAAATTCTTGGGGTTGAGGATTTTATATCCGAGACTACATTGTGTTGACCTCATTTTTGATGAGGTCTTCTCTTCTTCTCTTTAGTACTTAGGATCTAGCCTTAGGCTTTTCCTTTGACTATCTTAGAGGACTAGAATTGGGACCCACCTTTTAGAAATTCAAACCACTTCTTAACTCCCTGCAAACTCCACAAACTTGATTGTAGACCCCTAATCACCTAGAGGGTTGAAATCAAATGTGGAAGTTTAAAGGATGAGTTCCTATAGGACTCTTTGGCCTTAGGATTACCCTGGGTGGCCTGGTCTGGTGAAGGGGCTGACTTACACACACACTACACCTATACACTACACTTTCACACACCTATACCTAACTTGACCTCTTGACTCATGTAGGTGATTCACATGGATGGTCCTTAACCCCTAAGCCCTTGGCTAAGAGGGTTAGGAACAACATAGTGGATGCCTCAAATGAGTCCCTTCATGGCTCAAGTGGGCTTGATGTGGTTTCATGGCTCAACCAAAATGATTTCATTCCACTCAAATTTACCCAATCTTCAATTTTCCAAATTTTCAATTTTTGACCCCCGGGACCCTACACCCGCCTAACCTACCCAAAACCCTTGAAAATTACCCAAATTTTTGCAAAATTCCAAATCACCCAAAATTCCTCAAAATCAATCCCAAACATTTCCACATCACTCAAATTGATCATCCATACCCAAAAATATCCAAAATTTCAAGAAAACCTCCCAATACCCTCCAAATACCCAAAATACCCCTCTTGACCCAAAAATCCAAAAATTCAGAAAATTCCCAGAAAATTTCAAAAAATCCCAAATATTCCCAATTTCATTTTGTTCAACTATACCATGGGCCAATTCTATCAATTTACCCCACTTTTATCAAAACCCCCAATTTGACCCATTTTAACCCTAAGTGAACCCAATGTCAAACCAAACCTACCCAATTGACCCAAACGCTAGTCCAGTTGAATTCTAAACTTCAATTTAATATCCCCAACACCAATCTAGACCAAATCCAAGTCCAATTTTTTTGACATTTGGATCCAATTTCACTTTTGGCCTTAAAGCCCAATTTGGACCCATGACCCAAACCTAACCCAAACTCACCCAATTCAACTCCAATTAACCCCAATTCTTTTCTAAATCTTCCTTAGCATCCCCACAAGCAAAAAACTAACATGATTTTTCCAAAATTTGGACCCAAACCCCACTCAAATTCAACCCAAAGCTAAAAGGCCCAATTTTGACCTAAACCCAAATCTAACCCAAATGAGCCCAAACCCCAAAATCAAAGCCTAAACAAAGTCAAAACCTCTTTGAAACACTCCCATAAACATTTATCAACATTAATTTTACATCAATTTTAACCCTAGCCCAACATTGGCCCAAGTTAGCCCAATTTGACCTACATTGGCCCATTTACCAAAGAAGCCCAAATCCAACCCAATTCAAACCCAAATCACCCCCAATTTGCTTCAAGTCACTCATGACACATCCATGAGCTAAAACCAACAATTATTTGGCCCAACCTCTTTACAAAATTCCCATCCATAAATTCATTTTTAAACTTAAAGGCCCATTCCTTAAACCATTTTAAAAGCCCATCCTTCACCACATCCAAAGGCCCAAAGTTGGTCCCAAAGCCCACATGACATTTCCCCTCATCATACTTTCAATTAAAATCATACCTAAGTCCTAAATTCATCATCAAATAATTCCAAATCAAGCCTCATGCCAAATCACCCCTAAATACCAAAATTTTTCTTAAATCCATTTCCATGAAATTGACTCCACTTTTCCCAAGCCAAAGGTGAGCCATGCAAGCCATGGACAAGCCACATGAAGCCATGGAAGGCTTGACATGTGATCAAGCCACTAATGGCAAAAGGAGGAGCCTCTTTTAAGCCCCCTTAAAAGGTTTTAACCCTTTTAATGCTTCACCTTAATCCATGTTTAATCAAAATATTCATGGATGGTGACTTCTCCACCCTTTCCTAGCTGATCCATCTGATCTTCCCTCAGCCCAAATCAGCCATGGGGAGGTGAACCAAACCCAAAAGGTGAGTTGACCCATTTGGACCCAAAATGAGCTCATCCCCCATTCCATTTCAATTCAACTCCTTTACACATGTCCATGGTCAATTGACTACACAAACCTCCAGCCCCGACCTCCACGACCTCGAGGGTGACTCGACCACCGGCCGGCCGGCCACCACAGCCGCCGGAAACCACCGGGCCGAGAGCTCACATGTGAGCCCAACTTGGAATTCTCACCTGCCGAGCCGCCCCATCCCCGGTGGCCATTGGAGCTGTTCTTCTCTTGCCAAGAGCAGGCGATCCCAAGCCCTAACTCTCCCTAGGAGGCCCTCCACCCTCTCCTATTTAAACACCACCCCTCTCGGCCATGAGAGGTGCTGAAAAAAACCTTAAGGAAACTCTGCCAAAATTGTTCCAGACTACTCCCCATACACAGAGCACTTGATCCCCACTGAAATTCCCCTATCATTTCTTCTCTCGTGAGCTCAATTTCGAGTTGAAATCCAAGCCCAAAACCGGGACACTTCTCCACGAGTGAGCCAATCCCCAAATTGATTGGTTCTACACCTTCACTGCGACCAAGGAAGGTGTCCACCAGCAAAAGCCCCATCTCCGAGGCCACCCAATTGCTCCAGGCCTCCAAGCTTTTTGATCGGGCTTGGTCGAAATCACACCTAGACAATTCACCAGACCAGGAGACTTCATCTGGAGCTTGCTGGGATCCAATCGAAGGTGCAACAACCCTTAGATCGAAGCGACACTTCTCTGAGCAAAGGTATGGCCTCACTCTTCTTCCCGAGATTCTGAACATTCTCCATTTCTATTGCGTGAATTTCATCCCACATAAACCATATAGATGTGTTCGTCTCTTCAAGACGAATCTATAGAGCATAAGAACATGAAAATCCATTGAGTATCGAGTGAGATATTAGGGATTTAGTGTGGACGGCTCTCGGGTGAGGACACTTGGGTACGATGAACGGATGCCGTTCATTTAATACACGTGCGGACGGACGACCAGGATCACGTCGGATCAGGAGACGGAACGATACAGCGGGCCCCAGGAGTGCTGAGTCAGACGGCGGCGTCGAATGGGAGCGCGCCACGCGGCGTTTCGGAGCTGCCAAGGTTGACGCGGCGCCGCGTGGATAAATAGAAAATTAGGGGTATTTTCTATTTATTTAATTCCCTAAACTTCAAAAATTCATAACTTTGTGTAGGAAAATCATAAAAATAAAATAAAAATACCCTCTAGCTCAGTGAACAGAGGAGAATAATGTGGAAAAGAAATTATTTAATTTCATCAAGTATTTTATTTTTAAAAATTTATTTACTCTCTACATATTTTTAATTCTCCATGCATGTATACAATTCACCATGGCATTAGACCATAGGGCTTTTGAAGCCTCTGAATTTGGGAACATTCCCTGAATTTTCCAAAGTCAGAGGCCATCCCTATGAAAAGTTATTGATTTTTCAAATTCATGTTACTGTTTTGAGTATTTTAATTCCAATAAATAGCTTGTTGTGAAATAAATTCTAGGAAAATTTGGTGATGTTCCTTATGACTAGAGGACCCTAGGAAAAATAGGTTTTGAGTTAGTTCATTTAAAACAACCCTAATTGGCTTAAACACCCAAAATGGATCTCTAATTAATTAGAGCTAACTATACATCAAATTAACTTGAAATCAATTCTTCACTGACCTTTAGGATCAGAGGAACCCACCATAAAAATTTGAGGTCAATTGGACTTGGTTAGCCCTACTAATTGGGTTGATTAAGCCATTTAGCCATTTTAAACTTTAAAAATTCATAACTTTCAAAATATCTTTCAAAAATTCACCAAATTGGTTTTGGAGCCCCTCTGATATTAGGGGAATTTAAGAAAATTAAAATTTCAATTTTCTGAAAAAGTTGATTTTTAATATTATTTTAATATTTTTAATAATTAAAAAAAATAATAAAAATCACAAAAATAATAAAATTCACCAAAATGTCACATTTTGAATTTTAATCACTTAGGAACAAACCCTATATTTTTCTTAGGTCTATTTAGTGAGATATTAAATTTTAAAGCTCTAGGGTAATTTTAAAATTAAAAAAAAATGTATTTTCTAATATTTTCACTAAAATAATTATGATAAATCATAGAAAAATCAGAAAATTGTAAAATTTGATTCTCTGATTTCCTTGATATCAGAGAGATTTTTGAAAAATATAAAATTCATTTTTCAACATTTATTTTATTTTTAAATTAATTAACACTCCAAAACTTAAAATAATTATAATAAAAATAATATAATTCAAAAAATCACCAAAATTGGTCCAAGTGGTCCTCTGGTCATTAGAAATGTCCCCTAATTTTCTTAAGGATAGAAACTTTCCCTTGGTCATGTTATTAAATTTTCCTTGGAAATCTTTATTTTCTACCAAAAATAATTATATAAATAAATTAAATACAGAAAAATCACATTTTCTCCTCTCATGTCTTTATTGACATATGAGTGAAGTCACATAAAAATTTCAAGTTCATTTGAGTTCAATTTAGTGAGTTATGAAATTATTAAGCTTAAAGGGTAAAGTGGTAATTAAAATTTTAATCCTTAGTTAAAACTTTAGGTTTAATAAAAAAAATTAATAAGTAAAATATTTGATCCTAATCTGATTTGGATGATTGAAATTTAAATAATTAAAGGGTAGAAATCCATTAAACAATTTAAAATAATTAAACCTTAATTAAATAATTGATTAAATTTGGAAAAATAATAAAATTGGAATTATTAAAATAGGGATATTATTAGGAAGAGATTTATTCTTTAATTTAAAAATCCCTAAATTAATTATCTCATTAATATTTAATTCTTAATTAAAATGATAACTCAAATTTAAAATATTAAAATACTTAATAATTAAACTAAAGTTAAATTATTAAACTCTTTTAAAATTTCAATTAAAATTAAAAATAAAATTAAATTAAAAATTAAATTAAATTAAATTAAATTAAATTAAATTAAATTAAATTAAAATTAAAAGTTGAATTAAATTAAAGTAAATTAAATTAAATTAAATTAAATTAAAATTAAATTAAATTAAGTAAATTGAATTGAATTAAATTAAATTAAATTAAATTAAATAAATAAAATCAAATTAAATTAAGTTAAATCAAATTAAAGATTAAATTAAATGAATAAATTAAATTAAAGTAAATTAAATTAAATTAAATTAAATTAAATTAAATTAAGTTGAATTAAATATAACATCACCAAAGACATAAAGAATTCAAAATAAATCTAAAATAACTTGGACACTATTCTAAATTTAAACCCTTTAATTGAAATTAAACTAAATCACAAACCATTTGAACACCAATTTACCCTCGAAAGCTTTAGTTATCATAACTCCTAAACAGAATATTAAATGAAATGTTACTTCACTTATAGGACATTCAAACATCCTAGTTCACTGAGTAAGATAATAACAAAACTTAACTAAACCTCGGACGATTAATTCATTTGTGTAATTGAATTCATTTGGACTTAAAACAATCCTAGAAGTATTGAAAAGATGTTTAAGATTCTTCTTAAGCACTTCCTCAATATGATAGGATATTTATAAGAACAATTGAACTCAATTGTTCTTTGATGAAGAAAATCGTCTTCAAACCAAAACACAAGGAACCTAGACGTCATAGGAAATGACTAGATATAGGATTAGGAACTTGGTAGAAAACCATAACCCTTACCTTAGCTTTACCTAGGAACTTGCTTAAATATTCTAATTGTGTTTTAAGTGCAGCTTTGGATGACGGGAAGACCCTCCAGGTAGGCTTTTATTTTATTGCAATTGCAATTTATTTAATCGCATTGCACTTACTTTTCTTGCATGATAAAAACATGTTGCATGAAAACCCACACCTTTAGGATAGTCCCTAAAACTAAAACCAAAACTAAGTTAAAAGTCATTGCAAGATTAAACTCACCGCCACAACATTTCAAAAATATAAAACAACTCAAAATTTAATCACAAACAGAACACAAAACTACAATTACAACTAAATTAAAACGTCCTGTTGGATGATCGGGAATACCTCGGATGATGTAACCTACGTGTTGCTAACGGGATTTCCCACGGTCCGAATGAAAGTGTGGAACTCATTCAGTTGAGTTTAGCAAATTCATCTGGACTAAGTGAATCCGATAAAAATAATGATGCCAGAAGGATGGAACCGTGGGATCTTAACCGGTGTCGTTATAATCAACTTTAAGATTTGTTTTAATTAAAACTTAAAAAAAACACTTGGTAGTTAAGACTTCTCTAAACCAAAACACTTTTCTCATCCCCTGATTTATGACTTCTAAAACTAAAACTCTGCAACAACAAGGAGCTCGGAGCATGGTGGGGCAGCACGGCCATCGTCATCAGCAAAACCTGAGTCTACTTCAGCAAAACTTTCTTAGAATTAAACAACAAAGCCATAGGATTTCGAGGTAGTTCGCCTAGTGCAACATAAATCCTCAACCTCTTCGTTAGGCATTTGCATTGCAAATTAAGCCCTAACCGGACTTAGGATTCCGAGGTAGTCGTTTGGGTATGACATAAACCCTCACATCTTCAAGGCTATTTGTATGATTCTATCATATAAATATTAGTCCTAATTAACTAAAATTGGCAAGATCAAAACATTAGATAAATATTAGGACTTTTATAAATTCAAGCCAAACAATAGGATAGTCGGGAAATTACCGAAGTTCACTTCAAATCTGTGATTTCTCCTATCTTTCTTCCTTTGAATTCTCAAAACAAAAATGTTCTAAACTTGATCCATTCCCTATTGAAATTCCAAAATTCAATCCTTTGAAAACTTAAACTTTGAAATTCTTGAGAGCGAAATTATTGATTATTATCGAGAGTTTTCTTAGGTGATTCCCGTCACTTAAGATGTAATTAACTATAGGGGCTTGCCCTTATAGGGAATTTTAAAGAACCCGAGTAATATAAACCCCGTTTAATGCTTTCATATTAAGCGAGGGAATTTGTCGGCTTATAAAATTGGTTCTCGGACCAAACAGATGTCACAAATCTTCTAGTTTATTTAATCAAGCCCCACCATCAAGCAGTGTGTCTATCCTTAGGGTTAGATACACGGTTTGTGGTGCGGTGCTCGTTTATACAAACTATTTGGGATGTGAGATCAGTTTGATTTCATATCTTAGAATTTTCAAACTTAAAATTATTTTCAAAATAAAATACTACTTTTCAAATTATTTATTTAAATTAAATTAAAAAAAATTCGCTGACAACTTCTGTTAGGCGACCCCCTTTTCAAAATAAAACACACAACCTAAAAATGTGCCGACAAACTTCTGGCGACTCCGCTAGGGACAATTCCTCTCTCCATTATAAT
The DNA here is from genome assembly GCA_022702705.1 of Papilionanthe hookeriana x Papilionanthe teres. NCBI lineage: Eukaryota > Viridiplantae > Streptophyta > Magnoliopsida > Asparagales > Orchidaceae > Papilionanthe > Papilionanthe hookeriana x Papilionanthe teres. Next base: position 5,444,858 of record CM040427.1, read on the forward strand.
CATATAATTTTGCTTTCAAAAATCGGTAGTGCATCTATGTCCCTTGAGGATCAAACTACCCTTCTTTCCGTTGGAATATTATGTTCATTTCTACCTTGAACAAGTATAGCCAACATTCTCTCGGATTTAGGAGTCACTGTTTAGACACCCCTAAATAGAGAGGTTCCGAGATCCTTTTACCTCATTTTTGAGGTGGGGTGGACCCCCAATAGGTGTTAGTTTGGAGTGATCCTTCGAGTCAAGAAGTCTTGCATAAGACTTTCTTCTCCTTTCCAACTCCGAATCAGATTCCTTACCTTCTCTACACCTTTGAACATTCCGTTCTAAATAAACAAACCCTTTTATAAATGATTCTTTTAACAAATAACCCCTTCTTATAAATACATGAACAAGAATGTGTTCGGAATCTTTTTGATTCCTTTCTTTTCGTCCTAAAGAAAAGAAGCATAACTTGGGACTGACAATCAGGATCTACCCCGTGAAATGGAAGCCCCGAAGCCGATTTTCTCCTTCACCAATGGATTGGACTTCGCTGTTTATAAGGATGAGCTGCCCGACAATGTGATCATCCGGTTTGGACAAGGGTTCGAGAACGCGAATGTCAAGATCACCGACGTTTCCCTCTTTGCACTGACGAATAAGGTATCTGAAGCTAAGAAGCCGCTGATTGAGTTCAAACTTAGGTTGACTCAAGAGTTTCCTCCCCTGCAAAAGGTCCCGACTGAGAGGAGTACTGCTGTCCGCAGGAGGACTGTCCTTACTACCCCCACTGGTCTAGTTGTTTCTGCACCTACCCCGACTTCGCCAAATTAAAGGGGAAAGAAATCCGGAATTACGGTAAACTCGTTACCGTGGAGGGTACAAATCTTCTCGTGAGACCTTCGTTTTCGAAATCGGGTCTAGCTCAAGAATTCCATCACCGACAAGGACCCAAAGAAGAAACGAAGTAGAAGGATCGCTAGAGAAGCCGAGCCGCTGAAATTGCTTTCCGGAGGAAATCCCGAATTGCTCGAATATACACCGCCGCCTCGAATACATACCACTTTTGGGAGGAAGCAGGTTCCATCCCCTCTCCGCCGCGAGAGGATGAGGAAAATGTTCGCAAGATTGTCGCCGCATTGCCTCGCCCCGCATATTACAACGATAGCCGCAAGAAAAGGACTAGAACTACGCCGTTTGCTCGACTGCAAACTTTGATAGAGAAGTTAGCAAAGAAGGAAAAGTGCCCCGTATCGGAAATTCTACGAAGGATAGGGCGGGTGCCAGCCAAATCCCGTCTTGGACCCCGAGTAGAACCCGCCATCATGACAGAAAAGCCAAGTAAAATAATGAAGGCTAGTCTGCCTGTCGTCCTCTCAGGATTACAGATTAGGGAGGATACCACCTTCCGAGCATTTGGGCCGACGGACCATCCGGTCCTAGACCTTTGCTGCTAGAAGGATGGTATGGCATCCCACTATCGGGCGATTAAGATTGAAACAACGGCCGAGAAAGAAAGTCTCGCCAGGAGACTTGAATCTGAAGAAAGTGCTACTGCGATAAAGGGGACTCGTGAGAAGGGGACCTGGCAGCTATCACACGACAACCGCGAGGACGCACAGAAAAGCTCGCTAGAAGATGCTATGGAAAAGTTGAGGACTGATATTCGACGACTAGCAAAAGAAAGAGAGGAGAAATTCGGAGACGAGATTGATTCATCAAAATTCATGGATGACGAATATGCAGAAATCAACATGGTCGAAACACGAGCTTCATCAGCTTCACAAGGTGCTCCTGCAGCCGCAGAAAGAGAGGAGTCAGAACTGATGAGAAGGCAGTTTCAAGAGAAAGACGACATGATCGCCCAAATGGCGAAATGGATGGAAGAGATGGCTGTAGCTCTAGCCACTCTCCAGAGTCAAGTGCAACCACAAAGAGAAACACCCCCAGAGGTCATTCACATTGTGGACGGAGGAAAGGAGATTACATCCATCAACGGGGATGATCAGCTAAAGAAAGATACAACACAAAGTATGATTCCAGAAAAGGATATCAAGAACTTGGTGGAACGACGAGTGCGAGAAGCCTTAGCACAATCAAAGAGCGGGGCATCCATTCGGACGGGTAGACCTTACCCGGAAGAATTCGACGCCGTCCCGCACCCAAAGGCTTCGTACCACCTCCGTTCAAGACCTTCGATGGAACCGGGAACCCCCGACAAGCATGTTGCGCACTTTCGTGCCGATTGTTGCAATGCGGCGGGAGCGATGCACTACTCTTCCGACGAGTTCGTCGCCGACTCGTCGTGGATCGCCTTCGACCGGGTATGCGAATTACTAAATGGTTCGGTGAAGACGTTCTCGAACTAGAGAACCTCTTCATCAAGCGATTCGCCGGAGCTCGACACCACATCACTATAGGTGATTTAGTGGTAGAGAAACAAAAGCCGAACGAAACTTTGGTGGATTTCATACTTCGATGGAGGAACTTAAGCATGAAGTGTGAACCACAACTACAAGAACAACATGCAGTCGACATCTTACTTAAAAGCATTCACGGCCCGATAGCACTTCTCCTCAAAGGATTCACTATTAAGACTTTCGAGAAGTTGTTAAGCAAGGTCGGGAACTTGCAAGAAGAGGCGAAGCAATTAAGTTTCGCCGTCAAGACGGACAAGTAAAAGCCTGTGAAGACTTTCGAAAAGAAATCCGGTATCGTTGCAGCGAGTCGACAAAGGCAAGCAACCGATACAAATATCGTCCGAACGGCCGCGAAGCAACCTCAGCGAATTACCAAGCAACCCCGACCCGGCTATCGATCATCTCCACAAGTATGAACAACCGCCTCGTCCGCAACGTACATTAAGGGAGCTTCGAGCAGGGAATATCCGTTCAAGAATGAAGCAAGATCGAAAATGTTCCGTAGTCCGATGAAGACTCCGGATTTCCAACGCCGAGCCTAAAAGACCAGAGGAAGTCAACAAGAAAGGTGATCCCAACTTTTGCCCTTATCACCGGATGCTTGGACACAAGATAGAAGATTGCATTACCTTCAAAAGTTGGCTCAATAACAACCTTCGGAAAGGAAATATAAAAATCCCAAAGGAGTACATGAAGGAACCCCAGCAAGGAGGTTCCATCAATGTTATCTCAACTGATCCCATCATTCCGTTAGATCCCTATACGACTGACGATGGGTGGACTACCGCTTGGACAAGGTCTTTGAAAAAGATTTTAGACAGCATCCAAACCGCTTCGGTGCGAGCTTCAATTCAGAGTTCGAGACCTGTTAAGTCGGCACTATCACTTGCGATAGAAGAACCACCTCAACAGGAGACGATTGAAGAGAAGAAGAAAATCGACGAAGAAGAGAGGACCGAGACTCCTAAGGCTAGATTAGGGGCTGCTTATCCTAGGATAGTTGTTTCTGATTCGGGGGAGAAATCCCTCGAACCTTTGACTCTGTATGATTATCTGCTCACTTCGGTGGGATCATATAATGATAAGGGTGATGGCGTTGGCTACATTTTGACTGTTTCTAACGATTATGTAACTAGCGACAATCCGGACATCGATTTCGATACCAATGACAATTCTCAAATCATACACAATCTCGACGATCACGATGACGAAGAAGACATCCACCAAGGAGGCTACGAGAGTTCAATAAGCAATGAATCCATTTGCGAGTTTCGAGGAGCTCCAGTCACAATAGAGTTAGAGCCTTCAGACTCTGAAGCTAATCCGGAAGGGCCTGTCGTTCCAATTCAGGAAGAAACACCAGCAAGCTCAACACTAGATTCAGAAGAAATTACAGAAGTCAATTTAAGAAGTGGAAGAGTTCTACCTCCGAGAATGGGTCCAAAGGACAAAGGAAAGCAGGTGGTTGTTCAAGAAGAACCAACCCCGGCAGAAGAAATACCCATTCGAGAAGAAGCCGAGACACATGGAAATAAAGTAGACTACAACGTGCTAGCCCATCTTAGGAAACTACCGGCCAAACTGAGCATCTACGACGCTCTCATCTTATCAAAGGAGATGAGAGAAGCTCTGATCAAGGCCTTACTTGATCCGGAAATTTGCTTAGCTCAAATGGCCGGAGATTCCTTAGATGAGGTTTGCTCGTTAAAGGAACAGCGAGGTGTTACCTTCATGGATAATGACCTACCACTTGGGACAGCAGATCACAACCGACCGTTGTACATTTCAGTTACAATTGGGAAGTTTACACTCTCCAGAGTATTGGTGGATCCAGGAGCATCGATCGATATAATGAGTCTTCGAACACTAGCATATTTGGAAATTGATGCCCGCGAGCTCGAAGCCGACAAAATGTTATTAAGAGGATTCAACCTGAAAGGAGAAAGAGCCCTCAGATCGATAACACTACTAATGAAGACCGGTGACTTAGCAAAGACAACCGCAAAATTTCACATAATTGATTCAGAAACATCGTTCAATGCTCTACTGGGTCGACCATGGATACATGAAAACAGGATGGTACCATCATCTCTACATCGGTGCATCAAATACTACGATGGAGGGGAACGAGTGCATCAAAGGTGACTTGCAACCATTCTCCGTACATGAGATTGGAATCCATGAAGACGCGACTTATTATGCACCACCGAAGAAAACAATCTTCTCCGGAGATACCGTAACAAATGAAGTAAAGAAAGTTCAGGACAATGAAGAACCTGAAGTTCTAGTCCAACAGTCACTCACCACTCCCTTCCGGCGAGATGGCGAAGGTTTCTCCACAACTCGCATCCGAGGTCGAGGCCGGGGACGAGGCCGTGGTAGAGACTCTAGGACAGTTGGACAGAGGAAACCAACCATCAATGTTGATTGGGGAGACAGTTCTGAAGAAGAAAAAGAAATCAAACAAGAAGCAGCGACGATAAGTCGGAAAAAGCCGCAATTCAAGATCTCTCTCGAAGATGAGAGGAATGAAGAATATAAATCAATGTACGAGAAGATTAACCACTACGTACATACTTGTTGACCTCATTTTTGATAAGGTCTTCCCTTCTTCTTTTTAGTGCTTAGGATCTAGCCTTAGGCTTTTCCTTTGACTATCTTAGAGGACTAGAATTGGGACCCACATTTTAGAAATTTAAACCACTTCTAAACTCCCCGCAAACTCCACAAACTCGACTATAGACCCCTAATCACCTAGAGGGTTGAAATCAAATGTAGAAGTTTAAAGGATGAGTTCCTATAGGACTCTTTGGCCTTAGGACTGCCCTGGGTGGCCTGGTCTGGTGAAGGGGCTGACTTACACATACACTTACCTACACACTACACTTACACACTAAATTTCCACACACTTCCTAAAACCACACCCATACCCAACTTAACCTCCTGACTCATGTAGGTGATTCACATGGATGGTCCTTAACCCCTAAGCCCTCGGCTAAGAGGGTTAGGAACAACATAGATGAATGCCTCAAATGAGTCCTTTCATGGCTCATATGGGCTTGAAATGGCTTCATGGCTCAACCAAAATGATTTATTTCCACCTAGATTCACCCAATCTTTAATTTCCCAAATTTTCAATTTTTGACTCCGGGACTCTACACCTACTAAACCTACCCAAAACCCTTGAAATTACCTAAATTTTTGCAAAATTTCCAAATTACCCAAAATTTTCCAAAATCACTCTCAAACATCTCCACATCACTCAAATTGATCATCCATACCCAAAAATACCAAAAATTCCAAAAAATACCTCCCAATACCCTCCAAATACCCAAAATACCCTTCTTGGCCTAAAAAACCAAAAATTCAGAAAATTCTCAGAAAATTCCAGAAAATCCCAAATATTCCCAATTTCATTTTGTCCAACTACACCATGGGCCAATTTTGTCAATTTACCTTACTTTTGTCAAAACCCCCAATTTCACCCATTTTAACCCAAAGTGAACCCAATGTCAAACCAAACCTATCCAATTGACCCAAATTCTGGTCCAATTCAATTCTAAACTTCAATTCAACATTCCCAATACCAATCTAGACCAAATCCAAGTTCAATTTGATTGACATTTGGATCCAATCTCACTTTTGGCCTTAAAGCCCAATTTGGACCCATGACCCAAACTTAACCCAAACTCACCCAATTCAACTCCAATTAACCTCAAATCTTTTCTAAATCTTCCTTAACATTCCCACAAACAAAACCCTAACATGATTTGCCCAAAATTTGAACCCAAACCCCACTCAAACTCAACCCAAGGTTAAAAGGCCCATTTTTGACCTAAACCCAAACCTAACCCAAATTCAACCCAAATCAAATCCAAATCACCCCCAATTTGTTTCAAATCACTCATGACACATCCATGAGCTAAACCCAACAATTATTTGGCCCAACCTCTTTACAAAATTCCCATCCATAAATTCATTTTTAAACTTAAGGGCCCATTCCTTAAACCATTTTAAAAGCCCACTTCCACCAAATCCAAAACCCCAAAAATTCTTCCAAAGCCCATATGACATTTCCCCTCATCATACTTTCAATTAAAATCATCCCTAAGTCCTAAACCAATGATCAAATATTTATAAATGAAGCTTCATCCAAATTTCCACCAAATTATCCAAAATCCTTAAAATCCTTTTTTATGAAATTGACCAAACTTTTTGCCAAGCCAAAGGTGAGCCATGAAGCCATGCATGAGCCACATGTGAGCCATGAGAGCTTTGGACACTCCACCATGCCATATTGGGTAAGAAGAGGGGGGCTTTCCTTAATCCCTAAAGCTCATTAGCCTTAATCATGTTTCACCTAAACTTAAATTTAATCCAAATATATTTGGATGGAGACTTCTCCATGCCAAACCAGCTCGATCCCTTTGATCCCCCACAGCATCCAAAGCCACCTTGAAGGGTGCACCAAGCCCAAATGGGTGGATTGACCCATTTAGACTCAAAACTAGCCATGCCCCATTCTACTTCGATTCAACCACTTTACACATGGCATTTGCCAATCGCCTACACTAAACCCCAGCCTCGACCCACCCGACCAAGATGGTGACCATTGCACGTCGGCCGGCCACCGAGCCGCCGGAAAACACCTTGGCCGAGAGCTCACATGTGAGCCAACATTGAAATTCTCACTTGCCGAGCTGCCCCATGCCTAGTGGTCACCATGGCTCGTTCTTCTCCTCACCGAGCAGGCTCGATCCCAAGCCCTAACTCCCCCAGGAAGTCCCCCGACCCAGCTCTATTTAAACTCCACCCCTCTCGGCCATGAAGGGAGAGAAGCATAAACCTTGCCAAAACTCGCCAAAATTGTTCCGGACCCTCCTCCACCCTTAGAGCACTTGATCCCCGGTGAAATCCCCCCGCCATTTCTCCTCTCGTAAGCTCAATTTCGGAGTTAAAATTCCACCCAAAACCAGGACACTTCTCCACGGTGAGCCAATTCCCAAATTGATTGGCTCTACACCTTCACCGGACCGAGGGAAGGTGTCCACCATCAAAAGCCCCATCTCCGAGGCCACCCGGCTTGCTCCGACCTCCAAGCTTTGTGATCGGGCTTGGTCGAAATCATATCCAGCACAATTCACCGGACTCAGGAGACTTCATCCGGAGCTTCGCGGGACCCAATCAAAGGTGCAACGGCTCTCGGATTGAAGCCACACTTCTCCGAGCCAAGGTATGAGCTAACTCTTCATCCCGAGCTTCGGAGATTCTCCATTTCAAATGCTTTAGTTTCAATGCATGTTAACCGTATAGATGTGTTCGTCTCTTCAAGACGAATCCATAGAGTATAAGAACATAAAAATCCATCGAGAATCGAGTGAGATCTTAGGGATTTAGTGTGGACGGCTCTCGGGTGAGAACACTTGGGGACGATGAACGGATGCCGTCCATTCAATACACGCGCGGACGGACGGCTCAGATGGCGTCGGACCAGGAGACGGTACGAGAACCGCGGGGCCCGGGCTGCTAACTCAGGTGGCGGCGTCGAATGGGAGCGCGACACGCGGCGTTTCGGAGATGCCGAGGATGAGTTGGCGCCGCGTGGATAAATAGAAAATTAGGGATTTTTTTGATTTATTTAATTCCCTAAACTTCAAAAATTCATATCTCTCGTGTAGAAAAATCAGAAAAATAAAATAAAAATACCCTCTTGCTCAGTGAAGAGAGGAGAATAATGTGGAAAAGAAATCACTTAATTTCATCAAATATTTTATTTTTTATAATTTATTTACTCTCTGCATTGTTTTAATTCTCCATGCATGCATACAATTCACCATGGCATGAGACCATAGGGCTTTTGAAGCCTCTGAATTTGGGAACATTCCCTGAATTTTCTAAAGTCAGAGGCCATCCCTATGAAGAGTTCTTGATTTTTCAAGTTCAGGTCACTGTTTTGAGTATTTTAATTCCAATAAATAGCATGTTGTGAAATAAATTCTAGGAAAATTTTGTGATGTTCCTTATGACAAGAGAACCCTAGGAAAAATAGGTTTTGACTTAGTTCATTTAAAACAACCCTAATTGGCTTAAACACCCAAAATAGGTCTCTAATTAATTAGAGTTAACCATGCATCAAATTAACTTGAAATCAATTCTCCACTGACCTTTAGGATCAGAGGAATCCACCATAAAAGTTTGAGGTCAATTGGACTTGGATAGCCCCACTAATTGGGTTGATTAAGCCACTTAGTCATTTTAAACTTTAAAAATTCATAACTTTTAAAATACCTTTCAAAAATTCACCAAATTGGTTTTGGAGCCTCTCTGATATCAGGTGAACCTAAGAAAATTAAAATTTTAATTTTCTAAAAAATTAAATTTTTAATAATATTTTAATATTTTTAATAATTAAAAAATAATGAAAATCACAAAAATAATAAAATTCACCAAAATGTCACATTTTGAATTTTAATCACATAGGAACAAATCCCACATTTTTCTTAGGTCTATTTAGTGAGATATTAAATTTTAAAGCTTTAAGGTAATTTTAAAATTAAAAAAATGTATTTTCTAGCATTTTCACTAAAATAATTATAATAAATCATAGAAAAATCAGAAAATTGTAAAATTTGATTCTCTGATTTCCTTGATATCAGAGAGATTTTTGAAAAATATAAAATTCATTTTTCAACATTTATTTTATTTTTAAATTAATTAACACTCCAAAACTTAAAATAATTATAATAAAAATAATATAATTCAAAAAATCACCAAAATTGGTCCAAGTGGTCCTCTGGTCATTAGGAATGTCCCCTAATTTTCTTAAGGACAGAAACTTTCCCTTGGTCATGTTATTAAATTTTCCTTGAAAATCTCTATTTTCTACCAAAAATAATTATATAAATAAATTAAATACAGAAAAATCACATTTTCTCCTCTCATGTCTTTATCGACATATGAGTGAAGTCATATAAAAATTTCAAGTTCATTTGAGTTCAATTTAGTGAGTTATGAAATTATTAAGCTTAAAGGGTAAAGTGGTAATTAAATTTTTTTAATCCTTAATTAAAACTTTAGGTTTAATAAAAAAATTAACAAGTAAAATATTTGATCCTAATCTGATTTGGGTGATTGAAATTTAAATAATTAAAGGGTAGAAACCCATTAAGCAATTTTAAAATGATTAAAACTTTAATTAAATAATGGATTAAATTTGGAAGAATAATAAAATTGGAATTATTAAAATAGGGATATTATTAGGAAGAAATTTATTCTTTAATTTAAAAATCCCTAAATTAATTATCTCATTAATATTCAATGCTTAATTAAAATGATAACTCAAATTTAAAATATTAAAAGACTTAATCATTAAACTAAAATTCAATTATTAAACTCTTTTAAAAACTTCAATTAAAATTAAAAAATAAAATAAAATTAAAATTAAATTAAATTAAACAATTAAATTAAATTAAATTAAATAAATTAAATTAAATTAAATAATTAAATTAAATTAAACCAAATTAAATTTAAATTAAATTAAATTAAATTAAGTAAATTAAATCAAATTAAATTAAATTAAATTAAATTAAATTAAATTAAATTAAATTAAATTAAATCAAATTAAAATAAATAAATTAAATCAAATTAAATTAAATTTAATTTAATTAAATTAAATAAAATCAAATTAAATTAAAATTAAATCAAATCAAATTAAATTAATTTAACATCAAATCAAACTCAATTAAATTAAATTAAATTAAATTAAATTGAATTAAATAACATCACTTAAAACAGAAAGAAATTAAATATAAAATAACTTGAACACTATTCCAAATTAATTGAAATTAAACTAAATCACAAATCATTTGAATACCAATTTACCCTCAAAAGCTTTAGTTATCATAACTCATAAACAGAATATTAAATGAAATGTTACTTCACCTATAGGATATTCAAATGTCCTAGTTCACTGAGCAAGAAAACAAAACTTGAGATTCTTGGACGATTAATTCATTTGTATAATTAAATTCATTTGGACTTAAAACAATTCTAGCAATATTGAAAAGATGTTTAAAATTCTTCTTAAACACTTTCTCAATATGATAGGATGTTTATAAGAACAATTGAACTCAATTGTTTTTTTTATGAAGAAAATCGTCTTCAAACAAAAACACAAGGAATCTAGACGTCATAGGAAATGACTAGCTATAGGATAGGAATTTGGTAGAAAACCATAACCCTTACCTTAGCTTTACCTAGGAACTTGCTTAAATATTCTAATTGTGCTTTAAGTGCAGCTTGGGATGACGGGAAGACCCTCCAGGTACGCTTTTATTTTATTGCAATTTACTTTCCTGCAATTTACATTATTGCAATTTATTTAATCGCATTGCATTTACTTTTCTTGCATGATAAACAACTGTTGCATGAAAACCCACACCTTTAGGATAGTCCCTAAAACTGAAACCAAAACTAAGTTAAAAGTCATTGCAAGATAAAATTCACCGCCACAACATTTCAAAATATAAAACAACTCAAAATTTAATCACAAACAGAACACAAAACTACAATTGCAACTAAATTAAAACGTCCTGTTGGATGATCGGGAATACCTCGGATGATGTAACCTACGTGTTGCTAACGGGATTTCCCACGGTCTAAATGAAAGTGTGGAACTCATTCAGATTGAGTTTAAGCAAATTCATCCGGACTAAGTGAATCCGATAAAAATAATGATGCCGGAAGGATGGAACCATGGGATCTTAACCGGTGTCATTATAATCAACTTTAAGATTTGTTTTAATCAAAATACAAAAACACTTGGAAATTAAGATCTTCTCTAAACCAAAACACTTTTCTCATCCCCCGATTTATGATTTCTAAAACTAAACCTCTCGCAACAACAAGGAGCTTGGAGCATGGTGGGCAGCACGGCCATCGTCGTCAAGCAAAACTCGAACCTACTTCAGCAAAACCTTCTTAGAATTAAACAACAAAGCTATAGGACTTTGAGGTAGCTTGCCTAGTGCAACATAAATCCTCAACTCTTCGTTAGGCATTTGCATTTCAAATTAAGCCCTAACCGATCTTTGGATTCCAAGGTAGTCGTCCGATACGACAATAAACCCTCACATCTTCTAGGCTATTTGTTTGATTTTATCATACAAATATAAGCCCTAATTAATTAAAATTGGCAAGATTGAAATACTAAATAAACATTAGGACTTTCCTAAATTCAAGCCAAACAATAGGATAGTCGGGAAATTACCGAAGTTCACTTCGAATCGGTGATTTCTCCTACCTTTCTTCCTTTGGATTCACAAAACAAAATGTTCCAAATTTGATCCATTCCCTATCGAAATTCCAAAATTCAATCTTTGAAAACCTTAAACTTTGAAATTCTCGAGAGCAGAATTATTGGTTATTATCGAGAGTTTTCTTAGGTGATTCCCGTCACTTAAGATGTAATTAACTATAGTGGGCTTGCCCTTATAGGAATTTTAAAGAACCTGAGTAATATAAACCCTATTTAATACTTTCATATTAAGCAGGGAATTTGTCGGCTTATAAAATTGGTTCGCGGACCAAACGGATGTCACAAAACTTCTAGTTTATTTGATCGAGCCCTCACCGTCAAGCGAGTGTGTCTATCCTTAGGGATAGATACACGGTTTGTGGTGCGGTGCTCGTTTATATAAACTATTTGGGATGTGAGATCGGCTTAATTTCATATTTAAAATTATTTTCAAAATCAAATACTACTTTCTAAATTATATATATATATTTAAATTAAATTTAAAATTTAAATTCGCCGACAACTTCGTTAGGCGACCCCTTTTCAAAATATCACACAACCTAAAAATAAGTGCCGACAACTTCCGGCGACTCACTGGGACAATTCCTCTCTCCATTATAATCAAATAATTCCGCTTTCAAAAAATCGGTAGTGCATCCATGTCCTTAGTGGATCAAACTACCCTTCTTTCCGTTGGAATACTATGTTCATTTCTACCTCGAACAAGTATAGCCTAACATTCTCCCGGATTTAGGAGCCACTGTTTAGACACCCCTAAACGGAGAGGTTCCGAGATCCTTTTACCTCATTTCGAGGTGGGGTGGACCCCAATAGGTGTTAGTTTAGGAATGATCCTTCGAGTCGAGAAGTCTTGCTTAAGACTTTCTTTCCCTTTCCAACTCTGAATCGGATTCCTTACCTTCTCTACACCTTTGAACATTCCGTTCTGAATAAACAAACCCTCTAATAAGTGACCCTTTTTAACAAATGATTCCTTCTTATAAATACATGAACAAGAATGAGTTCGGACTCTTTTCAATTCCTTTCTTTTCGTCTTAAAGAAAAGAAGCACAACTCGGGACTGACAACCGAATCTACCTGCGTAAATGGAAGCCCCGAAACCGATTTTCTCCTTCACCAACGGATCTGGACTTCGCCGTCTATAAGGATGAGCCGCCCGACAATGGGGTCATCCGATTTGGACAGGGATTTGAAAAAACGAACGTCAAGGTCACCGACGTCTCCCTCTTTGCACTGACAAACAAGGTATCTGAAGCTGAGGAGCCACTGCTTGAGTTCAACCTTAGGTCGACCCAAGAGTTTCCTCCCCCGCAAAGGGTCCCGACTAGGAGGAGTACCGCCGTCCGCAGGAGGATCGTTCTTACTACCCCCACTCGGTCTAGTTGTTTCGCACCTACCCCGACTTCGCCAAATCAAAGGGGAAAGAAATCCGGAACTATGGTAAACCCGTTACCGTGGAGGGTACGGATCTTCCCGTAAGACCTTCGTCTTCGAAATCGGGTCCGGTTCGAAGATTCCGTCGCCGACAAAGACCCAAAGAAGAAATAGAAATAGAAGGATCGCCGGGGAAGCCGTAGCCGCCGAGATTGCCTTCTCGGAGGAAATTCCGTAGTTGCCGAATATACACCGTTACCGGAATATACACCATTGCTCGACTACATACCACTTTTGGGAGGAAGCGAGTTCCATCCCCTCTCCGCCGCGGAGGATGAGGAGAATGTTCGAAAGATTACTGCCACATTACCACAGCCCGCATACTACAACGATAGCCGCAAGAAAAGAACTAGAACTACGCCGTTTGCTAGACTACAAACTTTGGTAGAAAAGCTAGCAAAGAAGGAAAACTGCCCCGTGTCGGAAATTCTACGAAGGATAGGGCGGGTGCCAGTCAAATCCCGTCTTGGGCCCCGAGTAGAACCCGCCGTCATGATAGAAAAGCCAAGCAAGAGAATGAAGGCTAGCCCGCCCGTCGTAGTATCGGGATTACAGATTAGGGAGGATACCACCTTCCAAGCATTCGCCAACGCACCATCCGGTCCTAGACCTTCGCCGCTAGAAGGATGGTGTGGCGTCCCACTACGGGCGACTGAGATTGAAACGAGCAGCCCGAGAAAGAAAGTCTCGCCGGAGGCCGGAATGCGAAGAAAGTGCTATCGCGATGAAGGGGACTCGTGAAAAAAGGACCCGACAACCATCGCATGACAACCACAAAGATACACGAAAGCTCCGCTAGAAGATGCCATGGAAAAGTTAAGAACCGACATCCGACGGTTGGCAAAAGAAAGAGAAGAAAAGTTCGGAGATGAGATCGACTCATCGGAATTCATGGACAACGAATATGCGTAAATCAACATGGTTGAGACACGAGCTTCATCGGCTTCTCAAGGTGCTCCCGCAACTGCAGAAGAGAGGAGCCGAACCGATGAAGAGACGACTTCGAGAAAAGGATGACACGATCGCTCAAATGGCGAAGAGGATGGAAGAGATGGCCGTAGCTCCGGCCACTCTCCGCAGTCAAGTACAACCACATAGAGAGACACCCCCGTAAGTCATTCACATCGTAGACGGAGGAAAGGAGATTACATCCGTCAATGGGGATGACCAGCTGAAAAGGATACAAGCACAAAGTATGATCCCCGAAAAGGATATCAAGAACTCGGTAGAGCAACGGAGTGCGAGAAGCCTTAGCACAATCGAAGAACGGGACATCCATTCGGACGGTAGACCTTACCCGTAAGAATTCGACGCCGTCCAATACCCGAAAGGCTTCGTACCACCTCCGTTTAAGACCTTCGACGGAACCGGGAACCCCCGACAAGCATGTTGCACACTTTCGTGCCGCTTGTTGCAATGCCGGCGGGAGCGATGCGCTACTCTTCCGACGGTTCGTTAGCCGGTCCGTCGGGAATCGCCTTCGACCGGTATGCGAGACTACCCAACGGTTCCGTGAAGACATTCTCGTAGCTAGAGAGCCTCTTCATTAAGCGATTTGCCGGAGCTCGAAGACCACATCACTATAGGTGATTTAGTGGTAGAGAAACAAAGGCCGAATGAAACTCTAGTGGATTACATACTTCGATGGAGAAATTTAAGCATGAAGTGTGAACCACAATCGCAAGAACAACATGCAGCCAGCATCTTGCTTAAAAGCATTCACGGCCCGATAAGCACTTCTCCTCAAGGGATTCACTATTAAGACTTTTGAGAAGTTGTTAAGCAAGGCCGGAAGCTTGCAAGAAGAGGCGAAGCAATTAAGTTTCGCCGACAAGACGGACAAGCGTAAGCCGGTGAAGACCTTCGAGAAGAAATCTGGGATCGTTGCGACGAGTTGACAAAGGCAAACAACCGATGCAAATACCACTGTAACGGCCGCAGAGAACCACAACAAAATTACCAAGAACCCCGGTCCAGCTATCGGTCGTCTCCGCAGCATGAACAACCGTCTCGTCCGCAACGTACATCGAGGGAGCTTCGAGCAGAGAATATCCGTTCAAAAATGAAGCAAGACTAAAGATGTTCCGTAGTTTAATGAAAACTCCGCATTTCCGTGCTGCGAGCCCAAAAGACCGGAGGAAGTCAACAAGAAAGGTGATCCCAACTTTTGCCCCTACCATCGGATGCTTGGGCACAAGATAGAAGACCGCATTACCTTCAAAAGTTGGCTCAATGACAACCTTCGGAAAGGAAATATAACAATCTCGAAGGAGTACATGAAGGAACCCCGTAAAGGAGGTTCCGTCAATGTTATCTCAACCGATCCCGTCATTCCGATAGATCCCTATGCAACCAACGATGGATGGACTACCGCCTCGGACAAGGTCTTCGAAGAAGATTTAGATAACATCCGAACCGCTTCGGTGCGAGCTTCAATTCGTAGTTCGAGACCCGTTAATCCGGTACTATCACTTGCGATAGAAGAACCACCTCGACGAGAGACAATCGAAGAGAAGAAGAAAATCGACGAAGAAAAGGGGACCGAGATTCCTAAGGCTAGACTAGGGGCCGCTTATCCTAGGATAGTTGTTTCCGATTCGGGGGAGAAATCCCTCGAACCTCTAATTTTGTATTATTATCTGCTCACTTCGGTGGGATCATATAATGATAAGGGTGATGGTGTTGGCTACGTTTTGACTGTTTCTAACGATTACATAACTAGCGACAATCCGGGCGTCGATTTCGATACCAACAACAATTCTCAAATCATACAAGATCTCGACGATCAAAATGACGAAGAAGGCATCCATCAAGGAGGCTACGAGAGTTCAACAAGCAACGGATCTATCTCGCGAGTTTCGAGGAGCTCCAGCTTACGATAGAAGTTAGAGCCTTCGGATTTGGAAGATAATCCGGAAGAGCCAGGTCATTCCGATTCAGGAGGAGACACCGACAAACTCAACACTAGATTCGAAGAAATTACGAAGTCAACCTAAGAAGTGGAAAAGTTCTACCTCCAAGAATGGGTCCAAAAGACAAAGGAAAGCGTGTGGTTGTTCAAGAAGAACCAACCCCAGCGGAAGACATACCCGTTCGAGAAGAAGCCGAGACGCATGGAAACAAAGTGGACTACAACGTGCTAGCCCATCTTAGGAAACTACCGCCAAACCGAGCATTTACGATGCTCTCATCTTATCAAAGGAGATGAGGGAAGCTCGATCAAGGCCTTACTTGATCCGGAAATTTGCTTAGCTCAAATGGCCGGAGATTCCTTAGATGAGGTTTGCTCGTTAAAGGAACAACCGAGGTGTTACCTTCACTGACAATGACCTACTACTTGGGACGTGCAGATCACAACCGACCGTTGTACATTTCGGCTTACAATTGGGAAGTTTACGCTCTCCGCAGTATTGGTGGATCCAGGAGCATCAATCAATATAATGAGTCTTCGAACACTAGCATACTTTTAAATTGATGCTCGTGAGCTCGAGGCCGACAAAATGTTATTAAGAGGATTCAACCGTAAAGGAGAAAAAGCCCTCGGTCAATAACGCTACCGATGAAGACCGGTGATTTAGCAAAGACAACCGCAAAATTTCATAAAATCGATTCGGAAACGTCATTCAATGCTCTACTCGGGCCGACCATGGATACATGAAAACAGGATGGTACCATCATCTCTCGCATCGCTGCATCAAGTATTACGATGGAGGGGAACGCAGTGCATCAAAGGTGACTTGCAACCATTCTCCGTACATGAGATTGGAATCCATGAAGACGCAACTTATTATGCACCGCCAAAGAAAACAATCTTCTCCGGAGATACCGTAACAAATGAAGCAAAGAAAGTTCGTGACAACGAAGAACCCGAAGTTCTACTCCAACGAGTCACTCACCACTCCCTTCCGGCGAGATGGTGAAGGTTTCTCCACAACTCGCATCCGAGGTCGAGGCCGGGGACGAGGCCGTGGTAGAGACACTAGGACAATCGGACGGAGGAAACCAGCCATCAATGTTGATCGGGAAGATAGTTCCGAAGAAGAAAAAGAAATCAAGCAAGAAGCAGCAACAATAAGTCGAAAGAAGCCGCAATACAAGATCTCCCTCGAAGATGAAAAGAACGAAGAATATAAATCAATGTACGAGAAGATTAACCACTACGTACACACTATGACCCTAACTCCGATCCATTCTAATAAGATCGAGGGTATGGAGGTCAAAGTGGTACGTAGTGACGTGCAAAGCCGATCAAATTCTACCGCGGTGCTTCTTCCTCCAAAACCGAAAATAATGTACAATTCGAAGATGTCACTTCATCGAATTAATGGAATTACCTTTCGAGTGGTACTCTCCCCGTGTTCAAAATTTAATTCAACGTGGTTTCTTACCTCGACAATGGACAAAAGGCCAATCACAACATTTTGAAAAGTTATGGAATAACTCCGCCGTCCTCCCAATTCAAAGTATGGACTCGGATTCGGCACGGCAGGGTCGGCCGACGATACCGAATTTTGCTTGGTTGTCACTTGCAAGTCCAATGAAAACCGCATGGAAACTACAGTACGAACTCGAAGATTTACAAATCGGAGACGCTCCACCGAATTCGAAGAAGAAATTAAATCCACAATAGATGAGTTAACTGAAGTTAACTTAGGTACTAGCGAAGAGCCTGAACTACCTTTGTTAGCTCCTTACTCAATAAAGAAGACTCCGAAGAAATAATCAAGTTATTAATGGAATTTAAAGACTCGTTTTGCTTGGAGCTACGATGAAATGCCGTGATTAGCTCCGCAGGTTGCAGTACCATAAGCTAGGAGTTGATCCTACTTCGCTCCAGTCGACAAGGTCCCGTAAGAATGCGTCTAGAAATCGAACAACAAGTCATAGCCGAAGTTAAAAAGCTAATAGACGCTAAATTTGTCCGTGAAGAACAATACCCGACTCGGTTAGCCAATGTGGTGCCGCCGAAAGAAGAATGGTCGATCGAATTTGTGTGGACTTCGGAGATTTAAACAAGGCATGTCCAAAAGATGAATTCCCTCTACCGATTCCGGAACTTATGATCGATATTGCTTCGACACATGAAATATTCTCGTTCATGGATGGATCTTCGTGATACAACCGGATAAAAATGGCTCCGGAAGATGAAAAGCTTACAGTATTCGAACGCCGATCGGAGTATTTTGCTACACAAAGTGATGCCATTCGGACTGAAGAACGCAGGAGCAACCTACCAAAGAGAAATGACAAGAATTTTTGATGATCTCATCCACAATCAAGTCGAATGCTACGTGGACGATGTCGTCATCAAAAGCAAAGTAAAGGAAAACTACCTGTATGATTTGAGAATTGTTTTCGAACGATTAAGACAATATAACCTTAAGATGAATCCCTTAAAATGCGCCTTCGGCGTCACCTCCGGGAAATTCTTAGGATTCGTTGTCCGACATCGTGGAATTGAAATCGACCCGAGAAGATTAAAGCCATCTTAGAAATGCCGCCTCCCAAAACCTTAAAACAACTACGATCTTTTCAAGGGAAGTTGGCATATCTTCGACGCTTTATCTCAAACCCGTCAGTAGGTGTCGGCCTTTCTCGGCACTAGTTAAAAAGGACGCCAAATTTATTCGGGAAGAGAAATGCCGAAGGCCTTCGAAGACATTAAACAATATTTAATGACACCTCCTGTCTTAGCAGCCCCAGCCTCAGTGTAGACCGTCGATACTTTACACCGCGGCTTTAGATGACTCTCTCGGAGCCCCGTTAGCCTGTGTCAATGATGAGGGTAAAGAAAATGCTCTTTACTACTTAAGCCGTCGTTTACTTCCGACGGAAGTAAGGTATCCCGCAAATGAAAATCATTGTTTGGCCCTCGATCTTCGCCGCTCAAAAGCTCGAGCACTACATGCTTTCTCACAAGGTCAACCTCGATTTCGAAGTTTAATCCATTGCAATACTCGATGACTCGTCCAACACTTTCCCGCGACTTGCCGCATGGTCAATGATATTATCTGCAATTCGATATAACTTTCATGCCTCCGCGTGCCGTAAAGGGACAAGTCTTAGCAGACTTCCTCAAAGACACCCTTCGCCGGCAGAATCTCCTCTCAATGATGATTTGCCGATGAACAAATAATGAACCTAGAAGACCTTAATGATCGACGTTGGGAATTATATTTCGACGGAGCATCTTCGAAGACACAAAGACGAAGAATCGCAAGTGATAATGCCCGGTAAGGCAGAATCGGGCTAATCTTTATAACACCGGAGCGGGGATGTTAAGATACTCCTACCACTTAAAAGAACCGTGTACAAACAACGAAGCGTAATACGAAGCCCTCATAACGGACCGGAATTAACTATTCAAATCGGGGATAACAGTACATCAACATCTACGGGATTCACGAGTTAATCATTCAACAGATATCGGACAATACAGAATTTTTAAACCAAGACTCGAACAATACTTCCAAGATGCCATACAAATTGTTGGAACGGATTCCAAATGTAACGATCTACAAAATTCTAAAAGAAAATGCTTCAAGCAGATGCTTTAGCCCGTCTCGCAAAAGAATTTGCTCGTTTGCAAGATAAATCGCTGGAAGTGTCGACTCACGTACGTCAGTCCTATCACAACTTGACATAGACACAATACACAAATCGAAAAAGAAAAAGAATCAACAGAAGGATAGCGATGAAAACACGTAAGATCGGCGATGACCTATCGATGACTACCTACAAACAGAAAGCTACCGGACGATAGTCGCTAGCCCATCGATCAAGAAAAGAACTCGTCCTACGCATTAATAAACAACACATTATACATAAGGTCTTTTGATCAAATGTGGCTAAGGTGCCTAAGCGGGTCCGAGGCCCGTGAAATTGTTAAAGAGGTGCATTCAGGACTCTGTGGCACTCACCAGTCGGGTCCAAAGATGAAAATGAAAATTAAAAGACTAGGGTACTACTGGCCCTCGATGATGACCGACTGCATGAAAATCGCCAAGAGTTGTCATCAATGCCAAGTGCACGGAGTGGTTCTACACCAACCTCCAAATGTGCTACACCCGACAATTGCGTCGTGGCCATTCGAATGTCAGGGCACGGATATAGTGGGTCCGATAGAACCACCATCTTCAAAAGGACATCGCTTCATTCTTGCGGCTACGGATTACTTTTCCAATGGGCGTAAGCTGCTCCACTTAGAGAAGTGAAAGCACACCACGTGCTACAGCTTTTCAAGAACCAAGTTGTCTACCGTTTCGGAGTGCCGCGCAGATCATCTCGTATAATGGGTCGCATTCGAAGCACACAAATCAACAATTTTGTCAGGAGACACGGAATCGACCGGCGATACTCGACAATTTACTACTCAAGAGCAAACGGTCTCGCTGAGGCTTTTAATAAAACTCTCGTTCAAATCTTAAAGAAAACCCTGGACGATAATAAGAGAAATTGGCACGAGAAATTGTTAGAAGCCTTATGGGCCTACCGGACAACCTTCAAAACTCCTACTCAAGCTACACCTTACGCTCCGGTGTATGGGTCCGAGGCAAGTGTTACCTTTAGAGGTTCAGCTTCCTTCACTCGGAATTGCAGCTTGCAAACAAGATCACGACGAAGAAAACGCCGATTACGACTCGAAGAATTAGAAAGCTTGGAAGGGAAAAGACTTGCAGCAGCAACAGAATTTAGAACTATACCAAGCTAAGATGGTTCAAGCCCATGACAAACCGGTCCACCCGAGAACCTTCAAAGTCGGTGACTTAGTTCTCGTTCTCAAGAGACCTATTCTCGCACACCGCAAGATAGGAGGAAAATTTGAACGCACTCGGGAAGGACCATTTGTGGTTGAAGCAAGATACTCGTGAGGTTCCTACCGGCTAGTGAATTGCCGTGGAGAACGACATATGCTTCCGATCAACGGACGATACTTGAAAAAGTATTACGCTACCCGATGTTTCGAAGGAATGAATTCTTCATCCCTAAGAAACACGGGCGAAGTAATTACTTAAGATCGGGTCCGAACCCAAAAAATAATAAAATGTGCTAAGATAAATAAAATCATGATAATTAAGTTTTCCTTGTTTTCTTTTTCAAATCAAAATCTCTTCCCTCATCTTATCCTACTTCATTCTCGTTAAATTTCAAAATATAAGAATAATAAAAAATGTATATTTAATAAACATTTTCTTAATGTTCTTGTTCTTAAGATGAGCCCCCGATCCTTTTCCTTGTCTTTTCGCAGGGAAATGTCGAACGAGCGGTCGGTCTTGAACTTTAAGAATGACGTAAGCCTCGCACTCGATGAAAAGAGGGTGAAAGATGGAGCGATAATCGAGATCGACTCGCATTTCGCACCAGCGAGCCTACAAGTACGAGGAAAGTGACCGGGTCCCGAGCAACCGAGAAGAACCGCCCTGGACGTACAAGTGATGAAAGTGGGTGGCCCAAGCCACCAATCCAAGAAGAAGAAGAGAAAGGCAAATACCGAAGAAGACAAGAAAATGAAGTCAGTAATCACTACAAAGAAAGGGCGAGCTTGTCGCCGCCGCACCCGCAGAGATTCAAGAAGTGCGCAGAGCTACTCTCACGACCCACGCAACGAAGAAATAAGAATCGCCGTATCCGTAAAATGTTAACAAAACTAGCCGCGGACCGCGCGACGAGACAATTGCTAATGCCAGCACTCACATTTCAAGGACACCGGCTCACCAGAACTCGAAGAAAGGAGGCCGCCTCCTAGAATAACAGAAGAACTGTGGAAATCTCCGAAGATCGAAGAAAGAAGGCTACCACGCCACCGGATAGAACCACCAGCGAGTGCATGACCTTGTTGCGTAAGCAACCCCGGGGATGTCCCGACAGGCATCATCCCCGAGGAGCCGAGGTATGCGGGGGAACTCGAAGGGATTGAACCATATATCCCACAATATGTCACAAGGCCTCGCCATCCGCAGATTATTCCGGAATACGAGCCGGAGAGGATGCAAAATGTTGAAAAGAAAACTTTCGAATACTTCGAGAGAATTAAAGGAAGAAGAATCTACATACTAGAAGGCCTCGAGCTACATACCGACGTATTCTCGCAGTATGAACAACGACGAAATCGTGGATTGTATCCGGGATCCGAAGAGAATGGGCCGAGCAGGCCGCCTAAGGGAAAACACATACTCGAACCCCGTAGATGGATGTCGTGGAAAGGAAGAATCACAATACAATGCGGATGCCGCTACAACTTTGCTCGAAGACGAAAGGGAAACCCACCGTGGATACTCCGTCATGGGCAAGTAGATCCGATGCCATTAGTCATCAAGAGAATGGTAAAAAGATTGATAACATGGAGGGTACCGCCAAGCAAATCGCATACCCAATAGCCGCATTATCAACATCTACAAACAGAGTGACCGCATACCCCCACATATTGATCACCACGACTTCGTCGACCTTTCGCACGCCTCTTTCCCGAATGAGTGTAACATCATGTTCGGATCCGACCTCCGGATAGCAGGCCCGGTGAGTTCCGAGGGCCGGAAAGATACCTTTACCGGTGGGTTCCGTCATGATACCTGCAGGTAACGGAGCGGATATCGCAAAGCATTGCATACCGGAGTGCCGATGGAACGAATCTCGCTACTTTCGGGAGGATGGACGACAAGAAGATACCTTACCATTTCCAACCGTACCCGGAGCTAGAGAACCTCCGCCTTACGAGTCGTGAGTTACATGGGAAATATCACACCTCCAACGTACATCCAGCCGGCATCCTTGCCAAGGATGGCTTGGAAGGTGATGTTATCGACCATGTACCCCACTATTCGTACATGGATTTTTCGACGGATGCTTCTTTGGATGAATCAACAAAGATCATACACAATCCGTTTCGAGTCTACATGGATTGTATGAAATGTATTCCGGATCGAGTCGTATGATGTATTTTCAACATGATTGGAATGAAAGTGACCATGTCACGTTTTTGGCCTTCACCTTTTTTGTGCAAATTGATCGGGAAACGCCATTAAAGTTAAATGAACTTCGAACAAAGAACGAGAAAAGAAAAAAAGAGAATAAAAGAAAACTTTCTAAAAAAAAATCTGAAAAATGACAAATACCAAATTCACATGAACGTTAAATAAACGATAAAATAAAATAAATCATTAAAAGATAAACGAAATCAACACAAATCTCAAATTCCATCCTTCCAAACTTCAAATCAAATTTCATCTTTACAAATTCCAAATCAAATCTCAATCAAATTTCAAATCCACTCTCGATCAAATTTCAAATTTGATCTTTCCAAATTTCGAATCAAATCCTCAATCAAATTTCAAACCCAATCTCGATCAAGTTTCAAACTTGATCTTCCAAATTTCAAATCAAATCTTAAATCAAATTTCAATCGAGTTCAAACTCATCCTTCCAAATTTCCAAATTCAATCTTTCCAGTGCTTCAAGTCTCAATCAAATTCAAATTCAATTTCTTCCAGCATCTCGAATCAAATATCAATCAAATCAAATCAAACTTTTGGGTCGAGGATTTTACATCCAAGACTGCACTGCTTTAGGATTCTTTCCCTACTGCACTGAAATACATCAAGTTCAAACCTTTTAGGTCGAGGATTTTACATCCAAGACTACACTGCTTTAGGATCCTTTTCCTATTGCACTGAAATACATCAAATTCAAATCAAACTTTTGGGTCGAGGATTTTACATCCAAGACCGCACCGCTTAGGATTCTTCCCTATCGCACCGAAATACATCAAATCAAACTTTTGGGTCGAGGATTTTACATCCAAGACCGCACCGCTTTAGGATCCTTTTCCTATTGCACCGAAATACATCAAATCAAACTTTTGGGTCGAGGATTTTACATCCAAGATCGCACTCGCTTTAGGATCCTTTTCCTATCGACCGAAATACATCAAAATCAAACTTTTGGGTCGAGGATTTTACATCCAAGACTGCATCGCTTTAGGATTCTTCCCTATTGCACTGAAATACATCAAATCAAACTTTTGGGTCGAGGATTTTATATCCAAGACTGCACTGCTTTAGGATTCTTTCCTATTGCACTTAAGTACATCAAATTCAAACTTTTGGGTCGAGGATTTTACATCCAAGATCGCACCGCTTTAGGATTCTTTCCCTACTACACCGAAATACATCAAGTTCAAACCTTTCGGGTCGAGGATTTTACATCCAAGACTACACCGCTTTAGGATTCTTTCCCTATCGCACCGAAATACATCAAATCAAACTTTTGGGTCGAGGATTTTACATCCAAGACTGCACTGCTTTAGGATTCTTTCCCTACTGCACTGAAATACATCAAATTCAAACATTTTGGGTCGAGGATTTTACATCTAAGACTGCACTGCTTTAGGATTCTTCCCTATTGCACTGAAATACATCAAATTCAAATTTTTTTTTTGGGTCGAGGATTTTACATCCAAGACTGCACTGCTTTAGGATTCTTCCCTATTGCACCGAAATACATCAATTCAAACTTTTGGTCGAGGATTTTACATCCAAGACCGCACCGCTTTAGGATCCTTTTCCTATCGCACTCGAAATACATCAAATTCAAATCAAACTTTTGGGTCGAGGATTTTACATCCAAGACCGCACCGCTTTAGGATCCTTTTCCTATTGCACCGAAATACATCAAATCAAACTTTTGGGTCGAGGATTTTACATCCAAGACCGCACCGCTTTAGGATCCTTTTCCTATCGCACCGAAATACATCAAATTCAAACCTTTTGGGTCGAGGATTTTACATCCAAGACCGCACCGCTTTAGGATTCTTCCCTATCGCACCGAAATACATCAAATCAAACTTTTGGGTCGAGGATTTTACATCCAAGACTCGCATCGCTTTAGGATCCTTTTCCTATCGCACCGAAATACATCAAACTCAAACCTTTTGGATCGAGGATTTTACATCCAAGACTCGCACCGCTTTAGATTCTTCCCTATTGCACCGAAATACATCAAATCAAACTTTTGGGTCGAGGATTTTACATCCAAGACCGCACCGCTTAGGATTCTTCCCTATCGCACCGAAATACATCAAATCAAACTTTTGGGTCGAGGATTTTACATCCAAGACCGCACTCGCTTTAGATTCTTCCCTATTGCACCGAAATACATCAATTCAAACTTTTGGGTCGGGGATTTTACATCCAAGACCGCACCGCTTTAGGATCCTTTTCCTATCGCACCGAAATACATCAAATTCAAACATTTTGGGTCGAGGATTTTACATCCAAGATCGCACCGCTTTAGGATTCTTTTCCTATCGCACCGAAATACATCAAAATCAAACTCTCGAGGTTAAGGATTTTTACATCCAACACCACATCGCTTCCGAGATCTCTTCTCATTGCAACGATTCAATCTAATCAATTCAATTTTCTTTCGAGGTTAAAGATGTTATATCTAAAACCTCAAAATTCCAATTCTCATTTCAAATCCAAATTTCCTCAAATTAATTTCGACAAACTTCAATCTAAATTCGAAACTCCAAACTAAAATTTAAACTCACACATCAAAACTTAAACTAAAACAAAATAAAATCTAAATCAAAATTCCCCGCATCATGTGATTTCGGATTCACCTCCTTTTCCTTTCCCCAGCCGAGAGTTCAAGAATCTCCTGCTCCGCAGATATACTTGACACTCCCTGCCAGAAACTCTTCTACTTCATCCTAAGTTCGTCACTGGACATCCGTGTTGGTTTTGTTGATCGCTTGGTCAACACCAATACGCGCGGTGTGCTCCGTCACTCACCACACCTATCGGGGGTCCATTTGTCGACCTCATTTTCGATAAGGTCTTCCCTTCTTCTTTTTAGTGCTTAGGATCTAGCCTTAGGCTTTTCCTTTCGACTATCTTAGAGGACTAGAATCGGGACCCACATTTTAGAAATTTAAACCACTTCTAAACTCCCCGCAAACTCCACAAACTTTACTATAGACCCCTAATCACCTGTAGGGTCGAAATCAAATGTAGAAGTTTAAAGGATGAGTTCCTATAGGACTCTTCGGCCTTAGGACTCGCCCCGGCGGCCCGGTCCGGTGAAGGGGCTGACTTACACATACACTTACATACACACTACACTTACACACTACATTTCCACACACTTCCTAAAACCACACCCATACCCAACTTAACCTCCTCGACTCATGTAGGTGATTCACATGGATGGTCCTTAACCCCTAAGCCCTCGCAAGAGGGTTAGGAACAACATAGCGAATGCCTCAAATGAGTCCTTTCATGGCTCATATGGGCTTGAAATGGCTTCATGGCTCAACCAAAATGATTTCTTTCCACCTAGATTCACCCAATCTTTAATTTCCCAAATTTTCAATTTTTGACCCCCGGACCCTACACCTACTAAACCTACCCAAAACCCTCAAATTACCCAAATTTTTGCAAAATTTCCAAATTACCCAAAATTTTCCAAAATCACTCTCAAACATCTCCACATCACTCAAATTGATCATCCATACCCAAAAATACCAAAAATTCCAAAAATACCTCCCAATACCCTCCAAATACCCAAAATACCCTTCTTGGCCTAAAAATCCAAAAATTCAGAAAATTCCCAGGAAATTCCAGAAAATCCCAAATATTCCCAATTTCATTTTGTCCAACTACACCATGGGCCAATTTTGTCAATTTACCTTACTTTTGTCAAAAACCCCAATTTCACCCATTTTAACCCAAAGTGAACCCAATGTCAAACCAAACCTATCCAATTGACCCAAATTCTGGTCCAATTCAATTCTAAACTTCAATTCAACATTCCCAATACCAATCTAGACCAAATCCAAGTCCAATTTGATTGACATTTGGATCCAATCTCACTTTTGGCCTTAAAGCCCAATTTGGACCCATGACCCAAACTTAACCCAAACTCACCCAATTCAACTCCAATTAACCTCAAATCTTTTCTAAATCTTCCTTAACATTCCCACAAACAAAACCCTAACATGATTTGCCCAAAATTTGAACCCAAACCCCACTCAAACTCAACCCAAGGTTAAAAGGCCCATTTTCGACCTAAACCCAAACCTAACCCAAATTCAACCCAATTCAAATCCAAATCACCCCCAATTTGTTTCAAATCACTCATGACACATCCATGAGCTAAACCCAACAATTATTTGGCCCAACCTCTTTACAAAATTCCCATCCATAAATTCATTTTTAAACTTAAGGGCCCATTCCTTAAACCATTTTAAAAGCCCACTTCCACCAAATCCAAAACCCCAAAAATTCTTCCAAAGCCCATATGACATTTCCCCTCATCATACTTTCAATTAAAATCATCCCTAAGTCCTAAACCAATGATCAAATATTTCTAAATGAAGCTTCATCCAAATTTCCACCAAATTATCCAAAATCCTTAAAATCCTTTTTTATGAAATCGACCAAACTTTTCGCTAAGCCAAAGGTGAGCCATGAAGCCATGCATGAGCCACATGTGAGCCATGAGAGCTTTGGACACTCCACCATGCCATATTGGGTAAGAAGAGGGGGGCTTTCCTTAATCCCTAAAGCTCATTAGCCTTAATCATGTTTCACCTAAACTTAAATTTAATCCAAATATATTTGGATGGAGACTTCTCCATGCCAAACCAGCTCGATCCCTTTGATCCCCCACAAGCATCCAAAGCCACCTCGAAGGGTGCACCAAGCCCAAATGGGTGGATTGACCCATTTAGACTCAAAACTAGCCATGCCCCATTCTACTTTGATTCAACCACTTTACACATGGCATTTGCCAATTGCCTACACTAAACCCCAACTCCGACCCACCCGACCAAGATGGTGACCATTGCTCGGCCGGCCGGCCACCGAGCCGCCGGAAAACACCATGGCCGAGAGCTCACATGTGAGCCAACATTGAAATTCTCACTTGCCGAGCCGCCCCATGCCTAGTGGTCACCATGGCCGTTCTTCTCCTCACCGCAGCAACTGATCCCAAGCCCTAACTCCCCCTGGAGGCCCCCAGCCAACTTCTATTTAAACTCCACCCCTCTCGGCCATGAAGGGAGAGAAGCATAAACCTTGCCAAAACTCGCCAAAATTGTTCCGCACCCTCCTCCACCCTTAGAGCACTTGATCCCCAAGTGAAATCCCCCGCCATTTCTCCTCCGTAAGCTCAATTTCGTAGTCGAAATTCCACCCAAAACCAGGACACTTCTCCACAAGTGAGCCAATTCCCAAATCGATTGGCTCTACACCTTCACCGGACCAAGGGAAGGTGTCCACCATCAAAAGCCCCATCTCCAAAGCCACCCAGGCTTGCTCCAGCCTCCAAGCTTTGTGATCGAGCTTCGTCGAAATCATATCCAGTACAATTCACTGCACCAGGAGACTTCATCCGGAGCTCGCTGGGACCCAATCGAAGGTGCAACAGCTCTCGCATTGAAGCCACACTTCTCCGAGCCAAGGTATGAGCTAACTCTTCATCCCGAGCTTCCGGAGATTCTCCATTTCAAATGCTTTAGTTTCAATGCATGTTAACCGTATAGATGTGTTCGTCTCTTCAAGACGAATCCATAGAAGTATAAGAACATAAAAATCCATCGAGAATCGAGTGAAATCTTAGGGATTTAGTGTGGACGGCTCTCGGCGAGAACACTGGGGACGATGAACGGATGCCGTCCATTCAATACACGCGCGGACGGACGGCTCGGATGGCGTCGGACCGGGAGACGGTACGAGAACCGCGGGGCCCGGCCGCCGACTCGGGTGGCGGCGTCGAATGGGAGCGCGACACGCGGCGTTTCGGAGATGCCGAGGATGAGTTGGCGCCGCGTGGATAAATAGAAAATTAGGGATTTTTTTGATTTATTTAATTCCCTAAACTTCAAAAATTCATATCTCTCGTGTAGAAAAATCGGAAAAATAAAATAAAAATACCCTCTTGCTCGGTGAAGAGAGGAGAATAATGTGGAAAAGAAATCACTTAATTTCATCAAATATTTTATTTTTTATAATTTATTTACTCTCTCGCATTGTTTTAATTCTCCATGCATGCATACAATTCACCATGGCATGAGACCATAGTGGCTTTTGAAGCCTCGGAATTTGGGAACATTCCCTGAATTTTCCAAAGTCAGAGGCCATCCCTATGAAGAGTTCTTGATTTTTCAAGTTCAGGTCACTGTTTTGAGTATTTTAATTCCAATAAATAGCATGTTGTGAAATAAATTCTAGGAAAATTTGGTGATGTTCCTTATGACCAGAGAACCCTAGGAAAAATAGGTTTTGACTTAGTTCATTTAAAACAACTCTAATCGGCTTAAACACCCAAAATAGGTCTCTAATTAATTAGAGTTAACCATTCATCAAATTAACTTGAAATCAATTCTCCACTGACCTTTAGGATCAGAGGAATCCACCATAAAAGTTTGAGGTCAATTGGACTTGGTTAGCCCCACTAATTGGGTTGATTAAGCCACTTAGTCATTTTAAACTTTAAAAATTCATAACTTTTAAAATACTTTTCAAAAATTCACCAAATTGGTTTTGGAGCCTCTCTGATATCAGGTGAACCTAAGAAAATTAAAATTTTAATTTTCTAAAAAAGTTGATTTTTAATAATATTTTAATATTTTTAATAATTAAAAAATAATGAAAATCACAAAAATAATAAAATTCACCAAAATGTCACATTTTGAATTTTAATCACATAGGAACAAATCCCACATTTTTCTTAGGTCTATTTAGTGAGATATTAAATTTTAAAGCTTTAAGGTAATTTTAAAATTAAAAAAATGTATTTTCTAGCATTTTCACTAAAATAATTATAATAAATCATAGAAAAATTAGAAAATTGTAAAATTTGATTCTCTGATTTCCTTGATATTAGAGAGATTTTTGAAAAATATAAAATTCATTTTTCAACATTTATTTTATTTTTAAATTAATTAACACTCCAAAACTTAAAATAATTATAATAAAAATAATATAATTCAAAAAATCACCAAAATTGGTCCAAGTGGTCCTCTGGTCATTAGGAATGTCCCCTAATTTTCTTAAGGACAGAAACTTTCCCTTGGTCATGTTATTAAATTTTCCTTGAAAATCTCTATTTTCTACCAAAAATAATTATATAAATAAATTAAATACAGAAAAATCACATTTTCTCCTCTCATGTCTTTATTGACATATGAGTGAAGTCATATAAAAATTTCAAGTTCATTTGAGTTCAATTTAGTGAGTTATGAAATTATTAAGCTTAAAGGGTAAAGTGGTAATTAAATTTTTTAATCCTTAATTAAAACTTTAGGTTTAATAAAAAAATTAACAAGTAAAATATTTGATCCTAATCTGATTTGGGTGATTGAAATTTAAATAATTAAAGGGTAGAAACCCATTAAGCAATTTTAAAATAATTAAAACTTTAATTAAATAATGGATTAAATTTGGAAGAATAATAAAATTGGAATTATTAAAATAGGGATATTATTAGGAAGAAATTTATTCTTTAATTTAAAAATCCCTAAATTAATTATCTCATTAATATTCAATGCTTAATTAAAATGATAACTCAAATTTAAAATATTAAAAGACTTAATCATTAAACTAAAATTGAATTATTAAACTCTTTTAAAAACTTCAATTAAAATTAAAAAATAAAATAAAATTAAAATTAAATTAAATTAAATAATTAAATTAAATTAAATAATTAAATTAAATTAAATCAAATTAAATTTAAATTAAATTAAATTAAATTAAGTAAATTAAATCAAATTAAATTAAATTAAATTAAATTAAATTAAATTAAATCAAATTAAATTAAATAAATTAAATCAAATTAAATTAAATTAAATTAAATTAAATTAAATTAAATCAAATTAAATTAAAATTAAATCAAATCAAATTAAATTAATTTAACATCAAATCAAACTCAATTAAATTAAATTAAATTAAATTAAATTGAATTAAATAACATCACTTAAAACAGAAAGAAATTAAATATAAAATAACTTGAACACTATTCCAAATTAATTGAAATTAAACTAAATCACAAATCATTTGAATACCAATTTACCCTCAAAAGCTTTAGTTATCATAACTCATAAACAGAATATTAAATGAAATGTTACTTCACCTATATGATATTCAAATGTCCTAGTTCACTGAGCAAGATAACAAAACTTGAGATTCTTGGACGATTAATTCATTTGTATAATTAAATTCATTTGGACTTAAAACAATTCTAGCAATATTGAAAAGATGTTTAAAATTCTTCTTAAACACTTTCTCAATATGATAGGATGTTTATAAGAACAATTGAACTCAATTGTTTTTTTTATGAAGAAAATCGTCTTCAAACAAAAACATAAGGAATCTAGACGTCATAGGAAATGACTAGCTATAGGATTAGGAATTTGGTAGAAAACCATAACCCTTACCTTAGCTTTACCTAGGAACTTGCTTAAATATTCTAATTGTGCTTTAAGTGCAGCTTGGGATGACGGAAAGACCCTCCAGGTACGCTTTTATTTTATTGCAATTTACTTTCTTGCAATTTACATTATTGCAATTTATTTAACTGCATTGCATTTACTTTTCTTGCATGATAAACAACTGTTGCATGAAAACCCACACCTTTAGGATAGTCCCTAAAACTGAAACCAAAACTAAGTTAAAAGTCATTGCAAGATAAAATTCACCGCCACAACATTTCAAAATATAAAACAACTCAAAATTTAATCACAAACAGTAACACAAAACTACAATTGCAACTAAATTAAAACGTCCTGTTGGATGATCGGGAATACCTTGGATGATGTAACCTACGTGTTGCTAACGGGATTTCCCACGGTCTAAATGAAAGTGTGGAACTCATTCAGTTGAATTTAGCAAATTCATCTGGACTAAGTGAATCCGATAAAAATAATGATGCCGGAAGGATGGAACCGCGGGATCTTAACCGGTGTCGTTATAATCAACTTTAAGATTTGTTTTAATTAAAATATCAAAAACACTTGGAAATTAAGATTTTCTCTAAACCAAAACACTTTTCTCATCCCCAGATTTATGATTTCTAAAACTAAACCTCTGCAACAACAAGGAGCTTGGAGCATGGTGGGCAGCACGGCCATCGTCGTCAGCAAAACTCGAACCTACTTCAGCAAAACCTTCTTAGAATTAAACAACAAAGCCATAGGACTTCGAGGTAGCTTGCCTAGTGCAACATAAATCCTCAACTCTTCGTTAGGCATTTGCATTGCAAATTAAGCCCTAACCGATCTTAGGATTCCAAGGTAGTCGTCCGATACGACAATAAACCCTCACATCTTCTAGGCTATTTGTTTGATTTTATCATACAAATATAAGCCCTAATTAATTAAAATTGGCAAGATTGAAATACTAAATAAACATTAGGACTTTCCTAAATTCAAGCCAAACAATAGGATAGTCGGAAATTACCGAAGTTCACTTCGAATCAGTGATTTCTCCTACCTTTCTTCCTTTGGATTCACAAAACAAAATGTTCCAAATTTGATCCATTCCCTATTGAAATTCCAAAATTCAATCTTTGTAAACCTTAAACTTTGAAATTCTTGAGAGCAGAATTATTGGTTATTATCGAGAGTTTTCTTAGGTGATTCCCGTCACTTAAGATGTAATTAACTATAGGGGCTTGCCCTTATAGGGAATTTTAAAGAACCCAGGTAATATAAACCCTGTTTAATACTTTCATATTAAGCAAGGGAATTTGTCGGCTTATAAAATTGGTTCGCAGACCAAACGGATGTCACAAAACTTCTAGTTTATTTGATCGAGCCCCACCGTCAAGCAGTGTGTCTATCCTTAGGGATAGATACACGGTTTGTGGTGCGGTGCTCGTTTATATAAACTATTTGGGATGTGAGATCGGTTTAATCTCATATTTAAAATTATTTTCAAAATCAAATACTACTTTCTAAATTATATATATATATATATTTAAATTAAATTTAAAATTTAAATTTGCCGACAACTTCTGTTAGGCGACCCCTTTTCAAAATATCACACAACCTAAAAATAGTGCCGACAATACTATGACCCTAACCCCGATCCATTCTAACAAGATCGAGGGTATGGTGGTCAAAGAGGTACGTAGTAGCGGTGCAAAGCCAATCAAATTCTACCGTGGTACTTCTTCCTCCAGAACTGAAAATAATGTACAATTTGAAGATGTCACTTCATCAGAATTAATGGAATTACCTTTTGAGTGGTACTCACCCTATGTTCAAAATTTAATTCAACGTGGTTTCTTACCTCGACAATGGACAAAAGGCCAATCACAACATTTTAAAAAATTATGGAATAATTCCGGTCGTCCACCCAATTCAAAGCATGGTCTTGGATTCGGCACGATAGGATCGCCTGACGATACCGAATTTTGCTTGGTTGTCACTCGCCAATCTAATGAAAACTGCATGGAAACTAAAGACGAACTCGAAGATTTACAAATTGGAGACGCTCCACCAGAATTCGAAGAAGAGATTAAATCTATAATAGATGAGTTAACGGAAGTTAACTTAGGTACTAGCGAAGAGCCTAGATCTACCTTTGTTAGCTCCCTACTCAATAAGGAAGACTCCGAAGAAATAATCAAATTATTAATGGAATTTAAAGACTGTTTTGCTTGGAGCTACGATGAGATGCCAGGATTAGCTCCAGAGGTCGCAGTTTATAAGCTAGGAGTGGATCCTACTTCTGTCCCGGTCCGACAAGGTCCCGGAAGAATGCGTCTAGAAATTGAACAACAAGTCATAGCCGAAGTTAAAAAGCTAATAGACGCTAAATTTATCCGTGAAGAACAATACCCGACTTAGTTAGCCAAGGTGGTGCCGCCGAAAGAAGAATGGTCGGATCGAATTTGTGTGGACTTCAGAGATTTAAACAAGGCATGTCCAAAAGATGAATTCCCTCTACCGATCCCAGAATTAATGATCGACATTGCTTCGACGCATGAAATATTTTCATTCATGGATGGAACTTCAGGATACAACCAGATAAAAATGGCTCAGAAGATGAAAAGCTTACAGCATTCGAACGCCGATCGGAGTATTTTGCTACACGAATGATGCCATTCGGACCGAAGAACGCAGGAGCAACCTACCGAAGAGCAATGACAAGAATTTTTGATGATCTCATCCACAATCAAGTCGAATGCTACGTGGACGATGTGGTCATCAAAAGCAAAGTAAAGGAAAACCACTCGTATGATTTGAGAATTGTTTTCGAACGATTAAGACAATTTAACCTTAAGATGAATCCCTTAAAATTCGCCTTCGGCGTTACCTCCGGAAATTCTTAGGATTCGTTGTCCGACATCGTGGAATTGAAATCGACCCGGAAAAGATTAAAGCTATCTTAGAAATGCCGCCTCCCAAAACCTTAAAACAACTACGATCTTTTCAAGGGAAGCCGGCATATCTTCGACGCTTTATCTCAAACCCGTCGAGTAGGTGTCGGCCTTTCTCGGCACTAGTTAAAAAGGATGCCAAATTTATTTGGGAAGAGAAATGCCGAAGGCCTTCGAGGACATTAAACAATATTTAATGACACCTCCCGTCTTAGCAGACCCAGATCTCGAGTAGACCGCTGATACTTTACACCGCGGCTTTAGACGACTCTCTCGGAGCCTCGTTAGCCTGTGTCAATGATGAGGGTAAAGAAAATGCTCTTTACTACTTAAGCCGTCATTTACTTCCGACGGAAGTAAAGTATCCCACAATTGAAAAGCATTGTTTGGCACTGATCTTCGCCGCTCAAAAGCTCAGGCACTACATGCTTTCTCATAAGGTCAACCTTATTTCGAAGTTTAATCCATTGCAATACTTGATGACTCGTCCAACACTTTCCGGCAGACTTGCCAGATGGTCAATGATATTATTGCAATTCGATATAACTTTCGTGCCTCTTCGTGCCGTAAAGGGACAAGTCTTAGCAGACTTCCTCGCAAAGACACCCTTTGCCGACGGAATCTCCTCTCAATGACGACTTGCCGGATGAACAAATAATGAGCCTAGAAGACCCCGATGATCGACGTCGGGAATTATATTTCGACAGAGCATCTTCAAGCACACAAAGACGAAGAATCGCAAGTGATAGTGCCCGTAAGGCGAGGAATAGGGCTAATCTTTATAACACCGGAGCGGGGGATGTTAAGATACTCCTACCACTCGACGGAACCGTTTACAAACAATGAAGCGAATACGAAGCCCTCATAACGAGATCGGAATTAAATATTCAAATGGGGATAACGTGACATCAACATCTACGGGGATTCACAATTAAACATTCAACAGATCGCCGGACAGTACAGAATTTTAAAGCTCAGACTCGAGCAATACTTCCAGTATGCCATACAATTTTTGGAACAAATTCCGAATGTGACAATCTACAAAATTCCCATAAAAGAAAATGCCTTAGCAGATGCGTTAGCTCGCCTCGCAAAAGAGTTTGCCTGTTTGCAAGATGAGTCAGTAGAAGTGTCAGTTCACGGACGTCAGGTCCTATCACGACTCGACATGACACGATACGCAAATCGAAAAAGAAAAAGAATCAGTTGCAACGATGACGAGAAAACACAAAAGATTGGCGACGGCCTATCGATGAACTACCCGCAAACAGGAAAGCTACCGGACGATAGGTCGCTAGCCCATCAGATCAAGAAAAGAACTCTGTCCTACGCATTAATAAACAACACGTTATACAGAAGGTCTTTTGATCAAATGTGGCTAAGTTGCCAAAGCGGGTGCGAGGCCCGTGAAATTATTAAAGAGGTGCATTCAGGACTCTGTGGCGCTCACTAGTCGGGTCTGAAGATGAAAATGAAAATTAAAAGACTAGGGTACTACTGGCCCTCAATGATGACCGACTGCATGAAAATAGCGAAGAGCTGTCACCAATGCCAAATACACGGAGTGGTTCTACACCAACCTCCAAATGTGCTACATCCGACAATTGCGTCGTGGCCATTTGAATGTTGGGGCACAGATATAGTGGGTCCGATAGAACCACCATCTTCGAAAGGACATCGCTTCATTCTTGCGGCTACGGATTACTTTTCCAAGTGGGCAGAGGCGGTTCCACTTAGAGAAGTGAAAGCACACCACGTGTTACGGCTTTTCAAGAACCAAGTTGTATACCGTTTCGGAGTGCCGCGCAGATCATCTCGGATAATGGGTCAGCATTCGAAGCACACAAATCAATAATTTTGTCGGGAGACACGGAATCGACCGGCGATACTCAACAATTTACTACCTAAGAGCAAACGGCCTCGCTGAGGCTTTTAATAAAACTCTCGTTCAAATCTTAAAGAAAACTTTGGACGATAATAAAAGAAATTGGCACGAGAAGTTGTTAGAAGCCTTATGGGCCTACCGGACAACCTTCGTAACTCCTACTCAAGCTACACCTTACGCTCCGGTGTATGGGTCCGAGGCAGTGTTACCTTTTGAGGTTCAGCTTCCTTCACTCAGAATTGCAGTTGCAAACAAGATCAAGACAGAAGATAACGCCAAATTACGGCTAGAAGAATTAGAAAGCCTGGAAGGGAAAAGACTTGCAGCGCAACAAAATTTAGAACTATACCAAGCTAAGATGGTTCAAGCCCATGACAAACTGGTCCGTCCAAGAACCTTCAAAGTTGGTGACTTAGTTCTCGTTCTCAAGAAACCTATTCTTGCACACCGCAAGATAGGAGGAAAATTTGAACCCACTTGGGAAGGACCGTTTGTGGTTGAAGCAAGTATACTCGGGAGGTTCCTACCGACCTAGTGAATTCCCGTGGAGAACGACATATGCTTCCGATCAACGGACGATACTTGAAAAAGTATTACGCTACCCGATGTTTCGAAGGAATGAATTCTTCATCCCTAAGAAACACGGCGAAGTAATTACTTATGACTGGGTCCGAACCCAAAAATAATAAAAAATGTGCTAAAATAAATAAAATCATGATAATAAAGTTTTCCCTGTTTTCTTTTCCAAATCAAAATCTCTTCCCTGATCTTAACCTACTTCATTCCTATTAAATTTAAAAATATAAAAATAAAAATAAAAAGAAATAAAAAAATATGTTTTTAATAAACATTTCTTAATGTTCTTGTTCTTAGTACGCCCTCGATCCTTTTCCTTGTCTTTTCGCAGGGAAATGTCGAACGGCGGTTGGTCTTGAACTTTAGAAATGGCGTAAGCCTTGCACTCGATGAAAAGAGGGTGAAAGATGGAGCGATAATCGAGATCGACTCGGATTTCTGCACCGACAGGCCTACGCGTACGAGGAAAGTGACCGAGTCCCGCCGACCGAGAAGAACTACCCGGGCAGACAGTGATGAAAGTGGGTGGCCCAAGCCACCAATCCAGCAGCAAGAAAAGAAAAGCAAACACTGAAGAAGATAAGAAAATGAAGTCTGTAGTCGCTACAGCAGAAGGCAGGCTTGTCAGCACCGCGCCCACAGAAATTCAAGAAGTTCGAAGAGCTACTCTCACAGCAACGCAACGAAGAAATAAGAATCGCAGTATCCGTAAGATGTTAACAAAACTAGCTGCGGACCAGCGCGACGAGACAGTTGCTACTGCCAGCACATACACTTCTAGGACACCGGTTCACCGAGAACCCGAAGAAAGGTGGCCAGCTCCTAGGATAACGAAAGAACCGGGAAAATCTCACGAAGATCGAAGAAAGAAGGCTACCACGCTACCGGATAGAACCACCGGCAATGCATGACCTTGTCGCGGAGCAACCCCGGGGATGTCCCGACGGACATCATCCCCGAGGAGCCGAGGTATGCGGGAGAACGTGAAGGGATTGAACCGTATATCCCACAATATGTCACTGTAGCCTCACCATCTGCGCATCATTCCGGAATACGAGCCGGAGAGAATGCGGAATGTTGAAAAGAAAACCTTCGAATACTTCGAGAGAATTAGAGGCGAAGAATCAATATACTAGAGGGCCTCGAGCTACATACGTACGTATTCTCAAAGTATGAACAACAACGAAATCGTGGATTGCATCCGGGATTTGAAAAGAATGGGCCGAGCAGGCCGCCTAAAGGAAAACACATACTCAAAACCCCGGAGATGGATGCCAGGGAAGGGAAGAATCACAATACAATGCGGATGCTGCTACAACTTTGCGGAGGACAGGAAGGGAAACCCACCGGGAATACTCCGTCATGGGCAAGTGGATCCAATGCCATTAGTCATCAAGAGAATGGTAAAGAGATTGATAACATGGAGGGTACTGCCAGTAGATTGCATACCCAATAGCTGCATTATCAACATCTACAAGCGGTGGTGACCGCATACCCCCACACATAGATCACCACAACTTTGTCGGACCTTTCGCACGGCTCTCTTTCCCGAACGAGTGTAACATCATGTTCGGATCTAACCTCCGGATAGCGAGGCCCGTGTGAGTTCCGAGGGCCGGTGAAGATACCTTTACCGGTAGGTTCCGTCATGATACCGAAGGGCAACGGAGCGGATATCGCTAAGCATTGCATACCAGGAGTACCGATGAAGCGGATCTCGCTTACTTTCGGAAGGATGGACGACGGGAAGACACCTTATCATTTCCGACCAGACACCGGAGCTAGAGAGCCTCCGGCCTTACGAGCTGTGAGCTACATGGAAAATATCACACCTCCAATGTACATCCGTACGGCATCTTTGCCAAGGGTGGCTTGGAAGGTGATGTTATTGACCATGTACCCCACTATTCAGACATGGATTTTTGACAGATACTTCTTTGGATGGATCGACGAAGATCATACATAGTCCGTTTTGAGTCTACATGGATTGTATGAAATATATTCCAGATCAAGTTGTATGATGTATCTTCGACATGATTGGAATGAAAGTGACCATGTCACATTTTTGGCCTTCACCTCTTTTGTGCAAATTGACTGGGAAACGCCATTAAAGTTAAATGAACTTTGAACAAAGAACAGAAAAGAAACAAAAAGAATAAAAGAAAAGTTTCTTTAAAAATCTAAAAATGACGAACACCAAATTCAAAAGAACATTAAATAAACGATAAAATAAATTTGAATCGTTAAAGGACAAACAAAATCAACATAAATTTTAAATCAAATCTTAAATCAAATTTCAATCGAGTTCAAACTCATCTCAATCAAATTTCAAATTCAATCTTTCCAAATCTCAAATCAAATTCTCAATCAAATTCCAAATCCACTCTCGATCAAATTTCAAATTTGATCTTTCCAAATTTCAAATCAAATTCTCAATCAAATTCCAAATCCACTCTCGATCAAATTTCAAATTTGATCTTTCCAAATTTCAAATCGAATTTCAATCGAATTTCAAATCCAATCTCGATCAAATTTCAAATTTGATCTTCCAAATTTCAAATCAAATCTAAATCAAATCTCAAATTCAATCTTTCCAGATTTCAAATCTCAATCAAATTTCAAATTCAAACTTTTGGGTCGAGGATTTTACATCCAAGACTGCATTGCTTTAGGATCCTTTCCCTATCGTAATGAAATACATCAAATTCAAACTTTTGGGTCGAGGATTTTACATCCAAGACTGCATTGCTTTAGGATCCTTTCTCTATCGCAATGAAGTACATCAAATTCAAACTTTTGGGTCGAGGATTCTACATCCAAGACTACATTGCTTTAGGATCCTTTCCCTATCGCAATGAAGTACATCAAAATCAAATTCTTGAGGTTGAGGATTTTACATCCGAGACTGCATTGCTTTAGGATCCTTTCCCTATCGCAATGAAGTACATCAAATTCAAACTTTTGGGTCGAGGATTCTACATCCAAGACTGCATTGCTTTAGGATCCTTTCCCTATCGCAATGAAGTACATCAAAATCAAATTCTTGAGGTTGAGGATTTTACATCCGAGACTGCATTGCTTTAGGATTCTTTCCCTATTGCGATGAAATACATCCAAATCAAACTTTTGGGGTCGAGGATTTTACATCCGAGACCGCATTGCTTTAGGATTCTTTCCTTATTGCAATGAAATACATCAAAATCAAACTCTTGAGGTTAAGGATTTTACATCCAATACCACATTGCTCTGAGATCTCTCCTCATTGTAATGATTCAATCCAATCAATTCAATTTTCTTTTGGGGTTGAAGATGTTACATCTAAAACCATGAAATTCCAATTTTGATTTCAAACCAAATCCCTTCAAATTAATTTTGCCAAACTTCAATCTAAATTGAAACTCCAAATTGAAATCTAAACTCACACATCGAAAATTTAAATTGAAACAATATGAAATCTAAATCGAAATCCCCCAGATCATATGATTTGGAATTCACCTTCTTTTCCTTTCCCCAGCGGAAGTTCAGGAATCTCCAGTCTCAGAGGTAAGCTTGACACTCCCCAGTGGAAATTCTTCTACTTCGTCCTAAGTTTGTCACTTGGACATCTGTGTTGGTTTTATTGATCGCTTCGGTCAACGCCAATACGCGTGGTGTGCTCCGTCAGCTCACCACACATATTGGGGGTCCATTTGTTGACCTCATTTTTGATGAGGTCTTCTCTTCTTCTCTTTAGTACTTAGGATCTAACCTTAGGCTTTTCCTTTGATTATCTTAGAGGACTAGAATTGGGACCCACCATTTAGAAATTCAAACCACTTCTTAACTCCCTACAAACTCCACAAACTTGACTGTAGACCCCTAATCACCTATAGGGTTGAAATCAAATGTGGAAGTTTAAAGGATGAGTTCCTATAGGACTCTTTGGCCTTAGGATTACCCCAGGTGGCTCGGTCCAGTGAAGGGGCCGACTTACACACACACTACACCTATACACTACACTTTCACACACCTATACCTAACTTGACCTCCCGACTCATGTAGGTGATTCACATGGATGGTCCTTAACCCCTAAGCCCTCGGCTAAGAGGGTTAGGAACAACATAGTGGATGCCTCAAATGAGTCCCTTCATGGCTCATGTGGGCTTGATGTGGCTTCATGGCTCAACCAAAATGATTTCATTCCACTCAAATTTACCCAATCTTCAATTTACCCAATTTTCAATTTTCCAAATTTTCAATTTTCCAAATTTTCAATTTTTGACCCCCGGGACCCTACACCCGCCTAACCTACCCAAAACCCTTGAAAATTACCCAAATTTTTGCAAAATTCCAAATCACCCAAAATTCCTCAAAATCAATCCCAAACATTTCCACATCACTCAAATTGATCATCCATACCCAAAAATATCCAAAATTTCAAGAAAACCTCCCAATACCCTCCAAATACCCAAAATACCCCTCTTGACCCAAAAATCCAAAAATTCAGAAAATTCCCAGAAAATTCCAAAAAATCTCAAATATTCCCAATTTCATTTTGTTCAACTACACCATGGGCCAATTCTGTCAATTTACCCCACGTTTATCAAAACCCCCAATTTGACCCATTTTAACCCTAAGTGAACCCAATGTCAAACCAAACCTATCCAATTGACTCAAAATCTGGTCCAGTTCAATTCTAAACTTCAATTCAACATCCCCAACACCAATCTAGACCAAATCCAAGTCCAATTTGATTGACATTTGGATCCAATTTCACTTTTGGCCTTAAAGCCCAATTTGGACCCATGACCCAAACCTAACCTAAACTCACCCAATTCAACTCCAATTAACCCCAAATCTTTTCTAAATCTTCCTTAGCATCCCCACAAGCAAAACACTAACATGATTTGCCCAAAATTTGGACCCAAACCCCACTCAAATTCAACCCAAAGCTAAAAGGCCCAATTTTGACCTAAACCTAAATCTAACCCAAATGAGCCAAAACCCCAAAATCAAAGCCCAACCAAAGTCAAAACCTCTTTGAAACACTCCCATAAACATTTCTCAACATTAATTTTACATCAATTTCAACCCTAGCCCAACATTGGCCCAAGTTAGCCCAATTTGACCTACATTGGCCCATTTACCAAAGAAGCCCAAATCCAACCCAATTCAAACCCAAATCACCCCCAATTTGCTTCAAGTCACTCATGACACATCCATGAGCTAAAACCAACAATTATTTGGCCCAACCTCTTTACAAAATTCCCATCCATAAATTCATTTTTAAACTTAAAGGCCCATTCCTTAAACCATTTTAAAAGCCCATCCTTCACCACATCCAAAGGCCCAAAGTTGGTCCCAAAGCCCACATGACATTTCCCCTCATCATACTTTCAATTAAAATCATACCTAAGTCCTAAATTCATCATCAAATAATTCCAAATCAAGCCTCATGCCAAATCACCCCTAAATACCAAAATTTTTCTTAAATCCATTTCCATGAAATTGACTCCACTTTTCCCAAGCCAAAGGTGAGCCATGCAAGCCATGGACAAGCCACATGAAGAAATGGAAGGCTTGACATGTGATCAAGCCACTAATGGCAAAAGGAGGAGCCTCTTTTAAGCCCCCTTAAAAAGGTTTTAACCCTTTT
This sequence comes from Papilionanthe hookeriana x Papilionanthe teres, assembly GCA_022702705.1. Classification (NCBI taxonomy): domain Eukaryota; kingdom Viridiplantae; phylum Streptophyta; class Magnoliopsida; order Asparagales; family Orchidaceae; genus Papilionanthe; species Papilionanthe hookeriana x Papilionanthe teres. Next base: position 5,487,487 of record CM040427.1, read on the forward strand.
AATGCTTCACCTTAATCCATGTTTAATCAAAATATTCATGGATGGTGACTTCTCCACCCATTCCTAGCTGATCCATCTGATCTTCCCTCAGCCCAAATCAGCCATGGGGAGGTGAACCAAGCCCAAAAGGTGGGTTGACCCATTTGGACCCAAAATTAGCTCATCCTCCATTCCATTTAAATTCAACTCCTTTACACATGTCCATGGCCAATTGACTGCACAAACCTCCAGCCCTGACCTCCCTGACCTTGAGGGTGACCTGACCCTGGCCGGCCAGCCACCACAACAGCCGGAAACCACCACGCCGAGAGCTCACATGTGAGCCCAACTTGGAATTCTCACCTGCTGAGCTGCCCCATCCCCAGTGGCCATTGGAGCTGTTCTTCTCTTGCCAAGAGTAGCCGATCCCAAGCCCTAACTCTCCCCGGAGGCCCTCCACCCTCTCCTATTTAAACACCACCCCTCTCGGCCATGAGAGGTGCTGAAAAAAACCTTAAGGAAACTCGCCAAAATTGTTCCGGACTACTCCCCATACACGAGCACTTGATCCCCACTGAAATTCCCCTGCCATTTCTTCTCCGCGAGCTCAATTTCGAGTTGAAATCCAAGCCCAAAACCAGGACACTTCTCCACAGTGAGCCAATCCCCAAATTGATTGGTTCTACACCTTCACCAGACCAAGGGGTGTCCACCAGCAAAAGCCCCATCTCGAGGCCACCCAATTGCTCCAGCCTCCAAGCTTTGTGATCGGGCTTGGTCGAAATCACACCTAGACAATTTACTGGCACGGGAGACTTCATCCGGAGCTTGCTGGGATCCAATCGAAGGTGCAACAACCCTCAGATCGAAGCCACACTTCTCTGAGCAAAGGTATGGCCTCACTCTTCTTCCCGAGCTTCTGAACATTCTCCATTTCTATTGCGTGAATTTCATCCCACATAAACCGTATAGATGTGTTCGTCTCTTCAAGACGAATCCATAGAGCATAATAACATGAAAATCCATTGAGTATCGAGTGAGATATTAGAGATTTAGTGTGGACGGCTCTCTGGTGAGGACACTTGGGGACGATGAACGGATGTCGTTCATTTAATACACGCGCGGACGGACGGCCAGGATCGCGTCGGATCAGGAGACGGAACGATACAGCGGGCCCCCGGAGCGCTGAGTCAGACGGCGGAGTCGAATGGGAGCGCGCCACGCGGCGTTTCGGAGCTGCCGAGGTTGACGCGGCGCCGCATGGATAAATAGAAAATTAGGGGTATTTTCTATTTATTTAATTCCCTAAACTTCAAAAATTCATAACTTTGTGTAGGAAAATAATAAAAATAAAATAAAAATACCCTCTTGCTCAATTGAACGAGAGGAGAATAATGTGGAAAAGAAATTATTTAATTTCATCAAGTATTTTATTTTTAATAATTTATTTACTCTCTACATATTTTTAATTATCCATGCATGTATACAATTCACCATGGCATGAGACCATAGGGCTTTTGAAGCCTCTGAATTTGGGAACATTCCCTGAATTTTCCAAAGTTAGAGGCCATCCCTATGAAAAGTTATTGATTTTTAAAATTCATGTTACTTGTTTTGAGTATTTTAATTCCAATAAATAGCATGTTGTGAAATAAATTCTAGGAAAATTTGGTGATATTCCTTATGACTAGAGGACCCTAGGAAAAATAGGTTTTGAGTTAGTTCATTTAAAACAACCCTAATTGGCTTAAACACCCAAAATGGATCTCTAATTAATTAGAGTTAACTATACATCAAATTGACTTGAAATCAATTCTCCACTGACCTTTAGGATCAGAGGAACCCACCATAAAAATTTGAGGTCAATTGGACTTGGTTAGCCCTACTAATTGGGTTGATTAAGCCATTTAGCCATTTTAAACTTTAAAAATTCATAACTTTCAAAATATCTTTCAAAAATTCACCAAATTGGTTTTGGAGCCCCTCTGATATTAGGGAATTTAAGAAAATAAAAATTTCAATTTTCTGAAAAAGTTGATTTTTAATATTATTTTAATATTTTTAATAATTAAAAAAAATAATAAAAATCACAAAAATAATAAAATTCACCAAAATGTCACATTTTGAATTTTAATCACTTAGGAACAAACCCCATATTTTTCTTAGGTCTATTTAGTGAGATATTAAATTTTAAAGCTCTAGGGTAATTTTAAAATTAAAAAAAAATGTATTTTCTAGCATTTTCACTAAAATAATTATGATAAATCATAGAAAAATCAGAAAATTACAAAATTTGATTCTCTGATTTTCTTGATATTAGAGAGATTTTTGAAAAATATAAAATTCATTTTTAAACATTTATTTTATTTTTAAATTAATTAACACTCCAAAACTTAAAATAATTATAATAAAAATAATATAATTTAAAAAATCACCAAAATTGGTCCAAGTGGTCCTCTAGTCATTAGAAATGTCCCCTAATTTTCTTAAGGACATAAACTTTCCCTTGGTCATGTTATTAAATTTTCCTTGGAAATCTTTATTTTCTACCAAAAATAATTATATAAATAAATTAAATACAGAAAAATCACATTTTCTCCTCTCATGTCTTTATTGACATATGAGTGAAGTCACATAAAAATTTCAAGTTCATTTGAGTTCAATTTAGTGAGTTATGAAATTATTAAGCATAAAGGGTAAAGTGGTAATTAAAATTTTAATCCTTAGTTAAAACTTTAGGTTTAATAAAAAAAATTAATAAGTAAAATATTTGATCCTACTCTAATTTGGATGATTGAAATTTAAATAATTAAAGGGTAGAAATCCATTAAACAATTTAAAATAATTAAACCTTAATTAAATAATTGATTAAATTTGGAAGAATAATAAAATTGGAATTATTAAAATAGGGATATTATTAGGAAGAGATTTATTCTTTAATTTAAAAATCCCTAAATTAATTATCTCATTAATATTTAATTCTTAATTAAAATGATAACTCAAATTTAAAATATTAAAAGACTTAATCATTAAACTAAAGTTAAATTATTAAACTCTTTTAAAATTTTAATTAAAATTAAAAATAAAATTAAATTAAAAATTAAATTAAATTAAATTAAATTAAATTGAATTAAATTAAATTAAATTAAATTAAAATTAAAAGTTGAATTAAATTAAAGTAAATTAAATTAAATTAAATTAAATTAAAATTAAATTAAATTAAGTAAATTGAATTGAATTAAATTAAATTAAATTAAATTAAATTAATAAAATCAAATTAAATTAAGTTAAATCAAATTAAAGATTAAATTAAATGAATAAATTAAATTAAAGTAAATTAAATTAAATTAAATTAAATTAAATTAAATTAAATTAAGTTGAATTAAATATAACATCACCAAAGACATAAAGAATTCAAAATAAATCTAAAATAAATTGGACACTATTCCAAATTTAAACCCTTTAATTGAAATTAAACTAAATCAAAAACCATTTGAACACCAATTTACCCTCGAAAGCTTTAGTTATCATAACTCCTAAACAGAATATTAAATGAAATGTTACTTCACTTATAGGACATTCAAACATCCTAGTTCATCGAGTAAGATAATAACAAAACTTAACTAAACCTCGGACGATTAATTCATTTGTGTAATTGAATTCATTTGGACTTAAAACAATCCTAGAAGTATTGAAAAGATATTTAAGATTCTTCTTAAGCACTTCCTCAATATGATAGGATATTTATAAGAACAATTGAACTCGATTGTTCTTCGATGAAGAAAATCGTCTTCAAACCAAAACACAAGGAACTTAGACGTCATAGAAATGACTAGATCATAGGATTAGGAACTTGGTAGAAAACCATAACCCTTACCTTAGCTTTACCTAGGAACTTGCTTAAATATTCTAATTGTGTTTTAAGTGCAGCTTTGGATGACGGGAAGATCCTCCAGGTGGGCTTTTATTTTATTGCAATTGCAATTTATTTAATCGCATTGCACTTACTTTTCTTGCATGATAAACAACTGTTGCATGAAAACCCACACCTTTAGGATAGTCCCTAAAACTGAAACCAAAACTAAGTTAAAAGTCATTGCAAGATAAAATTCACCTCCACAACATTTCAAAAATATAAAACAACTCAAAATTTAATCACAAACAGAACACAAAACTACAATTACAACTAAATTAAAACGTCTCGTTGGATGATCGGGAATACCTCGGATGATGTAACCTACGTGTTGCTAACGGGATTTCCCACGGTCCGAATGAAAGTGTGGAACTCATTCAGTTGAGTTTAGCAAATTCATCCGGACTAAGTGAATCCGATAAAAATAATGATGCGGAAGGATGGAACCGTGGGATCTTAACCTGTGTCGTTATAATCAACTTTAAGATTTGTTTTAATTAAAACGTAAAAAAAAACACTTGGTAATTAAGACTTCTCTAAACCAAAACACTTTTCTCATCCCCTGATTTATGACTTCTAAAACTAAAACTCTGCAACAACAAGGAGCTCGGAGCATGGTGGGGCAGCACGGCCATCGTCATCAACAAAACCTGAGTCTACTTCAGCAAAACTTTCTTAGAATTAAACAACAAAGCCATAGGATTTCGAGGTAGTTTGCCTAGTGCAACATAAATCCTCAACCTCTTCGTTAGGCATTTGCATTGCAAATTAAGCCCTAACCGGACTTAGGATTCTGAGGTAGTCGTTTGGGTACGACATAAACCCTCACATCTTCAAGGCTATTTGTATGATTCTATCATATAAATATAAGTCCTAATTAACTAAAATTGGCAAGATCAAAACATTAGATAAATATTAGGACTTTCCTAAATTCAAGCCAAACAATAGGATAGTCGGGAAATTACCGAAGTTCACTTCGAATCTGTGATTTCTCCTACCTTTCTTCCTTTGAATTCTCAAAACAAAAATGTTCTAAACTTGATCCATTCCCTATTGAAATTCCAAAATTCAATCCTTTGAAAACTTAAACTTTGAAATTCTTGAGAGCAGAATTATTGATTATTATCGAGAGTTTTCTTAGGTGATTCCCGTCACTTAAGATGTAATTAACCATAGGGGCTTGCCCTTATAGGGAATTTTAAAGAACCTGAGTAATATAAACCCCGTTTAATGCTTTCATCTTAAGCGGGGGAATTTGTCGACTTATAAAATTGGTTCGCGGACCAAACGGATGTCACAAATCTTCTAGTTTATTTAATCGAGCCCCACCATCAAGCGAGTGTGTCTATCCTTACGGATAGATACACGGTTTGTGGTGCGGTGCTCGTTTATACAAACTATTTGGGATGTGAGATCGGCTTGATTTCATATCTTAAAATTTTCAAACTTAAAATTATTTTCAAAATAAAATACTACTTTTCAAATTATTTATTTAAATTAAATTAAAAAAAATTCGCCGACAACTTCTGTTAGGCGACCCCCTTTTCAAAATAAAACACACAACCTAAAAATGTGCCGACACATTGCTTTAGGATCCTTTCCCTATCGCAATGAAATACATCAAAATTCAAATTCTTGGGGTTGAGGATTTTATATCCGATACTACATTGCTTTAGGAACCTTTCCCTATTGCAATGAAATACATCAAATTCAAATTCTTGGGGTTGAGGATTTTACATCTGAGACTACATTGCTTTAGGATTCTTTCCCCATCGCAATGAAATACATCAAAATCAAATTCTTGGGGTTGAGGATTTTACATCCGAGACTGCATTGCTTTAGGATTCTTTCCCTATCGTAATAAAATACATCAAAATCAAATTCTTGGGGTTGAGGATTTTACATCCGAGACTACATTGCTTTAGGATTATTTCCCTATCACAATGAAATACATCAAAATCAGACTTTTGGGGTTGAGGATTTTACGTCCGAGACTGCATTGCTTTAGGATTATTTCCCTATCGCAATGAAATACAACAAAATCAAAATCTTGAGGTTAAGGATTTTACATCCAATACCGCATTGCTCTGAGATCTCTCCTCATTGCAATGATTCAATCCGATCAATTCAATTTTCTTTCGAGGTTGAAGATGTTACATCTAAAACCTCAAAATTCCAATTCTCATTTCAAATCAAATCCCTTCAAAATAATTTTGACAAAACTTCAATTTAAATTAAAACTCAAGCTAAAATCTAAACTTACACATCAAAACTTAAACTAAAACAAAATTAAATCTAAATTGAAATTCCCCCAGATCATGTGATTTGGGATTCACCTCTTTTTCCTTTCCCCAGCGAGAGTTCAGGCATCTCCAGTCTCAGAGATATACTTGAAACTCCCCAGCGGAAACTCTTCTACTCTGTCCTAAGTTTGTCACTTGGACTTTTGTGTTGGTTTTGTTGATCGCTTCGGTCAACACCAATACGCGCAGTGTGCTCCGTCAGCTCACCACACCTATTGGGGGTCCATTTGTTGACCTCATTTTTGATGAGGTCTTCTCTTCTTCTCTTTAGTACTTAGGATCTAGACTTAGGCTTTTCCTTTGACTGTCTTAGAGGATTAGAATTGGGACCCACCACTTAGAAATTCAAACCACTTCTTAACTCCCTGCAAACTCCACAAACTTGACTATAGACCCCTAATCACCTGAGGGTTGAAATCAAATGTGGAAGTTTAAAGGATGAGTTCCTATAGGACTCTTTGGCCTTAGGACTACCCCAGGTGGCCCGGTCCGGTGAAGGACTGACTTACACACACACTACACCTATACACTACACTTTCACACACATCCTAAAAACACACCCATACCTAACTTGACCTCCTGACTCATAAAGGTGATTCACATGGATGGTCCTTAACCCCTAAGCCCTTGGGTAAGAGGGTTAGGAACAACATAGTGGATGCCTCAAATGAGTCCCTTCATGGCTCATGTGGGCTTGATATGGCTTTATGGCTCAACCAAAATGATTTCATTCCACTTACAATTACCCAAATTTTTCAAAATTTCCAAATCACCCAAAATTCCCCAAAATTAACCTTGAACATTTCCTCACCAATCAAATTGATCATCCATAGCCAAAAATTCCAAAAATACCTCCCAATACCCTCCAAATACCCAAAATACCCCTCTTGACCAGAAAATCCAAAAATTCAAAAAATTCCTAGAAAATTCCAGAAAATCCCAAATATTCCCAATTTCATTTTGTTAAACTACACCAAGGGCCAATTTTGTCAATGTACCCCACTTTTGTTAAAACCCACAATTTGACCCATTTTAACCCTAAGTGAACCCAATGTCAAGCCAAACCTACCCAATTGACCCAAATTCTGGTCCAATTCAATTCTAAACTTCAATTTATCATTCCAAACACCAATCTATACCAAATCCAAGTCTAATTTGATTGACATTTGAATCCAATTTCACTTTTGGCCTTAAAGCCCAATTTGGACCCATGACCCAAACCTAACTCAAACTAACCCAATTCAACTCCAATTAACCCCAAACCTTTTCTAAACCTTCCCTAACATCCCCACAAACAAATACACTAACATAATTTGCCCAAAATTTAGACCCAAACCTCACTCAAATTCAACCCAAAGCCAAAAAGCCCAATTTTGACCTAAACCCAAACCTAACCCAAATAAGCCCAAACCCCAAAATCAAAACCCAACCAAAGCCAAAACCTCTTTGAAACACTCCCATAAACATTTCCCAACATTTATTTTACATCAATTTCAACCCTAGCCCAACATTGGCCCAAGTTAGCCCAATTTGACCTACATTGGCCCATTCACCAAAGAGGTCCAAATCCAACCCAAACCTAGCCCAAACACTTCAAATTTATTCCAAATCATTCATGAAATATTCCTAAACTAAATTCATCACTTATTGGATCCAATCCTTTGCAAAATTTTCATCCTAATATCAAAAAAACCCACTTCCATAAATCACTTTAAAAGCCCATCTAAAACCATTTCAAAGAGCCTAAAATCTACCCTAAAGCCCACATGACATTTCCATTTGCCATCCATTTAATCAAAGCCATTCCCTAAGTTCAAATCAATCATCAAATGGTTCCAAATCAAGCCATATGCCAAATCCCATCAAATCACCCCTAAATTACCAAAATTTCCAAATTCCATTTTCATGAAATTGACCAAGCTTTTCCCCAAGCCAAAGACAAGCCATGAAGCCACATGCAAGCCATGGACAAGCCACATGAAGCCATGGAAGGTTTGACATGTGAGCAAGCCATTAATGGCAAAAGGAGGAGCCTCTTTTAAGCCCCCTTAAAAAGGTTTTAACCCTTTTAATGCTTCACCTTAATCCATGATTAATTAAAATATTCATGGATGGTGACTTCTCTACCCTTTTCTAGCTGATTCACCTGATCCTCCCTCAGCCCAAATCAGCCATGGAGGGGTGCACCTAACCCAAAATGGTGGGTTGACTCATTTGAACCCAAAATAGCCTTCCCCCCATTCCATTTCAATTCAACTTCTTTACACAAGTCCATGGCCAATTGACTGCAGTAAGCCCCAGCCCTGACCTCCCTGACCTTGAGGGTGACTCGACCACGGCGAGCCGGCCACCACAGCCGCCGGAAACCACCAGGCCGAGAGCACCCATGTGAGCCAAACTTTGGAATTCCACCTTTCTGAGCTGCCCCATGCACAATGGCCATCATGGCTGTTCTTCCCTTAACCTAAGCAGCTGATCCCAAGCCTTAAACCCCCCTGGGAGGCCCTCCACCCTCTCCTATTTAAACCTCACCTCCTCTCGGCCATGAGAAGTGCTGAACCAGACCTTACTGAAACTCTGCCAAAATTGCTCCAGACCACTCTCCATACTTAGAGCAGTTGATCCCCAGTGACAATTTTCCCTAATCCCCACCAACAGAGCCCAATTTCTCAGCCAAAATTCCACCCAAAACTAGGACACTTCTTCACAGTGGACCAATCCTCAAATTGATTGATCCTACACCTTCACCAGACCAAGGGAAGAAGTCCACCAGCAAAAGCCCCCTCTCCAGGCCACCCATCTGTTCCAGACTCCAAGCTTTGTGATCGGGCTTGGTCGAAATCATACCTAGACAATTCACTAGGCCAAGGGACTTCATCTGGAGCTTGCTTGGACCCAATCGAAGGTGACACAACCCTTAGATTGAAGCCACACTTCTCTGAGCAAAGGTATGAGCTAACTCTTTATCCCGAGCTTCTGGAAATTCTCCATTTCAAATGCCATAATTTAAATGCATGATCACCGTATAGATGTATTTGTCTCTTCAAGACGAATCCATAGAGCACAAGAACACGAAAATCCGCTAAGTATTGAGTGAGATATTAGGGATTTAGTGTGGACGGTTCTCGGGCTAGGAGGCTTGGGGACGATGAACGGATGTCGTTCATTTAATACACGCACGGACGAATGGCCAGGATCGCGTCGGATGAGGAGATGGAACGATACAGCGGGCCCCCGGAGCGCTGAGTTGGATGGCGGCGCCGAATCAGAAGACGACGCGTGTGCGTTCGGAGCTGCCGAGGTTGAGCTGGCGCCGCGTGGATAAGTAGAAAAATAGGTTATTTTTCTATTTATTTAATTCCCTAAACTTCAAAAATGCATAACTTTGTGTAGGAAAATCAGAAAAATAAAATAAAAATACCCTCTTGCTCGAGTGAACGGAGGAGAATAATGTGGAAAAGAAATCATTTAATTTCATCAAGTATTTTATTTTTAATAATTTATTTACTCTCTGCATTGTTTTAATTCTCCATGCATATAGGAAATTCACCATGGCATGAGACCATAGGGCGTTTGAAGCCTCTGAATTTGGGGACATTCCCTGAATTTTCCAAAGTCAGAGGCCATCCCTATGAAGAGTTATTGATTTTTCAATTCTAGGTCAGTATTCTGAGTATTTTAATTCCAATAATTAGCATGTTATGAAATAAATTCTAGAAAAATTTGGTGATGTATCTTATGAACAGAGGAACCTAGGAAAAATAGGTTTTGAATCAACTCACTTGTAATAACCCTAATTGGCTTAAACTCCCAAAATGGAATCTTAATTAATTAGAGCTAATCATACATCAAATTGACTTGAAATCAATTCTCCACTGACCTTTAGGATCAGAGGAACCCACCATAAAAATTTGAAGTCAATTGGACTTGGTTAGCCCTACTAAATGGGTTGATTAAGCCATTTAGCCAATTTAAACTTTAACAATTCATAACTTTCAAAATACTTTTCAAAAATTCACCAAATTGGTTTTGGAGCCTCTCTGATATGAGGGGAATTTAAGAAAATTAAAATTTTAATTTTCTAAAAAAGTTGATTTTTTTTGTATTATTTTAATATTTTAATAATTAAAAAATAATAAAAATCACAAAAATAATAAAATTCACCAAAATGTCACATTTTGAATTTTAATCACTTAGGAACAACCCCATATTTTTCTTAGGTCTATATGATGAGATATTAAATTTTAAAGCCCTAAGGTAATTTTAAAATTAAAAAAATGTATTTTTTTAGCATTTCCACTAAAATAATTCTAATAAAACAAAGAAAAATCAGAAAATTGTAAAAATTGATTCTCTGATTTCCTTGATATTAGAGAGATTTTTGAAAAATATAAAATTCATTTTTCAACCTTTATTTTATTTTTGAATTAATTAATACTCTAAAACTCAAAATAATTATAATAAAAAGAATATAATTTGAAAAATCACCAAAATTGGTCCAAGTGGTCCTCTGGTCATTAGGAATGTCTCATAATTTTCTTAAGGACAGAAACTTTCCCATGGTCATATTATTAAATTTTCCTTGGAAATCTCTATTTTCCACCAAAATAATTACATAAATAAATTAAATACAGAAAAATCACATTTTCTCCTCTCATGTCTTTATTGACATATGAGTGAAGTCACATAAAAATTTCAAATTCATTTAAGCTCAATTTAGTAAGTTATGAAATTATTAAGCTTGAAGGGCAAATTGGTAATTAAAAATTTTAATCTTTAATTAAAACATTAGGCTTAATAAAATTAAAGAGTAAAATATTTGATCCTAATCTGATTTGGATGATTGAAATTTAAATAATTAAAGGGTAGAAACCTACTAAACAATTTAAAAATAATTAAAATAAACCTTAATTATATAATTGATTAAATTTGGAAGAATAATAAAATTGGAATTATTAAAATAGGGATATTATTAGGAAGAGATTTGTTCTTTAATTTAAGAATCCCTAAATTAATCATCTTAATAATGTTTAATTCCTTATTGAAAAGATAATCCAAATTTAAGATTTAAAATGTTAAAAGACTTAATCATTAAATTAAATTAAAGTTAAATTATTTAAATTAAACCCTTTTAAAATTTCAATTAAATTAATACTTTAACAATTACAATTAAATCATCTTTAAAGCATAAAAGAAAATAAAATATTAAATTAAAATTAAAAATAAAATTAAATTAAACAAAATTAAATTAAATTAAATTAAATTAAATTAAATCATATCAAATCAAATTGAATTAAATTAAATTAAATTAAATAATAGAATCAAGTTAAAATTAAAATTAGATTAAATTAAATTAAAATTAAAACTAAACCAAATTAAATTAAATTAAAGTTAAATTAGATTAAAAATAACATCACCTAAGACAAAGAAATTCAAAATAAAGCAACTTGAACACTATTCCAATTTTAAACCCGATAATTGAAATTAAATTAAATCATAAACCATTTGAACATCAATTTGCCCTTGAAAGCTTTTGTTGTTATAACTCCTAAACAAAACGTTAAATGAAGTGATACTTCACTCATAGGATATTCAAATGTCCTAGTTCACTGAGTAAGATAACTTGAATTCTCGGACGATTAATTCATTTGTATAATTAAATCCATTTGGACTTAAAACAATTCCAGCAATATTGAAAAGATGTTTAAGATTATTCTTAAGCACTTCCTCAATATGATAGGATGTTTATAAGAACAACGGAACTTAATTGTTTTTTGATGAAGGAAATCATCCTTAAACCAAAACACAAGAACCTAGACATCATAGGAGATGACTAGCTATAGGATTAGGAACTTGGTAGAAAATCATAACCCTTCCCTTAGTTTTACAAAGGAACTTGCTTAAATATTCTAAATTATGTTTGAGTGCAGCTTGGGATGACGGGAAGACCCTCCTGGTACGTTTTTATTTTATTGCAATTTACCTCATTGCAATTTACTTGATCGCATAGCACTTACTTTTCTTGCATGATAAACAACTGTTGCATGAAAAGCTCACACCTTTAGGGTAGCCCCTAAAACTGAAACCTAAACTAAATTAAAAGTCATTGAAAGATAAAATTCACCGCCACAACATTTCAAAATATAAAACAACTCAAAATTTAATCACAAACAGAATACAAAACTACAATTACAACTAAATTAAAACGTATTGTTGGATGATCGGGAATACCTCGGATGATGTAACCTACGTGTTGCTAACGGGATTTCCCACGGTCTAAATTATAGTATAGAACTCATTTAGTTGAGTTTAGCAAATTCATCTGGACTAAGTGAATCCGATAAAAATAACGATGCTGGAAGGATGGAACCGTGGGATCTTAACCGGTGTTGTTATAATCAACTTTAAGATTTGTTTTAAATAAAATATAAAAAACACTTGGAAATTAAGATTTTCTCTAAACCAAAACACTTTTCTCATCTCCTAATTTATGACTTCTATAACTAAACCCTCTGCAACAACAAGGAGCTCGGAGCATGGTGGGCAGCACGGCCATCGTCATCAGCAAAACCTGAGTCTACTTCAGCAAAACTTTCTTAGAATTAAATAACCAAGCCTTAGGACTTCGAGGTAGTTTGCCTAGTGCAACATAAATCCTCAACCTCTTCGTTAGGCATTTGCATGATCATGTCATGTAAATTAAGCCCTAACCGGTCTTAGGACTCTGAGGTAGTCGTTCGATACGACATAAACCCTCATATCTTCAAGGCTATTTGTATGATTTTATCATACAAATATAAGTCCAAATTAATTAAAAATTGGCAAGATCAAAACGTTAAATAAACATTAGGACTTTCCTAAATCCAAGCCAAACAATAGGATAGTCGGGAAATTATCGGAGTTCGCTTCGAATCTGTGATTTCTCCTACCTTTCTTCCTTTGCATTCCCAAAACAAAATGTTCCAAACTTGATCCACTCCCTATTGAAATTCCAAAATTCAATCCTTTGAAAACTTAAACTTTGAATGTAGGGAATTTTAAGAACCCAGGTAATATAAACCCTGCTTAATTCCTTTATATTAAGCAGGGGAACTTGTCGGCTTATAAAATTGGTTCATAGACCAAACGGATGTCACAAATCTTCTAGTTTATTTAACCGAGCCCCATCATCAAGCAGTGTGTCTACTCTACGGGATAGATATACAGTTTGTGGTGCGGTGCTCGTTTATATAAACTATTCGGGATGTGAGATCAGTTTGATTTCATATCTTAAAATTTTCAAATTTAAATTTATTTTCAAAATCAGATACTACTTTTCAAATTATTTATTTAAATTAAATTAAAAATTCGCCGACAGTTAGTTGTCCTCAAGTAACTCTTTCTACTATATAAAATGTATAACCTTTGGAATAAAAGATAAATATTTAAGATTCCTTATTATTTTTTATTTTATAAAGTCTTTAGTAAATTATTAACCGAATTTCACTAACTAGGTTTAATTTTAAGAATTTAAAGAATATTCAACTACCAAATCATAAGACTTCAAACTTTTCATCCATTTTAAAAATAATAGAAGTTTATTATACTAAGATCTCATAGATTATTTACAAGAAAAAGATCTTCTTGAAAAATCTTTCCTAAATAAATATTCATGCATAAAAATTAAGTAAAATATGTAACTAGTTTTCTTCCTATAAGATAATTCAAGTGAAGCCAATTTTTTATTAGGCATTTCCTCAAGCTTCTCCTCTCTTCTTCTTTTTTCTTTTTTCTTTTTTTTATATAGAGAGGATTACTGCATCTGGATAGCCTGTTAATGATTTTAAACTTCACTATCCTTAACTTATATTTTCAAAACTTATACATTTCCACTTAATTATTATAACATGAATAAGAATTCAAAAAGATTTCCAATCTTTTCTTTTTCAAGTGATAATTTTTTATTACTTGATATTTCTAAAATTTTATTATTTCTATCATGAATAGAAAAATTTCTTAATCTTAATCTTCTTTAAGTTAAATAATTCTATTCTTAAAATCAATCAAAGTTATTAAAATTTTGGTTAATTTCACTAAATTGTTTATAATTTCAAAAATAAAAGTGATCTCAAATAAATTCTTCATTCCTTAAATTATGTTAAAAAGTTTTTATTTTTAAGAAAATATTAGCTCTTTAAGGACAAATAAAATTTAAATTTGAATGTATTTTCCCTTCCCCCAAACTTAAGTTTTGGTACACTAAGACAATTTGAAAGTATGAGAGAAAGAAAATCATAAATTTTAAAAAGGAAATTTTTATAAGTATGTAAAAACAATCTTAAAAAGAAAAATTTACTTCTACTCATGCTTTTATGAATAATTAAGATAAAATTGAAGCATGTATAAAAGTAAGCAGGCTAATTTTTATGATTATACTAAATTTGAAACAAAATAAAAGCAGAGCAAAATTACTAATTACTAAACAGTAGACTGAAACAAACATTTCATAAATTAACTCTAATCTCAGTCTCAAACATTATATACTAAGAATATTCTAACAACAGAATCTTAACATTAATCAATCCACACAGATACTTAAACAAATCAACATACATCAAACATAAAACTAAACAGACAAACTAAACAAATCAAATCAACAAAGTAGCACAACATAGAGATCTTTATACTACTAGTCACTGGCTGTAGCCTCATCATCATCATCGTCACCAAAGGAAAATTCTACATCCTTAGGATCAACAAATGGTGTGAAACTAGGAAAAGTAGGGAAACTAACATCATGTTCACCCTTCAAAAATCTGACTAGGGCTTTATCATACTCAGCATCATAGCTACTCTTCCTCTGGGTATAGTCCGATAAATGATCAAGTTTCCTATCAAAAGTATCAATCCTGCAGTGAGTTTGAAATAAATCCTGATGCTGCTCTATAAACTGATCATGCATTGACTCCCAGAAACTCGTTGGTGGCTCAGCAGAAGTGGAGGGTCGAGAAGTAGAAGATTTACCTGGAGTAGATACAGAAGAAGGAGTAGTCGATTTCTTCCCTCGAAGATGATCATAAATGCTAATGCTCTCCTGACCAATCGGCTTAGTAGTCTTCAAACTTTCCTATGAAATATTTGTTGTGACTCCATTGCTAATACATAATGAATAAATCAGAGATGGGAATCCCAGTCCAACAGAAGTGCTGGATCTCGCAGTAGAATCCACAGAATCATAAATAATACTGCCGACATCAATAGGCTTCCTTTCCTGAATGCAGTAGTTTAAGATCGCTCGATCTCTAGTCACTTCACTCAAGTGGTTGGAAGGTAACAATCTTGCAGAAATAAAATAGTGCCATGCTTTAGAAATACCATTTAATTTGGAGGATTTGAAGTTTACTCTTTTTCCGTTCCTAATCTTCTAAGATCCAGTGCCATCAGTCAAATAAGCAATGATCATATCCAAATCTCCCTCAAATGGTGATAATCCAGAATAGTGGCACTCAATAGTCGGTGGCAGGCCATAAAATACATTGATTCTTTCAGGATTAAATCCTACTCTGACACCTCTAACAAAAACTTCATAATCTTCGGCATCCATAAAATTTGCATAAAACTCTCGAACTATAGGGATAACAGCAACAGCAGTGAAATAACAGAATCGTTGCCAATTGTGTGCAATGATAGTGTTTTCAATCATTTATCCCGGATGATAGAAACTTCATTCTGAAATGAACATCCTCGACGTCGCAAATTCTTGGTATCGAAAATGCGCAACCGCAGTAGAAAATTTGCTGCTATCAAAGTTATCTTGTGCCTTCCCGCGTTTAGATTTCAGAGCCATCTAAATGTGAAAGAAAATAACAACAAATTTAGGAATCAAAATTTTAAACTCTTTTTAAGTTTATAAAACTTAAAATAAGTTTAAAAATCCAAAGAAATCACTAAAAATCAAAATTTTTTTTTCAAAATTTCGGTTCTTAGCAAAACCTAGGGAAATCTATGGTGAAAATCGAAAATAAATGGTTTAAAGTGTAGATCTGACCTTGAGACGAAGAAATCGAGTGGTTTCGAGCTCAAATCCTTGATGTTTTGACCTCAAAATGGATCTAAAAGGTGCATTTTCGTGAAAATGGGGAAGAAGATGAAGCTTAGGCGTCAAAAATGGCTTTTGGGGGTATTTAAGGAAATTTTTGGGTACAGGCCGAACCGGCGCTTAGGCACCGAATTCTGGAGCCTAGGCACCAGACTCGCCTTTCACAAAAAATTATTTTTAAATTTAATTTTCCACCAAAATTCATAAATTCAATTTATAATTACTCACATTAGAGTAGGGCTTCAGTTTCTAACTTCTACAACATTTTTGAAAAATTTTAAAAATTAAATATTTAATCCACCAATCAAACATAAAGTTTAAATCAAACTCACTAAACTCCATTTATAATCTTCAATATTGGCTCAATACATTCCAGATAAGTATTATACTTGATTCAAGTTCCTAATAGACACTCAAACACATCAATTCCTAAGCAAAAACAACACACATTGAACATGAAAGCAAATACACAAACAAACACAATCGATTCACTAAATTGATACAAAGACTCAACAAACCAGATAATAACTATCTCATTACCAGAATATTCTAATCTTCACAAGAGAAATTGTGTATTCCACTTGGAAAGAATACTAATGCTCTCGGGAAATCCGTAGCCGTCTTTTCGTCAATCCACTTGTTCTTCGCATACATTTCAACTCGAGCATCTTGATAAGTCGCAAAATGATCAAATTGAAGTTTCATTTGCCATTCTAGATGTTCAATCTTATGAAACATCTCATGAAAGAGATCTCCAATGCTTTTAAAGTCCGCTTCAAACTTATCCAAACGACTAGAAATTTTCTCTAAACTTGCCGCGATGAAACCATTTAAGTAGGGTTGAAGATCCTTTGAGACATTGTCCCTAGCTTCTTCTCCATGATTTCTTCTTTCCATTTCTTCAAAAATTTCTCAAATCTCTCAAGAATGAGGTGTAATGGACGTAACTTCCATTGCTTGATGGTTAGGGAAGAAGATGGGTTGATTTAAAGGTGAAAATCGTGTGAAAAACTGAAAATTTTCTGTTTTTGCACGACCCAGTAACCGTGGCGCTTAGGCGCCGAATCTGGTGCCTAGGCGCCGGACCTATTGATACATAGTTTGACTCTGGCGCTTAGGCTCTGAATCCTGGCGCCTAGGCGCCGGAACTATGTTCAATTCCATTTCGCCTAATTATCAAATTTCAAAATTTCGTTCTCCAAGATAGGTAAATTATACTGGTAAGAGTAATCTAGACTCAATAACTCACATTGTTAACAATCGTAATGAAGGTTAACTTGCTCTCCTTTTTACTCATATTTAAAATAGAGTGATCCAATTTCTAAATCTTACATACTTCAAAATAATCATCAGCCTAAGTCAACAAAGACTTATGAGTATCAAAAAATTTAAAGTAATATAAAATTAGTCAAGATCGAGGCATAACCTTACATTAAAACATAAAAAAACTCATAACAAAAGATAATTATGGGTTGCCTCCCACAAAGCGCATGGTTTAACTTCGTCAGCCCGACTTAAGTAAATCTTTAATCAGGTTAACTCAATTCATAAGCCTCTCTACAAATCATTTTAATATCTCCCAAATAAGGCTTCAATCTTAATCCATTTACTTTAAAAAATTTTTCTGTTTTGGGGTCTTTAATATCCACAGCTCCATAATGGTATACTTTCTCAACTATATAGGGTCCAATCCATTTAGATCTTAATTTTCCAGGAAAACGTTTTAAATGAGAGTTAAACAGTAATACTTCTTATCCAGGCTCAAAAATTTTTTTCCTGAAATTTTCTTATCATGCAGCTTCTTCATTTTCTCTTTATAAATCCTTGCATTTTCATATGATTCATTTCTTATTTCTTCCATCTCATTTAATTGCAATAATTGATTTTCTCCTGCTTTATTTAAATTAAAATTAAACTCTTTTATCGCCTAATAAGCTTTATGTTCAAGTTCTATAGGTAAGTGACAATATTTACCATAAATTAACCGGTAAGGTGAAATTTCGATTGGTGTCTTATAAGCTGTTCTATAAGCCCATAATGCAGAATCAAGTCTATCAACCCAATCGGTTCTTTTAGGATTAACAGTCTTCTCTAAAATTCTTTTAATTTCTTTGTTTTATACTTCAGCTATTCCACTTGTTTGTGGATGATAAGCAGTTGCAATTCTATATTTGATTCCAATTTTTTGTAGTAATGATTGAATTCTTATATTCCTGAAATGACTTCCACCATCAGTGATAATTACCTTAGGCATTCCAAATCTTGAAAATATCATTTTCTTTAAGAATTTAGAAACACTTTTGGAATCACGAGTTTGGTAAAGCAACGACTTCAATCCACTTTGAAACATAATCAACTGCTAATAAAATATAAATTTTTCCAGATGATGAAACAAATGGTCCAATAAAGTCTAAACCCCATATATCAAAAATTTCAACTTCCAATATATAGTTTAAAGGAATTTCATTCTTCCTAGATATATTTCCCATCCTTTGACATCGATCACATGTTTTCACATAATGTCTCACATCTTTAAATAAGGTAGGCCTATAAAATCCAGAATTTAAAATTTTAAATGCAGTTTTATCTATGCTAAAGTGTCCTCCAAAATCGGAATCATGACATTTTTGAATAATAGCAAAAGTTTCCTCATAAGGTACACATCTTTGAATTATAGAATCTCTTCCAATTTTAAATAAATGAGGATCTTCTCAACTATAAGATTTAGCATCATATTTAAATTTCTCAATTAATTTGTTATCTAATTCATAAGGAAAAATATTGCTAACAATATAATTAACAATATCAACATACCAAGGTGTTTTGCATCCTTGAATAACATATAAAGATTCATCAGGAAATTTCTCATTTATATTTTCTTCTGAAATAATATCATTTTTAATTCTAGACAAATGATCAGCAATTTGGTTTTCAGTTCTTTTTCTATCTACTATTTGAAAATCAAATTCTTGTAGAAGTAAAACCCATCTTATAAGTCTAGGTTTAATATCCCTCTAAGAAAATATATATTTAATAGCAGAATAATCACTATGAACTATGCATTTAGTACCAAGAAGATAAGGTCTAAATTTATCAAAGGCATATACTATAGCTAGAAGCTCATTCTCAGTGGTAGTATAATTTCTTTGTGTTTCAGTGAGAGTTTTACTAGCATAATATACAACTTTGAAAATCTTCTCATATTTTTGTCCTAATACAGCTCCAATTGCAAAATCACTTGCATCACACATTAATTCTACGATTTATTCCAATTAGGTGCAACAATGATAGGTGCAGTTATTAATTTTTCTTTTAGAATATTAAAAGCATTAATACATTCTTTGTTAAATTCAAATTTTGCCTCTTTTTCCAATAAATGACAAAGATGTTTAGCAATTTTAGAAAAATCATTTATGTATCTTCTATAAAATCCAGCATGACCTAGAAAACTTCTCACATCAGTAACAGTAGTAGGTGGTTGCAATTCAGCAATAATTTTCACTTTTGCTTGATCTACTTCCATCCCTTTTTGTGATACTTTGTGACCAAGTACAATGCCATCTGTGACCATGAATTGATATTTTTCCTAGTTAAGAACTAAGTTTGTTACTTCACATCTTTTCAAAACTTTGGCTATATTTTCCAAACAAGATTTAAAAGAAGTTCCAAAAACTGAAAAATCGTTCATGAATATTTCAATTCCATTGTCAATCAAATCACAAAATATTGACATCATACATCTTTGAAAAGTTGCAGGTGCAATACATAAACCAAAAGGCATTCTTCTAAAAGGAAATGTTCCATTAGGACTTGTAAATGTTGTTTTTTCTTGGTCCTAAGGAGAAATAAGTAATTGATGATACCCAAAATATCCATCCAGAAAACAGAAATATGGGTGTCCAGCTAATTTATCGAGCATTTAATCCAAGAAAGGTAAAGGAAAATGATCCTTTCTAGTGGCTTTATTTAATTTCCTATAGTCAATACAAATTTTCCATCCAGTAACTTGTCTTGCAGGAATTAGTTCATTTTTATCATTAACAATGACAGTTACACCTCCTTTCTTTGGAACACAATGAATAGGACTTACCCATTGACTATCCGAAATAGGATAAATAATACCAGCATCTAACCACTTAACAATTACTTTTTTAACAACCTCTTTCATGATAGGATTTAATCTTCTTTATGTTTCAATAGTAGGTTTAAAATTTTCTTCCATTAAAATTCTATGCATACAAATGGAAGGGCTTATTCCTCTTATATCAGCAATAGTCCAACCAAAAGCTTTCTTATAATTCTTTAACACACCTAATAGTTTTTCTTCTTGATCTTTACTCAGTTCAGAAGAAATAATAACAGGTAATGTTAACGAATTTCCAAGAAACGCATATTTTAAATGTGAAGGTAATATTTTTAATTCCAGTTCAGAGGCTTTTTTAATTGATGGTAAAAGTATATCATTTTGAGTTATGTCTAAAGTTTCCCAGTTATCTTTAATAAAATGAGTCTCTTCTTCTTCTTCTACTTCTTCATTTTCATCAGTTAAAAATTCAAAATTTTCTTTAGAAATTACTTTACATTTTTCTTGATAATGTTTCTCAATTAAATAATCAATTATATCCATTCAATAACATTTCTCTTTATCATGGTACTTCATTGATTTAAGAACATTGAATTTAATTTCTTGATCATTAACTCTCATGGTTAGTTCTCCCTTTTGCACATCAATCATAGCTCGTCCGGTAGCTAGAAAAGGTCTCCCTAAAATAATAGGTATCTCTTTATCTTCTTCCATATCAAGTACGATGAAATCTACAGGGAAGATAAATTTATCCACTTTAACAAGGACATCCTCTATAACTCCTTTAAGATAAGTGATAGATCTATCAACTAACTGAAGGGTTACAGTGGTAGGAGTAATATCTCCTAAATCCAATCTTCGAAAGATAGAAAATGGCATGACAATGTTTTGAAAATATTTTGAATTTTAATTCTCCATCAAATCTTAATTTATCTTTTCATAATTGAAGGAAGAAAGTAAACTAACTACTCAGAACACATTGAATATAAACAGCAAAACATAATAAATAAACTTTGAATCAAAAATAAAATACTTATCTCAAATATTCCTTCTACAGATCTTCTGATTCCTACTGACTCCACAGTGTTATGAACTCCAGATGCAACAACTTGAAAATAAACTCACTAAACTAAAATAAAAGTGGCCCTAAATTTCTCCCTCTATTTCTCTCTCTAAGGATGAGAGATCCTAAAGTGGCTAAGAGAAAGGGGTTACAATGGGGGCATGTTTTTCTGAAGAAATGGACTCCTATTTATAGGCTTCAAGGGTTGCCTTGAGGCACCTCTTCAAAACATGTCCACATTCAATGAATCTTCTAGAAGGTCTGTCTGGCGCCTAGGCGCCGAACACCACGTCCAGTTCTTCGCACCTCTTCACTTTGGCTCACACCTCTTCGAGATTAAAACCGTTTTGGAACGTCCAAATGCAATGTATCACATGTCTTATTATCAAGGAACTACTGCCAGTCTTCTAGAATGTCCAATAACCGCTCACTCCGTCAAAATAACTGTCCAAACGTTGTAAAAAACTTGACAGTTCTGTATCGAGTCTGGCGCATATGCGCCAACTTCTGTTTCCTAGGCGCCAGGCCATATTTTTTTATAATTTTTGTATTTTGCTCCATTCTTGATCCATTTTGATCCTTTTTGCTCCTTTTTCCTTTTTTAGGCTTTTTTACATCACCTACATCCAAAAACACAAAAATATCTTTCATTAAAGCATAATATCATTAGAAATTGATAAAAGTTAAGGCATAAACATAGGTATTTTCTTTATGGAACATTGATAAATCAACAGATTTTAATAGATCAATTGGTCAGATTGAAATTAAATTAAGATTTAAGTAAAAAGATTATCACAATTTTTGTTGAATATTTTATGCACAACTAATTCAATTTTCCTTTTCACAAAATCTCAAAACAAGGAGAAAGACAGTGAAGACTACTCAGAATGCATAGGAAGAATAACAAAAAATTTGGATTTTATATAAAAATTAAAGTTACAAAATAATACACAACTTATTTCGAATTTTCTCCCCAAGAAGACTCCTTAAAGTTCCTCTGACTCTTCCTTCTTGTACAACACACTCAACTAAACTCACTATTACACTCTCTAGAACACACTCACACACACTAATGACACTCTGAAGATACTGAAGACACTAAAAAGACACACAAAAAAAGGACACCTTTTCAGCCTAAATTCATCTATTTTTAAAGAGGGAGAAGTATTTCCAAAGGTTGCTTAAGCACCTCTTCAAAAAGCATTCAGATTCAATGAATCTTGCTTGAACTGACCTTCTCGCCGTCAGCGGGCTCCTTTATAATTTATTTGTATGCTCTCGGGAAAAACATGCCGTCGGCGGCCTAGTCCTCGCCGTCGGCGGCCAAGTTCAACTTTTGTCTCTTTTGGTTCTTTTTGTTCCAGATTCGCTCATTTTCTCATCTTTTTGCTCCATTACCTATAAATTTTCATACTTATAATAAAACATAGAAAATACATTTCTTTAAAGTGCAATATCATCGAAATCAATGTAAAATCGGTATGAATTTCTCAATACATTTTTATTTGGTCACCAACTTTAAGGGTGCACAGTGAATTGCCAAAAGGAAACCTAAGTCCCTAAGGTCAAAAGGGTCATCTAAGGTCTTTTCCACCTTATAGAAACTCAACCTTGGCTTCAATGACTAATCCCTAATCCTCTTAACTAATAGTTGGGGATTTGGGGTCAAGCATTTGGAACCCTAAGGAGTGAAGAGTTTCTAGGAGCTCTATATTAGTGTTGGTTCCTTCCCTAGTCTTCTAAGAGAGCCGCTAGGATAACCCTAAGGCTAGATCTTAGCACCTAGAGAAAGGATAAACCTTATTCAAAAATGAGTTCTAGAAGGAGTCTATCATCAAAATTAACCTTCCAATATAAGTCATGAACCTCATCATTTATAAGAAGACAAAGTAACTATTTCCAAAGCTAATTATACTTTGTGATGATGATTGTGTCAAATGTGAATCTCAACCAAAAAGATCTATTATCAAAATTAAGCTTCAAGGATAATTAAAGTCCATTAATATATGTTATGAACTATATCTTATTAAGTATAAAAGAATCAATAAGGTTCAAAGCTATTATACTCAATTGAATGGGTCTTAAATTCTAAGTTCTCAATTATAAATATAAGAGTTTTAAGAAAACTTCTTAGTGATGATTGTTTTAAATGGATATCTCATTTAAAGTATATTATTTGTAAAATTAATATTTCAAATTATAAAAACAAAAAAAATTAATGAAATATATCATCTAAAAAATAAGGGCAATAATAATTCGCTCTCTATGATGCATGTTGAGTGTTTCAAGTGCTTGAAAAATTTAAGGTCGCAAAAAGGCAACAACATATCAAGTATATTACTTAGCTCAAATTCAAATAATCTAATTTCAATAAGGATGTGACTTGAGTTTTCTATATTTGTGATTTGGCCAGTAGGCTCTTTAGAAGAATTAGTTATAACTAGAGCCCTCAGACCAAACGATTTGGCTAGTGGGCTTCACTTTATTACGATCATGATTGTAGCTCGTATATTTCTAAATGATTTTTATTTAACTTAAAAACTAGTGTTCACGATAAACTAGGATGAAAGCATGGTATCATGATCTAAGTTTTCAACAACTTCGACCCCCCCCCCCCCCAACCAACTCAGCATCCACTCTAAGCTAAAAGTGATAATCTCTTATAATTTAAACTTACACTATTAATTCTATGAGCTAAGAGAATAGTTCTGAAATGGCTATCCTAAATCGAAAATGTTCTTCTATTATCGAGATGGAATAATACATCTTAAAATTCCTCATCAAATAAGGGATAATTCTCTGGTTTGTATCTTATCCAATATCTCATCCACTTTCTAAATATTTGACCCTAAACCTCAACGTAAAACTCTCTCATTAGCAGCGCAGATTTTTGGAGGCCACATATAGAGCTAGCATTAATGTTTTTAGTACTTATTGTATAGATTTGCTGGAATTTCTTTAAATTTGAGAGATTATCTCACTAATGAAAATTTTGGAAATAAGTTTGATTCATTTATGATGCATCGTTAGTTGCAAAAATGATATTTTTTAATGGTTCCTGTATCATTGTTAAAGTAAGAGTGTACAAAAAGTATGTTATCAAATATGTCGAAAATAAGCCTCGTCTTCTTTAAAAAAACTATAAAGATAGTGACTAATATTTACATCATTCAATATAAAGTTTTCTATAAACCTATTTGTGCACAATGGTGAGATGCTTTGTTGTATCTTTGGAAGTGTGCCAAAAAATTACTTGCTTGAACTATGTCTAAAAAGCTAAGTAAAAAAGCTTCCTCAAGATTATTTTACCAATTCTTTGACACCATAGCGTATCAAAGGAAAGGAATGATGTTACTATTATCTCCATGTATAATGATACCCTTCGTATCAAATATACTGGGGTTGATAACATACTTAATCTGTCACACCGCTCTCAGCTTAACCTAGGCATTATCCCAATGTATAAGTTGTTGGCTGACCATAATTTGACATTTCCCTTGCTTATAAAAATAATAATTCCAATGCTACCAAGGTAGGGATAATGGATGTCCCCGTCAATATCAACCTTAGTCGATTTATAATTTAGGAGACACAACAAAGAGGAGATAACATGAAGGAATGATTAGTGTTCTAGTGCTTTGGAATAACATAGGCATGTGTTGATCAGTGAGAATCCATAATAATGGTTGTGATATTGGTTGGGTTATTGTGTGAAGCCCCTTGCCTTTTCACATTCCTTGTTATCCAAGAGTTATGGGAAACATAATAAAATATTCATGTCATTGCCATCATGTGATTAGTATCATTGTCCAATTCATGAATTACTTCTTGACAATTTATGCCATGGATTATACATACATAAAAACACATAATTTCCTTAAACTATGAGGACTAAAATTTAAGGTTTTCAATCATTAAAATAATATATGAATATAAAAAATAAGTTGAATTAAACAGTTTAAAAAGAGAGGAAATAAAAGAATAAAATATTGTATGAATCTGAAAGTGAGAGTAAAGATATGGCAATAAGATTTATATATTTATATATAGACGAAGAACGCAATCGACGCAACCGGAGTCCAAATATCTCATAATTTCGGTTCTGAAATTTCTGGAGAAATGTTTCTTGACTTAATGATGACTCCTCGCTGGCTTCGCCCATTCTATATTTAAGCGGAGGAAACCCGAAAAAAATCATGAATCTGCGCATAGAGAGGAACACTGCAACGTACGTTTGGTGGAGAATGTCGGGATCCGGACAGGAGAAGGACAAGAAGCCGGAGCAGTCTGAGTACATTAATCTGAAGGTCAAGAGCAATGATCTGAATAACTTATGTTTCAGGATCAAGCGCGGCACACCTCTAAGTAAGCTGATGAATGCCTACTGTGATCGCCTGTCTGTAGATTCCAGTTATGTTCGCTTTCTCTTTGATGGTGTTAGACTTATCGGTGAGAAAACACCAGAGGAGATGCAGTTGGAAGATGGCGATGAAATTGAAGTTTTTTTGTTCCAAATTGGGGGATGTTTGATCATATACGTTTAGGGGATCTTAGTGCTATTTATAGTAATCAAAATCTTGGCATGTTGGTTTTAAAAGTTGGATGAAGTCTAAAATTGTGCTTTTCTCTCTGTTTGAATCAAATGGTTGGATATATATATATATACATGGAATGAAGCTCAATTCCTTGAGATGCCTTTGAGCTGAACACCAGAAGCATCACATTTGTTTATGTGCCACATAAAGGAAATTGATTTATATGGGAGTAAATTAAACTCAATGCAACTTGCACATGCTTAATTTATAATAATCTTTATGTTTTAACATGAGTATAATTGTATTTAAGAAGAATAAAATTCCAACCTATAAACTTTGGCGAAGTTAATGTTCAAATATTCAAGATAAATTATCATAGATTAGATTGACATTATGAATCAAGTAATCTCTTTTGATATAGATTGCTGACATAATACTTAAAAGAATTATTATATAATTAAATATTATATCTAATTAGCTTAATTTTTAGTAAGGTCATTTAGAGCATGGTATACAAGTGATGTTATGGAAATGTCTATTTTTTAAAAATAGTTTAAGTTTAAAAAATGTTATAGCGGAGGCAACTTATTAAAATAAATTAACATAAGTCAACATCCCCATTAAAAGAAAACATAGATTTCAATGTGGCAACTCTTGCCACAATGGCAAGGCAATCTCATTTAAATTTGTTTATTTCTAAGAGAATGTTATGCAATGAGCCAAGAGACACTGGGCTCATATCCATCTCATTTCATTTTTATACAAACACCCTATTATAAAATTTTATCTTCTCCTCCTAACTTCTATGACCTTCTTCTTAGTAATTATCATCTTCAAATCATTTCTTTGAATTTATTTTGAAATTGTTAGCTTAAATAACTTGAGGACATTGTGTCACTAGTTTTGACTACTTTTATCCACTCAAATTATGAAGTTAAGCTTCTTAATATTTTTAGTCAAATGCTTGAAATAAATTTTGCTCAATTATTTTTTTGATAGGGATCACTATTATTTTTTATGTTTTAATAACACATTAACTAATATAATTTATTTTAAGAGAACTTAATTTTTTTCTAATGTAGTAACAAATCGGCTTTTAAGCTATAATTCTCATAATAATTCCACCATTTGTTGGATATTTCATCACTATTTAATTTCGATTTACTTTTAATACTTGTTTGTTGCTTGATTAGCTTATTCTTGTAATGTTGCATCTAAATGTTATAAAAGTCAACTAGATCGGTTATTATCTTAAAAGAACCTTATATGTAGAAATGCCTAATTATAATAAATTATAAATTACCTCACATGTCCTTATTCATTAACTTAGCCTTTGTGTGCAACCCACTATTAGCTCATTGTGACCTTGTCTTCAATAAGGCTCGTAATAAGTTATTTCATTAGCTAACTTGTCTTGAGCTTACACTTGCAATAATAGCTCTCATAATAATAATAATAATAATAATAATAATAATAATAATAATAATAATAATAAGCATAATAATAATGATAATAATAATAAAGATAATGATAATAATCATAATAATATTGATAATAATAATGATAATGATAATCATGATAATAATAATAATAATAATAATAGTAATAATAATAATAATAATAATAATAATATTAATAATAATAGTAATGCTAATAATAATAATAATAATAATAATAATTATAATATCATTATTATAATAATAATAATAATAATAATAATAATAATAATAATAATAATAATAATAATAATAATAATAATAATAATAATAATAATAATAAGGGTTTCTTGGAGCAATGAGGGTTTCTTGGAGCCCTAATTGTCTGATCTTGCAGCCTTCTCGCAAATCTATTGTTTGGATTTAGTTTTGTTTCTGTCTCTGTGCATCATTTTAGGAAGAATGGCAATTTTTCTTAATCGACCTTCTTTTCTGGAGGCGGTAAGGGGCAATTTGGAAGTTGCTTCCACTTCTTCTAATGCTTGATTGTTTCCTTTAGCTTTTAGAGATCAATTCGGTGAAGAGGGTTCTGATAGTTTGTTAAAGAAAGCCACTGAGAAGAATGAAAAACCTGCTTTGATCTTCAATGATGAAGAAACTATTATCCTTGCTGAACCTTTGAAGTATACTCTAATAAGTAAATTTACCTATGCTCATCCTAAGATGGAGGTTATTCGCAGATATTTTACAGAGCTTAAATTATTGGGAAAATGGAATGTTGGCTTGATTGATGGCTGAAATCTAATTATTAAATTAGAAAATGAAGAAGATTATACTTTGTTATTTGCTAAAAAGGTTGTTCAGATCAAGTAAATTCACATGAAAAATTTAAAATGGACTGCTGATTTCAATCCTTGGGAAGAACCACCAATTGTTCCTATCTGGTATAGATTCCTGATGCCCGAATATTTATGCTTACAATTTAGATAATAATTTTGTGATGTATAATATGACATACTACGGAAGTATACGTGTCATTTATCAAATAATATATGACTTTCTGATTAAGCCCCGAGATATCGAACCCACAGGGAAATGTGTAAAACTTTAAAGAAATAAGAAAAATAACATTTTACATTTTTAATTGATTTTTGTAAGTATGTTTTAAGCTTTTAATTTTGAAAAGTTGTTTTTGATATTTTTAATAACAAGTTAAGCATGAAATAAAATTATCAAAACTTTAAACAAGATATAAAAGTTATAAGAATCAAATGTCTGTTTCCTTCTTTAATGAATCAGTAATAATTATGGATATTAATGTTGTGGAAGTATTTAAATGTATTGTGCCAAATAGGAGCAATTATATTATTTACCCATATTTGGTTCTATAAAGAAAATTGGTTAATTTGAAATATTGAAATTTTGTAGATGGGATAGGCAGGGAAGATACCAGCTCCCACTCTAGAGTTCCCTCTATTCCTTCCATATGGGGACTAACATCTCATAAAAAAATTTAAAATAACAAACCAAATTAGGGGGCTTAGCCTGTCACTCTAAAGTCCTCTAATTTTACTCCCCATAAAGCATATCCCTATATATTTGCATTCAATCATATGGACTATAATTCTTACCCATATAATTGCATGTGATTCTTTCCAATTGTTATTTGAGAAAATAATGCATTGGATCTTACATAATCTCACAACAGATTTTAACATCTTAATTGGCCAAATCAAGAAGTAAGTTAAGTTCAAGAAATTGAATCATGACAATTTATTCTAGCATTAAACTCTTATACTTTCCACAACATTACTTCCATAATTTAATTACTTCATCATTTAAGAAAGAAAAAGATAAAGTAAACAACTCCAATTTCATGAAGAAAACACAAACAAAACTTGATATGAAAGCATAAACCATAATGAAAACACAACAATCTTACTTAAAATCAAAATGTAACAACAAAGATAAATACTTATATGAAAATCCTCTCCACCAGACTCTGGAAGTTCCTTTGTAATTTTGCTTTCCACAATACAACTCTATAGAGATTGGCGCCAAACTCTGAAAAGACTTCAAACTTCAATAAAATCTAGATATAAGGATAAAATAAAATTAGTGAGAAGAAGGCTTCACACCAACCATTTTTCCTTTCTTACTCTCTATTCTCTAATATAGAAAGGAAGAACTCTAAATTACTAACAACTACTCTCTTCAACTCTCACTAATAATAAATCTAATACCACAATAATAACCCCCTTCATAAATTATGAGGCTTTATTTTTATAATTTCTCAAATGGTGCCTTCGTGTCTCTTCAAATTATGTCCAGATTCAATGTATCCACTAAAAGATGCATCCATTAAATCTTATTTGCCGCCCAAAGGAAGTTAAGGATGTCACCACCAAAAGTTCATTCAAACACCCCTTGAAAATGAGGCTAAAATTGATTTAAATTCGATATTTAACTGTGGCGCTTAAGCGCCTACACTTTGGCACTTAGGCGCGAGAGGCCAAATTTCTTAAACTTCATAATTTTGCTCTAAATTTGATCCTTTTTCGATCATTTCATCATAATTAATTATTTCCATCATACCTGCAAGAAAAACATAAAATACTGTCCATTAAAGTGTAATATCATAAAAAATAAGTATAAAAATGTGCATAAAAACACTATATATTTTAGGTGCATCAAAATCCCCCAAACTTAAAATGTTACTTGTCCTCAAGTGACTCTTAACCTTAAAAATTTTACCATGCAAATTATGTAAATGAATTTCTTTAGGAAGGTTTCAAAATTTTTATCTAGAAATGAAATAATCCAATTTAGAAAAATTTTTTGTAAATAAGAACAATTTAAAGTTTAGAAAGTTCTTAAATAAAGGATAATGAAAAAATAAGTTTTTATCTAATTCAGAAATACTTGTAGATTTTTCAAAATATAGGATTCAAACATTTTAATTTTCTCACTTTAAAATTTTAATTAAGAATAACTTTACTTACTAAATTATAACCTTAAGTTTTAGATTTTCTTAAAACTTATATTCTAAACTTTAGGTATGGAACCAATTTTTGATTAGGTCTTTAAATCCTCAAGCTTCTCCTTCCTTTTGACATACTGTTTTTCACTTTTTTCTCTTTTTATTTTTCTTTTTCTTTTCTTTTTCTTTTCTTTTTTTCTTCTTCTTGTTTTTTTATAAGGCAAGGATTATTGTATCTGGATAGGCATTTAATGATTTTGAATTCTACCCTTCCATTTAAAATAAAGGTCTGATATGTATCTATCACTTAAAAATCATAATAATATTGTTGAAAATTATTCCTCAATAAAAGAAATTTAAGCTTTGAAAAATAAAACTAAATCTTCTATTCATCCAAAAATACAACATTTCTTACTAAGATAGTTTAACTGTATTTAACATTTCTTTATTAAGAACATTTTAACTTAAAAATTTTCATTATTACTATAAATTTTAACTAAATTCTTTTATTTTTTTCTATCTCCAAAATTTTGTTTCCTTAATATAACTTCATATATATAATTATTTTCAATAACAAACCAAATCTATTTTATGTATTCTTGAGAACAAATAAGAATTTAGGTTTTTTTTGAAAAATTTAAAATTTAAAATTACCCCCAAACTTTAATTTTTAGTTCGGATAAAAACATTTAGGCATAAGAAATGATACATGAGTGAGAATAAAATAAACTAAAATAACATGCTTGCAGGAATTTCAATATCCTAAATATGCAAGTATAACAATTTTAAAGAAAAACAGGAGTTAAAAGAAACTAAATTCGGTTTTTCATAAAATCAAAAGTTTAAAAGGCTTCTACAGTAGTGAGGTTTTCAAAGCAAATACACACCAACTTAACATAACTAAAATCACAATAATACTAGATAATAACTAGTAGTAGATTTTGAAAAGTTTAAAAAATGCAATTTTCAAATAGTGGTTTTTAATAATGTTCTACATTTCCTAACAGATTTGAATTAATTTATACTCTATTAAAAATTCAAACACTAAATACACATTAAAACTTTTACTACTATACACATATCACAAACTACAACATAAAACATTAATTTATCACATAAACATCTGAATGTGCATAAAAAGAAATAGTCCAACTTTGCTCTTTACAAAATTAGAGTTCATAACATAAATACATCACATAACAATTAAACATAACATCACATATAAAAACATCAAAATAAAAAACATAACTACAAATAAGAAATCACAGAACAAAACAAACTAAACACAACCACCTTAATCATCATCCTCATCATCATCTTCTTCAGCCTAATCTCTGGATGACACATAAGGTATATAAAATGGATGAAGGGTATCTCAGCACTGTGATCACCTCTAATTACTAAATCCAAGTATTGCCGATAATTCTCCTCATATTCATCATGCTTAACAATATACCTTTTAATATTTTCAATCTTACCATCCATATCTCTAACATGCTCTCGGGTAAGACTCACTTTCTTCGAAATCTTCTTCAATTGTCCAGTTTGTGAATCACTAGATGATGATGCTCTAGAAGTAGTGACAAGTGAAGTAGAAGCAGTAGAAGCAGAAGCAGAAGTAGTAGAAGTTCTAAATCCTCCTCTCCAGCCAAACTCTGAATGTACAGTGTAAGCACCAACATTTACACTAGTAATAGTCTCAACGGCTGAAGAACTTCCTCCTATGTCTCAAAATTCACACCAGATCGCTCATAAATCTAATGAATAAAGGATGGAAATCCTATACCTTAAGTAGTAGCAGTTCTAGCACAATTCATTGATCTATCTAAAAGCTACTCAATTTTATGCCTTATTTATTATTCAATTCTTAAGGATATTATGCTTTAATGAAAGGTATTTTCATGTTTTTGGATGCAGATGATTAAAAAAGAGTACAAGGAAGAGAAATAAGGAAAAAGGAGCAAAAAGGAGCAAAATGGGAGCTTATGGAGCAAAATTTTGGAATTATTGGTATGGTGCCTAGGCGCCAGAATCCGGCGCCTAAGCGCTAGTTCGATACAGATGCTATCAAGATTTTTGACGATTTTAGGAAGGCGTTAAGCAGTTATTGGAGCATCTAGAAGACTGAAAGTTACTCCAAATATATAGGACATGTGATACAATGTATTTGGACACAAGGAAACAGTCTGGATCGTAAAGAGGTGCGACACAAAGTGAAGAGGTGCGAAAGAATTGGTCACAGAGTCCAGTGCCTAAATGCATGATCCTAGTGCCTAGGCGAGACAATTACATTCCAGAAGATGCATTGAATTTGGACGAATTTTGAAGAGGTTCCTTAAGCAACCCTTGTTCAAATTCAGAGCTTTATAAATAGGATCCCATTCTACAAAAAAAATCGCACTACCCCCCTCTTTGTACCTATACCTATTTTAGCATCTTCTCTACCCTTTTAGTTTTATTTAGTCTCTTCCATACTTAGGGTGCAACTTTATTTTGTATCTTGTAAGTTTATTTTGTGTATTTATTGTGTGTTGTTGCTGTTGGAGTCTTTCATCATTGTTTTGGAGTCAGTAGAAGTCAGCGGATCACTTGAAGGAACACTTCAGATAAGTATTTGTACTTTGGTTCAAAGTTTTATAAATATATTTTGTTGTGTTATTTCAATGTGTTCTGAGTAGTTCGTTAACTTTCTCCTTTCAACTATGAAAAGATAATAAATTAATTAAATTTTGTAGGAGAATTAAATTTAAAATATTTTAAAACATTGTGATGATATTAATACCTGATCTTAGTTTACCTTTTAAATTGGCCATTTAAATTGTTAAAATCTGTTGAAGAATTTTGAGACCTATCCAGAGATAAATTCTTAACTTGTAGATGTCACATGAATCCTTAGGTAATCGTAGGCTATACGTAGATTATTTAAGGTGAAGTGCAAATAAATAAGAAGATATTATTTATTGGGAGTAAATTAATTAGTTTTTTGAATGACAGACTAAATTTTAATAATTTGGTTTATAGAAAGGGAACGGGTCACTGGTAGGGCCGACCATAGCCACCCTTGGAAATCTAGTAGTGTAAGCCTAGATTAACCCATTCTACTAATAAAATATCCTGAACTGATCTATAGATTAGTCAATGTTCTTTGCACCTGGACCAATGGGTAAAGAATAGGAATGCTTCTATTTGGCACAATACCATAATCTAAATTCCCTATAAAAGATAATTATTCTATAAATTTTAGATTCATTGAAAAGGAGAAATTCGTTTTTATACTTGCATTGAATTTTAATTATTGCTTACTTTTCTTTATTACTTCTTACTTGCTTATAGTAAAAATTGTTAACTAATTAAATTTAAATATATATATATATATATAAAGAAGTCTATATAAATTGCATTTAATTTGAAAATTCCAAAATCTTTCTTAAATTGCTTACTTTTTTATAAATTTACTATCCTTATGAGATCGATAACCAGGAATCCACTAGAGCCCTGTATTACTTGAACGATACGTATATTTGCATTTAAAATTGTGACTTTTACAATAATTATTATAAAATCTAAATATAAATTAATAAAAGTAAAACTTCGCACATCAATTTTTTAAAGCTATTTACCAGGAATTAAATATTCTAAAAAGTGGTATTAAATTCTTGTATTTTAAAGCATATATAAAGTCACATCTCATCAAGTTTTTGGCACCGTTGTCGGGGATAGTATAAAAAATATATAAAAAGTAAAAAAAGAATAAAAAAAATAAAAATATTTTAAATTTTATGGGTAGTTCTGGATCTGAAGGATTACTACCTTTTGATTCTGAATTAGAAAGAACAATTAAAAGAATTAAAAAAGGAAAACAAATTTCAAAACATCAAGAAATGGCTAACTTACATAACAATAATCAAAATCCAATCGACATTAATGAACAAAATATTTATAAACCATTAAGGGAATATGAAAACCCTACAGCTGATGAATTTCATGTTAGTATTCAAATGCCAGCTGTAGATGCTAATTCTTTTGAGCTTAAACCTTCTATTATTCAAATGGTTCAAAATAATCAATTTGGAAGAACACCTAATGAGGATCCAAATTTACATCTTACTAGTTTTTTAGAACTTTGTGCTACCTTTAAATATAATAATGTTTCTGATGATGCTATTAGGCTTAGAGTCTTTCCATTTTCCTTAAAAGATAAAGCAAAGATGTGACTTAATTCATTAGCAACTTGTTCTATTAAAATATGGGCAGATATGGCACAAAAATTCCTTGTTAAATATTTTCCTCCTTCTAAAACTGCTAAATTGAGAAATGATATTACTTCATTTATTCAATTTGATGGAGAAATGATCCAAGAAAAAAAATACCTATTTTTATGCCTTGATTTTTATTAAATTTTAAGGATATTATGCTTTAATGAAAGGTATTTTCGTGTTTTTGGATGTAGGTGATGCAAAAATGTTTAAGAAGGAGAAAAATATAAAAAAGGAACTAAAAGGAGCAAAAATAGAGCCAAAATGCAAAATTTTTGAAATTATTGGCCTGGCGCCTAGGCGCCAGAGTCTGGCGCCTAAGCACCAGAGTCTGGCGCCTAAGCACCAGCTCGATACAGAAAACTGTTAAGTTTTTGACAACTTTTGGGCGGTTATTTTGACGGTGTGAGCGGTTATTGGACCTCTAGAAGACTAGCAATTTTTCCTGGTTTATAGGAAATGTGATACAATGTATTTGGATGCCTCAAAACGGTTTTAATCACGAAGAGGTGCGAAGAACTGGACGCGATGTCCGATGCCTAGGCGCCAGATTCCGGCGCCTAGGCGCCAGACTCACCTTCTAGAAGATTCATTGAATGTGGACACATTTTGAAGAGGTGCCTTGAGGCAACCCTTGAAGCCTATAAATAGGAGGGTATTCCTTCAAAGAAAATCCCTCCCTATCTAGAGTCCTATCTAGAGAGAGAATTAGAAACATCATATTAGGGCCACTTTTTACTTTCCTTCATAAATTAGTGAGTTTATTTTAGAGTTTGTATTCAGAGATTGAAAGAGTTGGTGCATCATTAATTCATTACGCTGTGGAGTCATTAGGAATCAAAAGTTCAGTAGGAGAAACATCTAAGATAAGTATTTTTATTTTGATTCAAAGTTTATTTATTATGTTTTGTTATTTAATTTCAATGTTTTCTGAGTAGTTACTTTACTTTCTCCTTTCAATTATGAAAAGATAAATAAGATAATACAAAATCCGTCAGAGAATTAAAAATCATATATTTTCAAAACATTGTGATGATATTAATACCGGTTCTTAATTTACTATTTAAATTAGCCATTTAAATTGTTAAAACCTGTTGAAGAGTTTTGAGACCTAGAAGGAGATGAATTCTTAACTTGTAGATATCACATGAATCCTTGGGTAGTTGAAGGCCTTGTGCGGGTTATTCAAGGTGAAGTGCAAATAAATAAGAAGATATTATATAATGGGCATAGAATTGATAAGTTTTTAGAGTGACAGACTAAATTCTTGTGATTTGGTTTATAGAAAAGGAAATGGTCACTAGTAGGGCCTACCATAACCACCCTTGGACATCTAGTAGTGTGAGCCTAGATTAACCCATTCTATTAACTATACATCCGGACCTGATCTATAGGCTAACCAATGTTTTTGCACCTAGATCAAAGGGTAAAGAATATGAATGCTTCTATTTGGCACAATACCATAAATTTATATTCTCCATGAATACTATCATTTTCTTAGAAAATCTTGGATTAATTGAAAGGAAGAAAGTTGTATTCTTATTGCTATTTACATCAATTATTTTATTCCTGCTTTTTTATTGCATCTAGTAAATTAAAGATTATTAAAGAAATACTTTAAAATAAAAATATTTAAAAATCTATAACTCTCTCCTCGTGGGATCGATACTGGTGTCTTTGTTTCAAAGCCCTATATTACTTGAAACGATACGTATACTTGCGTAGAACCCCTAGTGTGTAAAGTATTTTCCATAAAATTATATTTATATACACTAGTCACAATTATTATTTATAACATATATTTTTGAAAGCATTAATCTGTACGTTGATCTTCAGAGGATATCGGGTCAAGTTTTTGGCACCGTTGCCACGGAAGAAGATTTTAGTATGCATATATTTATATTGGGTCAAGTTTTTGGCATTGTTGCCGGGGAGAGCAGAGGCACACTTTTAGATTTTAAGCATTTTTATTTTATTCATTTTTCTTTATTAAAAAAAACAAAAACATATATATAATAATAATAATAATATTTATTTTAATTCTTGTTAATTGCCTTTTTATGCGTAGTTCTGGATCTGAAGGATTATTACCTTTAGATTCTGAATTAGAAAGAACTGTTAGAAGAATTAAAAAAATGAAAAGAAATTCAAAAATTTCATGAAATGACTAATTTACATAACAATTTACAAAATCCAATTGAAATTAATGATCAAAATGTTTATAAAACATTAAGGGATTATGCTAACCCTACAGTTGATGAACTTCATATTAGTATTCAAATACCCACTGTAGATGCTAATACTTTTGAGCTTAAACTGTCTATTATTCAAATGGTTCAAAACAATCAATTTGGTGGAACACCAAATGAGGATCTAAATTTACACCATGCTAGTTTTTATAACTTTGTATTACCTTTAAATTTAACATTGTTTCTGATGATGCTATTAGGCTTAGACTCTTTCCTTTTTCTTTAAGAGATAAAGCAAAGATGTGGCTGAACTCATTAGCAACAAGTTCTATTAAAACATGGACTGAAATGGCACAAAAATTCCTTGCTAAATATTTTCCTCCTTCTAAAACTGCTAAATTAAGAAATGATATTACTTCATTTAGTCAATTTGACTGAGGAGACAATTTATGAAACTTGGGAAAGATTTAAAGAACTATTAAGAAAATGTCCTCATCATGCTTTACCTTATTGGTTAATTATTCAAACATTTTATAATGGATTAATTGGATCTTTAAAATCAATTATTGATGCTGCTGCTGGAGGTTCTTTAATGTCTAAATCATTTGAAGAAGCTTACACTTTAATTGAAGAAATGGCTAACAATAATTTTTAATGGCCTTCTGAAAAGATTAATCCTAAAAGAATGGCAAGTATTCATGATAATGAAGCCTTTTCTATTTTAGCTTCACAAGTAGCAGCAATGTCTAAGAAATTAGATAGTTTTGCTATTAATATATCACATAATAACTCCACTAATATTGAAGATTCTCAAACTATTGAAACTTTACAAGCTATTGCTAGTAAAAATAATCCTTATTCAAATTATTATAATCCTGGATGGAAAAATCATCCTAATTTTAACTGGAATAATTCACAACAATGGGGTAATAATCAATCTCATCCCACTGGAAATTGGAATAATCAAGTTAATTCAAACTATAAACCACCTAGATTTAACAATCAACAGAAAAAGTTATCTATAGAAGAATTAATTTTACAACTAAGCAATCAATTACAAAATCAAAACACTGCTATTTGTAATATTGAGAATCAAATGGGACAAATCACTAATTTAATTAATTATAGACCCCCAGGACCACTTCTTAGTAATGTTGAAATCAATCCAAAAGAAACTGGGAAAGAACATGAACATGTTAAAGCTGTACAACTTAGAAGTGGAAAGGAATTAAAAGAAAGAATGCAAAATGAAATTGAAAAGGAGATTGAGGTTGAAGAGATTGAAAAATCTAAAGAAAGTCCTTCGCCCAATAAAAATCAAACTTATATTTCTATTAATATGGAAGTTGAAATACCACCACCACCTTTTCCTTAAAGACTTAAACAGCAGAAGCATGATCATCAATTTTCCAAGTTCTTTGAAATTCTTGAGAAACTTACTATAAACATACCTTTTGCTGAAGCTTTGAAATAGATGCCAACTTATGCAAAATTTATGAAAGATATTTTAAGTAAGAAATGAAGATTTGAACCTTTTGAAACTGCTGCATTAAGTGAAGAATGTAGTGCAATAATTCAAAAGAAATTACCTCAAAAAATTAAAGATCCTGGAAGTTTTACTATACCTTGTGCTATTGGAGAAAAGTTTTGTGGAAAAGCTTTATGCGATTTAGGAGCAAGTATTAATCTCATGCCATTTTCTATTTTTTGAAGGTTGAATTTAGGAGAGATTACTCCCACCACTGTAACCCTTCGATTAGGCGATAGATCTATCACTTACCCTAAAGGAGTTATAGAGGATGTTCCTGTTAAAGTAGATAAATTTATCTTCCCTGTAGATTTCATTGTACTTGATATGGAAAAAGATAAAGAAATAACTATTTTTTAGGGAGACCTTTTTTAGCGACCGGACGATCTATGATTGATGTGCAAAAAGGAGAATTAACCATGAGAGTTAATGATCAAGAGATTAAATTTAATGTCCTAAAATCAATGAAGTACCCTGACAAAGAAAATGTTATTGAATGGATATAATTTATTATTTAATTGAGAAACATTATCAAGAAAAATGTAAAGTCATTTCTGAAGAAAAATTTGAATTATTAACCGATGAAGATGAAGAACTAAAAGAAGAAGAAACTCATTATATTAAAGATAATTGAGAAACTTTGGACACAACTCAAAATGATATACTTTTACCCTCAATTAAAAAAGCCCCTGAACTGGAATTAAAAATGATACCTTCACATTTAAAGTATGCAATTCTGGGAAATTCATTAACTTTACCTGTTATTATTTCTTCTGATCTAAGTAAAGATCAAGAAGAAAAATTGATGGGAGTGTTAAGGAACTATAAGAAAGCATTTGGTTGGACAATTGCTGACATAAAAGGAATAAGCCCATCCATTTGTATGCATAGAATTTTAATGGAAGAAAATTTTAAAACTACTATTGAACCGCAAAGAAGATTAAATCCTATCATGAAAGAGGTTGTTAAAAAAGAAATTGTTAAATGGTTAGATGCTGGTATTATTTATCCTATTTCAGATAGACAATGGGTAAGTCCTATTCATTGTGTTCCGAAGAAAGGAGTAACTTTCATTGTCAATGATAAACATGAACTAATTCCTACAAGACAAGTTACTGGATGGCGAATTTGCATTAATTATAGGAAATTAAATGACACCACTAGAAAGGTTAATTTTCCTTTACCTTTCTTCGATGAAATGCTTGATAAATTAGCTGGACACTCATATTTCTGTTTTCTGGATGGATATTCTGGTTATCATCAATTACCTGTCGCTCCTGAGGACTAAGAGAAAACAACATTTACAAGTCCTTATGGAACATTTGCCTTTAGAAGAATGCCTTTTGGTTTATGTAATGCACCTGCAACTTTTCAAAGAAGTATGATGTCAATATTTTGTGATATGATTGACAAAGGAATTGAAATATTCATGGATGATTTTTCAGTTTTTGGAACTTCTTTTGAATCTTGTTTGGAAAATATTTCCAAAATTCTGAAAAGATGTGAAGAAAAAAATTTAGTTCTTAACTGGGAAAAATGTCAATTCATGGTCACAGAAGGCATTGTACTTGGTCACAAGATTTCACAAAAAGGGATGGAAGTAGATCAAGCAAAAGTGAAAATTATTGCTGAATTACAACCACCTACTACTGTTACTGATGTGAGAAGTT
This sequence comes from Papilionanthe hookeriana x Papilionanthe teres, assembly GCA_022702705.1. NCBI lineage: Eukaryota > Viridiplantae > Streptophyta > Magnoliopsida > Asparagales > Orchidaceae > Papilionanthe > Papilionanthe hookeriana x Papilionanthe teres. Next base: position 5,527,501 of record CM040427.1, read on the forward strand.
TTCTAGGTCATGCTAGATTTTATAGAAGATATATAAAGGATTTTTCTAAAATTGCTAAACCTCTTTGTCAATTACTGGAAAAAGATCCTAATTTAAATTTAATAAAGACTGCATTAATTCTTTTAATATTTTAAAAGAAAAATTAATAATTGCACCTATCATTGTTGCACCTAATTAGAATAAATATTTTGAATTAATGTGTGATGCAATTGATTTTGCAATTGGAGCTGTATTGGGATAAAAATATGAGAAAATTTTCAAAGTTATATATTATGCTAGTAAAACTCTTATTGAAACTCAAAGAAATTACACTACTACTAAGAAAGAGCTTCTAGCTATAGTATATGTCTTTAATAAATTTAGACCTTATCTTCTTGGTACTAAATGCATAATTCATACTGATCATTCCGCTATTAAATATCTAATGTCAAAAAAAAGAAGGTAAACCTAGACTAATAAGATGGGTTTTACTTCTACAAGAATTTGATTTTCAAATAGTGGATAGAAAAGGAACGGACTGTCGGTATATTTTTAGGTTAAGTTGTATTTTGAAAAGGGGTCGCCTACAGAAATTGTCGGCAAATTTTATATTTTAAATTTAATTTAAATATATATAATTTGAAAAGTAGCATTTGATTTTGAAAATAATTTTAAGTTTGAAAATTTTAAGATATGAAATCAAACTGATCTCACATCCCAAATAGTTTATATAAACGAGCACCACATCAAAAACCGTGTATCTATCCCGAAGAATAGACACACTGCTTGATGATGGGCTCGATTAAATAAACTAGAAGATTTGTGACATTTGTTTGGTCTGCCAACCAAATTTATAAGCCGACAAGTTCCCCTGCTTAATATAAGGGATTTAAGCAGGGTTTATATTACCTGGGTTCTTAAAGTTCCCTATAAGGGCAAGCACGTATAGTTAATTACATCTTAAATGACGGGAATCACTTAAGAAAACTCTTGATAATGATCAGTGGTTTTGCTATCAAGAATTTCAAAGTTTAAGGTTTTCAAAAGATTTGAGTTTTGGAAATTTCAATAGGGAATGGATCAAGTTTGGAACAATTTATTTTAGGAGTCCAAAGGAAGAGAAGTAGGAGAAGCTGAGGATCCAAGAAGAATCTTGGCAACTTCCCAAACTATCCTATTATTTAGCTTCAATTTGAAAGTTTATTTAATGTTATAATCCTACCAGTTTTAGTTAATTAGGATTTATATTTGTGTGATACAATCATACAAATGGCCTGGAAGGTGTGAGGGTTTGTGTCGTACCAAACGACTACCTCGGAGTCCTAAGACCGGTTAGGGCTTAATATGCATAACATGATTATGCAATTGCCTAACGAAAATGTTGAAGATTTATGTTACACTAGGGAAACTACCTCGAAATCCTATGGCTTGGTTATTTAATACTAGGAATGGTTTTTGGTGATGTAGATTCCAATTTTGCTGACGACGATGGCCGTGCTACCCACTATGCTCCAAACTCCTTGTTGTTGCAAAGGTTTAGTTTTAGAAAGTAAAAATCAGGAGATGAGAGAAGTGTTTTTGTTTAGAAAAATTTTAAAATCCAAATGTCTTTAATGTTTTATTAGGGGAATCTTAAAGTTGATTATAACAACACTAGTTAAGATCCCACAGTTCCATCATTCCGGCACCGTTATTTTTATCAGATTCACTTAGTCCAGATGAATTTGCTAAAATCAACTGAATGAGTTCCACACTTTCATTTAGACGATGGGAAATCCTGTTAGCAACACGTAGGTTACATCATCCGAGGTATTCCCGATCATCCAACAAGTCGTTTTAATTTAGTTATAGTAGTAGTTTTGTTGTTCTGTTTGTGATTAAATTTTGAGTTGTTTTATATTTTAAATGTTGTAGCAGTGAATTTTATCTTGTTGTGACTTTTAACTTAGTTTTGGGTTTCGGTTTTGTGGCTATCCTAAAGGGTTCAGTTTTCATGCAACAATCTTGTTTAACATGCAAGAAAAGTAAAGTGCAGTACAGGTAAGTAACTTGCAATAAAGTAAAAGTGTACCTGGAGGGTCTTCCCGTCATTCCAAGCTACACTTAAAGCACATGTTAAGGCATTTATATATTTGTAACAAACACCTAGGTAAAGCTAAGAGAAGGTTTTGGTTGTCTACCAAAGTCCTAATCCTATTGCTAGTCAATCCCTATGATGTCTAGGTTCTTGTGTTTTGTTAAGGATGATTTTGTTCATCAAAGAATAATTAAGTTCAGTTGTTCTTCTAAAATATCTCATCATATTGAGAAAGTGTTTAGGACGAGTCCTAAACATCTTTTCAATACTTCTGAGATTATTTTGAGTCTAAATGAATTTTATTGTACTGGTGAATTAATCATCCAAGAATTCAATTAAATTTTGCTTCTTGCTCAGTGAATTAGGATGTTTGATTATCCTATGAGCAAAGTGACATTTCACTTGATGCTTTACTTAAGAGTTATGATAACAAAAGCTTATAAGGGCAAATCAATTTTTTAAAGATTTGAATGATTTAAAATTGGAATTGATGATTTAAATTGGTTTAGTTTAGTTATGAAATTTTAATAATTTTAAGTTTGGAATAGTGTTCAAGTTGTTTTAATTTAATTAAATCTTTACGTCTTAAATGAACTCAATGTATTAGATTAATTTGGGTTGAAAGAGGTGTTTAGATTATTCAATTTAGATTTTAATTATTTAATTTTAATTTAATTAAAATAATTAAGTTAATTTTTTATTGGTTTGCCTTTTTAATTATGAATTATTTTTTAGGTTGATTTTGATGTTTCAAGTTTGCTTTAGATTTGCTTTTTTTAAGTGATTTCGAATTGATTTTAATATTTTAAATTTATTTCAATTTGATTGTTAAATTACTTAATGTTTTAAGTTTTTAATTTAATTAAGGTTTATTTTCCTTTTAATTATTTAATTGTTAATTTCAATTATCATTTTTGAGTTTGATTAAGAGTTAAATATTATTAAAGTGATTCATTTATGGATTTTAAATTAAAGAATTGATATCTTCTTAAATCATATCCCTAATCTTAATAATCCAAATTTTAACTTATTCTTCCAAAATTCAAATTGTTTAATTAATTAAAATTTACTTTAAATATTTTCAAGATGATTAATGGGTTTCTACCCCTTAATTCCATAGGTTTCAATCATCTAATGAAAATTATAAAATCAGTAAATTTACCCTCCCCTTGATTAAACCTAAATATTAATTAAGGTTAAAATTCTTAATTACTATTATGCCCTTTTAAGCCTAATTATTTCATAACTCATCAAATTGAGCTCAAATGAGCTTGAAATTTTTTTGTCACTTCACTCACATGGAAATTAAGACATTAGAGGAGAAAATGTGATTTTTCTAAATTTAATTTAATTTATATAATTATCTTAATAAAAAAATGGGGATTTTCAATGAAAATTCAACAACATGACCAAGGCAAGGTTTCTGTCCTTAAGAAAATTATGGGATGTTTCTAGTGACTAGAGGACCATTTGGACCAATTTTGGTGATTTTTTGAATTATATTTTATTTATTATAATTATTTTAAGTTTTGGAGTGTTAATTAATTATAAAATAAAATTAAAGTTGAAAAATGGATTTTCTATTTTTTATAAATCTCTCTGACCTCAAGGAATTCAGAGAAACAAATTATATATTTCTTGATTTTTTTTATTTATTAGAATTAATTTAGTCAAAATGTAGGGAAATTCATTTTTAATATTAAAAATTATTTTAAGCCTTTAAAATTCAATATCTTAACATAGAAACTTAGGAAAAACTTTTGGTTTGTTTCTAAGTGATTAGGAGTCAAAATATGACATTTTTATGATTTTTAATATTTTTATGATTATTATTATTATTTTTAATTATTAAAATATTAAAATATGATTAAAATGAAGATTTTTAAAAAATTTTAATTTTAATTTTCATAGACTCCCCTAACATCAGAGAAGCTCCAAAACCATTTTGGTGAATTTTTGAAATGTATTTTTGGAGTTATAAAATTTTAAAGTTTAATTTTGGTCATGTAACTTAATTAGTCCATTTAGTGGGGTTAATCACCTCCAATTGATCTCAAATTTTTATGTGAGGTTTCTCTGACCCTAAAGATGTGTGGAGAAATATTTTCAAGTGATTTGATGTATGGTTAACCCAAATTAATTAAAATTCAATTTTGAGTATTTAGACCAATTAGGATTATTCTTAATGAATTAACTCAAACCATAATTTTCCTAGGGTCCTCTGGTCCTAAGATACCTCCCAAAATTTTCCTAGAATTTTATAAACAACATCCTAATTACTGGAATTAAAATATCAAAACAGGCACAAAAATTTGGAAAATCAATAACTTTCCATAGAGGTGGCCACTGATCTTGAAAACTTCAGGGAATGTTCCCAAGATCAGAGGCTACAAAAGCACTATGGTATCATGCCATGGTGAATTGTCTATGAAAATGGAGAATTAAAACATTGAAATGAGTAAATAATTAATTAAAAATAAAATACTCATCAAATTAACTCAATTCTTCTTCCATATTATTCTCCTCTGTTCACTGAGCAAGAGGGTATTTTTAGTTTATTTTAATGATTTTTCTATGCAAAGTTGTGGATTTTTTAAGTCCTAGGTAATTAAATAAATCAAAAATACCCTAATTATCTACTTATCCACGCGGCGCCGACTCATCCTCGGCAGCTCCGAAAACCCATGCGTTGCCTCCCTATTCGACGCCGCCATCTGACTTAGCGCTCCGGGGGCCCCCGATTCATGTCCCGTTCACTCGTTCGATGCGATCTGCACCATCTATTCGATACACGCTCGATCCAACGGTGTCCGATCATCGTCTCCGCCTGGTGTGTTTCGAGAGCCAACCACACTCAAACCCTAAGATCTCTCTCATTTCTCAATGGATTTTTATGTTCTTATGCTCTATGGATTTGTCTTGAGGAGACGAACACATCCATACGGTTTATATGCTATGAAATTAAGCCAAGCAAAATAGAGAATCGCTGGAAGCTCGGGAGGAAGAAGGGGTCCATACCTTGGCTCTGAGAAGTGAAGCTTCAATCAGAGAGTTGTGGCACCTTCGATTGCACCCAAGGAAGCTCCAGATGAAGTCTCTAGCTCTGGGGAATTACCTAGGTATGAAAGTGACCAAGGTCAATTTCAAAGCTTGGCCGATAGAGAGGATGGCTGGCTTAGTGAGGGGGTTTTCACTGTGGAACTCCTTCTCTAGGTCTTGGGCAGGTGTGGGTGAGTTTAATTTGATTTTCATGGAGGTTTCAGAGTTGTCCTGGTTTTTGGGTGGATTTTTGACTGAAAAATTGAGCTTTTTTAATGGGGATTATGGCAAAGGGACATTGGGAATCAATTACTCTAGGTTAGGAGAAGGTCCTGGAGCAATTTTGGCAGAGTTTTGTTAAGCTTTGGTTCATCTCCATATTTGGCCGAGAGGGGGTGGAGTTTAAATAGAGCTGGCTGGAGGGCTTCCCAGGGGGAGTTAGGGCTTGGGATCAGCTGCCTTGGTCAAGGGAAGAACAACCACAGTGGCCATTGGGCATGGGGCAGCTCAGCCAGGGAGAATTTGGGAGTTTGGCTCACATGGAGCTCTCGGCCATGGCATTTTCCGGCGACCCAGGCGGCTGGCCGGCAAGGTCAAGTCACCATCCTGACTCAGTGAGTCCAGGAATTGAGTTTGGTGCAAGCAATTGGCTTTCTCCTTGTGTTAAGGACTTGATTTAAGTGGAAAGTGGGGAAGGCTTATTTTTGCTTGATTTGGTCCAAGGCATGGTTTAGGCTAAGTGCACCTCCCCATGGCTTGACTTTAGGCTGGGAGGAATCTTTTGTGTTAGCCAAGAGAAGGTGGTCAAGTCCCCATCCAAGTGATGTGGCTAAACTTGGTTTAGAGTGTAGCATAAATGGGGTTAAAAGGGCTTAATGAAGGCTTAGTAAAGGCTCCCCTCTTCTTGCCATAAATGACTAGGTGAGGTGTCAAAACTCTCATGGCTTGATATGGCTTGTAAATGGCTCACATTTGGCTTACACTTGGCTTGGAAAAGGTTGGCTTGTTTCATGAAAAAGGGTTTTGGTATTTTTGATGAATTTAGGGGAAATTGGCATGAGGATAGATTTAGAATGATTTAACCATTGATTTAAAACTTAGGAATGGCTTCAATTGAAATAGATGATGAAAATAGATGTTATGTGGGCTTTAGGGTCAATTTTGGGCTTTTGGAATTGTTTATGAATGAGCTTTTAAAAGCTTTAGGCAAGTGGGCTTTTAGATTTTAAAAAATGGGCTTTTGGATGAACATTTTGGGAAGGACCATGCCAATTAAATGTTGGGTTTAGTTTAGGGATGTTTCATGAGTGATTTGGAAAAGGTTTGGTGTCATTTGGAGTTGAAATGGGTTCAATTTGGGCCTTTTTGATAATGGGTTCAAAATGGATCAAATTGGGCCAACTTGGGTTAAAGTTGGGCCAATTTTGGGTTTGATGTAAAATTAATGTTGAAAAATGTTTATGGAGGTGTGACAAAGAGTTTTCAACTTTGGTTGGGCTTTGGTTTTGGGATTTGGGCCTATTTGGATTCATGGTGAGCTTTAGGCCAAATTGGGGATTTTTTATTTGGGTTAGATTTGGGTGGAGTTTGGGTTCAAATTTGGGGCAAATCATGTTAGTGTTTTGTTTGTGGGGATGTTAATAAGGTTTAGGAAAAGATTTGGGGTTAATTGGAGTTAAGTTGGGTTGGTTTGGGTTATGTTTAGGTCATGGGCCAAAATTAGGCTTTAAGCTTCAAATTGAAATTGGATCCACATGCTGATAAAATTGGGTTTGGATTTGGTCTAAATTAATATTGGGGATATTGAATTGAAGTTTAGAATTTAATAGGATCAAAATTAATTTTAATTGGAGTGGTTTCGTGGGACATTAGGTCCACTTAGGTTAAAAAATAGGCCAAATTGGGGGTTTTGGTAGAAGTCAGCCAAATTGATAAAATTGACTTATAGTGTAGTTAAACAAAAAGAAATTGAGAATATTTGGGATTTTTTGGAATTTTCTGGGAATTTTCTAAATTTTTGGAATTTTTGGGTTAAAAGGGTATTTGGAGGGTATTGAGGGGTATTTTTGGAATTTTTGGTATATTTGGCCATGGGTGGTCAGTTTGAGTGAGGGGAATGTTTAGGATTAAATTTGAGGAATTTTGGGTAATTTAGGCAATTTTGCAAATTTTGGGCAATTTCATGGGCATTTGGTAGGTTTGGTAGGTTTAGGGCCTCGAGGGTCAAAAATTGAAATTTTGGAAAATTGAAGATTGATCAAGTGTGAGTGAAATGAAATTATTTTGGTTGAGCCATGAAGACATATAAGCTCACAAAAGCCATGAGAGGACTCATTTTAGGAACTCAATATGTTGTTCCTAACCCTCTTAGCCAGGGGCCTAGGGGTCAAGGTCCATCCATATAAGTTACTTACATGAGTCAGAGAGTCAAATTGGTTAAAGGTAGTTTTAGGGTTTGGAATGTGTGTGTGTGGGAGTTTGGTGTGTGCAAGCTTACCCTCACCAGACCAGGTCACCCAGGGTAATCCTAAGGCCAAAGAGTCCTATAGGAAACTCATCTTTTAAACCTCCACATTTGATCTTAACCCTCCAAGTGGCTTGGGGCTTTATAGTCAAACTTGTGGGGTTTGAAGGGAGTCAAGAAGTGTTTTGAATTTCTAAGTGATGGGTTCCATTTCTAGTCCTCTAAGATAGTCAAGGAGAAGCTCTATGGCTAGATCCTAGGTACTAAGGAGAGAGAAGAGAAAATAACTCATCAAAAATGAGGTCAAAAAATGGACCCCCAATAGGTGTGGTGTGCTAACCAAACACACCGCGCGTATTGGCATTGACTGAAAAGATCAACAGAACCAACACAGACGTCTAAGTGACACACTTAGAATGAAGTACAAAACATTTTCCGCTGGGGAGTAACAGCTAAACCTCCAAGACTGAAGATTCCAGAACTCTCGCTAAGGAAGAAAAAAAGAGGTGAATTCTAAATAACAATATCTTGAGAGATTTGATTTTAGATTCGTTTCATTTTCTGTTTCAAATTTTAATGTGTGAGTTTGGATTTTGGTTTTAGTTTCAATTTCGATTGAAGTTTGATTCAAGATTTATTTCAAGAGGGATTTCGTGGAAATCCGGTATTTGAGGTGAGCATCAGAACCTAGGTTCCAACCTCGGGATTTGAAGAGAATTAGAATTTAGGCTCTGGCATCAACAATAGAGTTGGAATTTGAAGAGAACTAGAATTTAGGTTCTAGCCTCGAAAATTTGAAAGAGAGCTAGATGTTCAGCTCTAGCCTCGAAGAGAAATAGAAGTTTGGCTCCGGCCACAAAAATTTGAAAGAGAGCTCGAAGTTTGGCTCTAGCCTCGAAGAGAACTGGAAGTTTGGTTCTAGCCTCGAAAGTTTGAAAGAGAGCTAGAAGTTTGGCTCTAGCCTCGAAGAGAACTGGAAGTTCGGCTCCAGCCTCGGAAATTTGAGAGAGAGCTAGAAGTTCGGCTCTAGCCTCGAAGAGAACTAGAAGTTCAGCTCCAGCCTCGAAAGTTTGAAAGAGAGCTAGAAGTTCGGCTCTAGCCTCGAAGAGAACTGGAAGTTCGGCTCCAACCTTGAAAATTTGAAAGAGAGCTAGAAGTTCGGCTCTAGCCTCGAAGAGAACTAGATGTTCGGCTCCAGCCTTGGAAATTTGAAAGAAAGCTAGAAGTTTGGCTCTAACCTCAGAAGAGAGCTGGAAATTCGGCTCCAGCCTCGGAAATTTGAAAAAGACCTAGAAGTTCGGCTCTAGCCTCGAAGAGAACTGGAAGTTCGGCTCCAGCCTCAAAAATTTGAAAGAGAGCTAGAAGTTTGGCTCTAGCCTCGAAGAGAACTGGAAGTTCGGCTCCAGCCTCAGAAATTTGAAAGAGAGCTAGAAGTTCGGCTCTAGCCTTGAAGAGAACTGGAAGTTCGGCTCCAGCCTCAGAAATTTGATCTGTATGAAGAGGGACCCAATCCCATGTCATCAGAATCAAATCAAACAAAATTCTTGGCTCCATGTCAATAGGACTAGTCAATCCTCTAACACATAGAGGAAGGAGAATTGAAAGGTTGGAATTGAAGGATTCAGAATGAAAATCAATCTGAGATTAAGATTTTTTTTTTTCATTTTAGTGATTTGATTTGATTTTTTTTTTGCTTATTTAGAGTTAGTGTTTATTTGAAGTTTTCTTTTGACATTCAAATTCTTAAAAAGGAGTTCCTTATTCATTTTCTTTCTCTTTTCATTCTTTGTTCGAAGTCCATTAAGCTTAATTGCGTTTCCCAGTCAATTTGCGCAAAAAGAGGTAAAGGCAGAACATGACATGATCATTCTCATTCCAATCTGTTGAAAATACATCATACAACTTGATCCAAAACATAATGATATTTTCCTCAAAAATTCAGTATCTCATACAATCCTCGTAAATCCAAAACGGATTGCAGAAGATTTTTGTTGATTCTTCCAAAAGCATTTGTCAAAACCATGTCTGAATAGTAAGATACATGGACAATAACATCACCTTCTAAGCCACCCTTGGCGAGAATGTCGTACGGATGTGCATTGGAGGTGTGTTATCTCCCATGTAACTCACAGCTCGTAAGGCCGGAGACTCTCTAACTCTGGATCTGGCTAAGAATGAAAAGTTATCTTACTGTCATCCATCCTTCTGAAGGTGACAGAGTTTCGTTCAACAGGCACTCCTGGAATGCAGTGTTTTGCTGTGTCTGCTCCATTTACTTTTAATACCATGACAAACCTACCCGTAGTGGTATTTCCACCGGCCCTCAAAATTTTCTGGGGCCCGCTATCTGGAGATCAGCTCCGAACATGATATTACACTGGTTGACAAAAGATATTGTGCAGAAAGGTTTTACAAAGTCATGATGGTCTATGTGTGGAGGCATGCAGTCGCTCTCCTTGTAAATGTTAATGATGCAGCTGTTGGGTATGCAATTTGCAGGCAATACCCTCCATGTCACCATCCTTTTTACCATTCTTTTGATAATTCTTGGCATCAGATCCACCTCACTGTGATGAAGTATCCCCGGTGGATTTCCTTTTCTGTCTTCGGCTAAGTTGTAGCAACATCCGCACTGGATAGTAACTCTTCCTTTTCCTGGCATCCATCTTCGGGGCTCTGAATAGGTTTTCTCCCTCAGACGACCAGCTCGGCCCATTTTCTGAAGCTTGATGATGCAGTCCAAAATCTGTTGTTGTTCGTAATCTGAGAACACATCTGTATGCAGCTCAAGGCCTTCCAAGATGTTGACTCTCTTTCCTCGAATTCTCTCGAAGTATTCAAAAGTTTTCTTTTCAACTTGCTGTAATTTCTCCAGCTCGTATTCCAGGATTATCTGAAGTCCTCGAGGGTCTGATAACATACTGTGGGATGTACGGCTCAACCCCAGCACGCTCTCCTGCATTTCTCGGCCCCTCGGGGATAGTCTCTATCGGGACATCCTCCAGGGTTACTTTTGCAACAAGACTCTTCAAAACTGGTAGCTCTGTCTGGCATCGTGGTACTATCTCCGTTTCCATTCTTCTTGGGATTTTTTTCATCCTTTCTGTTGTTCTTGGAATTGATTTCCTCCTTTCTGATTCCTGACGAACCAATCTCTTCAAAGTATTTGTACTGACGATAGCGAATGTCTCTTCACGCTGATCTGCTGCCAGCTTGGTCAGTGTTTTACGAATGCGACGGTTCTTGTTTCTTTGCTGAGTAGGATTGAGAGTAGCTCTTCTTACATCTGGAATTTCCGCAGGCATGGCACTGACAATCCTGCCCACTGCTGTAGCAACCATGGACATAACTTTCTTGTCTTCTTCCATTGCATGAGCGGTGTTTGATTTTCCTTTCTTGCTGTTGGACTGTTGACTTGGGCCACCCAATTTCATTACTGTCTGACTGTGGAACTCTTCCTGATCAATCGGAGTCCAATCAATTTCTTCATATTCTAGCCCAGTCGATGTGAAGTCAGACTCAATTTCAATCACAGCTCCATCCTTCATCCTCTTTTCATCGAGTGCCAGACATTTCCCTGCAAAAAACAATGAAAGGATCAGGGGCTGTACTAAGAACAAGAAAAATAAGAAAATATTTATTAATGAAAAATTTTATTTACTTCTTTTAAATTTTAAAGGAAGTAGGAAGGGATGAGGAAAGATCAGGAATGAATTGAATTAAAGGAAAAGATCAAAATTTTATCATTTCTCATATTTTTTTAACACATTTTTTTGCTAATGATTTTTATTTTATCATCCATTTTTTTTTATATTTTGGGTTCAGACCCAGTTACAAGTAATTACTGTGCTCGTGCTTCTAGGAATGAGAATTCATTCTTTGAAACATCAGGTCTCGTAATACTTCTTTAAATATCGTCCATTAATTGGAAGCATAGGTCGTTCTCTACGACAGTTAACAAGCTGGTAGGAACCCTTTAAGTAGACCGTCTCGACCACAAACGGCCCTTCCCAAGTTGATTCAAATTTACCTCCTATCTTGCGGTGTGCAAGAATAAGTCTTCTGAGTACTAGAACTAAATCACCGACTTTGAACATCCTTGGGCGGACCAGTTTATCGTGGGCCTGGATCATCTTGGCTTGATACAGTTCCAAATTTTGCTGCGCTGAAAGTCGTTTCCCTTCTAAGCTTTCCAATTCTTCTAGTCGTAATTTGGCATTTTCTTCTGTAGTGATCTTGTTCGCAACTGCAATTCTGAGTGACGGAAGCTGAACCTCTAAGGGTAAAATGGCCTCGGACCCGTACGCTAAGGTGTAAGGCGTAGACTGGGTAGGAGTTCTAAAAGTTGTCCTGTAGGCCCATAAAACCTCTAGCAACTTCTCGTGCCAATTTTTTTTGTTGTCATCCAAAATTTTCTTTAATATTTGAACGAGAGTTTTATTAAAAGCTTCGGCCAAGTCTTTTACTCTTGGATAGTAGATCGCTGAATAGCGCTAGTCAATTCTGTGTCTCCTGACAAAATTGTTGATCTTCATACTCCTGAATGCGGACCCATTATTTGAAATGATTTTGTGCGGTACCCCGAATCGGTAGACAACTTGATTCTTGAAGAACTGCAACACATGATGTTCCTTTACTTCTCTGAGCGGTACTGCTTGTGCCCATTTGGAAAAGTAATCCGTAGCTGCAAGAATGAAGCGATGTACTCTTGAAGAAGGCGGATCTATTGGACACACGATATCTGTGCCCCAACACTCAAATGGCCACGACGCGATTATTGGATGTAACACATTTGGAGGTTGATGTAGAACCACTCCATGCACTTGGCATTGGTGACAACTCTTGGCGACCTTCATGCAATCGATCATCATTGAGGGCCATTAGTACCCTAGTCTTTTAATTTTCATCTTCATTTTAGGACCCGACTGATGAGCGCCACAAAGTCCTTAGTGCACTTCCTTAACAATTTCAAGAGCCTCGGACTCGCTCAGGCACCTTAACCACATCTAATCAAAAGACCTTCTATATAATGTATTGTTTATTAATGGGTAATACATAGTTCTTTTCTTGATCTGATGAGCTAATGACTTATCGTCAGGTAGGTTTCCTGTTTGTAAGTAGTCTATTAGCGGCTGACGCCAATCTTCTGCATTTTCTGTTACTGTTGCAATTTTTTCTTCTTCTTTTCCTGACCTGTGTATCGTGTCCATGTCGAGTTGTGTGTGAACCTGACATCCCTGAACTGACACTTCAACTGATTCATCCTGCAAGCAGGCAAACTCATTTGCAAGGCGGGCCAACACATATGCAAGAGCATTTTCTCTTCTGGGAATCTTATAGATCGTTACATTCAGAATCTGTTCCAACAATTTCATGGCATACTGAAAGTACTGCTCGAGTCTTCGCTTTAAAATTTTGTATTGTCCTGCGACCTGTTGAATTATTAACTGAGAATCCCCATAGATGTTGATATTCGTTATCCTCATCTAAATGGTTAATTCCAATCCGGTTATAAGGGCTTCATATTCTGCTTCATTGTTTGTACACAGTTCTGTTAGATGGTAGGAGTATCTTAACTTTCCCCACTCCAGTATTATAAATATTAGTCTGATTCCTGCTTTACCGGGCACAATCATTTGCAATTCTTTATTTCTCTGTGCTGAAGATGCTCCGTCGATGTACAGTTCCCAACGTCGATCGTCGGGGTCTTCTAGGTTCATTATCTGCTCGTCTGACAAATCATCGTTGAGAGGCGATTCTGCCAATAAAGGGTGTGAAGAGAGGAAGTCTACTAGGATTATCCCTTTACGGCACGAAGCAGCACAAAAGTTATATCGAATTGAATTAGTATCATCGACCACCTAGCGAGTCTGCTGGAAAGCGTCGGGCGAGTCATCAAATATTGCAATGAATTAACTTTCGAGATAAGGTTGACCTTATGAGAAAGCATGTAATGCCTGAGCCTTTGGGTGGCGAAGATCAGGGCCAAACAATGCTTCTCAATCGGGGGATACTTTACTTCTGTCAGAATTAGATGACGACTTAAGTAGTAGAGGGCATTTTCTTTCCCCTCGTCATTGACCTGGGCTAGCAGGGCTCCGAGGGAGTCATCTAAAGCTGCGGTATAAAGTATCAACGGTCGACCCGAGACTGGGGCTGCTAAGACAGGGGGTGTCATTAAATATTATTTAATGTCCTCGAAGGCCCGCTGGAATTTCTCTTCCTAAACGAATTTGGCGTCTTTTTTAACCAATGCCGAGAAGGGCTAATACCTACCTGGCAAATTCGAGATAAAGCATCGAAGATATGCCAATTTCCCTTGAAAAGATCATAGTTGTTTCAAGGTTTTGAGAGGGGGCATTTCTAAGATACCTTTAATCTTCTCCATATCGATTTCAATTCCACGTTGTCAGACAAGAAATCCTAAGAATTTCCCAGAGGCGACACCGAAGGCGCATTTCAAGGGATTCATCTTAAGGTTATATTATCTTAATCGCTCAAAAATAATTCTCAAATCATACAAATGATCTTCTTTCAGTTTGCTCTTGATGACCACATCATCCACATAGAAATCGACTTGGTTGTGAATGAGATCATCAAAAATCCTCATCATTGATCTTTGGTATGTTGCCTGCTTTCTTCAGTCCGAAAGGCATCACTGTGTAGCAGTATATTCTGATTGTCGTTCTAAAGGCTGTGAGCTTTTCATCTTCTGCTGCCATCTTTATCTGGTTGTATCCTGAAGATCCATCCATGAAAGAGATGACTTCGTGTGTTGAGGCGATGTCGATCATCAATTCTCAGATTGGTAGTGGGAATTTATCCTTTGGACATGCTTTGTTCAAATCTCTGAAATCTACGCAGATTCTGATTTGTCCATTCTTCTTTCTGACTGGTACCACGTTGGCTAGCCAAGTCAGGTATTGTTCTTCATGGACAAATTTAGCGTCTATTAGCTTCTTAACTTCAGCTATTACTTGTTGTTCGATTTCTAGACACATCCTTCTTGGTGCTTGTCTGATTGGCACGATAGTGGAATCCACTCCTAGTTTGTGAACTGCCACCTCTAGAGCTAATCCTGGCATTTTGTCAGAACTCCAAGCAAAGCAGTCCTTAAATTCCATTAGTAGCTTGACCATTTCTTCGGAGTCTTCTTTATTGAGCAAGGAGCTAACAAAGGTCGGCATAGGCTCTTTGCTAGAACCTAAGTTAACGTCCATTAACTCGTCTACTGTAGATTTAATTTCTTCTTCAAATTCTAGCAGAGCGTCTCCGATTTGCAGATCTTCAAGATCATCTGAGGTTTCTAAGCAGTCATCATTAGGCTCACAAGTGACAACCAAACCAAATTCTGAGTCGTCAATAGATCCTACTGTGCCGAATCCGAGACCATGTTTTGAATTGGGAGGCCGATCGGCATTATTCCATAATTTTTCAACGTGTTGTGATCGACCTTTTGTCCATTGTTTATGTAAGACACCACATTGAATTAAATTCTGGACACAGGGAGAATGAAACTCAAAAGGCAATTCCATTAATTTAGAAGATGTAACATCTTCAAATTGTGCATCATTTTAGCTTTGGAAGAAGAAGCACCACGGTAGAATTTGATCGGCTTAGCACCACCACCATGCACTTCCTTAACCACCATACACTCGATCTTACTAGGATGGATCAGGGTCAGAGTCATAGTATTCACATATTGGTTAATCTTCTCGTACATTGATTTGTATTCTTCATTCTTTTCATCTTAGAGAGAAATCTTGAACTGGGGTTTCTTTTGATTTACTGTTGCTGCTTCTTTCTTGATTTCTTCTTCTTCGAAACTGTTCTCCCAATCAACTTAGATGACTGGTTTCTTCTATCCAACTTTTCCGACGTCTCTTCCTCGACCTCGTCCCTGGCCTCGACCTCATCCCCGGCCTCGACCTCGGGTGCGAGTTCTGGAGAAACCTTCACCATCTTGCCGTAAGGGAGTGGCGAGTAACTGTTGAACTAGAATTTCAGGTTCTTCATCGTCTCGAACTTCTTTTGCTTCATTTGGTACGGTATTTCTAGAGAAGATTGTTTTCTTCGGAGGCGCGTAGTAGGTTGCATCTTCATGAATTCTGATTTCATGCACGGAGAATGGTTGCAAATCACCTTTGATACACTATTCTCCTCCTTCATAATACTTTATGCACTGGTGTAGAGACGACGGTACCATCCGATTTTCATGGATCCATGGACGACCCAGTAGAGCGTTGAACGATGTCTCAGAATAAATTATGTGAAATTTTGCGGTTGTCTTTGCTAAATCACCGGTCTTCATTAATAGTGTTATCGATCCAAGAGCTCTTTCTCCCTTTTGATTGAACCCTTTTAATAACATCTTATCTGCTTCGAGGTCACGAGCATCGATTTCCAAATATGCTAACGTCCGAAGATTCATTATATTGATTGATGCTCCTGGATCAACCAACACTCTGGAGAGCATAAACATTCCAATAGTGACTGAAATGTACAATGGTCTGTTGTGATCTGATGTTCCAAGTAGTAGATCATTGTCCGTGAAGGTAACACCTCGTTATTCTTTCAACGAGCAAACCTCGTCTAAGGAATTACCAGCCATTTGAGTTCAGCAAATTTCTGGATCAAGTAATGCCTTGATCAGAGTTTCCCTCATCTCCTTTGACAGGATCAGAGCGTCGTAGATGATCAGTTTGGCTGGTAGCTTCCTAAGATGGGCTAGCACATTATAATCCACTTTATTACCATGTTCCTCGATTTCTTCCTGAATGGGTAATTCTTCTATTGGGGTTGGCTCCTCCTGAGCAACCACCTGCTTTCCTTTATCCTTTGGACCCATTCTCAGAGGTAGAACTTCTCCACTTCTTAGGTTGATTTCAGTTAATTGTTTTAAATCTGGTGCTGGATCTGCCTGCGTCTCCTCTTGAATTGGAATGACTGGCTTTTTTGGAGTTGCTTCAGAATTTGATAACTCCAGTTCTATAGTGATTGGAACTCCTCGGAATTCACAAATAGATTCTCTGCTTGTTGAGCTTTCATAGCCATCTTTGTGAGTGTCTTCTCCTTCATCGTGGTCATCGAGGTTCAGTATGATTTGAGAATCGTTTATCGTATCGGAATCGAGATCTGGATTAGGTTGGTTGTCGTTAGTTATGTAATCATTAGAAATAGTCAAAACGTAGCCAACACCAAAACTCTTATCATTATAAGATCCCGCCGGAGCGAGCAAATAATCATACAGAGTCAGACGTCCGAGGGATTTCTCTCCCGAATCGAAAATAACCATCCTAGGATAAACAGACCCTTGTCTACCCTTCGGAACCTTGGTCTTCTTTTCTTTCACGATCTTCTCCTCCTTCTAGGGCAGTTCTTCAATTGCAAGCAATAGTGCTTGCTCGGCACGTTTCAAACTCTGAGTTGAAGCACACACCGAAGCGTTCTGGATATGATCCAAGATTTTCTTTGAAGACTTCATCCAGACGGTATTCCATCCATCATCAGTCGTGTATGGGCTTATCAGAACAATATGATCCATTGAAATGAAATTGATGGAACCTCTTTTTTGGGGTTCAATCATGTATTCTTTCAGGATCGTTATGTTCCCTCTTCGGAGATTACCTTCGAGCCAATTCTTAAAAGTGAAGCAGTCCTCAATCTTGTGTCCGATCATCTGGTGGTAAGGGCAGTAGTTCGGATGATCTATCTTGCTGACTTCTTCTGGCATTTTGGGCTCTGGTAATTGGAAATCAAGTGTCTTCATCAAACTGCGAAACATCTTAGCTACTGCTTCCGTCTTGAATGGATATTCCTTGTTCAGAAGTTCCTCTAGGGGACGTGACGAATGAGGTTGTGGTTGACGATGTTGCCATGGCTGGTGGCTCGGTCGAGGCTATTGATAGCCCTGCTGAGGTTGCTGATAAATCTATTGTTGTTGTTGGTAAGTCCGTTGCGGTGGTTGATAACTGGATCGTGGTTTCTCTGGCTGTATCTGCACTGGCTGCTTGCCTTTATCTACTACCCGATGATCCTGGATTTCTTTTCAAATGCTTTTACAGGCTTCTGCTTGTCAGTCTTGTCGACAAAACTCAGTTGCTTTGCCTCCTCCTGCAAGCTCCCGGCCTTGCTAAGCAACTTCTCGAAAGTCTTTATCGTAAATCCCTTGAGGAGAAGTACTATCGGGCCATGGATACTTTTAGCAAAATACCGATCACATGCTATTCCTGAAGTTGTGGTTCACACTTCATTCTTAAGTTTCTCCATCGAAGTATGTAATCCACCAAAGTTTCGTTCGGTTCTGTTGCTCCACTACTAAATCACCGATAGTGAAGTGGTGCTGAGCTCTGGCAAACCGCTTAATGGATAGGTTTTCTAACTCTGAAAAGGTCTTATTTGAGCCATTTGGCATTTCTGCATACCAATCGAAGGCAATCCCTGACAGGCTGCTGACAAACTGTCGAAAGAGTAAAGCATCGCTCCCACCGGCATTGCAGCAACTAGCACGAAAATGTGCGACATGTTGTCGGGGGTTTCCCATTCCATCAAAAGTATTGAATAGAGGTGGTACGAAGCCTTTTGGGTATTGGACCGCATCAAATTCTTTAGGGTAAGGTCTACCCGTCTGAATAGAAGCTCCGCTCTTATACTGTGCTAAGGCTTCTCGCACCAGCTGTTCTACTATATTTTTGATATCCTTTTCGAGAATCATGCTTTGTGTAGAATCTTTCTTCGATTGTTCATCTCTGTTAACAGATGTGATCTCCTTTCCTCCGTCCGCGATGTGAATAATCTCTGGGGTATTTCTTTCTGAGGTTGCACCTGATTCTGGAGAGTGGCTAGAGCGTCAGCCATCTCTTCCATCCTTTTTGCCATTTGGAAAATTGTGTTATCCTTCTCATGAAGTTGTGGTCTCATCACTTCCGGTTCATCTCTTTTTGCTGCTGCTGGAGCACCTTGCGAAGTTGACGATGCTCGTGTCTCAACCATGTTGATCTCAGCATAATCTTCATCCATAAATTTTGATGAAGCTACTTCAGTTTCTAATTTTTCTCCTCTTTCCTTTGTCAACCATTGGATGTCGGTTCTTAGCTTGCCTATGACATCCTCTAGTGGCCTCTTCCAAACGGTTTCATTGTTATCATGTGATGACTGTTAAACTTCTTTTTCAGGAGTTTCTTTTAATGCAGTAGCACTTTCTTCAGATTCTGGCTTTCTGATGAGACTCTTCTTTCCATAACACTGTGCTTGTATCGGTTCAGCAGTAATAAGTCGCCACACCATCCCTCTCGCAGTAGAAGGCCTAGGACTAGATGGTCTGTCGGCTGTGCATCGGTAGGTGGTGTCTTCCCAAATATGGTGTCCCGATACGACAACAGGCGAACTAGCTCGCACTTTCTTCCTTGGCCTCTCCAGGGCAGTGACGGGGTTCACTTACGGTCCGAGGCAGGATTTGATTGGCACTCGTCCCATTCTTCTTAGGATTTCTGATATGGGGCATTTTTCTTTCTTAGCTAGTTTCTCTACTATGGCTCGCAATCGGGTAAGTGACCCGATTTTTGTATTTCCAAATATAATGATTTGTTACCACTGCTAGAAAATTTAATTTCTGGCAAAGGTGCGAAGCACTTGACCTGGAATAACTTGCTATATAGATGTGTACCAAATTTTAATTACGACAATAACATTAAATAAAACTTGATTGCTACTTAATGTTAGGCCGTTAATGTTTAATACTTTTTTAATTATATGTTTATATAGCAAAATATAATTTAAAAAGGAAATATATTTTATACACTTTTTGGGTACTACGCAAGTATACGTATCGTTTCAAGTAATATAGGCCTTTGAAACAAAGACCCCAGTATCGATCCCACGGGGAAAAAATATGGTAATAAATTTTTAAATATTGTATTTCAAAAATCTTTTTGTATTTTAATCTAACTATAAATTACTTTTAATTTACTAGATGTAGTTAAAAAAACAATAATAAGAAATTGATTTTGTGAAAACTATATAAAACAAACAACTTTCTTCCCTTCAATTAATCTAAGATTTTTTAAAGATAATTTAATATTCGTTGGAGAATTTGAATTATGGTATTGTGCCAAATAGAAGCATTCCTATTCTTTACCCTTTGATCCAGGCACAAAGAACATTGGCTAATTTACAGATCAGGTCCGGATGTATTGTTAGTAGAATGAGTTAATTTAGACTCACACTACTAGATGTCCAAGGGTGGCTATGGTCGGCCCTACTAGTGACCCTTTCCTTATCTATAAATCAAATTATAAGAATTTAGTCTGTCACTCTAAAAACTCATTAATTCTATGACCTTTAAATCTTATCTTCCTATTTATTTTCACTTCACCTTGAATAGCCCGCACATGGCCTTCGACTACCCAAGGATTCATGTGACATTTACAAGTTAAGACTTCTTCTCCTCCTAGGTCTCAAAACTCTTCAATAGGTTTTAACAATTTAAATGACCATTTAAAAAGTAAAGTAAGATCAGGTATTAATATCATCACAATGTTTTGAAAATATTTTAAATTTTAATTCTCCATCGAATCTTATATTATCTCTTTTATCTTTTCATAATTGAAGGAAGAAAGTAAACTAACTACTCAGAACACATTGAATATAAACAGCAAAACATAATAAATAAACTTTGAATCAAAAATAAAATACTTATCTCAAATATTCCTTCTACAGATCTTCTGATTCCTACTGACTCCACAGTGTAATGAACTCCAGATGCAAAAACTTGAAAATTAATTCACTAAACTAAAATAAAAGTGGCCCTAAATTTCTCTCTCTATTTCTCTCTCTAAGGTTGAGAGATCCTAAAGTGGCTAAGAGAAAGGGGTTACAATGGGAGCACGTTTTTCTGAAGAAATGGACTCCTATTTATAGGCTTCAAGGGTTGCCTTGAGGCACCTCTTCAAAACATGTCCACATTCAATGAATCTTCTAGAAGGTCTGTCTGCATCCAGTTCTTCGCACCTCTTCACTTTGGCTCGCACCTCTTCGCGATTAAAACTGTTTTGGAGCGTCCAAATGCAATATATCACATGTCCTATTATCAAGGAACAACTACCAGTCTTCTAGAATGTCCAATAACCGCTCACTCCGTCAAAATAATTGTCCAAACGTTGTCAAAAACTTGACAGTTCTGTATCGAGTCTAGCGCTTAGGCGCCAACTTCTGGCGCCTAGGCGCCAGGCCATTTTTTTTATAATTTTTGTATTTTGCTCCATTTTTGCTCCTTTTTGCTCCTTTTCCCTTTTTTGGACCTTTTTACATCACCTACATCCAAAAACACAAAAATACCTTTCATTAAAGCATAATATCCTTAGAAATTGATAAGAATTAAGGCATAAAAATAGGTATTTTCTTTATGGACCAGTAAGCGACGTAGTCTTGACCCTCTTCCTCTTACAGTCACCATAGTATGCAGATCGGGGTAATGCAGTGGCGATCCTCCAGACATCTTCCTCATTCGATACAGCAGAGACAGGGTGAAACCTACTTCCTTCCAACAAGGGTGAAATTTTAGGTAGTTCTACTTCTTCTTCAGAAATCTCTTCTAGAAAAGCAACTTCAGCAGCCTTAGCCTTCTCGATCTTGGCGATCTTTCTGCTCCTATTTCTTCTCTGAGTCCGAGTTAGGGGTGCAACTCTTGAACTGTACCCAATCTTGAAGACAGAAGGTATTGCAGCAAAATCTGCACCCTCCACGGTGACAGGCTCATCACAGACTTGAACTTCCTTTCCCTTCAATTTGGCAGGAGCCGGGGTAGGTGCAGAGATGACCAGACCGGTGGGGGTAGAGATGAGTTCTCCAGTGGTGTCTCTTTCAGCTGAGACTTTTCATAGAGGAGGGAACTCTTGAGTTGACTTCAGGTTAAACTCAATCACGGACTCCTCAGTTTCTGGTACTTTGTCCATTAATGTGAAGAGGGTGACGTTAGTGAACTTAATATCTGTATTGTCGAATCCTTGTCCAAAATGGATGATTCCATTGTCGGGCACTTCATCCTTATAGACGGTGAAGTCCATTCCATTGGTGAAGGAGAAAATTAACTTTGGTGCAGTCATTTTTTGCAGGGTAAATTCCGAACGTCAATCCCGAATTATGCTTCCTTTTGTCGCAAAACTTAAGACGGAAAAGAAAGAGTCCGAACACATTTTATTTTATCATAATTTATTTGTGATTTAAAAGAGTTTGTTTATTAAAAGTTTGTTCATTAGAGGATCTGTTTGTTAGGCACAAAACGATTAAAGGAGGAAGGTTAAATGAAAGGTAAAGGACCCGATTCAGAATTGGAAGGGAAGAGAAAGTCTCGTAAGACTTCTCAACTCAAAAGACCGCTCCTAGGCTAACACCTATTGGGGGTCCACCCCACCTCAGAAAAAGGCAAAAGGATTTCGGAACCTCTCTGTTTAGGAGTGTCTAAACAGTGGCTCCAAAATCCAAAAGGAGTTGGCTATACCTATTCAAAACAGAAATGAACGTGGTATGCCAACGGAAAGAATGGTAGTTTGGTCCAAAAGGGGTATGGACTCACTACCGATTTATGAAAGAGAAACTATCTGATCAAAATGGAGAGAGGAATTATTCCCTAGCGGAGTCGCCAGAAGTTGTCGGCATATTTTTAGGTTAAGTTGTATTTTGAAAAGGGGTCGCCTACAGAAATTGTCGGTAAATTTTTTATTTTAAATTTAATTTAAATATATATAATTTGAAAAGTAGCATTTGATTTTGAAAATAATTTTAAGTTTGAAAATTTTAAGATATGAAATCAAACCGATCTCACATCCCAAATAGTTTATATAAATGAGCACCACATCACAAACTGTGTATCTATCCCGAAGAATAGACACACTGCTTCATGATGGGTTTCGATTAAATAAACTAGAAGATTTGTGACATCCGTTTGGTCTGCGAACCAATTTTGTAAGCCGATAATTTCCCCTGCTTAATATAAGGGAATTAAGCAGGATTTATATTACCTGGGTTATTAAAGTTCCCTATAAGGGCAAGCCCCTATAGTTAATTACATCTTAAATGACGGGAATCACTTAAAAAAACTCTCGATAATGATCAATGGTTTTGCTCTCAATAAATTCAAAGTTTAAGGTTTTCAAAGGATTTGAGTTTTGGAAATTTCAATAGGAAATTGATCAAATTTGGAACAATTTATTTTAGGAATCAAAAGGAAGAGAAGTAGGAGAAGCTGACGATCCAAGAAGAATCTTGCCAACTTCCAAAACTATCCTATTGTTTGGCTTCAATTTGAGAGTTTATTTAATGTTATAATCCTGCCAGTTTTAGTTAATTAGGACTTATATTTGTATGATACAATCATACAAATAGCCTGGAAGTTGTGAGGGTTTGTGTCGTACCAAACGACTACCTCGGAGTCCTAAGACAAGTTATGGCTTAATTTGCATAACATGATTATGCGAATGCCTAACGAAAGGTTGAGGATTGATGTTGCACTAGGAAAACTACCTCAAAATCTTATGGCTTGGTTATTTAGAACTAGGAATGGTTTTGCTGATGTAGATTCCAGTTTTGCTGACGACGATGGCCATGCTACCCACTATGCTTCAAGCTCCTTGTTGTTGCAGGGGTTTAGTTTTAGAAAGTAAAAATCAGGAGATGAGAGAAGTGTTTTGGTTTAGAAAAGTTTTAAAATCCAAATGTCTTTAATGTTTTATTAGGGGAATCTTAAAGTTGTTTATAATAACACCGTTAAGATCCCACGGTTCCATCATTTTGTACCGTTATTTTTATCGGATTCACTTAGTCTAGATGAATTTGCTAAACTCAACTAAATGAGTTCCACAATTTCATTTAGACCGTGGGAAATCCCATTAGGAACACGTAGGTTACATCATCCGAGGTATTCTCGATCATCTAACAAGAAGTTTTAATTTAGTTATAGTTGTAGTTTTGTTGTTCTGTTTGTGATTAAATTTTGAGTTGTTTTATATTTTGAATGTTGTGGTGGTGAATTTTATCTTGTTGTGACTTTTAACTTAGTTTTGGGTTTCGGTATTGTGGCTATCCTAAAGGTTTCAGTTTTCATGCAACAATCTTGTTTAACATGCAAGATAAGTAAAGTACAGTATAGGTAACTAACTTGCAATAAAATAAAAGCGTACCTAGAGGGTATTCCCGTCATTCCAAGCTACACTTAAAACACATGTTAAGGCATTTATATATTTGCAACAAACACCTAGGTAAAACTAAGGGAAGGTTTTGGTTGTCTACCAAAGTCCTAATCCTATTGCTAGTCAATCCCTATGATGTCTAGGTTCTTGTGTTTTGTTAAGGATGATTTTCTTCATCAAAGAACAATTAAGTTCAGTTGTTCTTCTAAAACATCTCATCATATTGAGAAAGTGTTTAGGACGAGTCCTAAACATCTTTTCAATACTTCTGAGATTATTTTGAGTCCAAATGAATTTTATTGTACTAGTGAATTAATCATCCAAGAATTCAATTAAATTTTGCTTCTTGCTCAGTGAATTAGGATGTTTGATTATCCTATGAGTAAAGTGACATTTCACTTGATGCTTTACTTAAGTGTTATGATAACAAAAGCATTTAAGGGCAAATCAATTTATTATAGATTTTAATGATTTAAAATTGGAATTGATGATTTAAAGTGGTTTAGTTTAGTTATGAAATTTTAATAATTTTATGTTTTGAATAGTGTTCAAGTTGTTTTAATTTAATTAAATCTTTAAATCTTAAATGATCTCAATGTATTAGATTAATTTGGGTTAAAAGAGGTGTTTAGATTATTCAATTTAGATTTTAATGATTTAATTTTAATTTAATTGAAATATTTTAAGTTAATTTTTAATTGGTTTGCCTTTTTAATTATGAATTATTTTTTAGGTTGATTTTGATGTTTCAAGTTTGCTTTAGATTTGCTTTTTTTTAAGTGATTTCAATATAATTTTAATGTTTTAAATTTATTTCAATTTGATTGTTAAATTACTGAATGTTTTAAGTTTTTAATTTAATTAAGGTTTATTTTCCTTTTAATTATTTAATTGTTAATTTTAATTATCATTTTTGAGTTTGATTAAGAGTTAAATATTATTAAAGTGTTTCATTTAAGGATTTTAAATTAAAGAATTGATATCATTTTAAATCATATCCCTAATCTTAATAATCCAAATTTTAACTTATTCTTCCAAAATTCAAATTATTTAATTAATTAAAATTTACTTTAAATATTTTCAAGATGATTAATGGGTTTCTACCCATTAATTCCATAGGTTTCAATCATCTAATGAAAATTCTAAAATCAGATATTTTACCCTCCCCTTGATTAAACTTAAATATTAATTAGGGTTAAAATTCTTAATTACTATTATGCCCTTTTAAGCCTAATTATTTCATAACTCATCAAATTGAGCTCAAGTGAGCTTGAAATTTTTATGTCACTTTACTCACATATCAATTAAGACATTAGAGGAGAAAATGTGATTTTTCTGAATTTAATTTTATTTATATAATTATCTTAATAAAAAATAGGGATTTTCTATGGAAATTCAACAACATGGCCAAGGCAAGGCTTCTATCCTTCAGAAAATTATAGAACGTTTCTACTGACCAGAGGACCATTTGGACCAGTTTTGGTGATTTTTTCAAATATATTTTATTTATTATAATTATTTTAAGATTTGGAGTGTTAATTAATTATAAAATAAAATTAAAGTTGAAAAGTGGATTTTATATTTTTCATAAATCTCTCTAACCTCAAGGAGTTTAGAGAAACAAATTTTATATTTTTTTGATTTTTTTAAATTATTAGAATTAATTTAGTGAAAATGTAGGGAAATTCATTTTTTAATATTAAAAATTTTTTTAAGCTTTTAAAATTCAATTTCTTAATCTAGAAACTTAGGAAAAATATTTGGTTTGTTCCTAAGTGATTAGGAGTCAAAATATGACATTTTTATGATTTTTAATATTTTTATGATTTTTATTATTTTTTTAAATTATTAAAATTTTAAAATATGACTAAAATGAAGATTCTTATAAAATTTTAATTTTAATTTTCTTAGACTCCCCTAACATCAGAAAAGCCCCAAAACCATTTTGGTGAATTTTTGAATTGTATTTTTGGAGTTATAAATTTTTAAAGTTTAATTTTAGTCATGTAACTTAATTAGTCCATTTAGTGAGGTTAATCACCTCCAATTAATCTCAAATTTTTATGTGAGGTTCCTCTAACCCTAAAGATCAGTGGAGAATTATTTTCAAGTGATTTTGATGTATGGTTAACCCAAATTAATAAAAATTCAGTTTTGAGTGTTTAGACCAATTAGGATTATTCTTAATGAATTAACTCAAACCATAATTTTCCTAGGGTTCACTAGCCCTAAGATACTTTCCCAAATTTTCCTAGAATTTTATAAGCAACATGATAATTATTGGAATTAAAACATCAAAACAGACACAAAAATTTGGAAAATCAATAACTTGCCATAGACGTGGCCTCTAACCTTGGAAAATTCAGGGAATGTTCCCAAGATCAGAGGGTACAAAAGCCCTATGGTCTCATGCCATGGTGAATTGTCTATGCAAATGGATAATTAAAACATTAAAATGAGTAAATAATTAATTAAAAATAAAATATTCATCAAATTAAATCAATTATTTTTCCACATTACTCTCCTCTGTTCACTGAGCAAGAGGGTATTTTTAGTTTATTTTTATGATTTTTCTATGTAAAGTTATGGATTTTTGAATTTCTGGGTAATTAAATAAATCAAAAATACCCTAATTATCTACATATCCACGCGGCGCCGACTCATCCTTGGCAGCTCCGAAAGCCCACGCGTCGCCTCCCTATTTGACGCCGCCATCTGACTCAGAGCTCCGGGGGCCCGCGGTTCATGTTTCATTCACTCGTCTGATGCGATCTGCACCTTCCATTCGATACAAGCTCAATCCAATGGCGGCCGATCATTGTCTCTGCCTGGTGTGTCCCAAGAGTCGTCCGCACTCAAACCCTAAGATCTCTCTCATTTCTCAATGGATTTTTATGTTCTTATGCTCTATGGATTCTTCTTGAGGAGACGAACATATCCATACGGTTTATATGCAATGAAATTATGCCAAGAAAAATAGAGAATTGCTGGAAGCTTGGGAGGAAGAAGGGGTCCATACCTTGGCTCTGAGAAGTGAAGCTTCAATCAGAGAGTTGTGGCACCTTCGATTGCACCCAAGGAAGCTCCAGATGAAGTCTCTAGCTTTGGGGAATTGCCTAGGTATGAAAGTGACCAAGGCCGATTTCAAAGCTTGGTCGATAGAGAGGATGGCTGGCCTGGTGAGGGGGCTTTCACTAGGGAACTCCTTCTCTAGGTCTTGTGTAGGTGTGGGTGAGTTTAATTTGATTTTCGTGGAGGTTTCAGAGTTGTCCTGGTTTTTGGGTGGATTTTTTACTGAGAAATTGAGCTCGTTAATGGGGATTAGGGAAAAGGGACACTGGGAATCAATTGCTCTGGGTTAGGAGAAGGTCCTGGAGCAATTTTGGCTGAGTTTTGTTAAGCTTTGGTTCATCACCCTGTTTGGCCGAGAGGGGGAGGAGTTTAAATAGAGCTGGCTGGAGGGCTTCCCAGAGGGAGTTAGGGCTTGGGATCAGCTGTCTTGGTCAAGGGAAGATTAGCCACAGTGGCCATTGGGCATGAGGCAGCTCAGCCAGGGAGAATTTGGGGGTTTGGCTCACATGAAGCTCTCAGCCATGGCATTTTCCGGCGACTGAGGTGGCTGGCCGGCAGGGTCAGGTCATCATCATGACTCAGTGAATCCAGGGATTGAGTATGGTGCAAGCAATTGGCTTTGGCCATGTGTAAAGGATTTGATTTAAGTGGAAAGGGGGGAAGGCTTATTTTGGCTTGATTTGGTCCAAGGCATGTTTAGGCTAAGTGCACCTCCCCAAGGCTTAACTTTGGGCTGGGAGGAATCATTTGGGTCAACCAAGAGAAGGTGGTTAAGTCCCCATCCTAGGTGATGTGGCTAAACTTGGTTTAGAGTGTAGCATAAATGGTGTTAAAAGGGCTTAATGAAGGCTTAGGAAAGGCTCCCCTCTTCTTGCCATAAATGACTAGGTGAGGTGTCAAAACTCTCATGGCTTAATATGGCTTGAAAATGGCTCACATTTGGCTTACATTTGACTTGGAAAAGGTTGGCTTGTTTCATGAAAAAGGGTTTTGGCATTTTTGATGAATTTAGGGGAAATTGGCATGAGGCTTGATTTAGAATGATTTAACCATTGATTTAAAACTTAGGGATGGCTTAAATTGAAATAGATGATATAAAGAGATGCTATGTGGGCTTAAAGATTAATTTTGGGCTTTTGGAATTGTTTAGGAATGGGCTTTTAAAGGCTTTAGGCAAGTGGGCTTTTAGATTTTAAAAAATGGGCTTTTGGATGAAATTTTTGTGAGGGATCATGCCAAATAAATGTTGGGTTTAGTTTAGGGTTGTATCATGAGTGATTTGGAAAAGGTTTGGTGTCATTTGGAGTTGAAATGGGTTCAATTTGGGCCTTTTTGATAATGGGTTTAAAATGGATCAAATTGGGCCAACTTGGGTTAAAGTTGGGCCAATGTTGGGTTTGATGTAAAATTAATGTTGAAAAATTTTTATGGGGGTGTGACAAAGAGTTTTAAACTTTGTTTGGGCTTTGGTTTTGGGATTTGGGCCTATTTGGATGCATTGTGGGCTTCAGGCCAAATTGGGGATTTTTTATTTGGGTTAGATTTGGGCAGAGTTTGGGTTCAAATTTGGGGCAAATCATGTTAGTGTTTTGTTTGTGGGGATGTTAGGAAGGTTTAGGAAAAGATTTGGGGTTAATTGGAGTTAAGTGGGGTTGGTTTGGGCTAAGTTTAGGTCATGGGCCAAAATTGGGCTTTAAGCTTCAAATTGAAATTGGATCCACATGTTGATAATAATGGGTTTGTATTTGGTCTAAATTAATATTGGGAATATTAAATTGAATTTTAGAATTGAATTGGATCCAAATTATGGTAAATTGGAGTGGTTTGGTGGGACATTGGGTCCACTTAGGTTAAAAGTAGGCTAAATTTGGGGTTTTGGTAAAACTGGGCCAAATTGACAAAATTGGCTTATGGTGTAGTTAAACAAAATGAAATTGGGAATATTTGGGATTTTTTGAAATTTTCTGGGAATTTTCTGAATTTGTGGATTTTTTGGACTTTTTTGGTTAAAAGGGTATTTCTGGTATTTGGAGGGTATTGGGGGGTATTTTTGGAATTTTTGGTATATTTTCCCATGGATGGTCAATTTGAGTGGGGGGAAATGTTTTGGATTGATTTTGACAAATTTTGGGTAATTTAGGCAATTTTGCAAATTTTGGCAATTTCAAGGGCATTTGGTCTGTTTGGTAGGTTTAGGGCCCCGGGGGTCAAAAATTGAAATTTTAGAAAAGTGAAGATTGATCAAGTGTGAGTGAAATGAAATTATTTTGGTTGAGCCATGAAGCCATATTAAGCTCACAAAATCCATGAGAGGACTCATTTTAGGCACTCAATATGTTGTTCATAACCCTCTTAGCCAGGGGTCTAGGGGTCAAGGTCCATCCATATGAGTTACTTAAATGAGTCAGGGAGTCAAATTGGTTAAAGGTAGTTTTAGGGTTTAGAATGTGTGTGTGTGGGAGTGTGGTGTGTGCAAACTTACCCTCACCAGACCAGGTCACCCAGGGTAATCCTAAGGCCAAAGAGTCCTATAAGAAACTCATCTTTTAAACCTTCACATTTAATCTTAACCCTCCAAGTGGCTTGGGGGTTTATAGTCAAACTTGTGGGGTTTGAAGGGAGTCAAGAAGTGTTTTGAATTTATAAGTGATGGGTTCCATTTCTTGTCCTCTAAGATAGTTAAGGAGAAGCCTTATAGCTAGATCCTAAGTACTAAGAAGAGAGAAGAGAAAAGACCTCATCAAAAATGAGGTCAACACGGAAAACCAAATTGCTGATAATTTATCTAGAATTAAGAATGAAGTTATTTCTGAAGAAAATATAAATGAGAAATTTCCTGATGAACATTTATATGTTATTCAAGGATACCAAACACCTTAGTATGAGGATATAGTTAACTATTTAGTTAGCAATATTCTACCCTATTGATTGGATGAAAAATTTATTAAGAAATTTAAAAATGATGCTAAATATTATATTTGGGAAGATCCTCATTTATTTAAATTAGGAAGAGATTCTATAATTCGAAGATGTGTACCTTATGAAGAAACTTTTGCTATTATTTAAAAATATCATGATTTCGATTTTGGAGGACACTTTGGAATAGATAAAACTGCATTTAAAATTTTAAATTCAAGATTTTATTAGCCTACCTTATTCAGAGATGTGAGACATTATGTTAAAACATGTGATTGATGTCAAAGAATGGGAAATATATCCAAGAAAGATGAAATGCCTATAAACTATATATTGGAAGTTGAAATTTTTGATATATGGGGTTTATACTTTATGGGACCATTTGTACTATCATCTGGAAAAGTTTATATTTTATTAGCAGTTGATTATGTTTTAAAGTGGATTGAAGCTGTAGCTTTGCCTAGCTGTGACTCCAAAAGTGTATCTAAATTTTTGAAGAAGATGATTTTTTCAAGATTTGAAATGCCTAAGGTAATTATCATAGATGGTTGAAGTCATTTTAGAAATATAAGAATTCAATCATTACTGCAAAAATTTGGAATCAAACATAAAATTGCAACTGCGTATCACCCACAAACAAGTGGAATGGCTGAAGTATCAAACAGAGAAATTAAAAGAATTTTAGAGAAGACTGTTAATCCTAAAAGAACTGATTGGGTTGATAGACTTGATTCTACATTATGGGCTTATAGAACAACTTATAAGACACCAATCAGAATGTTACCTTACCAGTTAGTTTTTGGAAAACATTGTCACTTACCTGTTGAACTTGAACATAAAGCTTATTGGGCGACAAAGGAGTTGAATTCTAATTTGAATACTGTAGGAGAAAAATGATTATTGAAATTAAATGAGATGGATGAAATAAGAAATGAATCATATGATAATGCAAAAATTTATAAAAAGAAAATGAAGGTATTACATGATAACAAGATTTCAGGAAAAATATTTGAGCGTGGACAAGAAGTATTACTATTTAATACTCGTTTAAGACTTTTTCTTGGAAAATTGAGATCAAAATGGATAGGACCATATATAATTGAAAAAATATACCAATATGGAGCTGTGGATATTAAAGACTCCAAAACGGGAAAATTTTTTAAAGTTAATGGATTAAGATTAAAGGCTTATTTGGGAGACATTAAAAAGATTTACAAAGAGGTTAATGAATTAAGTCAACATGATTAAAGAAATACTTAGGTCGGGCTGATGATGTTAAACAAAGCGCTTAATGCGAGGCAACCCATAGATTTTAATTTTCAGTGTACTTTTACATTTTTGATTTATGGTTATGCCTCGGTCTTGACTAATTTTATATAACTTCAAAAAATTAAAAATTATCTTAATTTTATAAAGTTTTGACTTTGGATCACTCCATTTCATATGTGAGTAAAAAGGAGATCAAGTTAACCTTCATTGAAATTATTTATAATTGTGTTATTGAGATTGTTCTGATCTTACTATTATAATTTACCTATCGTTGGAGAACGAAACCTTGAAATTTGACGTTAGGCGAAACGAAGTCGAACATGGTTCCAGCGCATAGGCGCCCGAATTCGGCGCCTAAGCGCCAGAATAAGCTGTGTGTCGATGGGTCCGGCGCCTAAGCACTAGATTTAGCGCCTAAGCACCACGGTTACTGGGTCGTGTAAAAATAGAAAAACTTTCAGTTTTTCACACGATTCTCACCTTTAAATTAACCCATCTTCGTCCCCAATCCCTAAGCAATCAATATTTCGATCCATACACTCCATTCTTGAGAGATTAGAAAGGATTTTTGGAGAAATAGAGAGGAGAAATCTTGGAGAAGAGGCTAGAGACAAAGGTTCAAAAGATCCTCAACCCTACTTCAATATTTTCATCGCTGTAAGTTTGGAGAAATTTTCTAGTCGTCTTGATCAATTTGAAGCGGATTTCAAAAGTATTGGAGATCGCCTTCATGAGATGTATCATCAGATTAAACATCTGGAATGGCAAGCGAAACTCCAATTTGATCATCTAGCGGCTTATCAAGATGCTCAAGTGGAAATGTATGCGAAGAACAAGTGGATCGACGAGAAAATGGCTACGAATTTTCCAAGAGTATTAGTGTTCTTCCCAAGTGGGTTGAATAGTTTTCCTTGTGAAAATAATGGAAATTAGATAGTGATTTGGTGAGATCGTGATTTCTCTAGTGAGTCGTTGTATCGATTTAGTGAATTGATTATGTTTGTTTGTGTATTTGCTTTCATGATCAATGTGTGTTGTATTTGTTTTCAAATTGTGTTGTTTGATTGTGTGTTAGGACTTGAATCATTATATTATACTTATATGAAGTGTATTGAGCCAATATTGAAGATTATAAATGGAAATTAGAGAAGTTTGATTTAAACCTTGTGTTTGATTAGTGGATTTAATATTTAATTTTTAAAATTTTTGGAAAATGTTTTGGAAGTTAGAAACTGAAGCCCTACTCTAATATGAGTCATTGGAAGTTGAATTTATGAATTTTAGTGGAAAATAAAATTTTTAGAGTGATTTTTGTGAAAGGCGAGTCTGGCGCCTAGGCGCCAGAATTCGGCGCCTAATCGCCGGTTCAGCCTGCTTACCCGAAAAACACCATATAAACCCCATTAGCCATGGATGACACCTAAGCTTCATCTTCTTCCCCATTTTTGCGAAAATACACCTCTTAGATCCATTTTAAGGTCAAAACATCAAGTATTTAGGCGTGAAATCACTTGATTTCTTCGTCTCAAGGTCAGATCTACACTCTAATCCATTTATTTTCGATTTTCACCATAGTTTTTTCTATGTTTTGCTAAAAACCGAAATTTTGAGAAAATTTTTGATTTTTAGGTATTCTATTTGGATTTTTAAACTTATTTTAAGTTTCTTAAACTTAAAAAGGGTTTAATTATTTGATTCCTAAATTTGTTCTTGTTTTCTTTTATGTTTATATGGCACCAAAATCTAAGCGATGGAAGGGACGAGAAAATTTTGACAATAGCAAGTTTGCGACTGTGGCAGCGTATTTTTAATATCACGAATTTGTGACATCGAGAAAGTTTATCTCGGAGCGAAGCTTTTACAATCCGGGTGAAATGAACGAAAACACAATCGTTGAGCACAACTGGCAATGATTCTGTTATTTCACTGTTGTTGCTGTTATTCCAGTCGTTCACGAATTTTATTCTAACTTTTTGGATACGGAAGACTACAAAGTCTTCGTCAGAGGTATTGGAATAGAATTTTCTTCAGAAAGGATCAATGTGTTTTATAGACTGCCACCTACCATCGAGTGCCACTATTCTTAATGGCACTGGAGCCTGGAAGATCCGAAATGAAAAACGGGTAAATTTCAAATCTTCCAAATTAAATGGTGTTTTAGAAGCTTGGCATTATTTTAATTCTACTAGACTTCTACCTTCCAACCACCTGAGTGAAGTCACCAGAGATCGAGCTATCTTAAAGTACTGCATTCAGGACAGGAAGCCGATAAATGTTGGCAGTATCATTTATGATTCTGTGAGTCTATTGCTAGATCCAGCACTTCTGTGAGACTGGGATTCTCATCTTTGATCTATTCTTTATGTGTTAGTAATGGAGTCACTGTTGATATTTCTGAGGCGAAGCTGAAGTCTACCAAGCCAATTGGGCAAGAGAGTGTTAGTATCTATGATCGTATTCGAGGGAAGAGATCGACTGCTCCTTTCTACTTCTGCACACACTTCAGGTAGACCTTCTACTTCCAGATCTTCTACTTCTACTGCTGAGCCACCATCTAGTTTTTGGGAATCGATGCATGATCAGTTTCTAGAGCAGCAGTATGAGTTGTTTCAAACTCACTGCAGAATTGATTCTATTGATAAGAAATTGATCATTTATCTGAGTATACCTAGAGGAAGAGTAGTTACAATGCCGAGTATGATGAAGCTCTCGTTAGATTCCTGAAGGGAGAGCATGATGTTCAGTTCCCTACCTTTCCTTGTTTCTCACTATATGTTGATACTAAGGATGTTGAGTTTTCTTTTGGTGATGATGACGATGCTAAGGCCACAAACAATGATTAGTGGCATGATTTACCTCCGAATTGTGCTAAGTCTATTGTTAGTTTAGTTTGTTTGCTAGTATAGATTGTTGTTTGTTGTTTGCTAGTTTAGATTTATTTATTTACTTTGTGTGGATTATTGGGTGTTAAGACTGTTGTTAGAGTATTTTTAATGTATTGTGTTTAAGATTAAAATTTGGATAAATTTATGTTTATTTATGTTTCAGCCTATTGTTTAGTAGTTAGTATTGTTGTTCTATTTCTGTTATTATAAGTAGTATAGTCATTTAGTTTAATTACTAATGAGCCTGCTTACTTTTATACCTGCTTCATTACTTCAGTATTATTCATAAAAGCATGTGTAGAAGTAAATTTTTCTTTCTAGAATGTTTTTTTTACACACTTATAAAAATTCCTTTTTAAAATTATGTTTTTCTTTCTCTTATACTTAAAAAAAAATTATGATAGACCAAAACTTAAGTTTGGGGGAAAGGGAAAGTACATTCAAATTTAAATTTTATTTGTCCTTAAAAAACTAATATTTTCTTAAAATTAAATTTTTTTAACATAACAAGAGGAATGAAGAATCTATTTAAGATCGCTTAATGTTTTGAAATTATAAATAATTTAGTGGACTTAACCAAAAATTTTAATAATTTTGATTGATTTTAAGAATAGAATTATTCAACTTAAAGAAGAATAAGATTAAGAAATTTTTCTAATCATAGTAGAGATAATTGAATTTTAGAAGTATTAAGAAATAAAAAATTATAACTAAAAAAAAAGAATAGATTGAAATTCTTTTTGAAATCTATTTATGTTATAATAATTAAGTGAAAATGTATAAGTTTGAAAATATAAGTTAAGAATAGTGAAGTTTAAAACCATTAACAGGCTATCCAGATACAGTAATCCTCTCTTCAAAAAAAAAATGGAGAGTGGAGAAGCTTGAGGAAATGTCCAATCAAAAATTGGCTTCACTATAAAAAGAAACCTGATTACATATATTACTTAATTTTTATGCATATATTTTTATTAGAAAAGAATTTTATGAAGATCTTTTTCTTATGAGTAATTTATGTGATCTTAATATCAAAAACTACAATTATTTTCGAAGTGAATGAAAAATTTTTGAAGTCTTATGATTTAATAGTAGAATATTCTTTAAATTCTTAAAATTAAAATTAGTGAAATTTGGTTAATGATTTACTAAAGCCTTTATAAAATTAAAAATCTTAAGAAATCTTAAATATTTACCTTTTTATTCCAAATGTTATACATTTTATATAGTAAAAAGGGTTACTTGAGGACAAGTAATGTTTAAGTTTGGGGGATTTTGATTCAAGAAAAAAATACCTAATTTTATGCCTTTATTTTTATTAAATTTTAAGGATATTATACTTTAATGAAAGGTATTTTCGTGTTTTTGGATGTAGGTGATGCAAAAATATTCAAGAAGGAGAAAAATATGAAAAAGGAACAAAAAGGAGCAAAAAGGAGAAAAAATAGAGCAAAAATGCATAATTTTCGAAATTATTGGCCTGGCGCCTAGGTGCTAGAGTCCGGCGCCTACGCGCCAGCTATATACAAAGAACTGTTAAGTTTTTAACGACTTTTAGGCGGTTATTTTGACGGTGTGAGCAGTTATTGGACCTTCTAGAAGACTGGCAGTTGTTCCTAGTTTATAGGACATTTGATACAATGTATTTGGACGCTTCAAAAAGGTTTTAATCACGAAGAGGTGCGATCCAAAGTGAAGAAGTACGAAGAACTGGACGCGGTGTCCGACGCCTAGGTGCCAGATTCCGGCGCCTAGGTGACTGACACACCTTCTAGAAGATTCATTGAATGTGGGAACATTTTGAAGAGGTGCCTTGAGGCAACCCTTAAAGCCTATAAATAGGAGGGTATTCCTTCAGAGAAAAAAGGCCCCATCTACCCCTCCCTATCTAGAGTTCTATCTAGAGAGAGAATTAGAGAGATCATATTACGGCCACCTTTTTACTTTCCTTCATAAATTAGTGAGTTTATTTTAGAGTTTGTATTTAGAGTTTGAAAGAGTTGGTGCATCTGTAATTCATTACGTTGTGGAGTCGGTAGGAATCGAAGTTCGAGTAGGAGAAACAACTAAGATAAGTATTTTTATTTTGATTCAAAGTTTATTTATTATGTTTTGTTATTTAATTTCAATGTGTTCGAGTAGTTACTTTACTTTCTCCTTTCAATTATGAAAAGATAAATAAGATAATACAAAATTCGTCGGAGAATTAAAAATCATATATTTTCAAAACATTGTGATGATATTAATACTGGTTGTTAATTTACTATTTAAATTGGCTATTTAAATTGTTAAAACCTGTTGAAGAGTTTTGAGACCTAGAAAGAGATGAATTCTTAACTTGTAGATATCACATGAATCCTTGGGTAGTCGAAGGCCTTGTGCGGGTTATTCAAGGTGAAGTGCAAATAAATAGAAAGATATTATATAATGGGCGTGGAATTGATAAGTGTTTAGAGTGACAGGCTAAATTCTTGTGATTTGGTTTATAGAAAAGGAAAGGTTCACTAGTAGGGCCGACCATAGCCACCCTTGGACATCTAGTAATGTGAGCCTAGATTAACCCATTCTACTAACAATACATCCGAACCTGATCTATAGGCTAGCCAATGTTCTTTGCACCTGGATCAAAGGGTAAAGAATATGAATGCTTCTATTTGGCACAATACCATAAATTTATATTCTCCACGAATACTATCATTATCTTAGAAAATCTTGGATTAATTTAAAGGAAGAAAGTTGTTTTCTTATTGTTATTTACATCAATTATTTTATTCCTGCTTTATTATTTCATCTAGTAAATTAAAAATTATTAAAGAAATACTTTAAAATAAAATTATTTAAAAATTTATAACTCTCTCCTTGTGGGATCGATAGTGGGGTCTTTGTTTCAAAGTCCTATATTACTTGAAACGATACGTATACTTGCGTAGAACCCCTAGTATGTAAAGTATTTTCCATAAAATTATATTTATATACACTAGTCACTATTATTATTTATGACATATATTTTTGAAATCATTAATTAGTACGTTGATCTTCAGAGGGTATCGGGTCAAGTTTTTAGCACCATTGCCAGGGAAGAAGATTTTAGTACACATATATTTATATCGGGTCAAGAAACAATTTATGAAGCTTGGGAAAGATTTAAAGAACTATTAAGAAAATTACCTCATCATACCTTACTAGATTGGTTAATTATTCAAAAATTTTGTAATGGACTTATTGGATCACTTAGATTTATTATTGATGCTGCTGCTGGTGGTTCTTTAATGGCTAAGACATTTGGAGAAGCCTACACTTTACTTGAAGAAATGGCTAATAAAAATTTTCAATGGCCTTCTGAAAGAGTTAATCCTAAAAGAATGCCCAGTATTCAAGATAATGAAGCCTTTTCTATTTTAGCTTCACAAGTGGCTGCGATATCTAAGAAATTAGATAATTATGCTATTAATATATTACATGTAAGTAATGAAAATTATGCAAATTTTGATGATTCTCAAATAATGGAAACTTTGCAAGCTATTTCTAGTAAAACTAATAACCCTTATTCTAATTATTATAATCCTGGTTGGAAAAATCATCCTAATTTTGATTGGAGTAATGGACATTAAGTTAATCCAAATTGGAACAATCAAAGAAATTCAAACTATAGACCAACTTATCTTCCTGGTTATTGATTCCCTGATATTTATACTTACAAATATGATATGAAAATTGGCAACGACACCGAAAACTTGATATTGTCTTGTAAATGTAACGATGCTAAAAAAGATTCCTGGAAAATAGTGCCAAAAACTTGGGCCTCTAGGAATATATGCGCTGATGATTTAAATATGAAAATTAAGATTTTATAATATGGGATACTACGCAAGTATACGTATCGTTTATCAAGTAATATAGGACTTTCTGATTAAGTCCCGAGATATCGAACCCACAAGGAAAATGTAAAAATCTTTAAAGAAATCAGAAAAATTATCGTTTTACTTTCTTTAATTGTTTTTGAAAAAGTTGTCTTGATTTTGAAAAGTTTTGAAAGTTGATTTGTCTTTTGAAATTTCCTTAAAAGGTTAAGCAAGAAATTAAAATTATAATAACTAATAACACTAGATGTAAAATACTATTAACTATAATATATTTTTCTTTCCTTTTATGAAGTAGTAATAATTGCTAAAGTATTGTTGTGGAAGTATTCAATTTTGTCGTGACAGATAGAAGCAAATGTGTTCTTTACCCTTACTTGGTTCTATAAAGAACATAGGTTAATTTGAAATTTTTATTATTTTGAACATGGTTAGGCAGGGAAGATACCAGTCTCTCACTCTAGAGTTCCCTCGATTCCCACCACCTGGGGCTAACTTCTCATAACAAAACTTAAAACTTCAAACTAAATTAGGTGGTTTTAGCCTGTCACTCTAAAATCTTCTAATTTTACTCCCTTTTATAAAAATATCTTCTAATATTACATTCAATTATATAGACTACAATTCTCACCCATATAATTGCATGTGATTCTTACTAACTTTTATGAGACAATACTGCATTGGATCTTACATAATCTCAAGAAATTCTACAACTTAACAGGCCAAATTAAGAAGTAAACAAAGTTTTTAGAATCAATCTTCACAACTTCTTCCAACTTTTAAGCACTTATACTCTCTACAACAATTCTTTGTAAATTAATTACTTCTCCATTAACAAAGAAAAAAATAAAGTAAACTACTCAAAATGCATTGAGAAAATACAAAAACACATTGATTTGAAATTAAAAACAAGAAAAATAACAAACTGAAGCAAGTATTAATATAAAAATTAAAAGTAAACACTTATCTGAAAATCCTCTCCACAAGACTAAGGAAGTTCCTCTGAAACTTTGACTCTTTGCTAAACTACTCCTCAGAGCAAGTCTCCAAACTCCGATGACTCAGAATATAGACTTCAGAATTCAATAAAAACTAAACTAAAAGAAAGAAAATAAGTTGGAAGAAGAAGACTTCACTCCGACCCTTTTCTCCTTTCTACTCTCTACTCCTACTCTAAAATAAAAACTCTTAAAATGTAGTGGAAGAACAAAAGAAAGAAAGAAAGAATGAACCCTTCAAAATGCAAAGGAAGAGTCTCCTAATTTTTCCTAAGTCTCTCTTTAAATAGTAAACCAAAAGGTGCCTTGGTGTCTCTTCAAAATGTGTCCAGATTCAATGTATTTACTAAGGAACACACTCATTCATTCAAACTTACCGCCCAAAGGAAGTTATGGTAGTTACCACCAAGAGTTGCATCCCATCCCCTTTGAAACTTGAGCCAAATTCATTTGAATTTTGATTTTTAACTGTGGTGGTTAAGCGCTGGCCCAGCGGCGCTTAGCTGCCATTGCCAAAATTTTGATTTTTCATTTTTTTTGCTCCAAATTTGATCTAATTTTGCTCCTTTCATCGTGACCATCCATTTTCATCATACCTGCAAGAAAAACACAAAATACCTTCCATTAAAGTGCAATATCAATAAAAAGAGGTATAAAATGTGCATAAAAATACTAAATATTTTAGGTGTATCAAAATCCCCCAAACTTAAAATGTTACTTGTCCTCAAGTGACAGTTAATCTCATAAAACATTTTTGCATGCATATTATGTAATGAGTTTCTTAGGAAGATAACAAAATTTTGTTCTAGAAATGGAATAATCCAATTTAGAAAAAATTTCAGTAAATAAAATCAACTTAAAGTTTAGAAAGTTCCAAAGTAAAGGAAAATGACAAATATAAGTTTCGATCTATTTCAGAAATATTTGTAGATTCTTCAAAATATATGATTCAAACATTTATTTTTCTAATTTAAAAATCTTAATTTGAAAAATAATTTTACTTACTATATTATAACCTTAAGCTTTAGATTTTCTTTGAACTTAAATCTTAAACTTTAGGTATGAAACCAATTTTTGATTAGGCCCTTAGATCTTCGAGTTTCTTCTCCCTTTTCATATACTATTTTTCACTTTTTCTCTTTTTTTTTAATATATGGCAAGGATTACTATATTTGGATAGGCCTTTAATGATTTTGAATTCCAGCTTTTCATTTAAAATAAAGGTCACATATACATCTTTTACTTGAAAATCATAATAATAGTATTTGAAAATTATTCTTCAATAAAAGAAATTTAAGCTTTGAAGAATAAAAGTCAAATCTTCTATTTATCCAAAAATACAAAACCTCTTACTAAAGATAGTTTAACTTTATTTAACACTCTTCATTAAGAAAATTTTAACTCTAAGTTTTTCATGATTACTATAAATTTTAACTAAATTCTTTTAGTCATTTCTATATTCAAAATTTTGTTCCCCTAATATAACTTCATGTACATAATTGTTCTCAATAAAAAATATGATTTATTTTTAAGTATTCTTGAGAATTAAATAAAATTTTAAGTTTTTGAAATTCTTTGTTTTTAAACCCCCCCCCCCCAAACTTTAATTTTTTAATTAAGATAAAATATTTAAGCATAAGAAATGATATATGGGTGAGAAATAAAAACTGACATATCATGCTTGCAGGAATTTTTAATATCCTAATATGCAAGTATAACAATTTAAATAACAGGAATAAAATGAAATCAAATTTAGTTTTTCAAAATATATTTATTTATTTTTTTTATACATAGAAAAGTAAAAATTTTAAAAAAACTTCTACAGTAGTGGAGGTTTTCAAAGCAAATGCACACCAACTAAAATAACACACTGATACAGATAACAGATAGTAGTGGAAATTGAAAAATTTTAAACATGTAGTTCCCTAAGTAGAAGTTCCTAATAGTGGTTTATAATCTCCTAACAGTTCTTGAATTAAAGTACACACTACTAAAAACTCTGACATAACATACACATAAAAAAAAATTTACTATTTCACACACTACCACAAAACAATATTTAAAACAACAACACAACAACAAAAATACATTTGAATATTCATAACAGAAAAATAGTACAACTATAATCTGCATACTTTCAAGGTTCACATCAAAATACTATTATAAAAAAAATACTAACAAAACAAACATACATCCACAAAAATACCACAACAAAAACAAATAACACAAATCTACTCATCATCCTCATCATCATCATCATCTTGCTAGTTCCAATCCCTGGATGGCACATAAGGTATGTAGAATGGATGAGGGGGCATCTCAGCACTCTGATCACCTCTAATCAGTCTATCCACATATTGCTGATAATTCTCTTCATATTCATCATGTTTTACAATATATATTTCCACATTATCCAGCTTACCATCCATATCTCTCACATGCTCTCGAGTAAGACTCACTTTTTTCAAAATCTTTCTTAATAAACCAGTCTGCGAAT
This sequence comes from Papilionanthe hookeriana x Papilionanthe teres, assembly GCA_022702705.1. Classification (NCBI taxonomy): domain Eukaryota; kingdom Viridiplantae; phylum Streptophyta; class Magnoliopsida; order Asparagales; family Orchidaceae; genus Papilionanthe; species Papilionanthe hookeriana x Papilionanthe teres. Next base: position 5,568,738 of record CM040427.1, read on the forward strand.
CAGTAGATGATGAAGCACATGAAGTAGTAGCATCAGAAGTAGATGCAGCAGAAGCAGAAGCAGTAGAAGCCCTACCAAATTCTCCTCTCCAAAAAAACTCTGAATGTACAGTGTAAGCACCAACGTTTACACTAGTAATTGGTCTCAATGGCTGAAGTATCTCTTTCCAGGTTTCAAACTTCACTCCAGATCATTCACATAGTGAATGAATCAAGGAAGGAAATTCATACTTGCATTAGTAGTTGATCTAGCACAGTTCAAAACATAATAATAAATTATACTTCCAGTGACAATAGGCTTCCCTTGCTGAATACAATAGTTCAACACAGCTCTTTCTCTCATTACTTCACTAGTATGACTCGAAGGTAACAACTTAGACGAGATAAAATAATGCCACACCTTAGAAATGACATTCAGTTTGGAAGCAGGAAAGTTCACTCTTCTATCATTTGTTATTTTCCATAATCCTCTTCCATCAGTCAGAAATTCCATGATCTCATCTAATTGTCCCTTCCAAGGATGATAGTTAGAATAAAAGCAGAACATGTCAGGAGGTAGACCATAAAAAGTATTGATTGCACCAGAAGAAAAGTTGACCTCCTGCCTTCTAACCATCACTTGATTCTCTTCTGCAGCAGGTAAATTTGCATTAAATTCTCTAACCACAGAAACAACACCAATAGCGGAGAAGCAATAGTAATTCTCCCAGTTTCTTCTAGCAATCATATCTTCAATCAACTCTCCTGACTTACTAAACACACGCTCAGGAATCAACTTACGTGACTGCAATGCATCGACGTATCATACCTCAGCCCTCATACTAACAAATTTGTCAGAATTAAACTTCATCTTTTCTCGTGCATGCTTTGACTTTGGAGCCATCTCTAAAAATTTACGAAAAATTCACCATTAATTCCAAAATCAAACTAAACTTTCTAAAATATCTCCCAAAAGATATTTTCACTAAATCCAGGCAATTTCTCAAGTTGTTTCTCAAATTTTCACCATGAATAGTGATTTTAAGATTTTCCATAATGTACTCAAAAAACATGGTGAAAATCAAAAATTTTACTTAGGAGTAGTGCTCTTACCTCAAGGAATTCAAATCTAATATTTTTTGTTGAGATCAACTCTTAAATGATCCACAAAATGATACCCTAGGCTCCTCTTTCGCGGTAACCGATAGTTGAAGACGATGGGGCAGTTGAAAATGGCAATTTTCGGGTTTTTAACTTTCAGTAACCAATTTTCGTGAACTGGCACCTAATCGCGATCTTTCGGCGCTTTGCCGCGAAATCTGGCGCTTAGCAGCTAGTACCCAAATTTTCATAATTAAGTTATATGCACTAAATCACTTTGTTAATTACCCTTAATTACTCCAGAATAATTATTTCACCCCACAAATCTTCCAATACTCCAAATCAAAGTTAAATAACCATTGATTCCACACAAATTTCACAAAAAAACAAACTTATATTAAAACAAACATAACATTTAATACAATACTAGAATTTCCATCCACACATAGTGGATGAAATTCTCTAAATACAAGAGACATTAATCTCAAACTGATAAGTATACATCTCTAGGATGTAACCATCACATCATCAGGCACAGTTAATAATTAAAAACATTAAACACACCAAACATAACACACATGAACACTAAACAAATAAAAATAAAACATTCTTAATTCCATTCTCCATTAGGCGAAATATATCCCAGACCACTATTATTCTTAGTTGACCCTTCTGGAATATAAATTTGATAGAACAGGCGATAATTGTTCATTCTTATATCATCTTCTTCAATCCATTTGTTCTTTACAAACATCGCCTTTTCTATTTCTTCCATGTACCTTAAATGATTAAATTGCATCTTGAGTTTCCATCCCATGTGATCCAAATGTAGGTTAGTTTCATTGATCTTTGCTTCCATCAAAGTCACTCGGGCTTCAATTTTTGCAATCATTTCTGCAATACCTTGAATACTAACAGCGAGATATCTATTAAATAACTCCTTAGCACTATCACTAATGAACTTACTTTTGTCAGAATCTTGCTTCTTCTTCATCTAATTCTCCCAGGAAGACATGATGCACTCAAAATTCTCTTCTTAGATCTTCGGAAATGAAAATAGGACTTGGGGCAAGTGTTTTTCTTAAGTCAGATCCTTTTATAGACTTGGGAAATGCTAGAATATTCCCCAAGACGTTTAGAAACTCCTAAATAACTCTTAAAACTTCTCCCCCATGATCTAGGCTTCTAGATCAACATTTTTCAAGTTTTTTATAACTGTGGCGCCTAAGCGCCAACTAGTCGGCGCTTAGCCGCCAGTGCACAATTTAGCAGAGGTCCGCTAAGTGTCCAAATTTTCATTCTGACTTCTCTTAATCATCAATTAAGGTCAAATAACTCTACTTAAGTTTTAAAACTCAAAATTACTGCCACTAAAAACATAAAAACAAACCAAATAAAGCAAAAAAAAACACACTAAACAAACATAAAGCAAAGCACACCGATAAATATGGGTTGCCTCTCACAAAGCGCTTTTTTTAACATCTTCAGCCTGACATACCCAGAACTCATTCTGAGTTACCCAACATGAAATTCTCATCAGATTTAGATTTATTGAATGAAAAAGATGGTTTACGTCTTTATCCGTTAACTTTAAAAATTTTTCCAATCTTAGGAACTTGAATATCTATAACTCCATAAGAATAAACTTTTATCACAATAAATGGACCCATCCACCTGGACTTAAGTTTTCCAGAAAATATTCTCAATCTAACATTATATAGCAAAACTTGTTGTCCTGGTACAATATTTTTAGTAAGAATCTTCCGATCATGCCATAACTTCATCTTTCCTATATAAATCTTAACATTTTCATAAGATTCATTCATAATTTCTTCATGCTCAGTCAATTGCAATAATCTCTTTTCAGCACCATCTTTCAAATTATAGTTGAAATCTTTAATAGCCCAATATGCTTTATGCTCAAGTTCAAAAGGTAAATGACAAGCTTTTCCAAATATCAGCCTATATGGGGACATTCCTATAGGTGTTCTGTAAGCAGTCCTATAGGCCCACAAAGCATAATCCAGTTTAATTGACCAATCCTTTCTATTTAGACTATCAGTTTTTTCCTATATTATTTTAATTTCACGATTGGATAATTCAACCAAATCACTTGTCTGCGGATGATAAGCAGTAGCAATGTGATGATTAATATGATATTTCTTTGCTAATTTCCCAATAATCTCATTTCTAAAATGACTTCCCCAATCAGTTATGATTACTCTTGGCATTCCAAATTTACAAAATATATTCTTTTCTAAAAAATTTGCAACACTTTGAGCATCACTTCGAGGTAAAGCAATAGCTTTAATCCAATTGGAAACGTAGTCTACTGCTACCAAAATATAAACATTTCCGAAAAATGGTGTAAATGGTCCCATAAAATCTAGTCCCCAAACATCAAATATTTCAACTTCCAACATATAATTTAGGGGCATCTCATTTCTTCTAGAAATATTTCCTACACGGTAATGTTGACCTCATTTTTTATGAGGTTTTCTCTTCTTCTTTTTAGTACTTAGGATCTAGCCTTAGGCTTTTCCTTTGACTATCTTAGAGGACTAGAATTGGGACCCACCACTTATAAATTCAAACCACTTCTTAACTCCCTGCAAACTCCACAAACTTGACTGTAGACCCCTAATCACCTAGAGGGTTGAAATCAAATGTGGAAGTTTAAAGGATGGGTTCCTATAGGACTCTTTGGCCTTAGGATCTGCCTCGGGTGGCCTGGTCTGGTGAAGGGCTGACTTACACACACACTAAACTCATACACTACACTTGCACACACCTCCTAAAACCACACCCATACCCAACTTGACCTCCTGACTCATGTAGGTGATCCACATGGATGGTCCTTAACCCCTAAGCCCTTGGCTAAGAGGGTTAGGAACAACATAGTGAATGCCTCAAATGAGTCCCTTCATGGCTCATGTGGGCTTGATATGGCTTCATGGCTCAACCAAAATGATTTCATTTCACTTATATTTACCCAATCTTCAATTTTCCAAATTTTCAATTTTTGACCCCCGGGACTCTACACCCGCCTAGCCTACCCGAAGCCCTTGAAATTACCCAAATTTTTCAAAATTTCCAAATCACCCAAAATTCCTCAAAACCAGTCCCAAACATTTCCACATTATTCAAATTGATCATTCATAGCCAAAAATACCAAAAATTCCAAAAATACCTCCCAATACCCTCCAAATACCCCTCTTGACCCAAAAATCCAAAAATTCAGAAAATTCCCAGAAAATTCCAAAAAATCCCAAATATCACCAATTTTATTTTGTTCAACTACATCATGGGCCAATTTTATCAATTTACCCCACTTTTATCAACACCCCCAATTTGACCCATTTTAACCCAAAGTGAACCCAATGTCAAACCAAGCCTACCCAATTGACCCAAATTCTGGTCCAATTCAATTCTAAACTTCAGTTCAACATTCCCAACACCAATCTAGACCAAATCCAAGTTCAATTTGATTGACATTTGGATCCAATTTCACTTTTGGCCTTAAAGCCCAATTTGGACCCATGACCCAAACCTAACCCAAACTCACCCAATTCAACTCCAATTAACCCCAAATCTTTTCTAAACCTTCCTTAACATCCCTACAAACAAAACACTAACATGATTTGCCTAACATTTATACCCAAACCCCACTTAAATTCAACCCAAAACCTATAAGCCCAATTTTGACCTAAACCCAAACCTAACCCAAATAAGCCCAAACCCCAAAATCAAAGCCCAACCAAAGCCAAAACCTCTTTGAAACAGCCCTATAAACATTTCCCAACATTAACTTTACACCAATTTCAACATTAGTTCAACATTGGCCCAAATTAGCCCAATTTGACCTACATTGGCCACTTTACCAAAAAGCCCAAATTCAACCCAATTCAAACCCAAATCACTCCAAACTTGTTTCAAATTACTCATGGCACCTTCCTAAACCAAACCCAAAAATTATTTGGTCCAAACCTTTACAAATTTCCCATCCACCAATTTATTTTCAAGCTTAAAGCCCACTTCCCTTAAACCTTCCTAAAAGCCCATCCAAGACAAATTCAAAAACCCAAAGTTCATGACAAAGCCCACATGACACTTTCCCTCATCACACATTCAATTTAAAATCATTCCTAAAGTCCTAATTTATCATTAAATGATTCCAAATCAAGCCTCATAACAATTCCCATCAAAATGCCAAAATTCACAAAATCCTTTTTTCATGAAATTGACCAAATCTTTTCCCAAGCCATATGAAGCCATGAAGCCACATGTAAGCCATTGGCAAGCCATGAGAATTTCTAATTTTTCAACTCTCCTTAAATGGCAAAAGGAGGAGGTCCTTTAAGCACCTCCTAAAAGTCATTAACCTTAAACATGTTTCACCTTAACCCAAATTTAATCCAAATATATTTGGATAAGGACTTCTCCATGCCAAACCAGATGATTCCTTTGACTCCCCACAACACCGAAAACCACCTTGGAGGGTGAACCAAGCCCAAAAGGATGGGTTGACCCATTTAGAGCCAAAATAGCCACACCCCCCATGCCACTTTGATCCAACTCCTTTACACATGTCCAAACCCAATTGACTTCACCATTGCCAAGCCCTGACCTCCCTGGTCAAGATGGTGACTCATGCCTGCCGGCCAGCCGCCTGGGTCGCCGGAAAACACCACACCCGAGAGCTCACATATGAGCTAACTTTGAATTCCACCTTCGTTGAGCCGCTCCATGCCCAATGGCCACCATGGCTGTTCTTCCCATGACCAGAGCAGCTGATCCCAGCCCTTGGCCATCCCTATGAGGCTCTCCAGCCACCTCTATTTAAACCCGACCCCCTCATGGCCATGAGAGGAGAGTTGCACAAACCTTGCTGAAACTCTGCCAAAATTGTTCCAAAGCCTTCTCCATACTTAGAGCAGTTGATCCCAGAGTGTCGATTTGCCCTAATCCCCACCAACGAGAATCCGATTTCTCAACCGAAATTTTACCCAAAATCGGGACACTTTGCCACGGTGAGCCAATCCTCAAATCGACTGGTCCTACACCTTCACCTGGACCAAGAGGAGAAGTTTCCCACCGAAAGCCCCATCTCCGAGCCACCCGGTTGTTCCAGCCTCCAAGCTTTGTGATGCTGTTGTGGTCACTTTCATAGCTAGGCAATTCACTGCGACCGGGAGACTTCATCCGGAGCTTGTTGGGATCCAATCAAAGGTGACACAACCCTCAGATCGAAGCCACACTTCTCTGAGCAAAGGTATGGCCTCACTCATCTTCCCGAGCTTCTGAACATTCTCCATTTTCATTGAGTCAATTTCATGCCACATAAACCATATGGATGTGTTCGTCTTCTCGAGACGAATCCATAGAGCATAAGAACACGAAAATCCATCGAGTATCGAGTGAGATCTTAGGCCTAGAAGACGGACGGTTCTCGGGCTAGGAGGCTTGGGGACGATGAACGGATGCCGTTCATTTAATACACGCGCGGACGGACGGCCAGGATCGCGCCGGATCAGGAGATGGAACGACACAGCGGGCCCCCGGAGCGCTGAGTCAGATGGCGGCGTCGAATCAGGGAGCGCCACGCGACGTTTCAGAGCTGCCGAGGTTGACGCGGCGCCGCGTGGATAAATAGAAAATTAGGGTATTTTCTGATTTATTTAATTCCCTAAACTTCAAAAATCCATAACTTTGTGTAGAAAAATCGGAAAAATAAAATAAAAATACCCTCTTGCTCAGTGAACAGAGGAGAATAATGTGGAAAAAAAATCATTCAATTTCATCAAGTATTTTATTTTTAATGATTTATTTCCCTTCTGCATTATTTTAATTCTCCATGAATATAGGAAATTCATCATGGCATGAGACCATAGGGCTTTTGAAGCCTCTGAATTTGGGAACATTCCTTGAATTTTCCAAAGTTAGAGGCCATCCCTATGAGAAGTTATTGATTTTTCAAATTCATGTTACTGTTTTGAGTATTTTAATTCCAATAAATAGCATGTTGTGAAATAAATTCTAGGAAAATTTGGTGATGTCTCTTATGACCAGAGGACCTTAGGAAAAATAGGTTTTGAGTTAATTCATTTAAAATAACCATAATTGGCTTAAACACCCAAAATAGATCCCTAATTAATTAGAGCTAACCATACATCAAATTGACTTGAAATCAATTCTCCACTGACCTTTAGGATCAGAGGAACCCACCATAAAAATTCGGAGTCAATTGGACTTGTTAGCCCTACTAAATGGGTTGATTAAGTCATTTAGCCAATTTGAATTTCAAAAATTCATAACTTTCAAAATACCTTTCAAAAATTCACCAAAATGGTTTTGGAGCCTCTCTGATATCAGGGGAATTTAAGAAAATTAAAATTTCAATTTTCTAAAAAAGTTGGTATTAGTTTAATATTTTAATAATTAAAAAATAATAAAAATCATAAAAATAATAAAATTCACCAAAATGTCACATTTTGAATTTTAATCACTTAGGAACAAACCCCATATTTTTCTTAGGTCTATTTAATGAGATATTAAATTTTAAAGCCCTAGGGTAATTTTAAAATTAAAAAAATGTATTTTCTAGCATTTTCACTAAAATAATTATAATAAATCAAAGAAAAAATCAGAAAATTGTAAAAATTGATTCTCTTATTTCCTTGATATTAGAGAGAGTTTTGAAAAATATAGAATTAATTTTTCAACCTTTATTTTATTTTTAAATTAATTAATAATCCAAAACTTAAAATAATTATAATAAAAATAATATAATTCAAAAAATCACCAAAATTGGTCCAAGTGGTCCTCTGGTCATTAGGAATGTCCCATAATTTTCTTAAGGACAGAAACTCTCCCTTGGTCATGTTATTAAATTTTCCTTAGAAATCCCTATTTTCTACCAAAAATAATTATATAAATAAATTAAATACAGAAAAATCACATTTTCTCCTCCCATGTCCTTATTGACATATGAGTAAAGTCACATAAAAATTTCAAGTTCATTTAAGCTCAATTTAGTGAGTTATGAAATTATTAAGCTTGAGGGGCAAAATGGTAATTAAAAAATTTAACCCTTAATTAAAACTTTAGGTTTAATAAAATTAACAAATAAAATATTTGATCCTAATCTGATTTGGATGATTGAAATTCAAATAATTAAAGGGTAGAAACCTACTAAATAATTTGAAGATAATTAAAATAAACCTTAATTAAATAATTGATTAAATTTGGAAGAATAATAAAATTGGAATTATTAAATAGGGATATTATTAGGAAGGGATTTGTTCTTTAATTTAAGAATCCCTAAATTAATTATCTCAATAATATTTAATCCCTAATTAAAAATGATAATTCAAATTTAAGTTTTGAAATGTTAAAGGACTTAATCATTAAATTAAATCAAATAAATTAAATTGAACAAATTAAATTGAATTAAATTTAATTAAAATTAAATTAAATTAATTAAATAAAATTAAATTAAAAGAATAATTAAATCATATTAAATTAAATTAAATTAAAAGAATAATTAAATCATATTAAATTAAATTAAATTAAATTAAATTAAATTAAATCATATTAAATTAAATTAAATTAAATTAAATCATATTAAATTAAATTAAATTAAATTAAATCATATTAAATTAAATTAAATTAAATTAAATCATATTAAATTAAATTAAATTAAATTAAATTAAATAAAAAATAAAATAATAAAATCAAGTTAAAATTAAAATTAATTTAAATTAAATAAATTAAATTAAGATTAAAACTAAACCAAATTAAATTAAATTAAAGTTAAATTAAATTAAATTAAATAATATCACCTAAGACATAAAGAAATTAAGTATAAAGTAACTTGAACACTATTCCTAATTTAAATCCGATAACTGAAATTAAATCACAAACCATTTGAACACCAATCTGCCCTCGAAGACTTTGGTTATCATAACTCCTAAACAAAACATTAAATGAAATGTTACTTTACTTATAGGATATTCAAATGTCCTAGTTCACTGAGCAAGATAACAAAACTCGAATTCTCGGACGATTAATCCATTTGTATAATTTAATTCATTTGGACTTAAAACAATTGTAGCAATATTGAAAAGATGTTTAAGATTCTTCTTAAGCACTTCCTCAATATGATAGAATACCTATAAGAACAGTTGAACTTAATTGTTCTTTGATGAAGAAAATCGTCCTCAAACCAAAACACAAGAACCTAGACGTCATAGGAAATGACTAGCTATAGGATTAGGAATTTGGTAGAAAACCATAACCCTTCCCTTAGCTTTACCTAGGAACTTGCTTAAATATTCTAATTGTGTTTTAAGTGCAGCTTGGGTTGACGGGAAGACCCTCCAGGTACGCTTTTATTTTATTGTAATTTACATTATTGCAATTTCTTTAATCGCATCGCACTTACTTTTTCTTGCATGATAAACAACTGTTGCATGAAAACCCACACCTTTAGGATAGTCCCTAAAACTGAAACCAAAACTAAATTAAAAGTCATTGCAAGATAAAATTCACCGCCACAACATTTCAAAATATAAAACAACTCGAAATTTAATCACAAACATAACACAAAACTACAATTATAACTAAATTAAAACGTCCTGTTGGATGATCGGGAATACCTCGGATGATGTAACCTACGTGTTGCTAACGGGATTTCCCACGGTCTAAATGAAAGTGTGGAACTCATTTAGTTGAGTTTAGCAAATTCATCTAGACTAAGTGAATCCTATAAAAATAACGATGCCGGAAGGATGGAACCGTGGGATCTTAATCGGTGTCGTTATAATCAACTTTAAAATTTGTTTTAATTAAAATATTAAAAATACTTGGATTTTAAGACTTCTCTAAACCAGAACACTTTTCTAATCTCTTGATTTTCATCTTCTAAAATTAAACCTCTGCAACAACAAGGAGCTCGGAGCATGGTGGGCAGCACGGCCATCGTCGTCAGCAAAACTGAAATCTACATCAGCAAAACTTTCTTAGAATTAAACAACCAATCCATAGGATTTCGAGGTAGTTTGCCTAGTGCAACATAAATCCTCAACTCTTCGTTAGGCATTTGCTTGGCAAATTAAGCCCTAACCGGTCTTAGGACTTCGAGGTAGTCGTTCGATATGACATAAACCCTCACATCTTCGAGGCTATTTGTATGATTATGTCATACGAATATAAGTCTTAATTAATTAAAATTGGCAAGATCAAAACATTAAATAAACATTAGGACTTTCCTAAATTCAAGACAAATAATAGGATAGTTTGGGAAGTTGCCTAGATTCTTCTTGGATCCTCAGCTTCTCCTACTTTTCTTCCTTTGAATTCCCAAAACAAAATGTTCCAAACTTGATCCATTCCCTATTGAAATTCCAAAATTCAATCCCTTGAAGACTTAAACTTTGAAATTCTTGAGAGCGGAATTATCGATTATTATCGAGAGTTTTCTTAGGTGATTCCCGTCACCTAAGATGTAATTAACTATAGGGGCTTGCTCTTATAGGGAATTTTAAGAACCTGAGTAATATAAACCCCTGTTTAATGCTTTCATATTAAGCAGGGGAATTTGTCGGCTTATAAAATTGGTTCGCAGACCAAACGGATGTCACAAATCTTTTAGTTTATTTAATCGAGCCCTATCATTAAGTAGTGTGTCTATTCTCCGGGGTAGATACACGGTTTGTGAAGTGGTGCTCGTTTATATAAACTATTTGGGATGTGAGATCAGTTTGATTTCATATCTTAAAATCTTCAAATTTAAAAATTATTTTTAAAATCAAATACTACTTTTCAAATTATTTATTTAAATTAAATTAAAAATTAGCCAACAATTTCTGTAGGCCACCCCTTTTCAAAATACAACACAACCTAAAAATAATGCCGACAATTTCTGGCGACTCTGCTGGCAAAAATTCCTCTCTCCATTTTAATCAAATAATTCTGCTTTCAAAAATTGGTAGTGTATCCATGTCCCTTGTGGATCAAGCTACCCTTCTTTCCGTTGGAGTACTATGTTTATTTCTACCTTGAACAAGTATAGCCAACATTCTCTCGGATTTAGGAGCCACTTTTTAGACACCCCTAAACAGAGAGGTTCCGAGATCCTTTTACCTCATTTCTGAGGTGGGGTGGACCCCCGATAGGTGTTATTGATCCTCCGAGTCGAGAAGTCTTGCATAAGACTTTCTTTTCCTTTCCAACTCTGAATCGGACTCATTACCTTCTCTACACCTTTGAACATTCCGTTCTAAGTAAACAAACCCTCTAATGAATGACTCTTTTAACAAATAACTCCTCCTTATAAATACATGAACAAGAATGTGTTTGGACTCTTTTCGATTCCTTTCTTTTCGTCTTGATGAGAGGAAGCATAACTTAGGACTGAAAATCAGAATCTACCCTGCAGAAATGGAAGCCCCAAAGCTGATTTTCTCCTTCACCAATGGACTGGACTTCGCTGTTTACAAGGATGAACTCGCCCGACAATGGGATCATCCGGTTTGGACAAGGATTCGAGAACACAAATGTCAAGATCACCGACGTTTCTCTTTTCGCACTGAAAAACAAAGTATCTGAAGCTAAGAAGCCGCTGATCGAGTTCAACCTTAGGTCAACTCGAGAGTTTCCTCCCCTGCAAAAGATTCCAATCGAGAGGAGTACTGCTTGTCCGCAGGAGGACCGTTGTTGCTACCCCCACCGGTCCGGTTGTCTATGCACCTACCCCGGCTCGCCAAATTAAAGGGAAGGAAATCCGGAACTATGGTGAACTCGTTATCGTGGAGGGTACGGACCTTCTCGTGAGACCTTCGTTTTTGATATCGGGTCCAGGCTCGAGAATTCCATCACTAACACGGACCCAAAGAAGGAACGAAGTAGGAAGATTGCCGTGAAGGCCGGAGCTGCCGAAGTCGCTTTCTGGAGGAAATCCCGAGTACACACCACTACTTGAATACATACCATTGCTCGAAGATACACCCTTTTTGGAAGGAAGTAGATTCCACCCCTTTCCGCCACGAATCGACGAGGAAAATGTTCGCAGGATTGTTTCTACATTACCTCAACCAGCATACTACAACGACAGCAGAAAGAAAAGGGCTAGGATCACACCATTTGCCCGACTACAGACTGTGATCGAGAAGCTAGCAAAGAAAGAGAAATGCCCCGTATTGGAGATTCTAAGAAGGATAGGGCGGGTGCCAGTCAAATCCCGTCTAGGGCCGCGAGTAGAACCTGCCATCGTTATAGAAAAGCCAAATAAAAGGATGAAGGCTAGTTCGCCTGTCGTTGTTTCAGGGTTACAGATTAGGGAGGATACCACCTTCCAGCATTTGGCTGACAAACCATCTGGTCCTAGACCTTCTGCTACTAGAAGGATGGTATGGCATCCCACTTCTAGACAGTTAAGATTGAAACAACAGCCTGAAAAGGAAAGTCTCGTCAGGAGACTTGAATCCGAAGAAAGTGCTACTGCAGTAAAGGGGACTCGAGAGAAGGGAACCCGGCAGCTATCACACGACAATTGCGAGGATGCATAGAAAAGGCCGCTATAGGATGCTATGGAAAAGTTGAGGACTGATATTCGACGATTAGCAAAAGAAAGAGAAGAAAAATTCGGAGATGAGATAGATTCGTCGGAATTCATGGACGATGAGTATGCAGAAATCAACATGGTCGAAACACGAGCTTCGTCAGCTTCGTAAGGTGCTCCTGCAGCCGCAGAAAGAGAGGAGCCGGAAGTAATGAGGAGGCAGCTTCAAGAGAAAGACGATACGATCGCCCAAATGGCGAAGAGGATGGAAGAGATGGCTGTAGCCCTAGCCACTCTCCAAAGTCAAGTGCAACCCCAAAGAGAGACACCCCCAGAGGTCATTCACATTGTAGACAGAGGAAAGGAGATTACATCCGTCAACGAGGATGATCAGATAAAGAAAGATACAACAAAAAGTATGATTCCAGAAAAAGATATCAAGAGTTTGGTGGAACAGCAGGTGCGAGAAGCCTTAGCACAATCAAAGAGCGGGACATCCATTCGGACGGGTAGACCTTACCCGGAAGAATTCGACGTTGTCCAATACCCAAAAGGCTTCGTACCACCTCTGTTTAAGACCTTTGATGGAACCGGGAACCCCCGACAGCATGTTGCACACTTTCGTGCCAGTTGTTGCAATGCTGGCGGAAGCGATGCATTACTCTTCCGACAATTCGTCAGCAGCCTGTCAGGGATCGCCTTCGATTGGTATGCAGAATTACCGAATGGTTCGGTGAAGTCATTCTTAGAACTAGAAAACCTCTTCATCAAGCGATTCACCGGAGCTCAGCACCACATCACTATAGGTGATTTAGTGGTAGAGAAGTAGAAGCCGAACGAAACTTTGGTGGATTACATACTTCGATGGAGGAATCTAAGTATGAAGTGTGAACCACAATTACAAGAACAGCATGCAGTCGACATCTTACATAAAAGCATTCATGGCCAGATAGCACTTCTCCTACAAGGATTTACCATTAAGACTTTCGAAAAGTTGTTAAGCAAGGCCGGAAGCTTGCAAGAGGAGGCGAAGCAATTAAGTTTCGCCGACAAGTCAGACAAGCAATAGCCTGTGAAGACTTTTGAAAAGAAATCTGGGATTGTTGCAGCAGTCGACAAAGGCAAACAACCGATACAAATATCGTCAGAACGGCGCAGCAACCTCAACAGAATTACCAGCAACCCTGATCCAGCTATCAGTCATCTCAACAATATGAACAACCGCCTCGTCCACAACGTACATTAAGGGAGCTTCTGAGCAGGGAATATCTATTCAAGAATGAGGCAGTGCCGAAAATGTTCCGTAGTCTGATGAAGACTCCAGATTTCCAGCTGCTAGAGCCCAAGAGACCAGAAGAAGTCAACAAGAAAGGTGATCCAAACTTTTGCCCTTATCACCGGATGCTTAGACACAAGATAGAAGATTGTATTACCTTCAAAAGTTGGCTCAACGACAATCTTCGGAAAGGGAATATAACAATCCCGAAGGAATACATGAAGGAACCCAGAAAGGAGGTTCCGTCAATGTTGTCTCGACTGATTTCATCGTTCCGATAGATCCCTATACAACTGATGATGGATGGACTACCGCTTGGACGACGTCTTCAAAAAAGATTTTGGATCACATCCGAACCGCTTCGGTGCGAGCGTCAATTCAGAGTTCGAAACCTGTTAAGCCGACACTATCACTTGCGATAGAAGAACCACCTCAACAGGAGACGATTGAAGAGAAGAAGAAAATCGACGAAGAAGAGAAGACCCAGGTTCCTAAGGCTAGACTAGGGGCTGCTTATCCTAGGATAGTTGTTTCGGATTCGGGGGAGAAATCCCTCGAACCTCTGACTCTGTATGATTATCTGCTCACTCCGGTGGGATCTTATAATGATAAGGGTTATGGCGTTGGCTACGTTTTGACTATTTCTAATGATTACGTAACTAGCGACAATCCGGACATCGATTTCGATACAAATGACAATTCTCAAATCATACACAATCTCAATGATCACAATGACGAAGAAGACATCCATCAAGGAGGCTATGAGAGTTCAATGAGCAACGAATCTGTTTGCGAGTTTCGAGGAGCCCTAGTCACAATAGAGTTAGAGCCTTCAGACTCTGAAGCTAATCCAGAAGAACCTGTCATTCCGATTCAGAAGGAGACATCAGTAAATTCAATACTAGAGTCAGAAGAAATTACAGAAGTTAACTTAAGAAGTGGAAGAGTTCTACCTCCGAGAATGGGTCCAAAGGACAAAGGAAAGCAGGTGGTTGTTCAAGAAGAACCAATCCCGGCAGAAGAAATACCCATTCAGGAAGAAGCCGAGGCACATGAAAATAAAGTGGACTACAACGTGCTAGCCCATCTTAGGAAGCTACCGGCCAAACTGAGCATCTATGACGCTCTCATCTTATCAAAGGAGATGAGAGAAACTCTGATCAAGGCCTTACTTGATCCAGAAATTTGCTTAGCTCAAAATGCTGGAGATTCCTTAGATGAGGTTTGCTCGTTATAGGAACAGCGAGGTGTTACCTTCACGGACAATGACCTACTACTTGGGACAGCAGATCACAACCTACCATTGTACATTTCGGTTATAATCGGGAAGTTTACACTCTCCGCAGTATTGGTGGATCCAGGAGCATCAATCAATATAATGAGTCTTCAAACACTAGCATACTTGGAAATTGATGCTCGCGAGCTCGAAGCAGACAAAATGTTATTAAGAGGATTCAACCAGAAAGGAGAAAGAGCCCTCGGATCAATAACGCTACTAATGAAGACCGTTGACTTAGCAAAGACAACCGCAAAATTTCACATAATTGATTCGAAATGTCGTTCAACGCTCTACTTGGGCCGACCATGGATACATGAAAACGGGATGGTACCATCATCTCTACATCGTTGCATCAAATACTACGATGGAGGGGAACAGTGCATCAAATGTGACTTACAACCATTCTCCGTACACGAAATTGGAATCCATGAAGATGCAGCTTATTATGCACCTCCGAAGAAAACAATCTTCTCTAGAGATACCATAAAAAATGAAGCAAAAGAAAGTTCGGGACAACGAAGAACCTGAAGTTCTAGTCCAACAGTCACTCACCACTCCCTTACGGTGAGATGGTGAAGGTTTCTCCACAACTCGCATCCGAGGTCGAGGCCGGGGACAAGGTCGTGACAGGGACGTTAGGACAGTTGGACAGAGGAAACCAGCCATCAATGTTGATTGGGAAGATAGTTATGAAGAAGAAAAAGAGATCAAGTAAGAAGCAGCGACAATAAGTCGGAAGAAACCGCAATTCAAGATCTCTCTCAAAGATGAAAAGAATGAAGAATATAAATCGATGTACGAGAAGATTAACCACTATGTACATACTATGACCCTGACCCCGATCCATTCCAATAAGATCGAGGGTATGGTGGTCAAAGAGGTACATAGCGGCGGTGCAAAGCCAATCAAATTCTACCGTGGTGTTCCTTCCTCCAAAACTGAAAATAATGTACAATTTGAAGATGTCACTTCATCAGAATTAATGGAATTACCTTTTGAGTGGTACTCTCCCTGTGTTCAAAATTTAATTCAGAGTGGTTTCTTACCTCGACAATGGACAAAAGGTCAATCACATCATTTTGAAAAAATTATGGAATAACTCGGGCCGTCCACCCAATTCAAAGCATGGTCTCGGATTTGGCACAGTAGGATCAGTTGACGATACTGAATTTTGCTTGGTTGTCACTTGTAAGTCCAATGAAGACTGCATAGAAGCTACAGAAGAACTCGAATATTTACAAATTGGAGACGCTCCACCAGAATTCGAAGAAGAGATTAAATCTACAATAGATGAGTTAACGGAAGTTAACTTAGGAACTAGCGAAGAGCCTAGACCTACCTTTGTTAACTCCTTACTCAATAAAGAAGATTCCGGAGAAATAATCAAGTTATTAATGGAATTTAAAGACTGTTTTGCTTGGAGCTACGATGAGATGCCAGGTTTAGCTCCAGAGGTCGCAGTCCATAAGCTAGGAGTGGATCCTACTTTTGTCCCAGTCAGACAAGGTCCCAGAAGAATGCGTCTAGAAATCGAACAACAAGTCATAGCCGAAGTTAAAAAGCTAATAGACGCTAAATTTGTCCGTGAAGAACAATACCCGACTTGGTTAGCCAATGTGGTGCCGATCGAAAGAAGAATGGTCGGATCGAATTTGTGTGGATTTCGCAGATTTAAACAAGGCATGTCCAAAGGATGAATTCCCTCTACTGATCCCAGAACTAATGATCGACATTACTTCAACACATGAAATATTCTCATTCATGGATGGATCTTCAGGATACAACCAGATAAAAATGGCTCCAGAAGATGAAAAACTTACAACATTCAGAACGCCGATTGGTGTATATTGCTACACGATGATGTCATTCGGATCGAAGAACGCAGGAGCAACATACCGTAGAGCGATGACAAGAATTTTTGATGATCTCATCCACAATCAAGTCGAATGCTACGTGGACGATGTGGTCATCAAAAGCAAAGTAAAGGAAAACCACTCGTATGATTTGAGAATAGTTTTCGAACGATTAAGACAATTTAACCTTAAGATGAATCCCTTAAAATGCGCCTTCGGCGTCACCTCCGGAAATTCTTAGGATTCATTGTCCGACATCGTGGAATTGAAATTGACCCGGAAAAGATTAAAGCTATCTTAGAAATGCCGCCTCCCAAAACCTTAAAACAACTACGATCTTTTCAAGGGAAGCTGGCATATCTTCGACGCTTTATCTCAAACTCCGTCGTGTAGGTGTCGACCTTTCTCGACACTAGTTAAAAAGGACGCCAAATTTATTTGGGAAGAGAAATGCCGAAGGCCTTCGAGGACATTAAGCAATATCTAATGACACCTCCCGTCTTAGCAGCCCCAGGCCTCGTGTAGATCGTCGATACTTTATACCGCGGCTTTAGACGACTCTCTCGAGCCTCGTTAGCCTGTGTCAATAATGAGGGTAAAGAAAATGCTCTTTACTACCTAAGCCGTCGTTTACTTCCGACGGAAATAAGGTATCCCGCAATCGAAAAGCATTGTTTGGCCCTGATCTTCGCCGCTCAAAAGCTCAGGCACTACACGCTTTCTCATAAGGTCAACCTGATCTCGAAATTTAATCCAATGCAATACTTGATGACTCGTCCAACACTTTTTGGCAGACTTGCCAGATGGTCAATGATATTATTGCAATTCGATATAACTTTCGTGCCTCTTCGTGCCGTAAAGGGACAAGTCCTAGCAGACTTCCTTGCAGCACACCCTTTGCCGGCAGAAATTCCTCTCAATGACGATCTGCCAGATGAACAAATAATGAGCCTAGAAGACCCTGATGATCGACGTTGGGAATTATATTTCGACGGAGCATCTTCAGCACACAAAGACGAAGAGTCGCAAGTGATAGTGCCCGGTAAGGCAGGGATCGGACTAATCTTTATAACACCGGAGCGGGGGATGTTAAGATACTCCTACCACTTGACAGAGCCGTGTACAAACAACGAGCGTAATATGAAGCCCTCATAACATGACCGGAATTAACTATTCAAATGGGGATAACGGACATCAACATCTACGGGGATTCACAGTTAATCATTCAACGGATCGCCGGACAAGTACGAATTTTAAAGCCAAGACTCGAGCAATACTTTCGGTATGTCATACAAATTGTTGGAGCGGATTCCGAATGTGACAATCTACAAAATTCCCAGAAAGAAAACGCTTTAGCAGATGCGTTAGCTCGTCTCGCAAAAAGAATTTGCTCGTTTGCAAGATGAATCGGCTTAAGTGTCGTTCACTGGACGTCGAGTCCTATCACGACTCGACATAGACACAATACACAAATCAGAAAAAGAAGAAGAATCAGTTGTAACAGTGACGTAAAAACACAGAAGATTAGCGGCAACCATTAATAAACTACCTACAAACAGGAAAATTACCAGACGATAGGTCATTAGCCCATCAAATCAAGAAAAGAACTCTGTCTTACACATTAATCAACAACACGTTATACAGAAGGTCTTTCGATCAAATGTGGCTAAGGTGCCTAAGCGGGTCCGAGGCCCGTGAAATTATTAAAGAGGTGCATTCAAGACTCTATGGCGCTCACCAGTCGGGTCTGAAGATGAAAATGAAAATTAAAAGACTAGGGTACTATTGGCCCTCGATGATGACCGACTGCATGAAAGTCGCCAAGAGCTGTCACCAATGCCAAGTGCACGGAGTGGTTCTACACCAACCTCCAAATGTGCTACATCCGACAATCGCATCGTGGCCATTTGAATGTTGGGCACGTATATAGTGGGTCCAATAGAACCACCATCTTCAAAAGGACATCGCTTCATTCTTGCGGCTACGGATTACTTTTCCAAGTGGGCAGAGGCGGTTCCACTCGGAGAAGTGAAAGCATACCACGTGCTACGCTTTTCAAAAACCAAGTTGTCTACCGTTTCGGAGTGCCGCGCGAGATTATCTCGGATAATGGGTCGGCATTCGAAGCACACAAATCAACAATTTTGTCGGGAGACACGGAATCGACTGGCGATATTCAACAATTTACTATCCAAGAGAAAACGGCCTGGCTGAGGCTTTTAATAAAACTCTCGTTCAAATCTTAAAGAAAACTTTGGACGATAATAAGAGAAATTGGCACGAGAAATTATTAGAAGCCTTATGGGCCTACCGAACAACCTTCAGAACTCCTACTCAAGCTACACCTTACGCTTTGGTATATGGGTCCGAGGCAGTGTTGCCCTTAGAAGTTCAGCTTCCTTCACTCAGAATTGCAGTTGCAAACAAAATCGAGACAGAAGAGAATGCCAAATTACGACTAGAAGAATTGGAAAGCCTGGAAGAGAAAAGACTTGCAGCGCAGCAGAATTTAGAACTATACCAAGCTAAGATGGTTCAAGCCCATGACAAACTGGTCCGCCCAAGAACCTTCAAAGTTGGTGACTTAGTTCTCATTCTCAAGAGACCTATCCTCGCACACCGCAAGATAGGAGGAAAATTTGAACCCACTTGGGAAGGGCCATTTGTGGTTGAGGCGACCTACTCGGGAGGCTCCTACCAGCTAGTGAATTGCCATGGAGAACGACATATGCTTCCGATCAACGGGCGATACTTGAAAAAGTATTACGCTACCTGATGTTTCGAAGGAATGAATTCTTCATCCCTAAGAAACACGGGCGAAGTAATTACTTATGACTGGGTCCGAACCAAAAAAAATAATAATAATAAAAAATGTGCTAAAATAAATAAAATCATGATAATGAAGTTTTCCTTGTTTTCTCTTCCATATCAAAATCTCTTTTCTGATCTTATCCCACTTCATTCCTATTAAATTTAAAAATACAAAAAGTAATAAAAAAAACTGTCTTTAATAAACATTTTTTGTTAATGTTCTTGTTCTTAGTACATCCCCTGATCCTTTTCCTTGTCTTTTCGCAGGGAAATGTCGAACGGGCGGTTGGTCTTGAACTTTAGAAATGGCGTAAGCCTTGCACTCGATGAAAAGAGGGTGAAAGATGGAGCAATAATCGAGATTGACTCGGACTTCGCACCGGCGGGCTCGCAATATGAAGAAATTGATCGGGTCCCGATTGACCGAGAGGAACTGTCCAGTCATACAGTAATGAAAGTGGGTGGCCCAAGCCACCAATCCAGCAACAAGAAAAGAAAAATAAGCACCGAAGAAGACAAGAAAATCAAGTCTGTAGTCGCTACAGCAGAGGGCAGGCTTGTCAGCGCCACGCCCACAGAAACTCATGAAGTTCGAAGAGTTACTCTCACAGCAACGCAACGAAGAAATAAAAATTGCCGTATCCGCAAGATGTTAACCAAACTAGCAGCGGACCAGCGCGACGAGGCAGTTGCTACTGCCAGTACATATACCTCAAGGACGCCAGTTCACTAGGTACCGGAAGAAAGGAGGCCAGCTCCTAGGATAACAGAAGGGACCAGGGAAATCTCACGAAGATCAGAAGAAAGAAGGCTACCACGCTACCAGATAGAACCACCAGTGATGCATGACCTTGTTGCAGAAGCAACCCCGGGGGATGTCCCGACGGACATCATCCTGTCGGCATATTTTTAGGTTGCGTGTTTTATTTTGAAAAAGGGGTCGCCTAACAAAAGTTGTCGGCTAATTTTTAATTTAAGTTAAATAAATAATTTTGAAAAGTAGTATTTGATTTTGAAAATAATTTTAAATTTGAAGGTTTTAAGATATGAGATTAAACCGATCTCACATCCCAAATAGTTTATATAAACGAGCACCGCACCACAAACCGTGTATCTATCCCCGAGGATAGACACACCGCTCGACTCGTAGGGCTCGATTAAATAAACTAGAAGATTTGTGACATCCGTTTGGTCCGCGAACCAATTTTATAAGCCGACAAATTCCCTTGCTTAATATGAAAGCATTAAACGAGGTTTATATTACTCGGGTTCTTTAAAATTCCCTATAAGGGCAAGCACCTATAGTTAATTACATCTTAAGTGACGGGAATCACCTAAGAAAACTCTCGATAATAATCAATAATTCTGCTCTCAAGAATTTTAAAGATTAAGTTTTCAAAGGATTGAATTTTGGAATTTCAATAGGGAATGGATCAAATTTGGAACATTTTGTTTTGGGAATCCAAAGGAAGAAAAGTAGGAGAAATCACATATTTGAAGCGAACTTCGGTAATTTCCCGACTATCCTATTGTTTGGCTTGAGTTTAAGAAAGTCCTAATATTTATTTAAATGTTTTGATCTTGCCGATTTTTAATTAATTAGGGCTTATATTTGTATGATAAAATCAAACAAATAGACCTCGAAGATGTGAGGGTTTATTGTCGTACCGGACGACTACCTCGGAATCCTAAGACCGGTTAGGGCTTAATTTGCAATGCAAGTGCCTAACGAAGAGTTGAGGATTTATGTTGCACTAGGCAAACTACCTCGAAGTCCTATGGGTTTGTTATTTAATTCTAGGAAAGTTTTCTTGAAGTAGCACTCGGGTTTCGTTGATGACGATGGCTGTGCTGCCCACCATGCTCCGAGCTCCTTGTTGTTGCAGAGGTTTAGTTTTAGAAATCATAAATCAGGGGATAAGAAAAGTGTTTTGGTTTAGAGAAAATCTTAATTTCCAAGTGTTTTTTATGTTTTATTTAAAACAAATCTTAAAGTTGATTATAACAACACCGGTTAAGATCCCACGGTTCCATCCTTCCGGCATCATTATTTTTATCGGATTCACTTAGTCCAGATGAATTTGCTAAACTCAAATGAATGAGTTCCACACTTTCATTTAGACCGTGGGAAATCTCGTTAGCAACACGTAGGTTACATCATCCGAGGTATTCCCGATCATCCAACAGGACGTTTTAATTTAATTGTAATCGTAGTTTTGTGTTCTGTTTGTGATTAAATTTTAAGTTATTTTATATTTTGAAATGTTGTGGCGGTGAATTTTATCTTGCAATGACTTTTAACTTAGTTTTGGTTTCAGTTTTATGGACAATCCTAAAGGTGTGGGTTTTCATGCAACAGTTGTTTATCATGCAAGAAAAAGTAAGTGCAGTGCAGTTAAATAAATTGCAATAATGTAAATTGCAAGAAAGTAAATTGCAATAAAATAAAAGCGTACCCGGAGGGTCTTCCCGTCATCCCAAGCCGCACTTAAAACACAATTAGAATATTTAAGCAAGTTCATAGGTAAAGCTAAGGGAAGGGTTATGGTTTTCTACCGAATTCCTAATCCTATAGCTAGTCATTTCCTATGACGTCTAGGTTCTTTGTGTTTTGGTTTGAGGACGATTTTCTTCATCAAAGAACAATTAAGTCCAATTGTTCTTATAAATGTCCTATCATATTGAGGAAGTGCTTAAGAATAATCTTAAACATCTTTTCAATATTTCTAGGATTATTTTAAGTCCAAATGAATTTAATTATATAAATGAATTAGTCGTCCAGGGATTCAAGTTTTGTTATCTTGCTCAGTGAACTAGGACATTTGAATATCCTATAGGTGAAATAACATTTCATTTAATATTATGTTTAGGAGTTATGATAACTAAAGCTTTTGAGGGTAAATTGGTGTTCAAATGGTTTGTGATTTAGTTTAATTTCCATTAATGGGTTTAAATTTGGAATAGTGTTCAAGTTGTTTTAGATTTATTATGAATTCTTTATGTCTTTGGTGATGTTATATTTAATTCAACTTAATTTAATTTAATTTAATTTAATTGAGTTTTAATTTAATTTAATTCAATTTAATTCAATTTAGTTTGATTTGATGTTACATTAAATTAGTTTGATTTGATTTAATTTTAATTTAATTTGATTTAATTTAATTTAATTTTTAATTTAATTTAACTTAATTTAACTTAATTTAATTTAATTTAATTTAATTTAATTTAATTTAATTTAATTTTAATTTAATTTAATTTTAATTTAATTTTTAATTCAATTTAATTTAATTTAATTTAATTTAATTTTTAATTTAATTTTAATTTAATTTAATTTTTAATTTAATTTAATTTTAATTTTAATTGAAATTTTTAAAAGAGTTTAATAATTTAATTTTAGTTTAATGATTAAGTCTTTTAATATATTTTAAATTTGAGTTATCATTTTAATTAAGATTTGAATATTAATGAGATAATTAATTTAGGGATTTTTACATTAAAGAATAAATCTCTTCCTAAAAAAATATCCCTATTTTAATAATTCCAATTTTATTATTCTTCCAAATTTAATCAATTATTTAATTAAGGTTTAATTATTTTAAAATTATTTAATGGGTTTCTACCCTTTAATTATTTAAATTTCAATCATCCAAATCAGATTAGGATCAAATGTTTTACTTATTAATTTTTTATTAAACCTAAAGTTTTAATTAAGGATTAAAAATTTTAATTACCATTTTACCCTTTAAGCTTAATAATTTCATAACTCACTAAATTGAACTCAAATGAACTTGAAATTTTTATGTGACTTTACTCATATGTCAATAAAGACATGAGAGGAGAAAATGTGATTTTTCTGTATTTAATTTATTTATATAATTATTTTTGGTAGAAAATAGAGATTTCCAAGGAAAATTTAATAACATGACCAAGGAAAAGTTTCTGTCCTTAAGAAAATTAGGGGACATTCCTAATGACCAGAGGACCACTTGGACCAATTTTGGTGATTTTTTGAATTATATTATTTTTATTATAATTATTTTAAGTTTTGGAGTGTTAATTAATTTAAAAATAAAATAAATGTTGAAAAATAAATTTTATATTTTTCAAAAATCTCTCTGATATCATGGAAATCAAAGAATCAAATTTTATAATTTTATGAATTTTTTATGATTTATTATAATTATTTTAGTGAAAATGCTAGAAAATACATTTTTTTTTAATTTTAAAATTACCCTAGAGCTTTAAAATTTAATATCTCATAAAATATACCTAAGAAAAATATGGGGTTTGTTCCTAAGTGATTAAAATTTAAAATGTGACATTTTGGTGAATTTTATTATTTTTGTGATTTTTATTATTTTTTAATTATTAAAAATATTAAAATAATATTAAAAATCAACTTTTTTAGAAAATTGAAATTTTAATTTTCTTAAATTCCCCTGATATTAGAGAGGCTCCAAAACCAATTTGGTGAATTTTTAAAAAGTATTTTGAAAGTTATGAATTTTTAAAGTTTAAAATGACTAAGTGGCTTAATCAACCCAATTAGTAGGGCTAACCAAGTCCAATTGACCTCAAATTTTTATGGTGGGTTCCTCTGATCCTAAAGGTCAGTGGAGAATTGATTTCAAGTCAATTTGATGTATGGTTAGCTCTAATTAATTAGAGACCTATTTTGAGTGTTTAAGCTAATTAGGGTTGTTTTAAATGAACTAACTCAAAACCTATTTTTCCTAGGGTCCTCTGGTCCTAAGGAACATCACCAAATTTTCCTAGAATTTATTTCACAACATGCTATTTATTGGAATTAAAATACTCAAAACAGTAACATGAATTTGGAAAATCAATAACTCTTCATAGGGATGGCTCTCGACTTTGGAAAATTCAGGGAATGTTCCCAAATTCAGAGGCTTCAAAAGCCCTATGGACTCATGCCATGGTGAATTGTATACATGCATGGAGAATTAAAAGTATGCAGAGAGTAAATAAATTATAAAAAATAAAATACTTGATGAAATTGAATGATTTCTTTTCCACATTATTCTCCTCTGTTCATTGAGCAAGAAGGTATTTTCATTTTATTTTTCTGATTTTTCTACACAAAGTTATGAATTTTTGAAGTTTAGGGAATTAAATAAATCAAAAAATACCCTAATTTTCTATTTATCCACGCGGCGCCGCGTCAACCTTGGCAGCTCCGAAACGCCGCGTGTCACGCTCCCATTCGACGCCGCCATCTGACTCAGCGCTCCCGGGGCCCGCTGTATCGTTCCGTCTTCTGATCCGACGCGATCCTGGCCGCCCGTCCGTGCGTGTATTAAATGAACGGCATCCGTTCATCATCCCCAAGTGTCCTCACCCGAGAGCCGTCCACACTAAATCCTTAATATCTCACTCGATACTCAATGGATTTTCATGTTCTTATGCTCTATGGATTCATCTTGAAGAGACGAACACATCTATATGGTTATCATGCATTGAAATTAAAGCATTTGAAATGGAGAATCTCTAGAAGCTCGGGATGAAGAATTAGCTCATACCTTTGCTCAGAGAAGTGTGGCTTCAATCTGAGAGTTGTTGCACCTTCGATTGGATCCTAGCAAGCTCCAGATGAAGTCTCCCGGTCCGGTGAATTGTCTGAGGTTGGATTCGACCACAGCCCGATGACAAAGCTTGGAGGCTGGAGCAACTTGGAGGCCTCGGAGATGGGGCTTTTGTCTGGTGGACACCTTCCCCCGGTCCGGTGAAGGTGTAGAACCAATCAATTTGGGGATTGGCTCACTGTGGAGAAGTGTCTTGGTTTTGGGTGGAATTTCAGTTGAGAAATTGGGTTTTGTCAGTGGGAATTAGGGCAAATTGACACTGGGGATCAACTGCTCTAAGGGTGGAGAAGGTTTGGAACAATTTTGGCAGAGTTTCGGCAAGGTTTGTGTAACTCTCTTCTCATGGCCGTGAGGGGTGGTGTTTAAATAGGAGAGGGTGGAGGGCCTCCTGTGGAGAGTTAGGGCTTTGGATCAGCACGCTCTCGGGCATGGGAAGAACGGCCATGGTGGCCACCGGGGATGGGGCGACTCAGCAGTGAGAATTCCAAGTTGGGCTCACATGTGAACTCTTGGCCATGGTGTTTTCCGGCGGCTCGGTGACTAGCCGGCCGGGCATGGGTCACCATCTTGTTCGAGTGGGTCGTGGTCAGGGTTTAGTGTAGGCAATTGGCAAATGCCATGTGTAAAGAGCTTGGATTGAAATGGAATGGGGGGAAGACCATTTTGGGTTCAAATGAGTCAACCCATGGTTTTGGGCTAGGTTCACCACCCAAGGCCTGGTCTTGGCCGAAAAGGATCACTTGGGTCGCCCAAGAGAGAATGGTGTGGTCTCCATCCATGATGAGGTGGCTCAGCATGCTTTAGTGTGTGACATGCTTAAGGTAAAAAAGGGTTTAAGAAGGATTAGGAAAGGGGGCCCTCCTTTTGCCATTAATGGCTTGATCACATGTCAAGCCTTCCATGGCTTCATGTGGCTTGTCCATGGCTTGCATGGCTCACCTTTGGCTTGGCAAAAAGTTTGCGTCAATTTCATGAAAATGGATTTTAGGAATTTTTGGTAATTTGATGGAAATTTGTATGAAACTTGATTTGGAATTATTTGATGATGAATTTAGGACTTAGGTAATGGCTTTAATTAAGTGGATGGCAAATGGAGATGTCATGTGGGCTTTAGGGTAGATTTTGGGCCTTTTGAAATGGTTTTAGATGGGCTTTTAAGAAAGTTTAGGAAAGTGGGCTTTTGGATTTTAAAATGGATTTTGGGATGAAATTTTGTAAAGAGGTTGGGCCAAATAATTGTTGGGTTTAGCTCATGGATGTATCATGAGTGACTTGAAGCAAATTGGGAGTGATTTGGGTTTGAATTGGGTCGAATTTGGGCTCTTTTGGTGAATGGGCCAATATAGGTCCAAGTGGGCCAAGTTGGGCCAATGTTGGGCTAGGGTTGAAATTTATGTAAAATCAATGTTGGGAAATGTTTATGGGAGTGTTTCAAAGAGGTTTTGACTTTGGTTGGGCTTTGATTTTGGGGTTTGGGCTCATTTGGGTTAGGTTTGGGTTTAGGTCAAAATTGGGCCTTTTAGTTTTGGGTTGAATTTGAGTGGGGTTTGGGTCTAAATTTTGTGTAAATCATGTTAGTGTTTTGCTTGTGGGAATGTTAAGGAAGGTTTAGAAAAGGTTTTGGGTTAATTGGAGTTGAATTGGGTGAGTTTGGGTTAGGTTTGGGTCATGGGTCCAAATTGGGCTTTAAAGCCAAAAGTGAAATTGGATCCAAATGTCAATCAAATTGGACTTGGATTTGGTCTAGATTGATGTTGGGAATGTTGAATTGAATTTTAGAATTGAATTGGACCAGAATTTGGGTCAATTGGATAGGTTTGGTTTGACATTGGGTTCACTTTGGGTTAAAATGGGTCAAATTGGGGGTTTTGACAAAAGTAGGGTAAATTGACAAAATTGGCCCATGTTGTAGTTGGACAAAATTAAATTGGGAATATTTGGGATTTTTTGGAATTTTCTGGGAATTTTCTGAATTTTTGGATTTTTGGGTCAAGGGGGGTATTTTGGGTATTTGGAGGGTATTGGGAGGTATTTTAGGAATTTTTTGGTATTTTTGGGTATGGATGATCAATTTGGGTGATGTGGAAATGTTTGGGAATGATTTTGGAGGATTTTGGGTAATTTGGAAATTTTGCAAAAATTTGGGTAATTTCAAGAGTTTTGGGTATGCTAAGCGGGTGTAGGGTCCCGGGGGTCCAAAATTGAAAATTTGGGAAATTGAAGATTGGGTGGATGTAAGTGGAATGAAATCATTTTGGTTGAGCCATGAAGCCATATCAAGCCCATATGAGCCATGAAGGGACTCATTTGAGGCATTCACTATGTTGTTCCTAACCCTCTTAGCCAAGGGCTCAAGGGTTAAGGACCATCCATGTGAATCACCTACATGAGTGAGGAGGTCAAGTTGGGTATGGGTGTGTTTTTTAGGAAGTGTGTGAAAGTGTAGTGTATAGGTGTAGTGTGTAAGTGTAGTGTATAGGTGTAGTGTGTAAGTGTAGTGTGTGTGTAAGTCAGCCCCTTCACCAGACCAGGCCACCCAGGGCAGTCCTAAGGCCAAAGAGTCCTATAGGAACTCATCCTTTAAACTTCCATTTTTGATTTCAACCCTCTAGGTGATTAGGGGTCTATAGTCAAGTTTCTGGAGTTTGAAGGGAGTTTAGAAGTGGTTTGAGTTTCTAAAAGGTGGGTCCCAATTCTAGTCCTCTAAGATAGTCAAAGGAAAAGCCTAAGGCTAGATCCTAAGCACTAAAAAGAAGAAGAGAAGACCTCATCAAAAATGAGGTCAACAAATGGACCCCCAATAGGTGTGGTGAGCTGACAGAGCACACCGCGCGTATTGGTGTTGACCGAAGCGATCAACAAAACCAACACAAACGTCCAAGTGACAAACTTAGGACAAAGCAAAAGAATTTCCGCTGGGGAGTATCGGGTATGTTCCCAAAACCGGAGATACCTGAACTCTCGCTGGGGAAAGGAAAAGGAGGTGAATCCCAAATCACATGACCTGGGAGAATTTCGATTTAGATTTTATTTTGTTTCAATTTAAGTTTTGATGTGTGAGCTTGGATTTTAGTTTGGAGTTTTAATTTAGATTGAAGTTTTGTCAAAATTAATTTAAGAGATTTGATTTGAAATGAAAATTGGAATTCTGAGGTTTTAGATGTAACATCTTCAACCTCGAAAGAAAATTGAATTGATCAGATTGAATCATTGCAGTGAGGAGAGATCTCAGAGCAATGCGGTATTGGATGTAAAATCCTTAACCTCAAGAGTTTGATTTTGATGTATTTCATTGCTGTAGGGAAAGAATCCTAAAGCAGTGCAGTCTTGGATGTAAAATCCTCGACCCAAAAGTTCGAATTTGATGTATTCCAGCGCAATAGGGAAAGAATCCTAAAGCATTGCAGTCTTTGATGTAAAATCCTCAACCCAAAAGTTTGAATTTGATGTATTTCAGTGCAATAGGGAAAGAATCCTAAAGCAGTGCAGTCTTGGATGTAAAATCCTCAACCCAAAAGTTTGAATTTGATGTATTTCAGTGCAATAGGGAAAGAATCCTAAAGCAGTGTAGTCTTGGATGTAAAAAAAAATCCTCGACCCAAAAATTTGAACTTGATGTATTTCAGTGCAATAGGGAAAGAATCCTAAAGCAGTGCAGTCTTGGATGTAAAAATCCTCGACCCAAAAATTTGAATTTGATGTATTTCAGTGCAATAGGGAAGAATCCTAAAGCAGTGCAGTCTTGGATGTAAAAAATCCTCGACCCAAAAATTTGAATTTGATGTATTTCAGTGCAATAGGGAAGAATCCTAAAGCGATGCGGTCTTGGATGTAAAATCCTCAACCCAAAAGTTTGAATTTGATGTATTTCAAGGTGCAATAGGGAAAGAATCCTAAAGCGAGTGCGGTCTTGGATGTAAAATCCTCGACCCAAAGATTTGAATTTGATGTATTTCAAGTGCAATAGGGAAAGAATCCTAAAGCAGTGCAGTCTTGGATGTAAAAATCCTCAACCCAAAAGTTTGAATTTGATGTATTTCAGTGCAATAGGGAAAGAATCCTAAAGTAGTGCAGTCTTGGATGTAAAATTCTCGACCCAAAGATTTGAATTTGATGTATTTCAGTGCAATAGGGAAAGAATCCTAAAGCGAGTGCAGTCTTGGATGTAAAAATCCTCGACCCAAAAATTTGAATTTGATGTATTTCAAGTCTAATAGGGAAGAATCCTAAAGCGATGCGGTCTTGGATGTAAAATCCTCAACCCAAAAGTTTGAACTTGATTGATATTTGATTCGAGATCTGGAAGAAATTGAATTTGAGATTTGGAAGGATGAGTTTGAACTCGGTTGAGATTTGATTTAAGATTTGATTTGAAATTTGGAAGATCAAATTTGAAATTTGATCGAGATTGGATTCGAAATCTGATTGAGAATTTGATTTGAGATTTGATTTAACACTTATGTTGATTTCGTTTATCTTTTAATGATTCAAATTTTACTTTATCGTTTATTTAATGTTCATGTGAATTTGGTGTTCGTCATTTTTTAGGTTTTTTTTTAGGAAAGTTTTCTTTTATTCTTCTTTTTATTTCTTTTCTGTTCTTTGTTCGAAGTTCATTTAACTTTAATGGCGTTTCCCAATCAATTTGCACAAAAGAGGTGAAGGCCAAAAATGTGACATGGTCACTTTCATTCCAATCATGTTGAAGATACATCATAAAACTCGATCTGGAATACATCTCATACAATCCATGTAGACTCAAAACGAACTATGTATGATCTTTGTTGGTCCATCCAAAGAAGCATCTGTCAAACATCCATGTCTAAATAGTGGGGTACATGGTTAATAACATCACCTTCCAAGCCATCCTTGGCAAGGATGCCTAGCTGGATGTACGTTGGAGGTGTGATATTTCCCATGTAACTCACGACTCGTAAGGCCGGAGGTTTTCTAGCTTTGGGTCCGGCCGGAAATGGTAAGGTGTCTTCGTCGTCGTCCATCCTTCGAAAGTAACCGAGATCCGCTTCACCGGTACTCCCGGTATGCAATGCTTAGCGATATCCGCTCCGTTGCCCTTCGGTATCATGACGGAACCTACCGGTAAAGGTATCTTCATCGGCCCTCGGAACTCACCCGGGCCTCGCTATCCGGAGGTCGATCCGAACATGATGTTACACTCGTTCGGGAAAGAGATCGTGCGAAAGGTCCGACAAAGTCGTGGTGATCTATGTGTGGGGGTATGCGATCACCCTGTTTGTAGATGTTGATAATGCAGTATTGGGTATGCAACTGCCGCGTACCCTCCATGTTATCAATCTCTTTACCATTCTTTTGATGACTAATGGCATCGGATCCACTTGCCCATGACGGAGTATTCCCGGTGGGTTTCCCTTCCTGTCTTCAAGAAAGTTGTAGCAGCATCCGCATTGTATTGTGATTCTTCCCTTCCCTGGCATCCATCTCCGGGGTTCTGAGTAGGTATTTTCCCTTAGGCGGCCTGCTCGGCCCATTCTTTTCAAATCTCGGATGCAATCCACGATTTGCTGTTGTTCATACTCTGAGAATACGTCTGTATGTAGCTCGAGGCCCTCTAGTATATTGATTCTTCTGCCTCTAATTCTCTCGAAGTATTCAAAGGTTTTCTTTTCAACATTTTGCATCCTCTCCAGCTCGTATTCCGGAATGATCTGCAGATGGCGAGGCCTTGTGACATATTGTGGGATATACGGTTCAATCCCTTCACGTTCTCCTGCATACCTCGGCTCCTCGGGGATGATGCCCGTTGGGACATCCCCGGGGTTGCTTCGCAACAAGGTCATGCATCACCGGTGGTTCTATCCGGTAGCGTGGTAGCCTTCTTTCTTCTGATCTTTGTGAGATTTCCCTGGTCCTTTCTGTTATCCTAGGAGCTGGCCTCCTTTCTTCAGGTTCCTGGTGAACCGGTGTCCTCGAAGTGTATGTACTGGCATTAGCAACTGTCTCGTCGCGCTGGTCTGCAGCTAATTTTGTTAACATCTTACGGATATGGCGATTCTTATTTCTTCGTTGCGTTGCTGTGAGAGTAGCCCTTCGAACTTCTTGCATCTCTGTGGGCGCGGCGCTGACGAGCCTGCCCTCCGCTGTAGCGACTACGGACTTCATTTTCTTATCTTCTTCGGTGTTTGCTTTTCTTTTCTTGCTGCTGGATTGGTGGCCTGGGCCACCCACTTTCATCATTGTACGCCTGGGCAGTTCTTCTCGGTTAGCCGGGACCCAGTCACTTTCCTCGTACAGTAGGCCTGCTGGTGCGAAATCCGAGTCAATCTCGATTATAGCTCCATCTTTCACCCTCTTTTCATCGAGTGCAAGGCTTACGCCATTCTTAAAGTTCAGGACCAACCGCCCGTTCGACATTTCCCTGCGAAAAGACAAGGAAAAGGATCAGGGGCTGTACTAAGAACAAGAACATTAAGAAAATGTTTATTAAAGACACATTTTTTATTACTTCTTGTATTTTTAAATTTAGCAGGAATGAAGTAGGATAAGATCAGGAAAGAGATTTTGATTTGGAAAAGAAAACAAGGAAAACTTTATTATCATGATTTTATTTATTTTAGCACATTTTTTATTATTTTCGGGTTCGGACCCAGTCATAAGTAATTACTTCGCCCGTGTTTCTTAGGGATGAAGAATTCATTCCTTCAAAACATCAGGTAGTGTAATACTTTTTCAAGTATCGTCCGTTGATCAGAAGCATATGTCGTTCTCCCTAGCAATTCACTAGCCGGTAGGAACCTCCCGAGTATACTTGCTTCAACCACAAACGGTCCTTCCCAAGTGGGTTCAAATTTTCCTCCCATCTTGCGGTGTGCAAGAATAGGTCTCTTGAGAACGAGAACTAAGTCACCAACTTTGAAGGTTCTTGGGCGGACCGGTTTGTCATGGGCTTGAACCATCTTAGCTTGGTATAGTTCTAAATTCCATCTGCGCTGCAAGTCTTTTCCCTTCCAGGCTTTCTAATTCTTCTAGTCGTAATTTGGCGTTCTCTTCTGTCGTGATTTTATTTGCAACTGCAATTCTGAGTGAAGGAAGCTGAACCTCTAAAGGTAACACTGCCTCGGACCCATACACCAGAGCGTAAGGTGTAGCTTGAGTATTAGTTCTGAAGGTTGTCCGGTAGGCCCATAAGGCTTCTAACAACTTCTCGTGCCAATTCCTCTTATTATCGTCCAAGGTTTTCTTTAAGATTTGAACGAGAGTTTTATTAAAAGCCTCAGCGAGGCCGTTTGCTCTTGGGTAGTAAATTGTTGAGTATCGCCAGTCGATTCCGTGTCTCCTGACAAAATTGTTGATTTGTGTGCTTCGAATGCCGACCCATTATACGAGATGATCTGCGCGGCACCCCGAAACGGTAGACAACTTGGTTCTTGAAAACGCGTAGCACGTGGTGTGCTTTCACTTCTCTAAGTGGAACCGCCTCTACCCACTTGGAAAAGTAATCCGTAGCCGCAAGAATGAAGCGATGTCCTTTTGAAGATGGTGGTTCTATCGGACCCACTATATATGTGCCCCAACATTCGAATGGCCACGACGCAATTGTCGGATGTAGCACATTTGGAGGTTGGTGTAGAACCACTCCGTGCACTTGGCATTGATGACGGCTCTTGGCGATTTTCATGCGGTCGGTCATCATCGAGGGTCGGTAGTACCCTAGTCTTTTAATTTTCATTTTCATCTTCGGACCCGACCGGTGAGCGCCACGAGTCCCGAATGCACCTCCTTAACAATTTCACGGGCCTCGGACCCGCTTAGGCATCTTAGCCACATTTGATCAAAAGACCTTCGTACAATGTGTTGTTTATTAATGCGTAAGACGGAGTTCTTTTCTTAATCCGATGGAGCTAGCGACCTATCGTCCGGTAGCTTTCTGTTTGCGGGTAGTTCATCAATGGTCGTCGCCAATCTTCCGTGTTTTCCGTCACTACTGCAACCGATTCTTTTCCTTTTTCGATTTGTGTATTGTGTCTATGTCGAGCTGTGATAGGACTCGACGTCCGTGAGCCGACACTTCCACCGATTCATCTTGCAAACGAGCAAATTCTTTTGCGAGACGGGCTAAAGCATCTGCTAAAGCATTTTCTTTTACGGGAATTTTGTAGATTGTCACATTTGGAATCCGTTCCAACAGTACGTAAGGCATTCTGGAAGTATTGTTCGAGTCTTGGCTTTAAAATTCGTCTTGTCCGCGATCTGTTGAATGATTAACTGTGAATCCCCGTAGATGTTGATGTCTGTTATCCCCATTTGAATAGTTAATTCCAGTCCCGTTATGAGCGCTTCGTATTCTATTTCGTTGTTTGTACACGGCTCTGTCAAATGGTAGGTGTATCATAACATCCCCCGCTCCGATGTTATAAAAATTAGCCCGATTCCTGCCTTACCGGGCACTATCACTTGCGATTCTTCATCTTTGTGCGCTGAAGATGCTCCGCCGAAATATAATTCCCAACGTCGATCATCAAGGTCTTCTAGATTCATTATTTGTTCATCTGGCAGATCGTCATTGAGAGGAGAATCGACCGGCAAAGGGTGTGCTTTGCGAGGAAGTCCGCTAAGACTTGTCCCTTTACGGCACGCAGAGGCACGAAAGTTATATCGAATTGCAATAATATCATTGACCATCTGGCAAGTCTGCCGGAAAGTGTTGGACGAGTCATCAAGTATTGCAACGGATTAAATTTCGAGATCAGGTTGACCTTATGAGAAAGCATGTAGTGCCTGAGCTTTTGAGCGGCGAAGATCAGGGCCAAACAATGCTTTTCAATTGCGGGATACCTTACCTCTGTCGGAAGTAAACGATGGCTTAAGTAGTAAAGAGCATTTTCTTTACCCTCATCATTGACCTGGGCTAACAGGGCTCCGAGAGACTCGTCTAAAGCCGCGGTGTAAAGTATCTGCGGTCTACACCGAGATCGGGGTCGCTAAGACAGGAGGTGTCATTAAATATTGTTTAATGTCCTCGAAGGCCTTCCGGCATTTCTCTTCCCGAATAAATTTGGCATCCTTTTTAACTAGTGCCGAGAAAGGCTGACACCTACTCGACAAGTTTGAGATAAAGCGTCGAAGATATGCCAACTTCCTCGAAAAGATCGTAGTTATTTTAAGGTTTTGGGAGGCGGCATTTCTAAGATAGCTTTAATCTTTTCCGGGTCGATTTCAATTCCACGATGTCGGACAACGAATCCTAAGAATTTCCGGAGGTGACGCCGAAGGCTCATTTTAAGGGATTCATCTTAAGGTTAAATTGTCTTAATCGTTCGAAAATAATTCTCAAATCATACGAGTGGTTTTCCTTTACTTTGCTTTTGATGACCACATCGTCCACGTAGCATTCGACTTGATTGTGGATGAGATCATCAAAAATTCTTGTCATTGCTCTCCGGTAGGTTGCTCTGCGTTCTTCGATCCGAATGGCATCACCGTGTAGCAAAATACCCCGATCGGCGTTCGAATGCCGTAAGCTTTTCATCTTCTCGGAGTCATTTTTATCCGGTTGTATCCTCGAAGATCCATCCATGAACGAGAATATTTCATGTGTTGAAGCAATGTCGATCATTAATTCAGGATCGGTAGAGGGAATTCATCCTTTGGACATGCCTTGTTTAAATCTCTCAAGTCCACACAGATTCCGATCCGACCATTCTTCTTTCGATCGGCACCACATTGGCTAACCAAGTCGGGTATTGTTCTTCACGGACAAATTTAGCGTCTATTAGTTTTTTAACTTCGGCTATGACTTGTTGTTCGATTTCTAGACGCATTCTTCTAGGACCTTGTCTGACTGGAACAAAAGTAGGATCCACTCCTAGCTTATGGACTGCGACCTCTGGAGCTAATCCTGGCATCTCATCGTAGCTCCAAGCAAAACAGTCTTTAAATTCCATTAATAACTTGATTATTTCTTCGGAGTCTTCTTTATTGAGTAAGGAGCTAACAAAGGTAGGTCTAGGCTCTTCGCTAGTACCTAAGTTAACTTCCGTTAACTCATCTATCGTAGATTTGATTTCTTCTTCGAATTCGGTGGAGCGTCTCCAATTTGTACATCTTCGAGTTCGTCCGTAGTTTCCATGCGGTTTTCATTAGGCTCGCAAGTGACAACCAAGCAAAATTCGGTATCGTCAACTCGATCCTACCGTGCCGAATCCGAGACCATGCTTTGAATTGGGCGGACGACCGGAATTATTCCATAATTTTTCAAAACGTTGTGATTGACCTTTTGTCCATTGTTGAGGTAAGAAACCACTTTGAATTAAATTTTGAACACAGGGAGAGTACCACTCAAAAGGTAATTCCATTAATTCTGATGAAGTGACATCTTCAAATTGTACATGATTTTCAGTTTTGGAGGAAGAAGCACCACGGTAGAATTTGATTGGTTTTGCACCGTCGCTACGTACCTCTTTGACCACCATACCCTCGATCTTGTTAGAATGAATCGGGGTTAGGGTCATAGTATGTACGTAGTGATTAATATTTTCGTACATTGATTTGTATTCTTCGTTCTTCTCATCTTCGAGAGAGATCTTGAATTGCGGCTTCTTCTGACTTATTGTCGCTGCTTCTTGTTTGATTTCTTTTCTTCTTCGAACTATCTTCCCGATCAACATTGATGGTCGGTTTCCTCGTCCAACCGTCCTAACGTCTCTACCACGACCTCGTCCCCGACCTCGACCTCGGATGCGAGTTGTGGAGAAACCTTCACCATCTCGCCGTAAGGGAGTGGTGAGTGACTCGTTGGACTAGAATTTTAGGTTCTTCGTCGTCCCGAACTTTCTTTGCTTCATTTGTTACGGTATCTCCGGAGAAGATCGTTTTCTTCGGTGGTGCATAATAAGTCTGCATCTTCATGGATTCCAATTTCATGTACGGAGAATGGTTGTAAGTCACCTTTGATGCAATCGTTCCCCTCCATCGTAGTATTTAATGCAATGATGTAGAGATGATGGTACCATCCCGTTTTCATGTATCCATGGTCGGCCCGAGTAGAGCGTTGAACGACGTTTCTGAATCAATTATGTGAAATTTTGCGGTTGTCTTTGCTAAGGCACCGGTCTTCATTAGTAGTGTTATTGACCCGAGGGCTCTTTCTCCTTTCTGGTTGAATCCTCTTAATAACATTTTGTCGGCCTCGAGCTCACGAGCATCAATTTCCAAATATGCTAGTGTTCGAAGACTCATTATATTGATTGATGCTCCTGGATCCACCAATACTCCGGAGAGCGTAAACTTCCCAATTGTAACCGAAATGTACAACGGTCGGTTGTGATCTCGCTGTCCCAAGTAGTAGGTCATTGTCCGTGAAGGTAACACCTCGTCGTTCCTTTAACGAACAAACCTCATCTAAGGAATCTTCGGCCATTTGAGCTAAACAAATTTCTGGATCAAGTAAGGCTTTGATCAGAGCTTCTCTCATCTCCTTTGATAAGATGAGAGCATCGTAAATGCTCAGTTTGGCCGGTAGTTTCCTAAGATGGGCTAGTACGTTGTAGTCCACTTTATTTTCGTGCGTCTCGGCTTCTTCTCGAACGGGTATTTCTTCTGCTGGGGTTGGTTCTTCTTGAACAACCACCTGCTTTCCTTTGTCTTTTGGACCCATTCTTGGAGGTAGAACTTTTCCACTTCTCAAGTTGACTTCTGTAATTTCTTCTGAATCTAGTGTTGAGCTTGTCGGTGTCTCCTCCTGGATCGGAATGACAGGCTCTTCCGGATTATCCTCAGAATCTGAAGGCTCTAACTCTATTGTGACTGGAGCTCTTCGAAATTTGCAAATAGATTCGTTGCTTGTTGAGCTCTCGTAGCCTCCTTGATGGATGTCTTCTTTGTTATTTTGCTCGTCGCGATCGTGTATGATTTGAGAATTGTCGTTGGTATCGAAATCGATGTCCGGATTGTCGCTAGTTACGTAATCGTTAGAAACAGTCAAAACGTAGCCAACGCCATCACCCTTACCATTATATGATCCCACCGAAGTGAGCAGATAATCATACAAAATCAAAGGTTCGAGGGATTTCTCCCCCAAATCGGAAACAACTATCCTAGGATAAGCAGCCCCTAGTCTAGCCTTAGGAGTCTCGGTCCTCTCTTCTTCGTCGATTTTCTTCTTCTCTTCAATCGTCTCCTGTTGAGGTGGTTCTTCTATCGCAAGTGATAGTACCGGCTTAACGAGTCTCGAAGTCTCGAATTGAAGCTCGCACCGAGGCGGTTCGGATGCTCGTCTAAAATCTTCTTCGAAGACCTTGTCCGAGCGGTAGTCCATCCATCGTCGATCATATAGGGATCTATCGGAATGATGGGATCGGTTGAGATAACATTGACGGAACCTCCTTTACGGGGTTCCTTCATGTATTCCTTCGGGATTGTTATATTCCCTTTCCGAAGGTTGTCGTTGAGCCAACTTTTAAAGGTAATGCAATCTTCTATCTTGTGCCCAAGCATCCGGTGGTAGGGGCAAAGTTGGGATCACCTTTCTTGTTGACTTCCTCTCGGTCTTTTAAGCTCGCGAGTACTGGAAATCTGGAGTCTTCATCGGACTACGGAACATTTTCGATCTTGCTTCATTCTTGAACGGATATTCTCTCGCTCGAAGTTCCCTTAATGTACGTTGCGGACGAGACGGTTGTTCATACTTGCGGAGACGACTTATAGCTGGACCGGGGTTGCCGGTAATTCGTTGTGGTTGTTCGCGGCCGTTCTGGTGGTATTTGCATCGGTTGCTTGCCTTTGTCAACTGCTGCAATGATCCCGGATTTCTTTTCGAAGGTCTTCACCGGCTTCTGCTTGTCCGTCTTGTCGGCGAAACTTAATTGCTTCGCCTCTTCTTGCAAGCTTCCGGCCTTGCTTAACAACTTCTCGAAAGTCTTAATAGTGAATCCTTTGAGGAGAAGTGCTATCGGGCCGTGAATGCTTTTAAGTAAGATGCCGACTGCATGTTGTTCTTGTAGTTGTGGTTCACACTTCATGCTTAAGTTCCTCCATCAAAGTATGTAATCCACCAAAGTTTCATTCGGCCTTTGTTTTTCTACCACTAAATCACCTATAGTGATGTGGTGCTGAGCTCCGGCAAATCGCTTGATGAAGAGGTTCTCTAGCTCTGAGAACGTCTTCACCGAACCATTTGGTAATTCCGCATACCGGTCGAAGGCGATTCCCGACGGACTCGCCGACGAACCGTCGGAAGAGTAATGCATCGCTCCCGCCGGCATTACAACAACCGGCACGAAAGTGTGCAACATGTCGTCGGGGGTTCTCGGTTCCGTCGAAGGTCTTGAACAGAGGTGGTACGAAGCCTTTCGGGTATTGGACAGCGTCGAATTCTTCTGGGTAAGGTCTACCCGTCCGAATGGATGTCCCGCTCTTTGATTGTGCTAATGCTTCTCGCACCCGCTGTTCCACCAAGTTCTTGATATCCTTTTCGGGGATCATACTTTGTGTTGTATCCTTTTCAGCTGATCATCCCCATTGACGGATGTAATCTCCTTTCCTCCGTCTACAATGTGAATGACCTCTGGGGTGTCTCTCTTTGTGGTTGTACTTGACTCTGGAGAGTGGCCAGAGCTACGGCCATCTCTTCCATCCTTTTCGCCATTTGAGCGATCGTGTCGTCTTTTTCCTGAAGCTGCCTTCTCATCGCTTCCGGCTCCTCTCTTTCTACGAGCTGCGGGAGCACCTTGCGAAGCCGATGAAGCTCGTGTCTCAACCATGTTGATTTCGCATATTCGTCGTCCATGAATTCCGATGAATCAATCTCATCTCCGAACTTTTCTTCTCTTTCTTTTGCCAACCGTCGGATATCGGTTCTCAACTTTTCCATGGCATCTTCTAGCGGGGTTTTCTCGTGTGTCATTGCGGTTGTCGTGCGATAGGCTGTCGGGTCCCCTTTTCACGAGTCCCCTTTATCGCGGTAGCACTTTCTTCGCATTCCGGCCTCCCGGCGAGACTTTCTTTCTCGGGCTCGTCGTTTCAATCTTAATCGCCCAGTAGTGGGACGCCATACCATCCTTCTAGCGACAGAAGGTCTAGGACCGGATGGTCCGTAGGCCAAATGCTTGGAAGGTGGTATCCTCCCTAATCTATAATCCCGAGACTACGACGGGCGGACTAGCCTTCATTCTTTTACTTGGCTTTTCTGTCATGACGGCGGGTTCTACTCGGGGCCCAAGACGGGATTTGACCGGCACCCGCCCTATCCTTCGTAGAATCTCCGATACGGGGCAGTTTTCCTTCTTTGCTAACTTTTCTACCAAAGTTTGCAGTCGAGCAAACGGCGTAGTTCTAGTTCTTTTCTTGCGGCTATCGTTGTAATATGCGGGCCGAGGTAATGTGGCAGCAATCTTGCGAACATTCTCCTCATCCTCTGCGGCGGAGAGGGGATGGAACCTGCTTCCTCCCAAGAGTGGTATGTAGTCAGGCAGTGGTGTATATTCTGGCATCGGTGTATATTCTGGCAGCGGTGTATATTCTGGCAGCTCTGGAATTTCCACTAGGAAAGCAATTTCAGCAGCTCTGGCTTCTCTAGCGATCCTTCTACTTCTGTTTCTTCTTTGGGTCCTTGTCAGTGACGAAATCTTTGAACTGGACCCGATTTCGAAAACAGAAGGTCTTACAGAAGATCTGTACCCTCCACGGTAACGGGTTTACCATAGTTCGGATTTCTTTCCCTTTGATTTGGCGTAAGTCGGGGTAGGTGCAGAAACAACTAGACCAGTGGGGGTAGTAAGAATAGTCCTCCTGCGGACGGCAGTACTCCTCCTAGTCGGGATCCTTTGTAGGGGAGGAAACTCTTGGGTCGACCTAAGGTTCAACTCAAGCAGTGGCTCCTCAGCTTCAGATACCTTGTTCGTCAGTGCAAAGAGGGAGACGTCGGTGACCTTGACATTCGTGTTTTCAAATCCTTGTCCGAATCGGATGATCCCATTGTCGGGCAGCTCATCCTTATAGACAGCGAAGTCCAGTCCATTGGTGAAGGAGAAAATCAGTTTCGGGGCTTCCATTTCTGCAAGGTAGATTCTGGTTGTCAGTCCCAAGTTATGCTTCTTTTCTTTAGGACGAAAAGAAAGGAATTGAAAAGAGTCCGAACACATTCTTGTTCATGTATTTATAAGTAGGAATCATTTGTTAAAAGAATCACTTATTAGAGAGTTTGTTTATTTAGAACGGAATGTTCAAAGGTGTAGAGAAGGTAAGGAATCCGATTCAGAGTTGGAAAGGAAAAGAGAGTCTTAAGCAAGACTTCTCGACTCGAAGGATCATTCCTAAACTAACACCTATTGGGGGTCCACCCCAACTCGAAATGAGGTAAAAGGATCTCGGAACCTCTGCTGTTAGGGGTGTCTAAACGAGTGGTTCCTAAATCCGAGAATGTTGGCTATACTTGTTCACGGTAGAAATGAACATAGTATTCCAACGGAAAGAAGGGTAGTTTGATCCACTAAGGACATGGATGCACTACCGATTTTTGAAAGCAGAATTA
Source organism: Papilionanthe hookeriana x Papilionanthe teres (assembly GCA_022702705.1). Taxonomy (NCBI): domain Eukaryota; kingdom Viridiplantae; phylum Streptophyta; class Magnoliopsida; order Asparagales; family Orchidaceae; genus Papilionanthe; species Papilionanthe hookeriana x Papilionanthe teres. The sequence goes on from CM040427.1 coordinate 5,609,707, forward strand.
TTTGATTATAATGGAGAGAGGAATATTCCCCAGCGGAGTCGCCAGAAATTTGTCGGCATATTTTTAGGTTGCGTGTTTTATTTTGAAAAAGAGGTCGCCTAACAAAAATTATCGGCGAATTTTTAATTTAAGTTAAATAAATAATTTTGAAAAGTAGTATTTGATTTTGAAAATAATTTTAAATTTGAAGGTTTTAAGATATGAGATTAAACCGATCTCACATCCCAAATAGTTTATATAAACGAGCACCGCACCACAAACCGTGTATCTATCCCTAAGGATAGACACACCGCTGACGATAGGGCTCGATTAAATAAACTAGAAGATTTGTGACATCCGTTTGGTCCGCGAACCAATTTTATAAGCCGACAAATTCCCCGCTTAATATGAAAGCATTAAACGGGGTTTATATTACTCGGGTTCTTTAAAATTCCCTATAAGGGCAAGCCCCTATAGTTAATTACATCTTAAGTGACGGGAATCACCTAAGAAAACTCTCGATAATAATCAATAATTCCGCTCTCAAGAATTTCGAAGATTAAGTTTTCAAAGGATTGAATTTTGGAATTTCAATAGGGAATGGATCAAATTTGGAACATTTTGTTTTGGGAATCCAAAGGAAGAAAAGTAGGAGAAATCACAGATTCGAAGCGAACTTCGGTAATTTCCCGACTATCCTATTGTTTGGCTTGAGTTTAAGAAAGTCCTAATATTTATTTAAATGTTTTGATCTTGCCGATTTTTAATTAATTAGGGCTTATATTTGTATGATAAAATCAAACAAATAGCCTCGAAGATGTGAGGGTTTATTGTCGTACCGGACGACTACCTCGGAATCCTAAGACCGGTTAGGGCTTAATTTGCAATGCAAGTGCCTAACGAAGAGTTGAGGATTTATGTTGCACTAGTGCAAGCTACCTCGAAGTCCTATGGGTTTGTTATTTAATTCTAGGAAAGTTTTGTTGAAGTAGACTCGGGTTTTCATCGATGACGATGGCCGTCGTCGCCCACCATGCTCCGAGCTCCTTGTTGTTGCGAGAGGTTTAGTTTTAGAAATCATAAATCGGGGGATAAGAAAAGTGTTTTGGTTTAGAGAAAATCTTAATTTTCAAGTGTTTTTTATGTTTTATTTAAAACAAATCTTAAAGTTGATTATAACAACACCGGTTAAGATCCCACGGTTCCATCCTTCGGCATCATTATTTTTATCGGATTCACTTAGTCCAGATGAATTTGCTAAACTCAACTGAATGAGTTCCACTCTTTCATTTAGACCGTGGGAAATCCCGTTAGCAACATGTAGGTTACATCATCCGAGGTATTACCGATCATCCAACAGGACGTTTTAATTTAATTGTAATCGTAGTTTTGTGTTCTGTTTGTGATTAAATTTTAAGTTATTTTATATTTTGAAATGTTGTGGCGGTGAATTTTATCTTGCAATGACTTTTAACTTAGTTTTGGTTTCAGTTTTAGGGACTATCCTAAAGGTGTGGGTTTTCATGCAACAGTTATTTATCATGCAAGAAAAAGTAAGTGCAGTGCAGTTAAATAAATTGCAATAATGTAAATTGCAAGAAAGTAAATTGCAATAAAATAAAAGCGTACCTGGAGGGTCTTCCCGTCATCCCAAGCTGCACTTAAAACACAATTAGAATATTTAAGCAAGTTCCTAGGTAAAGCTAAGGGAAGGGTTATGGTTTTCTACCGAATTCCTAATCCTATATGCTAGTCATTTCCTATGACGTCTAGTGTTCTTTATGTTTTGGTTTGAGGACGATTTTCTTCATCAAAGAACAATTAAGTCCGATTGTTCTTATAAATGTCCTATCATATCGAGGAAGTGCTTAAGAATAATCTTAAACATCTTTTCAATATTTCTAGGATTGTTTTAAGTCCAAATGAATTTAATTATATAAATGAATTAGTCGTCGGGGATTCAAGTTTTGTTATCTTGCTCGAGTGAACTAGGACATTTGAATATCCTATAGGTGAAGTAACATTTCATTTAATATTATGTTTAGGAGTTATGATAACTAAAGCTTTTGAGGGTAAATTGGTGTTCAAATGGTTTGTGATTTAGTTTAATTTCCATTAATGGGTTTAAATTTGGAATAGTGTTCAAGTTGTTTTAGATTTATTTTGAATTCTATATGTCTTTGGTGATGTTATATTTAATTCAACTTAATTTAATTTAATTTAATTTAATTGAGTTTTAATTTAATTTAATTCAATTTAATTCAATTTAGTTTGATTTGATGTTACATTAAATTAGTTTGATTTGATTTAATTTTAATTTAATTTGATTTAATTTAATTTAATTTTTAATTTAATTTAACTTAATTTAATTTAATTTAATTTAATTTAATTTTAATTTAATTTAATTTTAATTTAATTTTTAATTCAATTTAATTTAATTTAATTTAATTTAATTTTTAATTTAATTTTAATTTAATTTAATTTTTAATTTAATTTAATTTTAATTTTAATTGAAATTTTTAAAAGAGTTTAATAATTTAATTTTAGTTTAATGATTAAGTCTTTTAATATATTTTAAATTTGAGTTATCATTTTAATTAAGAATTGAATATTAATGAGATAATTAATTTAGAGATTTTTACATTAAAGAATAAATCTCTTCCTAAAAAAATATCCCTATTTTAATAATTCCAATTTTATTATTCTTCCAAATTTAATCAATTATTTAATTAAGGTTTAATTATTTTAAAATTGTTTAATGGTTTTCTACCCTTTAATTATTTAAATTTCAATCATCCAAATCAGATTAGGATCAAATGTTTTACTTATTAATTTTTTATTAAACCTAAAGTTTTAATTAAGGATTAAAAATTTTAATTACCATTTTACCCTTTAAGCTTAATAATTTCATAACTCACTAAACTGAACTCAAATGAACTTGAAATTTTTATGTTACTTCACTCATATGTCAATAAAGACATGAGAGGAGAAAATGTGATTTTTCTGTATTTAATTTATTTATATAATTATTTTTGGTAGAAAATAGAGATTTCCAAGGAAAATTTAATAACATGACCAAGGGAAAGTTTCTGTCCTTAAGAAAATTAGGGGACATTCCTAATGACCAGAGAACCACTTGGACCAATTTTGGTGATTTTTTGAATTATAATACTTTTATTATAATTATTTTAAGTTTTGGAGTGTTAATTAATTTAAAAATATAATAAATGTTGAAAAATGAATTTTATATTTTTCAAAAATCTCTCTGATATCAAGGAAATCAGAGAATCAAATTTTACAATTTTCTAATTTTTCTATGATTTATTATAATTATTTTAGTGAAAATGCTAGAAAATACATTTTTTTTTAATTTTAAAATTACCCTAGAGCTTTAAAATTTAATATCTCATAAAATATACCTAAGAAAAATATGGGGTTTGTTCCTAAGTGATTAAAATTTAAAATGTGACATTTTGGTGAATTTTATTATTTTTGTGATTTTTATTATTTTTTAATTATTAAAAATATTAAAATAATATTAAAAATCAACTTTTTTAGAAAATTAAAATTTTAATTTTCTTAAATTCCCCTGATATTTGAGAGGCTCCAAAACCAATTTGGTGAATTTTTAAAAAGTATTTTGAAAGTTATGAATTTTTAAAGTTTAAAATGACTAAGTGGCTTAATCAACCCAATTAGTAGGGCTAACCAAGTCCAATTGACCTCAAATTTTTATGGTGGGTTCGTCTGATCCTAAAGGTTAGTGGAGAATTGATTTCAAGTCAATTTGATGTATGGTTAGCTCTAATTAATTAGAGACCTATTTTGAGTGTTTAAGCCAATTAGGGTTGTTTTAAATGAACTAACTCAAAACCTATTTTTCGTAGGGTCCTCTGGTCATAAGGAACATCACCAAATTTTCCTAGAATTTATTTCACAACATGCTATTTATTGGAATTAAAATACTCAAAACAGTAACATGAATTTGAAAAATCAATAACTCTTCATAGGGATGGCCTCTGACTTTAGAAAATTCAGGGAATGTTCCCAAATTTAGAGGCTTCAAAAGCCCTATGGACTCATGCCATGGTGAATTGTATACATGCATGGAGAATTAAAAGTATGCAGAGAGTAAATAAATTATAAAAAAATAAAATACTTGATGAAATTGAATGATTTCTTTTCCACATTATGCTCCTCTGTTCACTGAGCAAGAGGGTATTTTTATTTTATTTTTCTGATTTTTCTACACAAAGTTATGAATTTTTGAAGTTTAGGGAATTAAATAAATCAAAAAATACCCTAATTTTCTATTTATCCACGCGGTGCCGCGTCAACCTCGACAGCTCCGAAACGCCGCGTGTCGCGCTCCCATTCGACGCCGCCATCTGACTCAGCGCTCCCGGGGCCCGCTGTATCGTTCCGTCTTCTGATCCGACGCAATCCTGGCCGCCCGTCCGTGCGTGTATTAAATGAACGGCATCCGTTCATCGTCCCCAAGTGTCCTCACCCGAGAGCCGTCCACACTAAATCCCTAATATCTCACTCGATACTCAATGGATTTTCATGTTCTTATGCTCTATGGATTCGTCTTGAAGAGACGAACACATCTATACGGTTATCATGCATTGAAATTAAAGCATTTGAAATGGAGAATCTCTAGAAGCTCGGGATGAAGAATTAGCTCATACCTTTGCTCAGAGAAGTGTGGCTTCAATCTGAGAGTTGTTGCACCTTCGATTGGATCCTAGCAAGCTCCAGATGAAGTCTCTCGGTCGCAGTGAATTGTCTAGGTTTGATTTCGACCACAGCCGATCACAAAGCTTGGAGGCTGGAGCAACTGGGAGGCCTGGAGATGGGGCTTTTGCTGGTGGACACCTTCCCCTGGTCTGATGAAGGTGTAGAACCAATCAATTTGGGGATTGGCTCACTGTGGAGAAGTGTCTTGGTTTTGGGTGGAATTTCGGTCGAGAAATCGGGTTTTGTCGGTGGGAATTAGTGGCAAATTGACACTGGGGATCAACTGCTCTAAGGGTGGAGAAGGTTTGGAACAATTTTGGCAGAGTTTCGGCAAGGTTTGTGTAACTCTCTTCTCATGGCCGTGAGGGGTGGTGTTTAAATAGGAGAGGGTGGAGGGCCTCCCAGGGAGAGTTAGGGCTTGGGATCAGCTGCTCTGGGCATGGGAAGAACCGCCTTGGTGGCCACTGGGGATGGGGCAACTCAGCAGGTGAGAATTCTAAGTTGGGCTCACATGTGAGCTCTCGGCCATGGTGTTTTCCGGCGGCCTGGTGGCTGGCCGGCTGGCATGGGTCACCATCTTGTTCGAGTGGGTCGTGGTCGGGGTTTAGTGTAAGCAATTGGCAAATGCCATGTGTAAAGAGCTTGGATTGAAATGGAATGGGGGGAAGACCATTTTGGGTTCAAATGAGTCAACCCATGGTTTTGGGCTAGGTTCACCACCCAAGGCCTGGTCTTGGGCGGAAAAGGATCACTTGGGTCAGCCAAGAGAGAATGGTGTGGTCTCCATCCATGATGAGGTGGCTAAGCATGGTTTAGTGTGTGACATGCTTAAGGTAAAAAAGGTTTTAAGAAGGATTAGGAAACGGGGCCCTCCTTTTGCCATTAATGGCTTGATCACATGTCAAGCCTTCCATGGCTTCATGTGGCTTGTCCATGGCTTGCATGGCTCACCTTTGGCTTGGCAAAAAGTTTGGTCAATTTCATGAAAATGGATTTTAGGAATTTTTGGTAATTTGATGGAAATTTGTATGAAACTTGATTTGGAATTATTTGATGATGAATTTAGGACTTAGGTAATGGCTTTAATTAAGTGGATGGCAAATGGAGATGTCATATGGGCTTTAGGGTAGATTTTGGGCCTTTTGAAATGGTTTTAGATGGGACTTTTAAGAAAGTTTAGGAAAGTGGGCTTTTGGATTTTAAAATGGATTTTGAGATGAAATTTTGTAAAGAGGTTGGGCCAAATAATGGTTGGGTTTAGCTCATGGATGTATCATGAGTGACTTGAAGCAAATTGGGAGTGATTTGGGTTTGAATTGGGTTGAATTTGGGCTCTTTTGGTGAATGGGCCAATATAGGTCCAAGTGGGCCAAGTTGGGCCAATGTTGGGCTAGGGTTGAAATTTATGTAAAATCAATGTTGGGAAATGTTTATGGGAGTGTTTCAAAGAGGTTTTGACTTTGGTTGGGCTTTGATTTTGGGGTTTGGGCTCATTTGGGTTAGGTTTGGGTTTAGGTCAAAATTGGGCCTTTTAGTTTTGGGGTTGAATTTGAGTGGGGTTTGGGTCTAAATTTTGTGTAAATCATGTTAGTGTTTTGCTTGTGGGAATGTTAAGGAAGGTTTAGAAAAGGTTTGGGGTTAATTGGAGTTGAATTGGGTGAGTTTGGGTTAGGTTTGGGTCATGGGTCCAAATTGGGCTTTAAGGCCAAAAGTGAAATTGGATCCAAATGTCAATCAAATTGGACTTGGATTTGGTCTAGATTGATGTTGGGAATGTTGAATTGAATTTTAGAATTGAATTGGACCAGAATTTGGGTCAATTGGATAGGTTTGGTTGTACATTGGGTTCACTTTGGGTTAAAATGGGTCAAATTGGGGGTTTTGACAAAAGTAGGGTAAATTGACAAAATTGGCCCATGGTATAGTTGGAAAAAATGAAATTGGGAATATTTGGGATTTTTTGGAATTTTCTGGGAATTTTCTGAATTTTTGGATTTTTGGGTCAAGGGGGGTATTTTGGGTATTTGGAGGGTATTGGGAGGTATTTTTGGAATGTTTTGGTATTTTTAGGTATGGATGATCAATTTGGGTGATGTGGAAATGTTTGGGAATGATTTTGGAGGATTTTGGAGGATTTTGGGTAATTTGGAAATTTTGCAAAAATTTGGGTAATTTCAAGAGTTTTGGGTAGGCTAAGCGGGTGTAAGGTCCCGGGGGTCCAAAATTGAAAATTTGGGAAATTGAAGATTGGGTGGATGTAAGTGGAATGAAATCATTTTGGTTGAGCCATGAAGCCATATCAAGCCCATATGAGCCATGAAGGGACTCATTTGAGGCATTCACTATGTTGTTCCTAACCCTCTACGCAAGGGCTCAGGGGTTAAGGACCATCCATGTGAATCACCTACATGAGTGAGGAGGTCAAGTTGGGTATGGGTGTGTTTTTTAGGAAGTGTGTGAAAGTGTAGTGTATAGGTGTAGTGTGTAAGTGTAGTGTATAGGTGTAGTGTGTAAGTGTAGTGTGTGTGTAAGTCAGCCCCTTCACTGCACTGTGCCACCTGTAGGCGATCCTAAGGCCAAAGAGTCCTATAGGAACTCATCCTTTAAACTTCCACATTTGATTTCAACCCTCTAGGTGATTAGGGGTCTATAGTCAAGTTTGTGGAGTTTGAAGGGAGTTTAGAAGTGGTTTGAGTTTCTAAAAGGTGGGTCCCAATTCTAGTCCTCTAAGATAGTCAAAGGAAAAGCCTAAGGCTAGATCCTAAGCACTAAAAAGAAGAAGAGAAGACCTCATCAAAAATGAGGTCAACATATCCCCGAGGAGCTGAGGTATGCAGGAGAACGTGAAGGGATTGAGCCGTATATCCCACAATACATCACCAGGCCCCGACATTTGTAGATTATTCCAGAATACGAGCTGGAAAGAATGCGGAATGTCGAAAAGAAAACTTTCGAATACTTCGAGAGAATCGGAGGCGAAGGATCAATACACTAGAAGGCCTCGAGCTACATACAGACGTGTTCTTAGAATACGAACAACAACAAATCGTGGACTGCATCCGAGATTTGAAAAGAATGGGCCGAGCGGGCCGCCTAAGAGAAAACACCTACTCAGAACCCCGGAGATGGATGCCAGGGAAAGGAAGAATTACAATACAATGCGGATGCTTCTACAACTTCGCAGAAGACAGGAAAGGGAACCCACCAGGGATACTCCGTCATGGCCAAGTGGATCCAATTCCAATAGTCATCAAGAGAATGGTAAAAAGATTGATAACATGGAGGGTACTGCCAGCAGATTGCATACCCAACAGCTGCATTATTAATATTTACAAGCAGGGTGACTGCATACCCCCGCACATAGATCACCACGACTTTGTCAGACCTTTTTGCATGGTTTCATTTCTGAACGAGTGTAATATCATGTTCGGATCTGACCTCCGGATAGCAGGCCCGAGTGAGTTCCGAGGGCCGTTGAAGATACCATTACCGGTAGGTTCCGTCATGATACCGAAGGGCAACGGAGCGAGATGTCGCTAAACATTGCATACCGGGAGTATCGGTGAAGCGGATCTCGGCTACTTTCGAAGGATGGACGACGGGAAAACACCTTACCACTACCGACCGGACCGGAGCTAGAGAGCCTCCGGCCTTACGAGCTGTAAGTTGCATGGAAAATATCACACCTCCAACGTACATCCATACGGCATCCTTGCCAAGGATGGCTTGGAAGGTGATGTTATTGACCATGTACCCCACTATTAAGACATGGATTTTTAACAGATACCTTTTTGGACGGATCGACAAAGATAATACATAGTCCGTTTTGAGTCTACATGGATTGTATGAGATGTATTCCAGATCAAGTTATATGATGTATCTTCGACATGATTGGAATGAAAGTGACCATGTCAATTTTTGGCCTTCACCTCTTTTGTGCAAATTGACTGGGAAACACCATTAAAGTTAAATGAACTTCGAACAAAGAACAGAAAAGAAATAAAAAAAAGAATAAAAGGAAAACTTTCCGTAAAAAATCTAAAAATGATAAATTCCAAATTAACGATAAAATAAAATTTGAATCGTTAAAGGACAAACAAAATGAACACAAATTTCAAATCAAATTTTAAATCAAATTTCAAATTCAATCTTTCCAGATTCCAAATCAAATCTTAAATCAAATTTCAAATTCAATCTTTCTAAATTTCAAATCAAATTTCAATCTCAATCAAATTCAATCGTCCAAATCTGAAATCCAATCCGTTCTACTCTTTCCCTTGTCTGGGATGGAAGCGGTTGATTCCATTGACACGGATCGAATCTGATGGCGAGGAATTATATCCAATCCAAACCAGTGACTTCCGATCAGCTCTTTTGAACGGGATATGTAACATCTACATATTCCCTCCTAATCTATTACCTTCCATGAAAGTCTTTTACAACTTTCATGAAATTCTCGAAACACCAAAATTCCACACTTTTCAAATCAACACTACAAATCTTTGCAAAGTCAATGACTACATCAAATTCAAACTTTTGGAGTTGAGTATTTTACATCCGAGACTGCATTGCTTTAGGATCCTTTCCCTATTGCAATGAAATACATCAAATTTAAACTTTTGGAGTTGAGGATTTTACATCCGAGACTGCATTGCTTTAGGATCCTTTCACAATCGCAAAGAAATACATCAAATTCAAACTTTTGGAGTTAAGGATTTTACATCCGAGACTGTATTCCTTTAGGATCCTTTCCTTATTGCAATGAAATACATCATATTCAAACTTTTGGAGTTGAGGATTTTACATCCGAGACTGCATTGCTTTAGGATCATTTCCCTATCACAATGAAATACATCAAATTCAAACTTTTCGAGTTGAGGATTTTACATCCGAGATTGCATTGCTTTAGGATCCTTTCCCTATTGCAATGAAATACATCAAATTTAAACTTTTGGAGTTGAGGATTTTACATCCGAGACTGCATTGCTTTAGGATCCTTTCCCTATTGCAATGAAATACATCAAATTTAAACTTTTGGAGTTGAGGATTTTACATCCGAGACCGCATTGCTTTAGGATCCTTTCCCTATTGCAATGAAATACATCAAATTTAAACTTTTGGACTTGAGGATTTTACATCTGAGACTGCATTGTTTTAGGATCCTTTCCCTATCGCAATGAAATACATCAAATTTAAACTTTTGGAGTTGAGGATTTTACATCTGAGACTGCATTGCTTTAGGATCCTTTCCCTATTGCAATGAAATACATCATATTCAAACTTTTGGAGTTGAGGATTTTACATCTGAGACTGCATTGCTTTAGGATCCTTTCCCTATCGCAATGAAATACATCAAATTTAAACTTTTGGAATTGAGGATTTTACATCCGAGAATGTATTGCTTTAGGATCCTTTCCCTATTGCAATGAAATACATCATATTCAAACTTTTGGAGTTGAGGATTTTACATCCGAGACTCCATTGCTTTAGGATCCTCTCCCTATTGCAATGAAATACATCAAATTTAAACTTTTGGAGTTGAGGATTTTACATCCGAGACTGCATTGCTTTAGGATCCTTTCCCTATTGCAATGAAATACATCAAATTTAAACTTTTGGTGTTGAGTATTTTACATCCGAGACTGCATTGCTTTAGGATCCTTTCCCTATTGCAATGAAATACATCATATTCAAACTTTTGGAGTTGAGGATTTTACATTCGAGACTGCATTGCTTTAGGATCCTTTCCCTATTGCAATGAAATACATCATATTCAAACTTTTGGAGTTGAGGATTTTACATCCGAGACCGCATTGCATTAGGATTCTTTCCCTATTGCAATGAAATACATCAAAATTCAAACTTTTAGAGTTGAGGATTTTACATCCGAGACTGCATTGCTTTCCCTATTACAATGAAATACATCAAATTTAAATTCTTGGGATTGAGGATTTTACATCCGAGACTGCATTGCTTTAGGATTCTTTCCTTATTGCGATGAAATACATTAAAATTCAAACTTTTGAGGTTAAGGATTTTACATCCAATACCGCATTGCTCTGAGATCTCTCCTCATTGTAATGGTTCAATCTAACCAATTCAATTTTTCTTTTGAGGTTGAAGATGTTACATCTAAAACCACAAAATTCAAATTTTCATTTCAAATCAAATCTCTTAAAATTAATTTTGACAAAACTTCAATCTAAATTAAAACTCAAACTAAAATCCAAGCTCACACATCAAAACCTAAACTGAAACAAAATGAAATCTAAATCGAAATTCCCCCAGATCATGTGATTTGGGATTCACCTCTTTCCCTTTTCCCAGCGAGAGTTCAGGAATCTCCAGTCTCGCAGATATACTTGACACTCCCCAGCGGAAACTCTTCTACTTTGTCCTAAGTTTGTCACTTGGACATTTGTGTTGGTTTTGTTGATCTCTTCGGTCAACGCCAATACGCGCGGTGTGCTTGGTTAGCACACCACACCTATTGGGGGTCCATTTGTTGACCTCATTTTTGATGAGGTCTTCTCTTCTTCATTTTAGTACTTAGGATCTAGCCTTAGGCTTTTCCTTTGACTATCTTAGAGGACTAGAATCGGGACCCACCACTTAGAAATTCAAACCACTTCTTAACTCCCCGCAAACTCCACAAACTCGACCGTAGACCCCTAATCACCTAGAGGGTTGAAATCAAATGTGGACGTTTAAAGGATGGGTTCCTATAGGACTCTTTGGCCTTAGGACCGCCCACTGGTGGCCCTGGTCTCGGTGAAGGGCTGACTTACACACACACTACACTCATACACTACACTTGCACACACCTCCTAAAACCACACCCATACCCAACTTGACCTCCTTACTCATGTAGGTGATCCACATGGATGGTCCTTAACCCCTAAGTCCTTGGCTAAGAGGGTTAGGAACAACATAGTGAATGCCTCAAATGAGTCCCTTCATGGCTCATGTGGGCTTGATATGGCTTCATGGCTCAACCAAAATGATTTCATTTCACTTATATTTACCCAATTTTCAATTTTCCCAATTTTCAATTTTCCCAATTTTTAATTTTCCAAATTTTCAATTTTCCAAATTTTCAATTTTTGACCCCCGGGACTCTACACTCTCCTAGCCTACCCGAAGCCCTTGAAATTACCCAAATTTTTCAAAATTTCCAAATCACCCAAAATTCCTCAAAACCAGTCCCAAACATTTCCACATTATTCAAATTGATCATTCATAGCCAAAAATACCAAAAATTCCAAAAATACCTCCCAATACCCTCCAAATACCCCTCTTGACCCAAAAATCCAAAAATTCAGAAAATTCCCAGAAAATTCCAGAAAATCCCAAATATCCCCAATTTTATTTTGTTCAACTACATCATGGGCCCATTTTGTCAATTTACCCCACTTTTATCAAAACCCCCAATTTGACCCATTTTAACCCAAAGTTAACCCAATGTCAAACCAAGCCTACCCAATTGACCCAAATTCTGGTCCAATTCAATTCTAAACTTCAGTTCAACATTCCCAACACCAATCTAGACCAAATCCAAGTTCAATTTGATTGAAGTTTGGATCCAATTTCACTTTTGGCCTTAAAGCCCAATTTGGACCCATGACCCAAACCTAACCCAAACTCACCCAATTCAACTCCAATTAACCCCAAATCTTTTCTAAACCTTCCTTAACATCCCTACAAACAAAACACTAACATGATTTGCCTAACATTTATACCCAAACCCCACTTAAATTCAACCCAAAACCAATAAGCCCAATTTTGACCTAAACCCAAACCTAACCCAAATAAGCCCAAACCCCAAAATCAAAGCCCAACCAAAGCCAAAACCTCTTTGAAACAGCCCTATAAACATTTCCCAACCTTAACTTTACACCAATTTCAACATTAGTTCAACATTGGCCCAAATTAGCCCAATTTGACCTACATTGGCCACTTTACCAAAAAGCCCAAATTCAACCCAATTCAAACCCAAATCACTCCAAACTTGTTTCAAATTACTCCTGGCACATTCCTAAACCAAACCCAACAATTATTTGGTCCAAAATTTTACAAATTTCCCATCCACCAATTTATTTTCAAGCCTAAAGCCCACTTCCCTTAAACCTTCCTATAAGCCCATCCAAGACAAATTCAAAAGCCCAAAGTTCATGACAAAGCCCACATGACACTTTCCCTCATCTCACATTCAATTTAAAATCATTCCTAAAGTCCTAATTTATCATTAAATGATTACAAATCAAGCCTCATAACAATTCCCATCAAAATGCCAAAATTCACAAAATCCTTTTTTCATGAAATTGACCAAATCTTTTCCCAAGCCATATGAAGCTATGAAGCCACATGTAAGCCATTGGCAAGCCATGAGAATTTCTAATTTGTCAACCCTCCTTAAATGGCAAAAGGAGGAGGTCCTTTAAGCACCTCCTAAAAGTCATTAACCTTAAAAATGTTTCACCTTAACCCAAATTTAATCCAATTATATTTGGATAGGGACTTCTCCATGCCAAACCAGCTGATTCCTTTGACTCCCCACAACACCTAAAGCCACCTTGGAGGGTGAACCAAGCCCAAAAGGATGGGTTGACCCATTTAGAGCCAAAATAGCCACACCCCCCATGCCACTTCGATCCAACTCCTTTACACATGTCCAAACCCAATCGACTTCACCATTGCCAAGCCCCGACCTCCCCGGTCAAGATGGTGACTCATGCTCGCGGCCGACCGCCCGGGTCGCCGGAAAACACCACACCCAAGAGCTCACATGTGAGCCAACTTTGGAATTCCACCTTCGTCGAGCCGCTCCATGCCCAATGGCCACCATGGTCGTTCTTCCCATGACCGAGCAGACTGATCCCGACCCTTGGCCATCCCTACGAGGCTCTCCAGCCACCTCTATTTAAACCCGACCCCTCACGACCATGAGAGGAGAGTTGCACAAACCTTGCCGAAACTCGCCAAAATTTTTCCAAACCCTTCTCCATACTTAGAGCAGCTTGATCCCCGGTGTCAATTTGCCCTAATCCCCACCAACGTAATCCAATTTCTCAACTGAAATTTCACCCAAAATCAGGACACTTTGCCACAGTGAGCCAATCCTCAAATTGACCGGTCCTACACCTTCATCGGACCAAGAGGAGAAGTTTCCCACCGAAAGCCCCATCTCCAGAGCCACCCAGCTTGTTTCGGCCTCCAAGCTTTGTGATCGAGCCGTGGTCACTTTCATAGCTAGGCATTCACCGGACCGTGAGACTTCATCCGGAGCTTGTTGGGATCCAATCGAATGTGACACAACCCTCAGATCGAATCCACACTTCTCTGAGCAAAGGTATGGCCTCACTGTTCTTCCCGAGCTTCTGAACATTCTCCATTTTCATTGAGTCAATTTCATGCCACATAAACCGTATGGATGTGTTCGTCTTGTCGAGACGAATCCATAGAGCATAAGAACACAAAAATCCATCGAGTATCGAGTGAGATCTTGGGCCTAGAAGACGGACGGTTCTCGGGCTAGGAGGCTTGGGGACGATGAACGGATGCCGTTCATTTAATACACGCGCGGACGGACGGCCAGGATCGCGCCGGATCAGGAGATGGAACGACACAGCGGGCCCCCGGAGTGCTGAGTCAGATGGCAGCGTCGAATCAGGGAGAGCCACGCGGCGTTTCGGAGCTGCCGAGGTTGACGCGGCGCCGCGTGGATAAATAGAAAATTAGTGTATTTTCTGATTTATTTAATTCCCTAAACTTCAAAAATCCATAACTTTGTGTAGAAAAATCAGAAAAATAAAATAAAAATACCCTCTTACTCAGTGAACAGAGGAGAATAATGTGGAAAATAAGTCATTCAATTTCATCAAGTATTTTATTTTTAATGATTTATTTCCCTTCTACATTATTTTAATTCTCCATGCATATAGGAAATTCACCATGGCATGAGACCATAGGGCTTTTGAAGCCTCTAAATTTGGGAACATTCCCTGAATTTTCCAAAGTCAGAGGCCATCTCTATGAGAAGTTATTGATTTTTCAAATTCATGTTACTCTTTTAAGTATTTTAATTCCAATAATTAGCATGTTGTGAAATAAATTCTAGGAAAATTTGGTGATGTCTCTTATGACCAGAGGACCATAGGAAAAATAGGTTTTGAGTTAATTCATTTAAAATAACCATAATTGGCTTAAACACCCAAAATAGATCTCTAATTAATTAGAGCTAACCATACATCAAATTGAATTGAAATCAATTCTCCACTGACCTTTAGGATCAGAGGAACCCACCATAAAAATTCGGAGTCAATTGGACTTGGTTAGCCCAACTAAATGGGTTGATTAAGTCATTTAGCCAATTTGAATTTCAAAAATTCATAACTTTCAAAATACCTTTCAAAAATTCACTAAATTGGTTTTGGAGCCTCTCTGATATCAGGGGAATTTAAGAAAATTAAAATTTCAATTTTCTAAAAAAGTTGATTTTTTGGTATTATTTTAATATTTTAATAATTAAAAAATAATAAAAATCATAAAAATAATAAAATTCACCAAAATGTCAAATTTTAAATTTTAATCACTTAGGAAAAAACCCCATATTTTTCTTAGGTCTATTTAATGAGATATTAAATTTTAAAGCCCTAGGGTAATTTTAAAATTTAAAAAATGTATTTTCTAGCATTTTCACTAAAATAATTATAATAAATCAAAGAAAAATCAGAAAATTGTAAAAATTTATTCTCTGATTTCCTTGATATCAGAGAGAGTTTTGAAAAATATTAAATTAATTTTTCAACCTTTATTTTATTTTTAAATTAATTAATAATCCAAAACTTAAAATAATTATAATAAAAAAAAATATAATTCAAAAAATCACCAAAATTGGTCCAAGTGGTCCTCTAGTCATTAGGAATGTCCCATAATTTTCTTAAGGATAGAAATTCTCCCTTGGTCATGTTATTAAATTTTCCTTGGAAATCCCTATTTTCTACCAAAAATAATTATATAAATAAATTAAATACAGAAAAATCACATTTTCTCCTCCCATGTCCTTATTGACATATGAGTAAAGTCACATAAAAATTTCAAGTTCATTTAAGCTCAATTTAGTGAGTTATGAAATTATTAAGATTGAGGGGCAAAATGGTAATTAAAAAATTTAACCCTTAATTAAAACTTTAGGTTTAATAAAATTAACAAATAAAATATTTGATCCTAATCTGATTTGGATGATTGAAATTCAAATAATTAAAGGGTAGAAACCTACTAAATAATTTGAAGATAATTAAAATAAACTTTAATTAAATAATTGATTAAATTTAGAAGAATAATAAAATTGGAATTATTAAATAGGGATATTATTAGGAAGGGATATGTTCTTTAATTTAAGAATCCCTAAATTAATCATCTCAATAATATTTAATCCCTAATTAAAAATGATAATTCAAATTTAAGTTTTAAAATGTTAAAGGACTTAATCATTAAATTAAATCAAATAAATTAAATTGAACAAATTAAATTGAATTAAATTTAATTAAAATTAAATTAAATTAATTAAATAAAATAAAATTAAAAGAATAATTAAATCTTATTAAATTAAATTAAATTAAAAGAATAATTAAATCATATTAAATTAAATTAAATTAAATTTAATCATATTAAATTAAATTAAATTAAATTAAATCATATTAAATTAAATTAAATTAAATTAAATCATATTAAATTAAATTAAATTAAATTAAATAAAAAATAAAATAATAAAATCAATTTAAAATTAAAATTAATTTAAATTAAATAAATTAAATTAAGATTAAAACTAAACCAAATTAAATTAAATTAAAGTTAAATTAAATTAAATTAAATAATATCACCTAAGACATAAAGAAATTAAGTATAAAGTAACTTGAACACTATTCCGAATTTAAATCAGATAACTGAAATTAAATCACAAACCATTTGAATACCAATCTGCCCTCGAAGACTTTGGTTATCATAACTCCTAAACAGAACATTAAATGAAATGTTACTTTACTTATAGGATATTCAAATGTCCTAGTTCACTGAGCAAGATAACAAAACTCGATTTCTCGGACGATTAATCCATTTGTATAATTAAATTCATTTGGGCTTAAAACAATTCTAGCAATATTGAAAAGATGTTTAAGATTCTTCTTAAGCACTTCCTCAATATGATAGGATACTTATAAGAACAGTTGAACTTAATTGTTCTTTGATGAAGAAAATCGTCCTCAAACCAAAACACAAGAACCTAGACGTCATAGGAAATGACTAGCTATAAGATTAGGAATTTGGTAGAAAACCATAACTCTTCCCTTAGCTTTACCTAGGAACTTGCTTAAATATTCTAATTTTATTTTAAGTGCAGCTTGGGATGACGGGAAGACCCTCCAGGTACGCTTTTATTTTATTGCAATTTACATTATTGCAATTTCTTTAATTGCATCGCACTTACTTTTTCTTGCATGTTAAACAACTGTTGCATGAAAACCCACACCTTTAGGATAGTCCATAAAACTGAAACCAAAACTAAATTAAAAGTCATTGCAAGATAAAATTCACCGCCACAACATTTCAAAATATAAAACAACTCAAAATTTAATCACAAACAAAACACAAAACTACAATTATAACTAAATTAAAACGTCCTGTTGGATGATCGGGAATATCTCGGATGATGTAACCTACGTGTTGCTAACGGGATTTCCCACGGTCTAAATGAAAGTGTGGAACTCATTTAGTTGAGTTTAGCAAATTCATCTGGACTAAGTGAATCCGATAAAAATAACGATGCCGGAAGGATGGAACCGTGGGATCTTAACCTAGTGTCGTTATAATCAACTTTAAAATTTGTTTTAATTAAAATATTAAAAACACTTGGATTTTAAGACTTCTCTAAACCAGAACACTTTTCTCATCTCTTGATTTTCATCTTCTAAAACTAAACCTCTGCAACAACAAGGAGCTCGGAGCATGGTGGGCAGCACGGCCATCGTCGTCAGCAAAACTGAAATCTACATCAGCAAAACTTTCTTAGAATTAAACAACCAATCTATAGGATTTCGAGGTAGTTTGCCTAGTGCAACATAAATCCTCAACTCTTCGTTAGGCATTTGCATGGCAAATTAAGCCCTAACCGGTCTTAGGACTCCGAGGTAGTCGTCCGATACGACATAAACCCTCACATCTTCGAGGCTATTTGTATGATTATGTCATACGAATATAAGTCCTAATTAATTAAAATTGGCAAGATCAAAACATTAAATAAACATTAGGACTTTCCTAAATTCAAGAAAAACAATAGTATAGTTTGGGAAGTTGCCAAGATTCTTCTTGGATCCTCGGCCTTCTCCTACTTTTCTTCCTTTGAATTCCCAAAACAAAATGTTCCAAACTTGATCCATTCCCTATTGAAATTCCAAAATTCAATCCCTCGAAGACTTAAACTTTAAAATTCTTGAGAGCGAAATTATCGATTATTATCGAGAGTTTTCTTAGGTGATTCCCGTCACCTAAGATATAATTAACTATAGTGGCTTGCCCTTATAGGGAATTTTAAGAACCCAGGTAATATAAACCTTGTTTAATGCTTTCATATTAAGCAGGGGAATTTGTCGGCTTATAAAATTGGTTCGCAGACCAAACGGATGTCACAAATCTTTTAGTTTATTTAATAGAGCCCTATCATTAAGTAGTGTGTCTATTCTCCGGGGTAGATACACGGTTTGTGATGCGGTGCTCGTTTATATAAACTATTTGGGATGTGAGATCAATTTGATTTCATATCATAAAATCTTTAAATTTAAAAATTATTTTTAAAATCAAATACTACTTTTCAAATTATTTATTTAAATTAAATTAAAAATTCGCCGACAATTTCTGTAGGCGACCCCTTTTCAAAATACAACACAACCTAAAAATAATGCCGACAGCTGACATCTATCACAATTTTTAATATAAACATTCACATCCTTAAAAATTGTAGGCTAATAAAATCCTGATTGTAATATTTTATATGTAGCTTTATCACTTCCAAAATGTCCCCCATAATTAGAATCATGACATTTTTGAATAATTTCATAAGTTTCTTCCAAAGGTACACATCTTCAAATTATAAGATCCTTTTCTTGTTTATATAAAAATGGGTCATCCAAAAAATAAGTCTTAGCATCAGATGAAAATTTCTTCTTTTCATGATATGTCAAACCATAGGGTATAATATTACTAACAATAAATTTTACTATGTCTGCATACCACGAAACATGCAGTTCTTTAACAGTGAACAATTTTTCATCAGGAAAATGTTTATGAATATCTTCAATATCACAGAGAAATTTTTCAATTTTATGCCTGGACAAATGATTAGCAATATGGTTATCAGAACCCTTCCTATCTAGTATCTCAAAATCAAATTCTTGCAAAAGAAGAATCCATCTTATCATTCTTGGTTTTTCATCATTTTTCTTCATTAAGTATTTAATAGCAGAATGATCAGTATGCAGAACACATTTAGTTCCAATTAAATATGATCGAAATTTATCAAAGGCAAATACTATAGCTAATAACTCTTTCTCAATAGTGGTGTAATTAATTTTAGCTTCATTAAGAGTTTTACTAGCATAATAAATTAATTTGAAAATTTTATCATATTTCTGACCCAAAATAGTATCAATAGCATAATCACTAGCATCACACATTAATTCAAAAGGTTTTTTCCAAAATTGATGAATTTATTACAGGTGCAATGATTAATTTTTCTTTTAATGTTTCAAAGGCTTTACAGCAGTCATCATCAAAATTAAAAATTGCATCCTTTTCCAGTAAATGGCATAAAGGTTTTGTAATCTTTGAAAAGTCTTTAATGTAAATCCTTTAGAATCCAGCATGTCCGAAAAAACTTCTAATTCCCCTTACATTGGTTGGGCAAGGTAAATTAGATATAACTTGAATATTTGCAGGATCTAGCTCCAAACCTTTTTCTGAAATCTGATGTCCCAAAACAATTCCTCCTGCTACCATAAATTGGCATTTTTCCCAATTAAGAACCAAATTAGTTTCTTCACAGCGTTTTAGAACTTTAGATAGATGTTCTAAACATGATACAAACAAAATTCCAAACACTGAAAAGTCATCCATAAAAACTTCAATCCCTTTTTCAATCAAATCACAAAAAATAGCCATCATACATCTCTGAAATGTAGCAGGGCATTACATAAACCAAAGGGCATTCTTTTAAAAGCAAACATACCATAAGGACTGGTAAACGTAGTTTTCTCTTGATCCTCAGGAGCAATTTGAATTTGGTGGTACCAGTATATCCATCCAGAAAATAAAAGTATTTATGATCTAGAAAAGGGAGTGGAAAATGATCCTTCCTAGTGGCAAGGTTTAACTTTCTATAATCAATGCATATTCGCCACCCTGTAACTTGTCTTGTCGGTATCATTTCATTTTTCGCATTAACAGTCACAGTTACTCCTCCTTTCTTAGGAACACACTGAATAGGACTAACCCATGCAATATCTGAAATGGGGTAGATAATTCCAACTTCCAACCATTTTAAAATTTCTTTCTTAACAACGTCTTTCATGATAGGATTTAATCTCGTTTGTGGATCAGCCCGCGGTTTGCAATTATCTTCCATAAGAATTCTGTGCATACAAATTGAAGGACTGATTCCTTTAATATCAGCAATTGTCCATCTAGAGGCTTTCTTGTGCTTCTTCAAAATTTCAAGCAAACTCTCTTCTTCTTTTTCAGTTAATTGAGAGGAAATTATAACAGGAAAGGTTGAGGATTCACCTAGAAAAACATACTTCAAATGATCAGAAAGCATTTTTAGCTCAAGTTCAGGAGGTTTTTCAATTGATGGGCCATAAGATTTATCTTTCTCAGTCATATCCAACAATTCAAAACTTTCACAAACAAACTTTAAATCTTCCTCTTGAAAATCTTTAGAATCAAATAACTCCTCTTCTTGCTTATATTCAAATTCTTCTCTTTCTGCTTTTTCTTCATAAGTTTATTTGAAATGACATTCACTTAAATATTCAATAACATCCATCCTTTAACACTCATCTTCTTTACATCTAGCAGGATATTTCATCGATTTTGAAATATTAAATGTAACAGTCTGATCACTAACCCTCATCGTTAATTCCCCTTTTTACACATCTATCATGGCTCTGCCTATAGCTAGAAAATATCTCCCCAAAATTATAGGTATCTCTTTATCTTCCTCCATATCTAACATAATGAAATCCACAGGAAAAATAAATTGATCCACTTTTGCCAAAACATCTTCTATAACTCCTTTAGGATATGTGATCGAACAATCTGCTAATTGCAGAGTTACAGTAGTTGGGGTTATTTCTCCTAGTCCTAGTCTTTTGAATATTGATAGAGGCATAAGGTTAATGCTTGCACCCAAATCACATAAAGCATTTCCACATAATCTTTCTCCGATTGCACATGGAATTGTGAAACTACCAAGATCATTAAGTTTTTCAGGAAGCTTTTTCTGAATTATCTCACTGCACTCTTCACTAAATGCAACAGTCTTATTTTCTTCAAACGTCCTCTTTTTATTAAGAATATCCTTCATAAATTTCGCATAGCTTGGCATTTGTTCTAGGGCTTCAAGAAATGGAATATTGATGGTAAGCTTCTTTAATATCTCTAAGAATTTTGAAAATTGCTTATCCAACTTTTGTTGACGAAGTCTTTGAGGAAATGGAGGTGGTGGTTTTTCTAAATCAACCTTAGGTGGAGAAATAGGTCTTTCAAAACCTTTTGGAGCATCCTCTTTAGGTGATTTAATTTCTTCTTTTTATACTTCAGTTTCTTTTTGAACTTTACCTTCTAATTCTTTTCCACTTCTCAATTGAATTGCTTTCACTTGTTCTTTATTCTTTTCTCTTGGATTTTCTTCAGTATTACTTGGAAGTATTCCTTGGGATCTATTACTTAAGGCATTTGCAATTTGTCTTAATTGATTTTCAATATTTCTGATGGTTGCTCCTTGAATTTGTAATTGATTTCCCATATCTGATACTACTTCTTCCATAGACAACTTCTTTTCCTTATTTTGTAAAGCATTGTTATAACCTGAAGGGTAAGTTAATCTATTATTATTATTACCTTGGTTGTTCCAATTCTCCAATGGGTTTACTTGGGTGTTCCTCCATTGTTTATTAACACCACCCTGATCATTGTTATTCCAGTTAAAATTTAGATGATTCTTCCAACCTGGGTTATAATAATTGGAATATGGGTTGTTAGGTTTGATTATAGCATTCACAGCTTCGGTGAAGAATAAGAATCAACCATTTGGCCTAATGAATTTTCTTCGATCATGAGATTTGGATCGAAAAACTTCATCCCAAATTGGTCTATCTTCCTTGATACAAGAAGAACTCGATTTGCTAACATTGTAAAAGCATCATTTTCATAAACACCGGCTACCTTTTTAAGATTTAACCGTTCGAAGGCCATTGAAAATTATTAGTAGCCATTTCTTCAATTAAAGCATAAGCATCGGAAAATGGTTTAGATATTAATGATCCACCAAGAACGACATCGATGATTGATCTAAGAGATCCAACTAATCCATTATAAAAAGTTTGAATTATTAACCAATCTGATATCGCATGATGTGGACATTTCCTGAGGAGATCTTTAAATCTTTCACATGCTTCATATATTGATTCCCCTTCAAACTGACAAAAAAATGTCATATCATTTCTCAACATAGAAGTCTTAGATGGTGGAAAATATTTAGCAAGGAATTTTTGTGACAGTTTGCCCCAAGTTCTTATTGATCCAGGTGCTAACAAATGTAACCACATTTTAGCTCTATCCCTTAGTGAGAAAGGAAAAAGTCTAAGTCTAATAGCATCATCTGAAACACCATCATATTTAAAAGTAGCACACAACTCTAGAAAATTAGCAAGATGCAAACTAGGATCTTCAGTTGTTGCTCCCAAACTCGATTATTAGACACCATTTGGATAATAAGCAGGTTTAAGCTCAAAAGAGTTAGCAGCTACAACAGGATTTTGAATACTACCACGAAGTTCATCTACTGTAGGGTTAACATAATCTCTTAAAGGTCTTAATTCTTTATGGATGCCAACATTTTGATCTTGATGATTTGCCATTTTTTGAATATTTTTAACTTTTTCTATATTTTTAATTTTTTTAATTTTTCTGATAGTTCTTTCTAATTCAGAATCCTAATGCACAAGTCCTTCAGAACCTGAACTACGCATACAACAATAAAACAAAACAAAAAACAACACACTAACAAAAACAAAGAAAAGTAAAAATTTAAAATTTCTTAATTCTCTTTAAAATGCTATTTAATTAATTTTCCCCAGCAACGGCGCCAAAAACTTGATCCCCTGATATTTATACTTACAAATATGATATAAAAATTGGCAATGACACCAAAAACTTGATACTGTCCTGTAAATGTAACGACACTAAAAACTTGATTCCCGACAAACAGCGCCAAAAACTTGGGCCGCTAGGAATATATGCCCTGATAATTTAGATATGAAAATTATGATTTTATAATATGGGATACTACGCAAGTATACCTATTGTTTATCAACTAATATAGGACTTTCTGATTAAGTCCCGAGATATCGAACCCATAGGGAAAATATGAAAATCTTTAAAGGAATCAGAAAATTATCTTTTTACTTTCTTTAATTGTTTTTGAAAAAGTATGTCTTGATTTTGAAAATTTTTTAAAGTTAATTTGTCTTTTGAAATTTCCTTAAAAGGTTAAGCAAGAAATTAATATTATAATAACTAATAACACTGGATGTAAAATACTATTAACTATAATATATTTTTCTTTCCTTTTATGAAGTAGTAATAATTCTTAAAGTATTATTGTGGAAGTATTAAAATTTGTCGTAACACATAGAAGCAAATGTGTTCATTACCCTAACTTGGTCCTATAAAGAACATAGGTTAATTTGAAATTTTTATTATTTTGAACATGGTTAGACAGGGAAGATACCAGTCTCTCACTGTAGAGTTCCCTCGATTCCCACCACTTGGGGGCTAACTTATCATAACAAAACTCAAAACTTCAAACCAAATTAGAGGGTTTTAGCCTGTCACTTTAAAATACTCTAATTTTACTCCCTTTTATAAAAAATATCTTCTAATATTACATTCAATTATATGAACTACAATTCTCACCCATATAATTACATGTGATTCTTACTAACTTTTATAAGACAATACCATATTGGATCTTACATAATCTCAAGAAATTATATAACTTAACAGGCCAAATTAAGAAGTAAATAAAGTTTTTAGAATCAATCTTCACAACTTCTTCCAACTTTTAAACACTTATACTCTCTACAAAAATTCTTTGTAAATTAATTACTTCTCCATTTAAGAATTAAAAATATAAAGTAAACTACTCAGAATGCATTGAGAAAATACAAAAACACATTATTTGAAATTAAAAACAATAATAAAAATAACAAACTAAAGAAAGTATTAATATAAAGATTAAAAGTAATCACTTATCTGAAAATCCTCTCCACAAGACTAAGAAAGTTCCTCTGAAACTTTGACTCTTTACTAAACTTATCCTTAGAGCAAGTCTCCCAACTCCGATGACTTAGAATACAGACTTCAGACTTCAATAAAAACTAAACTAAAAGAAAGAAAAGAAGTGGGAAGAAGAAGACTTCACTCCGACCCTTTTCTCCTTTCTACTCTCTACTCCTACAGTAAAATAAAAACTCTTAAAATGCAGTGAAACAACAAAAGAAAGAAAGAAAGAAAGAAAGAAAGAACCTTTCAAAATACAAAGGAAGAGTCTCCTAATATTTTCTAAGATTCTCTTTAAATAGTAAACCAAAAGGTGTCTTAGTGTCTCTTCAAAATCTGTCCAGATTCAATGTATCTACCAAGGAACGCACCCTTTCATTCAAACTTGCCGCCCAAAGGAAGTTATGGTAGTCACCACCATGAGTTGAATCCCATCCCCTTTGAAATTTATGCCAAATTCATGTAGCCAAAATATTGATTTTTCATTTTTTTTGCTCCAAATTTGATCCAATTTTGCTCATTTCATCATGACCATCTATTTTCATCATACCTGCAAGAAAAATACAAAATACCTTCTATTAAAGTGCAATATCATTAAAAATAGGTATAAAATATGCATAAAAATACTAAATATTTTAGGTGTACCAGTTATAACAACCAGCAGAAAAAGTTGTCTGTAGAAGAATTAATCTTGCAACTAAGCAATTAGCTACAAAGTCAAAACACTGCTATTCATAATATTTAGAATCAGATGGGTCAAATGGCTAATTTCATTAATTACAGACCACAAGGAACACTACCTAGCAATGTCAAAATTAATCCTAAAGGATCTGGAAAAGAACATGTACAAGCAAAAGCTGTACAACTCAGAAGTGGAAAGGAATTAAAAGAGAAAACATGGAATGAGATTGAAAAAGAGAAAGAAGTTGAAGAGATTGAAAAACCTAAAGATACCCTTTCTCTAAGAAAAGATCAGATTGTTGTACCTATTGAAGTGGAAGTTGAAAGACCACCACCATCTTTCACCTAAAGACTTAAACAACAGAAGCTTGACCATCAATTTTCTAAGTTCTTTGAAATTTTTAAGAAACTTACCATCAACATTCCTTTTGCTGAAGCTTTGGAGCAAATACCAAGCTATGCAAAATTTATGAAGGATATTTTAAACAAGAAGAGAAAATTTGAAGCATATGAAACTCTTGCATTAAGTGAAGAATGTCGTGTAATAATTCAAAAGAAATTACCTCAGAAACTTAAAGATCCTAGAAGTTTTACTATACCATGTGCTATTAGAGAAAAATTCTGTGGAAAAGCATTATGTGATTTAGGAGCTAGTATTAATCTTATGTCATTTTCAATCTTTCGAAGGTTAGATTTAGGAGAGATTACTCCTACCACTGTAACTCTTCAGTTAGCTGATCGATCGATCACTTATCCTAAAGGAGTTGTAGAGGATGTTCTTGTTAAGGTAGACAAATTTATCTTCTATGTGGATTTCATTGTTCTAGATATGGAAGAAGATAAAGAAATACCTATCATTTTAGGGAGACCTTTTCTAGCTACCGGACGAGCTATAATTGATGTGCGAAAAGGAGAGTTAAAGATGAGAGTTAATGATCAAGAGATAACATTTAATGTTTTGAAATCAATGAGGTATCCAGATAAAGAAAAATGCTATCGGATGGATATTTTTTATTATATAATTGAAAAGCATTATCAAGAAAAATGTAAGGTCATTTCTGATGATAAAGATAAAGAATCTATGTTATATAATGAGTCATTAAATGAAGAAAATTTTTCTGAAGAAACTCATTATATTCATGAAAATTGGGAAATTTTAGACACAACTAAAAATGATATACTTTTACCCTCAATTGAAAAAGCCCCGGAACTGGAATTAAAAATGTTACCTGCACATTTAAAATATGCATTTCTTGGAAATTCATTAACTTTACCTGTAATTATATCTTCAGTATTAAGTAAAGATCAAGAAGTGAAATTAATAGGAGTTCTGAAGAATTATAAGAAATCTTTCGGTTGGACTATTGCAGATATAAATGAAATAAGCCCTTCCATCTGTATGCATAGGATTTTAATGGAAGAAAATTGTAAACCTACTATTGAACCTCAAAGAAGATTAAACCCAATTATGAAAGAGGTTGTCAAGAACGAGATTTTGAAATGGTTAGATGCTAGAATTATTTATCCTATTTTGGATAGCCAATGGGTGAGTCCTATTCATTATGTTTCGAAGAAAGGAGGAGTAACTGTCATTGTTAATGAAAAAAATGAATTAATCACAACAAGACAAGTTACTGGATGGCGTATGTGCATTGACTATCGAAATTAAACAACGCCACTAGAAATTATCATTTTCCTTTACCTTTCAAGGATCAAATGCTGGATAAACTAGCTGGACATTCATATTTCTATTTTTCGGATAGATATTCTGGTTATCATCAATTACCCGTTGCTCCTGTGGATCAAGAAAAGACAACATTTACTAGTCCTTATGGAACATTTGCTTTTAGAAGAATGCTTTTCGATTTATGCAATGCTCCTGTAACTTTTCAAAGATGTATGATGTCAATATTCAGTGTTTTGTTTGATAAAGGAATTGAAATATTTATGGACAATTTTTCAATTTTTGGAACTTCTTTTGAATCTTGCTTGGAAAATATAATGAAATTTTTGAAGAGATGTGAAGAAACAAATTTAGTTCTAAACAAGGAAAAATGTCAATTACAGAAGGAATTGTACTTGGACATAAAGTTTCATAAATAGGAATGGAAGTTGATCAAGCAAAAGTGAAAATTATTGTTGAACTGCAACCACCTACTACTGTTACTGATGTGAGAAGTTTTCTGAGTCATGTTAGATTTTTATAGGAGATATATAAAGGATTTTTCTAAAATTGCTAAACCTATTTGCCATTTATTGGAAAAAGAAGCTAAATTTGAATTTAATGAAGATTGTCTTAATGTGTTCAATATTTTAAAAGAAAAATTAATCACTACACTTGTCATTGTTGCACCTGATTGGAATAAACTTTTGAATTACTGTGTGATGCAAGTGATTATGCAATCAGAGTTGTATTAGGACAAAAAATGAGAAAATTTTCAAAGTTATATATTATGCTAGAAAAACTCTTACTGAAACTCAAATAAATTATACTACTACAGAAATAGAGCTTTTAGCAATAGTATATGCCTTTGATAAATTTAGACCATATCTTCTTGGAACAAAATGTATCGTGTATACTGATCATTCTACTATTAAGTATTTAATATCTAAAAAGGATGCTAAACCTAGATTGATCAGATGGGTTTTACTCTTACAAGAATTTGATTTTGAAATTGTGAACAGAAAATGAACTGACAACCAAATTGCTGATCATTTATCAAGAATCAAAAATAATAATGAGAAGATTTATGAAGAAAATATAAATGAGAAATTCCCAGATGAGCAACTATATGTCATTAAAGGATTACAAATGCCTTGGTATGCAGATATAGTTAACTATTTGGTTAGCAATATTTTACTATATGGGTTGAATAGGAAATACATCAAGAAACTCAAGATTAATTGTAAATAATATATTTGGGAAGATTCTCATTTTATTTAAAATAGGAAGAGATTCTGTGATTCGAACATGTGTACCTTATGAAGAAACTTTTGCAATTATTCAAAAATGTCACGATTCTGAATTTGGAGGACACTTTGGAGTGGATAAAACTGCATTTAAAATTTTAAATTTTGGATTTTGTTGGCCTACTTTATTTAAATAGGTTGGACCTATATGTGAAAACTTGTGATCGATGTCAAAGAATGGGAAATGTATCCAGAAAAAATGAAATGCCTATAAACTTTATATTAGAAATCGAAATTTTCGATGTATTGGGTTTAGACTTTATGGGACCTTTCTTACCATCATCTGGAAAGATTTATATTTTATTAGCAATTGATTATGTTTCAAAGTGGATCGAAGCTGTAGCTTTACCTAACTGTGATTCCAAAAGTGTTTCAAAATTTTTAAAGAAAATGATTTTTACAAGATTTGGAATGCCCAGGATAATTATCACAGATGGGGGAAGTCATTTCAGAAATATAAGAATTTAATCACTGCTGGAAAAATTCAGAATTAAACATAGAATTGCAACTGCTTATCATCCTCAAACAAGTGGAACGCCTGAAGTGTCAAACAAAGAAATTAAAATAATATTGAAAAAGACTGTTAATTCTAAAAGAACTGACTGGGTTAATAGACTTGATTCTGCATTTTGGGCTTATAGAACAGCTTATAAGACACCTATCGGAATGTCACCTTATCGGTTAATTTATGGTAAACATTGTCACTTACCTGTTGAACATGAACATAAAGCTTATTGGGCGATAAAGGAGTTCAATTATAATATGAATACTGCAGGAGAAAAATGATTATTACAACTAAATGAAATAGATGAGATAAGGAATGAGTCTTATGAAAATGCAAGAATTTATAAGGAGAGAATGAAGAAATTGCATGACAAAATGATTTCAAGGAAAATATTCAAGCCTCATAAGAAGTATTATTATTTAATGCCCGTTTAAAACTCTTTCTTGGAAAATTAAAATCTAAATGGATGGGACCATTTATAATTGAGAAAGTATACCCTTATGGAGCTGTGGATATTAAAGATCCCAAAATTGGAAAAGTATTTAAAGTTAACGGATTAAGACTGAAGCCTTATATGAAAGAAACAAAATTAAATTACAAAGAGGCTTATGAGCTGAGTCTACTCGATTAATTCAATTAATTAGGTCGGGCTGACGACGTTAAACCAAGCGCTTGTCGGAGGCAACCCATATTTATTAGTGTGAGTTAAATTATTGTTGTAAGATTATGCCTTGGTCTTGACTAAATTTGTGTATAACTTCTGGAAATGGAAGGCTAACAAGTCTGTATTGGCTTAAGCTAAATATTATCTTGAAGTATATAGACTTTGGACTTGGACCACTCCATGTCAAATCAGAGTAAAAAGGAGATCAAGTTAACCTTTGTTTGTGATTGTTTGTGATTTGAATTTTTCGTAATTGTGTTTGTATGTTGATCATACCTATTTTTTTAGACCTATTTTTACGACCGAAACTTGCAAAATTTGACGATAGGCAGATTAGAGTCGATCGAAGTTCCAGAATGGCCTGTGTATCGATGATCCGGCGCCTAGGTGCCAGATTCCAGTGCCTAAAGGCCACGGTTACAGATCATGTTAAAACCGAAAATCATTAGTTTTTCACACGAAATCTCTTTATATATTGCATTATCTTCCTCCCAAATCCCATAGAAACCTTAATTTTGACCAGAGCAATCCATTTGGAGGAGTTAAGAATGATATGGAGGCAATGGATAGAGGAAATCATGGAAATGAGGTAAGAGACAAATCTCTTAAAGATCCTCAGCCAAATTTTAATGGTTTTATTGCCATTAGTATGGAGAAATTGTTTAGTCGATTAGAGAAGATTGAAGCGAAACTTCAAAGTATTGGTAATCATCTCCGTGAGATGTACCACCAATATGAACACTTGGAATGACAAACCAAACTTCAATCTGATCATATTGTGGCCAATCATGACACTCAAGTAGAAATGTACGCGAAGAACAAGTGGATCGATGAAAAGACGGCTTTGGAATTTTTAAGGGCGTTGGTGTTCTATCTCTTCAGTCCTAGCGAACTTCATTGCGAAATAGATGGTAATTGAAGATCGTTGTTAAATAGATCATATAAGTGTTTTAGGTGTAATCAAGTTATGTGTTAGTGTGTTGAATATCAAATTTGCTTGTTTGCTTAATTGTTCAATATGTGTTGTTGGATTTGAATATTTGCTTTGAATATGTTGTTGTTTGTGTTTTTTATAAAATGATAAACCTTAATACAGTCTTGTACTAAAATTTATTGAATTTGGAATGGAAGTTATGGATTGGAATTGAAGAATTTAGTTACATTTTTGTGGATCTAAAATATCATTTTAAATTGATTGTGAAAATGTTTTGAGGATCTAAATTGGACAAAATACTCTCATAAGAGTAATTAGGAGTCAAATTTGATAAGATTTGGTGGAAAATATAAAATTTAAATCAAATTTTTGGAAAGGCGAGTCTGGCGCCTAAGCGCCAGAATTCGGTGCCTAGGTGCCAGTTTGGCCTGAACCCCAAAAATCATCTTCTTAAACCCCCCCACGCCATTTTTGACGCCTAAGCTTCCTTCACCACTGTCTTTCGTGAAAATAACCCCTATATATCTCATTTAAAGCTGGATTTTCAAGTTTTTAAGCTTGAAATCACCTGATTTCTTCATCCTAAGGTCAGATCTACATTCTAAACTCATTATTTTTGATTTTCACCATAGATTTTACTCTCATTAAGAAAAACCAAAATTTTGAGAAAATTTTGATTTTTAAGGTTAAATCCATGAAATTTTTAAGCTCTTTCAAGTTTGAAAAGCTTAAATTAGTTTATTTTCCTAGATTCGTTGAATTTATTTCGCTTTTTATTTCATGTTTAGATGACACCCAAATCTAAGCTAGGAAAGGAACGAGAAAATTTTGATCATAGCAAGTTCGTCACTGCTGCTACACAATTCTGATTCAATGATTTTGCTACGACTTGAAAATGTATCTTGGAGTGAAGTTTTTATAATCCTAGAGGAAGAATTGAGGATACAATTGTTGCGCTCAACTGAAAACGATTCTGTTATTTTACTGTTGTTGTCGTTATCCCAGTTGTTAGAGATTTTTATGCTAGTTTCATTGATGCTGAAGAATATGAGATTTTTGTCAGAGGAGTTGCAGTAGGATTCACTCCTGAACGTATCAATATTTTCTATGGCCTGCCGCCAAACATTGAGTGTTATTACTGCGGATTAACTCCATCTGAGAGAGATTTGGATATGATAATTGCCTACCTGACTGATAGTACTGGAGCGTGGAAGATTCGAAATGGATAAAGGGTAAATTTTTCATCTTCTAAGCTTAATGGTGTTTCAAAGGTATGGCACTACTTTATTTCTGCTCGTCTCCTTCCACCAATCATCTGAGCGAGGTTACCAAAGATAGAGCTATCCTCAACTACTGCATTCAAGAGAGGAAGCCTGTTGATGTAGGGAGCATTATTTATGATTCTGTAGAGGCTACTGCTTATTCTAGCACTTCTATTGGACTTGGTTTTCCATCTCTGATCTATTCTCTATGTGAAAGTGCTGGAGTAGTTACTGAGCTTTCTGAGGAAAAGCTAAAGTTGCAAAGCCTATAGGAAGAGAGAGTGTCAGTATCTATGATCGAATTTGAGGTAAGAATTCTACTGCACCTTCTGGTTCCTTACCTACTTCAAGTAGGGCTTCTACTTCTAGACCATCTACTTCTGCTAAGCCACCATCTACATTTTGGGAAACCATGCATGATAAACTTATAGAGCAGCAGAATGATTTATTACTAACTCATTGTAGAGTAGATACGATTGATAAGAAAATCGATCATCTTTTTGAGTATACACAAAGAAAGAGTGATTACGATGCTAAGTATTCTAAGTCTTTAGTGAGATTTCTGAAAGGTGAGCACGATGTTCAGTTCCCTACTTGTCCCAGATATTCACCATATGTTGATCCGAAGGATATGGAGTTTTCTTTTGGTGATGACGATAATGAAACCACAAATATTAATTAGTAGCTTGACATACCTCTGAAGATGTGTTTAGTGTGTTTCTTATTTCTTGTGTTGTTTAGTGTGATGTTATTTGTTAGTGTTTATGTGAAATTTTTATGTTGGAACTATTTTTAGATTATCTGATGTGTGTTTTAAGACTGAAATATGAATGAATTTTTATAAAAAGTTTATTTATGTTTCAGCCTACTGTTTAGTGTTCATGAATAGTTAGTAATTTTGCATGTTCAAAAAACAAAAAAAATAAAAATAAAAGAGGAGATTTTTAAAAAAAAATTAATTAACTCTTGCTCTGCAAAACTTTTCTATATATGCTTAATAATTTCTGTTATATTCATATTAAATCAAGTGTAGAAGTAGAAGTTAGTTTTTCCTTACTACGTCATATTGTACTTAGATTAATTCTTGTTTATTTCTTTCTCTCATGCTTTAAGAAATTTCATGATTCATATTTATATTAAAGCTGAAGTTTGGGGGAAGGAAAAACATTTATCAAATTTAAATATTATTTGTCCTTAATGAAGTAATATTTTCTTTAAAAATATATTAACATAACATAAGGAATGAAAAATCTGTTTAAGATTACCTAAATTTTTGAATTTATAAATAATTTAGTAAACTTTACTAAAATTTCAAAAATTTTGATTTATATTAAGAATAGAATTATTTAACTTAAAGAATAATAAGATAAAATTTTTTCTATTTATAGTAAAGAGAATTGTATTTTTTAAATACTAAGGAATCAAGATTATTGCTTGAAAAAGAAAAGATTGAAATAACTTTTGAAAAATAATAAATTATTAAAAATGTATTATTTATTAAGTAAGAATGTATGAGTTTTTGAAAATAAGTTAAGGATAGTGAAGTTCAAAAACATTAACAGGCTATCCAAAAATAGTAATCCTCACTTAATAAAAATTAAAAAAAAAAGTAAGGAGAAGCATGAGAAATGCCTAATCAAAAATTGGCTTCACTTGAATTATCTTATAAGAATAAAACTAATTACATTTTTAACTTAATTTCTATGTACAAATATTTTTACTAGAAAAATATTTCATGAAAATCTATTTCTTGTAAATATTCTATGTGACCTTAATATGATAAACTACTAGTATTCTTGAAATAAAGGAAAAATTGGAAGTCTTATGATTTGGTAGTTAAATGTTCTTTAATTCTTAAAATTAAACTTAATTAGTGAAATTTGATTAAAGATTTGCTAAAGAATTTATAAAACCAAAAATTACAAGGAATCTTAAATGTTTTAACTTCATTCCAAATGTTATCTATTTTATGTAATTAAAAGGGTTACTTGAGGACAAGTAACGTTTAAGTTTGGGGGAATTTGATCTACCTAAAAAATACCCATTTTTATGTCTTATTTATGATTCAATTCTTAAGGATAATATGCTTTAATGAATGGTATTTTCATGTTTTTGGATGTAGATGACTAAAAAGGAGTTCAATAAAGAAAAAGAAGGAAAAAGGAGCAAAATGGAGCAAAATGGAGCTTATGAAGCAAAATATCAGAAATATTGGCTTGGCACCTAAGCACCAGAATCCGGCGCCTAAGTGCCTGCTCGATATAGATGCTGTTAAGATTTTTTATGATTTTGGGGAGTTATTTTGACGGAGTTAAGCGGTTATTTGAGCTTCTAGAAGATTGGAAGTTACTCTTAATATATAGTACTTGTGATACAATGCATTTGGACACAAGGAAACGGTTTTAATCGCGAAGAGGTGTGATCCAATGTGAAGAGGTGCAAAGAACTGGTCATAGAGTCTGGCGCCTAGGCGCCGGATCTAGGTGCCTAGGCGTGACAGTTACCTTCTAGAAGATGCATTGAATTTGGAAAAATTTTTAAGAGGTGCCTTAAGCAACCCTGGTCAATTCAGAGCTCTATATATAGGAGCCCATTCTACAGAGAAAAGAGCCCCCTTTTTAGCATCTTCTCTCCCCGCTCTAGTTTTTAGACTCTTCCACACTTTGGGTGCCACTTTACTTTGTATCTAATGAGTTTATTTTGAGTATTTATTGTGTGTTGTTACTGTTGGAGTCTTTCATAACTGCTTTGGAGTCAGTATAAGTTAGCGGATCACTTGAAGGAACACTTCAGATAAGTATTTGTACTTTGGTTCAAAGTTTTATAAATATGTTTTGTTGTGTGATTTCAATGTGTTTCGAGTACTTAGTTATCTTTCTCCTTTCAATAAGTTAATTAAATTTTATAGGAGAATTAAATTTAAATTATTTAAAATATTGTGATGATATTAGTATGTGATCTTAGTTTACTTTTTAAATTGGCCATTTAAATTGTTAAAACCTGTTGAAGAATTTTGAGACCTATCCAGAGATAAATTCTTAACTAGTAGATATCACATGAATCCTTGTGTAGTCGAAGGCTTTATGTGGGTTATTCAAGGTGAAGTGCAAATAAATAGGAAGATATTATTTATTGGGCATAAAATTAATTAGTTTTTAGAGTGACAGACTAAATTCTAATAATTTGGTTTATAGAAAGGGAACGGGTCACTGGTAGGGCCGACCATAGCCACCCTTGGACATCTAGTAGTGTAAGCCTAGATCAACCCATTCTACTAATAAAACATCATGAACCGATCTTTAGATTAGTCAATGTTCTTTGCACCTGGACCAAAGGGTAAAGAATAAGAATGCTTCTATTTGGCACAATACCATAATCTAAATTCCCCACGAAAGATAATTATTCTAAAAATCTTGGATTAGTTGAACATGATAAAGTCATTTTTATACTTGCATTGAATTTTAATTACTACTTACTTTACTTTATTACTGTTTACTACTTACTTGCTTATATTAAAAATTGTTAGTAAATTAAATTTGAAAATAAAAAAATAATATATATATATATTTAGCAAAATAAAATAATCTATTAATCAAGAGAGTCTAGTACATCTGATATGAGGAAAAGAAAGCAGGTCCCCATGTAAAAGAAGTCTAAACTCCTTAAAGGTAGGAGATTTAGGATCTAAAGAAGAATAAGAAAAGCATAAAATATCATCAGAAGAACTGGCTCTAGTAGCAAGCCAATTTGCTGGCTGATTTCCTTCTCTATGGATATGACTCCAAACTATAGATATATTAGATGCCAATAATGATATTTTATTGATCCAAACTTGAAGGTACCAAGGAGCAGCTGACTTATGTAGAAGAATATTTAATAGAAATAAGGAATCCATCTCCACATGAACTGAACTTAGATGATTCAGAATGGCTGTCTTTAGACCCCAGAAAACAGCAATAGTTTCAGATTCCAATGCATTAATGGCATTAATAGGAACAGAGATAAACCATAAGCAAGTACCCATGTGATTTCTGCATAGAGAACCAATACCAGCATTGGAACAATTACCAGCATTGGAAGGTTTAAGACTGTCATCAGTACTTATTTTAACCCATGGATACTTAGGTTTTCTCCATCTGATCAATTGAGCTTTGGCATAAGAAGGTTTATCATTTAAATTGAAAAAAATAGTGATCTTGTGAAGATAGTTCAGACAATGTTTAATAATAACCTGGGCTGAAAAAATCATATTATTATGTAAAATCTCATTCCTAGCCATCCAAGTAAACCAAAAAATAGTCAAGGAGATATAGAATTCTGCTGTCTTCTTCCAATCCTGCCAGCAATCAATAAGCTTAATCCAACTGTAATATCTATGAAGCAATCCTTGTTGTTCAAGAACAGCCTTCCATACATCTTGTAAAACATTACAACTGAGAAATAAATGGGAAATTGATTCTTCAATTGAGAGAAAAAAAAGACATATAGAAGGTCCCCGAATTCCCTTTAAGTTCAGAATGTCATCTATTGGCAGAAAACTTCTGAAGAGTTTCCAGCAGAAAAATGACATAGATGGAGTTATGTACTTATTCCAAAGTAGCTGACCCCAATCCTTATATGTCCAATTATGAAAAGAAAGATAAATGAACTTGGAAAGACTTTGTGTAGATGGATTTTTGGTAATCAATCTATCCTTATGATTGGGCTGTAAAGGAATAGAAAGAATTTTATTAACCAATTCTGTATTTAAAGCAGCTTTCAGTTTAGACTCATCCCATTTAAAATTGGTCCAGCAATCAGAAACTTTATGGATGGAAGAAGATATCCCTTGATCTTTTAAGTGGTCATTAAATAACCAGTTGTCAAGCCAAAAATCCATTTGGCCATCACCAATTTCCCAAATAAAAAGCTTTTCAGGAAACTCTCTTACTTTTAAAAGCCTTTTCCAATTTTTAGAATCACCCATTTTAGCTTGGACCTGAGAAGGATGTAATTTTTTGCAATATTTTCCATGAAGAAAATTAGACCAAAGAGAAGTCTTTGATCTAAATTTAACCCATTGCTTACAATAATAAGAGAAGCTGAGATGTTGGAAACTTTTAAATCCAAGACCCCCACAAGCAAGAGGTTTACACAATTTATCCCAATTTGACCAATGCATTTGTTTATGTTGTCATTCCCATAGAAATTTGTTAAAAATAACTGATAACAGTTTCTGAGAACTTCTCTTCATATTAACCATTTGGAGAATATATAAAGGGAAAGTAGTTAAAATGCTTTTCAAAAGAGTAATTCTACCTCCATTTGATAGAAAGGTATTTGTCCAACATTGAAATCTAGAACAAACTTTGGTAACCACATCATCAAAATGAGATAAACTTATTCTTCCTTTTAACAAGGGAAAGCCCAGGTAAACAAGAGGATAAGTGGCTTCTTTAAATCCAGTATAATCAGATATCCACTTTTTAATTTGTACCTTGATCAATGAGCTAGCAAGAAAAGAGCATTTGGCTTTATTGAATTCCATTCCAGAAACAGCTTCAAAACTAGAAAGAGTCTTCATAATACATGTAATTGATTGCTTGCTCCCATTACAAAAAACAATAACATCATCTGCATAAGCCAGGTGACAAACCAAAATATTAGATCTGTGCTGATATTGAACATAAGGATTATCCATATGAACCTGATTTAATAATTTAGAGAGGTAGTCAAAAGCCAAAATGAATATATAAGGGGATAAAGGATCTCCTTGTTTAATCCCCACGCTGACTTGAAAAAAATCATGAGTACTTCCATTAATCAAAACACTATAAAAATTATTCTCCAGCCATCTAGAGATTATGTTGCAAAAATCAGAGCTGAAACCTCTAGCAGCTAAGACATCAAGTATAAAAGACCAATTAATGGAATCAAAAGCTTTAAAAAGATCCAGCTTAAGAATAATATTAGAACCCCTACATGGCTTATCAATATCAGCAAGAAGTTCCTAGGCAAGAAGAATATTTTCACTAATACATCTCCCTTTAATAAAAGTAGACTGGTTTTCAGAAATTAAATCCAATAGAAAAGGTTGTAGTCTATCCACTAAAACCTTACTAATGATCTTGGAGAAAGTAGATGTAATGCTGATGGGCCTAAATTCCTTCCAGCAGTTCTTAAACTTATCTTTTGGAATAAGAATGATAGAAGAGGATGAAAAATATTTAGGCAGATTAGATCCTTGAAAAAAGGCTTGAATAGCAGCAATCACCATATGTTTAATAATATTCCAAAACTTTTTGTAGAAATCAGAAGAATAGCCATTAGGCCCAACTATTTTGTTGTTGTCCAATGAATCAATAGCAGAAAAAACTTCATTTTCAGTTGGAGGATTAGTTAATAGATCAGCATTCCTTTTAAACATGCTATACTGCAGCAGCTGAGCAGAAAATAATGAAGAAGTAATTGGATGAGAAGAACAAAGATTCGGAAATTACAAAACAAGATCATCAGCTATGTCTTGTGAATCATAAAGCCATCCTTTAGTAGAAGAATTAATTTTTAAGATAGAATTAAGAGATCTCCTGTATTTGATTACATCATGGAAAAACTTAGAATTTCTATCACCATATAGAAAATGATTTGCTGAAGCTTTCTATTGAAGAAACAATTCCTCCTAAAGAATGGTTGTGTTTAATTTTTCATTTGCCAGGAACAATTCATGATCAGAACAAGTACCATTTTCAACATCTCTTTCAGTTTTTGAGACCAACTCTTCAGCATATTTGATATTGGAATTAATATTGGCAAATTCATTCCAATTCCAACTAGTTAACACCTTAGATAGTTTTTTTGAATTTGCCATAGCTGAATAAGAGGGTTTGCATTTATGAAATCCTGTCGAATAATCCAGTTAGACTCAATTAACTTCCTGCAATTAGGATGAGAAGACCATACATTCAAATATCTGAAGCAGGTTTTGTGTACAATATTGGCAACAGCAAGTTTAATAAGAAGAGGAGAATGATCAGACCCCAATCTAGCAAGGTCTTTGGACTTTAGAAATAGGAAACAAATCAAGCCAAGGCTTATTAACAAGAACTCTATCCAATCTTTCATAGATGCTTCCCCTCCTCTAAGTAAAGGGGGAACCTTCAAAACCAATATCAAACAATCCAACAGTTTTAATATAATCAAAAAAAACAAGCAAGTCATTCAGATTAGGATTCCTTCCCCCCTTCTTCTCACTAGGATGAGAAATGCAGTTAAAATCACCTCCAACCATCCAACCCTCATTGATGGTTTGACCAATCACATCCAATTGAGACCAAAGAACATCTCTATCTACTTTAGATGATGCAGCATATACAAATGAAGCATATCCTTTAAAAGAATCAATCTCAAAGTGAACATGCAAAAACTGTGAATGATCCACCAGAATATCCACCTTTAATTCTTTCCTATAGAAAACCCAAATTTTATTGGAAGAGTTAATTACAAGATTATATCTAGGGAACTTTCTAATAAATCTGTCAAAATTAGATTTAACCAATGGTTCAAGAAGAACCACCACCCAACATTTATGAACCACGTTAATTCTTAATAATCTATTAAGGGAGCCAAGGTTTGCCACTCCCTAATATTCCAACGAGAGAAAATTAAGCATGATGGGTAGATCTACCTTCCTACTTAAACTAGAGAAGGAAGATGCGGTAGAGTTCGGATGGAATAATTTTCTCGACGAAAGATGATCAGCTGATTTTTCTTCTTGCTTTTTTCACTACCCAATCTTCATTAAGATCACTATTTACGGTAGATATATTACTATTGATATCGAAATCACACGTGGATTAATATTAAAAGCTTGGATAATTAATTTTTGGAGGTAACACTTCTTTAGATAAGTAATAATTTGTTTCAGCATTATCAGATGGAATTGAAATGGCTGCATTGGCTAATTCTGAATCCAATCCCTGAGAACCAGTAGGCAAAGTATTATCAGAATTGATTTGTGGATTGGGAACAAATCCAGTTTCAGAATTAACAGCTCTTTCAATATCTTCTTGGATAACCACAGGCAATACAACAGGTAGGTACGAAGGAATAGCGACAAATAAAATAATTGAAGGAATAACACCGAAATTGTCCCGAGTCATTGGAATTAATTATAGAACTTTCTACCATTACGGTGACTCGGAATTAGAATTTAGAATATGAGCGGGATCTTGAGAAACATCGGCGGTTTCCATAACGAGTAACAAAATTTGATTACCGGGATCCGTAGTACCAACGGGATCAATAATCTCGACGGGTTTCTTATTACCAATAGCTTGTATAATCGATTTCCAGCAGCTAATGACCCTTCAGTGCAATGAACCATCTTTAGCCAATAGTGAAGAATTAACAATTTTATTATTAACAGGTTTAAGATCAGATTTCAATCTATAACATCCTTCTTTAGAATGTCCAAACATTCTACAATGATAGCAATAAGCAGGCTTTTGTTCCACAACTATAGGTTGAAATTAGCCATTATGAGATGAACCAAGCCAAATTTCATCAATTTCAGGGAGAGTAATGTCTCTTTCCACAAGAATTCTGGCTAAGGAAGGTCTAGAAAGAATAAAGTAGACATATCCAATTTTAAAGGTCTCCCTATAATATTCCCTATAGCATAAATAACCTGATGATTGAAATATATATATATATATATATATATATATATATATATATATATATATATATGTACTATATATAAATTACTTTTAATTTGAAAAATTCCAAAATTTTTTCTTAAATTTCTTACTTTTTATAAAAACACTATCCATGTGGGATCGATAACCAGGACTCCACTAGAGCCCTGTATTATCTGAACGATATGTATACTTGCGTTTAAAATTGTGACTTTTACAATTATTATTTTAAAATCAAAATATAAATTCATAAGTAAAAGTAAACATCGCACATTAATTTTTTGAAGCCATTTGCCAGGAATTAAATATTCTAAGAGGTTGTATCAAATTCTTGTATTTAAAAGAATATATAAAGTCTCATTGCATCGGTTGCAAACAGGAAAACTACCATAAGACAAATCATTAGCACATCAAATTTAGAAGAGGGAAATGTTAGATGTGGTTGAGATGTCTAAGTGGAGTGAAAACATAGAATATTGTCAAAGAACTGCATGCCAAATTTTGTGGAGCTCACTAGGCAGGGTCAAAGATGAAAATGAAAATCAAGAGACTGGGATATTATTAGCAAGCAATGATGATATAATGCATATATATTGCTAAGAAGTGTCACTAGTGCCAGGTGCATGGAGTGGTCTTGCACCAACCTCCGAATTTTTGACACCCCACGGTCGCGTTGTGGCCATTCGAGTGTTGGGGGTACGGATATCGTGAGTCCGATAAACCCTTCATCCTCTAAAGGGCACAGTTTGATACTTGCAGCTACATAATATTTCTTTAAATGGGCAGAGACAATTTCATTATGAGAAGTCACAGTACAGCAGATGCTACAGTTCTTTAAGAATCAAATTGTCCGCCGCTTTGGTGTACCGCGCAGTATCCTCTCCGACAATGGGTCTGCTGATATACTGAAATAATATAGTATTTTTATACACATTTTTATACATATTTTTGATGATATTGCACTTTAACGGAATCTATTTTTGTGGGTTTTTCTTACAGGTATCATTAAATAGATGATTGTGATAAAAAGAGTGAAAAAGGATCAAATTTGGAGCAAAAAGTAAGAAAATTGAAAAAAGTGATATGTGTCGGCTAAGCGCTAGAATCCACTCTACCAAGCCTCCGCGGCTATGCTTCCAGATCTGGAGCTTATGCGCCAGTAGGCTCGCGGCTAAGCGTCGGAACCCCGCGCTTATGTACGAGAGTTATTAAAAGAGGAGTTATTGAATTTTATGCACCATTTTGAAGAGATTTTCAAAGCACCACTTCATAAGAACGTGGGTAACTTCTTTTTGGCACCAAATTTAAATTAAATCTCTCTTGAATGGATGCATCTCTTGGAAGGTACATTGAATCTGGACACAATATGAAGAGATTAGAAGACACCTTTTGGAAAAGTATAAAAAGAGTACTTGAAGATCAGAAAAAGTGGTTGATGTTGGAGTGTGTGGTTGATGTTTAAGTGTGTGGATAATGTTGAAGGGTGTGGTTTATGTTGAAGGGCGTGTTTTATGTTAGAGAGTTATTTTAGAACACACCTCTCCACTTCACCATCTTTACTTTACTTTATTACAGTTTGTATAAGGATTTGAAGGAAGATTTAGAACCCTTAGAGTTGGGCTCCAACCTCTAAAGAGTATTGTAAGGGAAATCAAAGTTTTCAAAGGAACTTCTAGAGTTTGGTAGAGAGGATTTTCAGATAAATCTTTATCTTTGTTATTACTTTTGGTTTTTAATTAAGACTTCTTGTGTTTTTAGTATGATTTCTACTTTTAAACCAAGTTGTAATTGTATTTTTTCCAAGAATTCTGAGTAGTTTTCTTTATCTTTTTCCTTAAAATGATGAAGTAATAAAGTTATGGAAGTATGTTGTGTGAAGTATAGTATTTCAATGTTGGAAGAAGTTGTGATGATTTAAAACCTTGCACTTCATTTACTTCTTGATTTGGCCAATTAAGATGTTAAAATTAGTTGTGATAACATATAAGAACCAGTATGCTAATGTCTCAATCAACATTAGGAAAGAATCACATGAGATTGTAAGGGTGAGAATGTAATCAATATGGTTAAGAGCAAATAAAAAGGGAGATATACTTTGATCGGTGTACAATTAGAAGACTTTAGAGTAACAAGCTAAAGCCCCTAATTTGATTTTTTATTTTATATTTTGGCATGAGATGTTAGCCCCTAGGTGAAGGGAATTGAGGAAACTCTAGAGTGAGAGCTAGTATCTTTCTTGCCTAACCCATCTTCAAGATTTTTAGAACAGTAGATTAACATATGTTCTTTATAGCATCTCAAGTAAGGGTAAAGGATAACATTGCTCCTATTTGGAACAACACATTTTTGATAATTCCACAACAATAATTTCTTTAACTTATTACTAATTCATAAAAAGGATAAAGATATTTCATTTGCAAAAAGTTTCATCTTACAAAAGTTTATTAAAAGTAGCTGCTTACTTTCATTTTAAATTATAAAAATTAACAAAAAGAATCAAATAGTATTTCCTAAGAATATTATCTTTAGTTTGAGTAAGAATCTTTTCTTAAAAGTAAAAGATAAATTTTCTATTTTCTGTGCTAGAATTTATTTCCTTTATTTGTCACTTTTTCTGTGTGATCAATATCTCGGGCTTAATCAGAAAGTCATATATTATTTGATAACAAATACGCATACTTGTGTGGTATCCACATTAAAATATCATTAAAAAGGAGTATCAATATATATATATATATATATATATATATATATATATATATATCATAAGCATAAATATCGATGGATCATCTTCCTTCGAGAGTACCGAAATCAACAACTTTGGCGGACGACACGAGATAGATTGGAGATACTTTACGATCTACTACCCAAGGGCAAATGGAATAGTAGAAGCATTCAATAAAACACTCGTACAAATTTTGAAGAAGACATTGGATGACTGATTTTGATTCTCTTTACTTATGAAAACTGATAAAATTTATACTTTTAGTAATCCAATTAAACTTATATTTTTTATATAAAATTTTCTACTTTACAACAACACAAAAAACTGGATTCTGAAATAAATAAGAATATAACAATGATATCTTAATTAGAGATTCTATGCAAGTATACATATCATTATAAAGTAATATAGGACTTTCAGAATAAGCCCTGAAATATCGATCCCACGGGGAAAATTGATGGATGTTTAAAGATAAGAAGGTTTTTAGAATACAAATTCTATTTAGAAAAAGAAATTTACTTAAATAGTTTTTAATTACAGAAAAATTTTAAAATACGACTCTTTTTAGTATTTTCTTAAATTATAAAATAGAGTGAACAATTATCTAACTATAACAAGATTTTTGTAAGATTTAAAGAAGTATAAATGAAAATATCTTTTTCCTTATCATGAATTAGTAATAAGTAAAGGAATTGTGTTGTGGAAATAATCAAAATGTATTGTGTCCAATAGGAGAAATTTTATTCTTTACCCTTACTAGAGATGCTATAAAGAACATTGGCTAATTTAAAGTTTGAATAGTTTTGAAGACGTGTTATGTAGGAACGATATTGGCTCTCACTCTAAAGTTCCCTCATTTCCCTCCACCTGGGGGCTAACTCTCACCTCGAAACCTAATACAATAAACCAAATTAGGGGCTTTAGTCCGTCACCCTAAAGTCTCTAATTCTACACCCATCAAATTATATTTTCCTATTTATTTGCACAAGATTACATGAATTACTTTCTCATCCAAACAATATTTTGTGATTTCAACTTACTGTTTATTGAGAAAATACATACTAAGATCTTACATGTTCTCAAAACAAATGTTAATATCGTGATTGGCCAAATCAAGAAGTAAATGAAGTGCAAGGATTGAATCAACACAACTTCTTCCAACCTTAAAAATCAATACTTCTACAACTATCATCCATCACTTATTTACTTTCCATTTTAAGTAAAAAGATAGAGAAAACTACTCAGAATCCATGTATAAAACACAACAACAAATAGTTTTAGAAGTACAAACCATGTAGAAAACACAAGAAGTCCCAATTAAAACCAAATGAAGTACAAAGATAAAACTTATCTTTAGTTCTTCTCCACTAAACTCTTAAAGTTCCTTT
The DNA here is from genome assembly GCA_022702705.1 of Papilionanthe hookeriana x Papilionanthe teres. NCBI lineage: Eukaryota > Viridiplantae > Streptophyta > Magnoliopsida > Asparagales > Orchidaceae > Papilionanthe > Papilionanthe hookeriana x Papilionanthe teres. Next base: position 5,653,841 of record CM040427.1, read on the forward strand.
GAATCTCTTCTTTTCTCTTACAAGCCTCCCGTGAACTAGTCGCCCAAACCAAGAAGGTTTAAATCTCTCTACACAATAGACTATTTCTTAGGAATCGCTACTCACCCTCACTTTCACTAAGAAGCAAAAAAGTGTGAAAAAAAACCTAAGTAAGAATCATACTACTTCTTAATTAAACTACTCTCTACAAAATCTAATTTTACTCTCTCTAAAAGAGTTCATACAAACCCCCCTTTTTACTTCTTTTCAAGTCCTTCTTTTATATTTTCTTCAAAAGGTACCTTATTTCTCTTCAAAATGTGTCCATATTCAATTAATATACCCAAGAGATATATCCTTTTAAGTAAAATTTGAATGCCTTTTGACGCCCTTGATTAGTTACCCACGTTTGTACTAAAGGATGCCTCAAACACCTATTCAAAATTTTCCAAAAATTATTTTAAAGGTGCAAAGTAACTGTCTGGCGCTTAAGCACAGGGTTTCTGGCACTTATGCACGACCCTCTCTATTTGTTGGAGCTTAGACACCCCAATTCATTTTAAGACTTCTTCATTTTTGCTCCAAATTTGATCCCTTTTCTTTCATTTTGACATATTTTATCCATTTAAGTGTACGTGAAAGAAAAATACACAAATACCTTCCATTAAAGTGCAATATCATCAAAAATAGGTATAAAAATGTGCAAAAACTATTATATATTTAAGATATATCAAAATTCCCCAAACTTGAAATGTTACTTGTCCTCAAGTGACACTTTAATCTTTTGAAACCAACATAAGAAAATTATGTGAATGAGTTTTTTTAGGAGATTTTAAATTTTGTTCTGGAAATATAATACTCTAATTTAGAAAAATTTTAGTGAATGAGATCATTTTAAAGTTTCGAAATTTTCTAAAGTTAAAAAGTATGAAAATATGAGCTCCTATCTTATTCAAAAATACTTATATTTTTTTCCAAATATAGAGTTTAGGCATTCTATTTTCTCTACTTAAAAATATTCATTAAATATAATTATACTCACTATATTATATCCTTAAGCTTACGAGTTTCTCAATTCTTATGCATATAAAAAAATCAGATGTGGAACCAATTTTTAATAAGACACTAATCCTCAAGCTTCTCCCATACTATTCTTTAATTCTTTTTTTTTCTTTCTATTTTTCTTTTTCTTTCTTTTCTTTTCTTTCAAGAATTATTATATCTGGATAGGCCTTCCATGATTTTGAATTCTTCTCTTCCTTTCCTAAAGTAAAGGTTTGATATTTCCTTTACTTAAAAGTATAATAATAGTTCTAAAAATTACTTTTAATAAAAGAAATTTAAGTATTGAAAATAAAAGTCTAATCCTTTTATATTATTTAAAAATAAAATATCTCTTACTAAAGATAATTACATCATATTTATCATCTCTTTACTAAGAAAATTTTTAACATGAAATTTATCTTCATCACTATAAAATTTTAACCAAAATTTCTTACATATTTCTATGTTCAAAATTTAATTACCCTTATATCACTTCATACACATATTCATTTTTCAAATCAAAAATCAAATTTTTTTGGTAGCATACTTGATAACAAATAAACTCTAAGTTTTGAAAATTGATTTTTCATCCCCTCTCCTAAACTTAGATTTTTATAAAAAATTAAACATTTTAGCATAATATTCGAAAGACAGGAATGAAAAATTAACACTTATACTAATGGAAATTTTCATATATTAATTATGCAGGTAAAAAAATTTAAAAATAGGAGTTAAAATGATCACAGTTTATTTTGATTTTAATATTGAAGATATTAAAAAGACTTCTATGTAGTGGAGGTTAAAGGAAAAGCAAAACACACAAACTAACATAATATCACAACCACAATAGAAAATTCATGGTAGTAAATTGAAATTTAAACATTAAATTTTAAATGAAGGTTAGCTCTATTTAAACTTCCTAAAGCAGCAAGAATAAGTTCAACAAAAACCAACAAAACACATTTAAAATAAAAAAGTTCAAATACATACTACCAAATTAACATTACATAAATACACATTAGAACAAACAATCACAATAATGTTCACTATCACTACAAATAACAACACATAAGGTAGTCCAATCATTAACACAAATAACATAAAAGTTCAAATAAAATACAAAAAAATGCAAACCTTACTCATCCTTATCTCCATCATCATCATCCTTCTAAAATTACCAAAATCAAACTGAGTATACCGTAGATATGGTAGAAATACCACACTCTGATCTCCTCTAAAAAGTATTTCCAAAGGAGTGTTGTACTTCTCCTCATAATCACTATCCATTCCTAAATATGAATCAAGATGATCATTATTACTTTCAAGATTTAATACCTTATCCATAGCATAATCCATATTATCCATCATAGTCTGTAGCATTTTAGATTGTGAATCAGGACTAGATCTACAACGAGATGTAGAAGCTCTAGATGTAGAAGCATGTGATGTAGAAGCATTGGAACTTCTAGAAAATCCACCTCTCATGCCAAAAATTGATTGTTCAGAATAAGTCTTCAAATTCACACTTTTAATGGTCTTCAGAGGTTGAAGAATCTCTTCCCAACTATCATATTTAACACCACCTTGCTCAAATAAAGAAAAGATTAAGGAAGGGAATCCCAAACTTGCAGTAGTAGCCGCTCTGGTAGAACTGGTACTAATTTGATATATGGAAGATCCGATATTGATTGCCTTATACTGTTGAAAGCAGCAGTTTAGTGTAGCCCTCTCTCTGGTCACTTCACTAAGATAATTAGTGGGAGTAAACGAGAAGAAATAAAATAATGACATGCCTTCGCTGTGGCATTTATCTTAAATGCAGAGAAATTTACTCATGTACCACAGGTGATTTTCCAAAAACCTCTTCCAGCAGTTAAAGAAGATATAATCTCATCTAGCTCCTCCTCTATAGGATTGTAATTAAAATAAAAACACAAAGCATCCGTAGGTAGTTCGTAAAATGAATTGATTACCTCAGGTGTGAATGCTACTGTCTTCCCTTTCACCTAGATAGTCTTCAGATTTAAGGAGATTTGCATAAAACTGACTAACTACAGAGATCACCGCAACAACAGAGAATCAACAGAATCAATCCCACTTTCGACAAAAAATTAGATCTTCTACTTCTCCACCCAGATTTTTAAGACATCACTTAGTGATCAAGTCTCTTGATTGAAGTGCTTCAGCATAACGATCTTGAGGCATGGAACATACAAATTTGTTCAAATAGAATGTACCTTTCCCTTTGCTTCTCTTCAGCCTTGGTGTCATTCTAGAATTTGCAAAGAAATTTACAATAAATTCCAAAATCAACTTAAAATTACTAGATAAAACTTCTAAATGCTTAATACTCTTCTAAGTAAAATCCACCAATTTTCATCAAATGTTCACCATAAATAGTAAATTTTGGAAATTTTCATAATGAACTCAAAATTTAAATTGAAAATAAAAGTTTTTTACATAAAATATGAGCTCTAAGCTTAAGAAGATGAGATCCAAAAAATTTGGCTTGATTCCACCAAGAAATCATCACTTAGAGGGATGCCCTAGGAGTAAAAATGTGAAAGCTTGGGGAATATAATGACAAAATGAAATAGAAATGGTAGTTTTTTGTACTGAAAACCATCATAAACCTGTTTTAGTGAATCAGCACTTAAGCGCGACTGTTGGGGTGCTTAAGCGCGGGGCGCTCGGGTATGCTCGCGCTTAAGCGCGGGTTTTAGTGCTTAGGCACTAGTGCCCAACTTTTGATTTTTCTAAATTTTGATTAAAATGCATGAATTCTCAAGTTAACCACCCTCACGTGGTCTTAAATAAAATATAGAAACAATATTCTCTCTTTGGTGACGATGTCGTTGATACACCTAAAATATATAGTGTTTTTATGCAGATTATTATACCTATTTTTGATGATATTGCACTTTAATGAAAAGTATTTTGTGTTTTTCTAGTAGGTATGATGAAAATGAGTGATTATGATGAAAGGAGTAAAAATTGGATCAAATTTGGAGCAAAAAAATAAAAAATGATAATTTGGAACTTGGTGGCTAAGCGCCGCCTGTTCGGCACTTAGCCACCATAGTTATAAATCAAATTTTCTTCATTTTTGGCTCCAATTTCAAGGGGTTTTTGAAGCAAATTTTGGTGGTGACTTTCTTAACTTCCCATGGGTGGCAAATTTGTTTGAAGGGATGCATCTTTTGGTGGATACGTTGAATTAGGATATGATTTGAAGAGACACCAAGGCACCTTTTGGATTATTATTAAATTTTGTCTTGAGTCTTTTGAGTGTGTGTATGAGTTGTGTATCTGAAGTGAGAGTTAGTCTTTTAGTTTAGTTTTCAAGAGTCTCTTCTAGTTTTCAGTTTCATCTTCTAGTTTAAAGAGTTTTACTTTTAGTCTTTTATTATTTAGAGTTAGTTAGTTTGGTGTGAAACTTTCTTTCCACCAATTTACTTTCATCCATTTATCTAGTTTTTATTGAAGTTTAAAGTCAGAGTTGGAGTCAACAGAGTTGGGCGCCAACCTCTGTAATGTCGTCCTGTGGAAAGTCATGTTTGAAAGAAACTATCGGAGCCTTTCTTAATTAAAAATTAAAATAACAATCCAAATTGATAATTAAAATTAACAATTAAATTAAATTAAAACTAAAATTAAATTAAATTAAATTAAATTAAATTAAAATTAAATTAAAATTAAATTAAACTAAATTTAAATTATATTAAAATTAAAATTAAGTTAAATTAAAATCAAAATTAAATTAAAATAAAAATTAAATTAAATTAAAATTAAATTAAATTAAAATTAAATTAAATTAAAAATTAAATACATTTAAATTAAATTAAAATTAAAAATTAAATTAAAATTAAATTAAAATTAAATTAAATTAAAATTAAATTAAAATCAAATTGAATTAAAATCATTTAACAACAAACCTAAATGAAATCATTAAGAATTAAATCCAAAAATAATTTAAACACTATTCCAAACTTAAAATTATTAATTAAAACCTCATAATTAAATTAAAACACTTTAAACCATTAACTCAAACTTTTAATTAATTATGATTGAAATTCTCGATAAACCAACTTGCCCTTAAAGGCTTTAATTGTTATAACTCTTAAATATAGTATTAATTGACATGTCACTTCATTCATGAGGTAATCAAATACCTAAGTTCACTGAGCAAGAAACAAAGTTTAACTAAACTCCTAGATGATTAATTCACTTGTATAACTAAATTTACTTGGACTCAAAACAATCCCAGAAATGTTGAAAAGATGTTTAGGACTCGTCCTAAGCACTTCCTCAATATGACGGGATGTTTTAGAAGAACAACTAAATTTAATTATTCCTCAATGAAGTAAATCATCCTTAAATCAAACACAAGAACCTAGACATCATAGGAGATGATGAGTTATAGGATTAGGAATTTGGTAGACAACCAAAACCCTTCCCTTAGTTTTACCTAGGTACTTGTTGAAATATATAAATGCCTTGACATGTATTTTAAGTGCAGCTTGGGATGACGGGAAGACCCTCCAGGTACGCTTTAATTTAATTGCAATTTACTTTATTGCAATATACTTACATGCATTGTACTTTACTTTTCTTGCATGTTAAACAAGACTGTTGCATGAAAATCAAAACCTTAGCGTAGTCCCTAAACTGAAACCAAAACTAAATTAAAAGTCATTGCAAGATAAATTCACCGCCACAACATTTCAAAATATAAAACAACTTAAAATTTAATCAAAAACAGAGCAACAAAACTACAATTGCAACTAAATTAAAACGTCTCGATGAATGATCGGGAATACCTCAGATGATGTAACCCACGTGTTGCTAACGGGATTTCCCACGGTCTAAATGAAAGTGTGGAACTCATTCAGTTGAGTTTAGCAAATTCATCTGAACTAAGTGAATTCAATGAAAATAACGGTGTCGGGATGACGAAACCGTAGGATCTTAATTGGTTCTGTTTAATTAACTTTAAGATTTGTTTTAATTAAAATATTAAAAATGCTTGGATTTTAAGATTTTCTCTAAACCAAAACACTTCTCTCATCTCCTGATCTATGACTTCTAAAACTAAACCTCTACAACAACAAGGAGCTCGAAGCATGGTGGGCAGCTCGGCCATCGTCATCAGCAAAACAACTCTACATCAGCTAAACTTTCTTAGTTTTAAATAACCAAGCCATAGGACTTCGAGTTAGTTTTCCTAGTGCAACATAAATCTTCAACCCTTTTGTTAGGCATTTGCATAATCATGTTATGCAAATTAAACCCTAACCAGTCTTAGGATTCTGAGGTAGTCGTTCAGTACGACATAAACCCTCACATCTTCGTGGCTATTTGTATGATTATGTCATACTAATATAAGTCCTAATTAATTAAAAATTGGCAGGATTGCAACATTAAATAAACTCCCAAATTGAAGCCAAACAATAGGACAGTTTGGGAAGTTGCCAAGATTCTTCTTGGATCCTCAGCTTCTCCAACTTTTCTTTTTTTGAACTCCTGAAAATAACTGTTCCAAATTTGATCCATTCCCGATTGAAATTTTTAAAACTCAAATCCTTTGAAAAACTTAAGCTTTGAAGTTCTTGAGAGCAAAACCACTGATCATTATCGAGAGTTTTCTTAAGTGATTCTTGTCATTTAAGATGTAATTAACTATAGGGGCTTGCCCTTATAGGGAACTTTAAGAACTCAGGTAATATAAACCCTGCTTAATTCATTTATATTAAGCGGGGAACTCATCGACTTATAAAGTTGGTTCGCGGACCAAACGGATGTCACAAATCTCCTAGTTTATTTAATCGAGCCCCATCATCAAGCAGTGTGTCTATTCTTCGGGGTAGATACACGGTTTGTGGTGCAGTGCTCGTTTATATAAACTATTTGGGATGTGAGATCGGTTTGATTTCATATCTTAAAACTTTCAAACTTAAAATTATTTTAAAAATAAAATGCTACTTTCTAAATTATATATATATTTAAATTAAATTTAAAATTTAAATTTCGCCGACAATTTCTATAGGAGACCCATTTTCAAAAATACAACACAAACCTAAAAATTTGCCGACAAATTCTGACGACTCCGCTGGAGACTAGTTCCTCTCTCCATTTTGATCAGATGGTTTTGCTTTCATAAATCGGTAGTGAGTCCATGCCCCTAGTGGGCCAAACTACTATTCTTCCATTGGAATACCCCGTTCGTTTCTGTCTTGAACGAGTATAGCCAACTTCTCTTGGATTTAGGAGCCACTGTTTCGACACCCCTAAACAGAGAGGTTCCGAGATCCTTTTACCTCTTTTCTGAGGTGGGGTGGACCCCCAATAGGTGTTAGTTTAGGAGTGGTCCTCCGAGTTGAGAAGTCTTGCATAAGACTTTCTCTTCCTTTCCAATTCTAAATCAGGCCTTTTACCTTTTCTACAACCCTTTTTCCTTTAATCGTTTTGTTTCTAACAAATGAACCTCCTAATAAACAATCTCTTTAAAAAAAATCACAAATACACTAAGATAAATGAAAGTGTGTTCGGACTCTTTCTTTTTCGTCCTAAACTTTATGACGAAAAGAAACATAATTCGGGACTGACATTCGGAATCTGCCCTGCAAAAAATGACTGCCCCAAAACTAATCTTCTCCTTCACCAATGGAATGGACTTCGCCGTTTACAAGGATGAGATGCCCGACAATGGGATCATCCGTTTCGGACAAGGATTCGGCAACACAGATATCAAGTTTGCTGATGTCACTCTCTTCACATTAATGGACAAAGTGTCCGAAACTGAAGAGCCCGTGATTGAGTTCAATCTGAAATCGACTTAAGATTTCCCTCCCCTACAAAGGATTCCAGCTGAGAAGAGTACTACTTTTCATAGGAGGACTATTGTTTCTACCCCCACCGGTCTAGTCATCTCTGCACCTACCCCGACTTCTGCCAAACTGAAGGGCAAGGAAATCCAAGTTTGTGATGAGCCTGTCACCGTGGAGGGTACAGATTTTGCTACAATACCATCTATTTTTGTGATTGGGACCAGTTCAAGAATTGCACCCCTAACTTGGACTCAAAGGAGAAATAGAAGCAGAAAGATCGCCAAGAAAGCCAGAGTTGCTGAAGTTGCTTTTCTAGAAGAAATTCCTGAGGAAAGAGAAGAACTGCCTGATTATATACCTCTGTTGGAAGGGAGCAGGTTTCACCCTCTCTCTGCCGCATTAGATGAAGAGAATGTCCGTAGGATAGCCGCTGCATTACCCCGACCTGCGTACTACAACAATTACAAAAGGAAAAGGGATAAGACTACGCCATTGACTCGGCTGCAAGCTGTGTTAGAAAGATTGGCAAAGAAAGAAAGATGCACTGTGTCAGAAATCTTAAGAAGGATAGGGCGGGTGGCAGCTAAATCCCGCCTCGGACCGCGAATAGAGCCTGTTGCTGCCACTGAGAAACCAAAGAAGAAGATAAAAGCCAGTCCACCCATTTTTGTATCGGGTCTACAAATTAGGGAGGATACCACCTTCCAGCATATAGCCTACAGACCATCCGGTCCTAGGCTTCCGACTGCGAGAAGGATGGTATGGCAACCTACTACTAGCGAGTTAAGACCAAAACAATGCCCTGAGAAGAAAAGTCTCTTCAGGAGACTTGAATCAGAAGAAAGTGCTACTCCAATAAAGGGAACTCCCGGGAAGGAAGTTCAACAACCGTCACGAGACAACTGCGAGACCGTGCGAAAAGGGCCACTAGAGGATGCCATGGACAAGTTAAGAACCGATATCCGATGCTTAGCAAAAGAAAGAGAAGAAGAATTAGGAGATGAAGTTGACTCATCCGAGTTCATGGATGAGGAGTATGCCGAGATCAACATGGTTGAGACACGAGCATCGTCAGCTTCACAAGGTGTTCCGACAGCTGCGGAAAGAGATGAACCAGAGGTGTTAAGAGCACAGATTCGGGAAAGAGATGACACAATTTCCCAAATGGCAAAGAGGATGGAAGAGATGGCTGCTACCTTAGCCACTCTCCAGAGTCAGGTACAACCTCAGAAAGAGACACCCCCAAAAATTATCCATATTGCAGATGGAGGAAAAGAAATCACATCCGTCAATAGAGATGAACAACCAATGAAAGATCCAGCACTAAGCATGATTCCAGAAAAGGACATTAAGAGCATGGTAGAACAGCAGGTGCGAGAGGCCCTAGCACAATCTAAGAATGGAGCATCTATTCAAACGTGTAGACCTTACCCCAAAGAGTTCGATGCAGTCTAATAACCAAAAGGCTTCGTACCACCTCTGTTTAAGATTTTTGATGGAACGGGAAACCCCCGGCAGCATGTCGTACATTTTCGTGCTAGTTGCTGCAACGCCGGTGGGAGCGACGCTTTACTCTTCCGACAGTTCATTAGCAGCTTATCAGGGATCACCTTCGACTGGTACACAGAATTGCCGAACGATTCAGTAAAGACCTTTTAAGAACTAGAAAAATCTCTTCGTGAAACGATTTGCCGGAGCTCAACACCACATCACTATCGGTGATCTAGTGGTGGAGCAACAAAAGCCGAACTAGACTTTAGTGGATTACATACTTCGATGGATAAACTTAAGCATGAAGTGTGAACCACAGCTTCAAGAACAACATGCAGTCGGCATCCTACTTAAAAGTATCCATGGCCCGATAGCACTTCTCCTTAAAGGGTTTACAATCAAGACTTTCGAGAAGTTGCTTAGCAAGGTCGGGAGCTTGCAAGAAGAGGTAAAGTAGTTAAGTTTCGTAGACAAGACTGATAAGCAGAAGCCTGTGAAAACATTTGAAAAGAAATTTGGAATCGTCGGGGTAGTAGATAAGGGCAAGCAGCCGGTTCAGATACAGTCAGATCGGCCACAGCCTAGTTATCAACCATCACAACAGACTTATCAACAACCTCAGCAGGGCTATCAGCAACCTCAGCAAGGCTATCAACAACCTCGTCTGAGCTACCAGTTGCCTCAGCATTATGAACAACTGCCTCGTTCATCGCGTACCTTAAGAGAACTCCTAAATAAAGAATATCCATTCAAAACTGAAGCAGTAGAGAAGATGTTCCACAGCTTAATGAAGACACCGGATTTTTCAGCTGCGAGAGCCCAAAAGGCTGGAAGAAGTTAATAAGAAAGATCATCTGAACTATTGCCCTTACCACCAGATGCTCGGACATAAGATAGAGGATTGCGTCACTTTCAAGAGTTGGCTTGATGACAATCTCCGGAAAGGGAACATAATGATCCCAAAGGAATACATGAAGGAACCCCAGAAAGGAGGTTCCGTCAATGTTATTTCAACGGATCATATTGTTCCAATAGACCCTTATGCGACTGATGATGGATGGAGTACCGTCTGGAAGAACTCATCAAAGAAAATTTTGGATCACATCCAAACCACTTCGGTACACGCTTCAACTCAAAGTTTGAAATCTGTCGAGCCGGCACTATCACTTGAGATTGAAGAACCGCCCCAGAAGGAGGAGAAGATCGTGGAAGAAAAGAAGACCGAGGCTCTGAAGGGTAGACTAGGGGCTGCTTATCCTAGGATGGTTATTTCCGATTCAGGGGAGAAATCCCTCGAACTTCTGACTCTGTATGATTATCTGCTCGCTCCGACGGGATCTTATAATGATAAGGGTTATGGCGTTGGCTACGTTTTGACTGTTTCTAACGATTACGTAACTAGTGACAACCGACTTAATCCGGATCTCGATTCCAATACAAATAACGATTCTCAAATCATACACAATCTCGACGACCACGATGAAGAAAATGTTCATAAAGGAGACTACAAAAGCTCGACAAGCAACGAGTCCATTTGTGAATTCTGAGGGGCTCCGATCATGATAGAATTAGAACTATCAGACACCGAAGAAACTTCAGAAGAGCCAGTTGCTCCGATTCAAAAGGAAACACCAAATTCAGAAGAAATAACTGAAGTAAATTTAAGAAGTGGAAAAGTTCTACCCCCGAGAATGGGTCCAAAGGATAAAGGGAAGCAGGTGGTTGCTCAGGAAGAGCCAACCCCAGCAGAGGAACTGCCCATTCGGGAAGAAACCGAGGAACATGGTAATAAAGTAGACTACAACGTGCTAGCCCATCTTAGGAAATTACCAGCCAAACTAAGTATATACGATGCTCTGATCCTGTCAAAGGAGATGAGGGAGGCTCTGATCAAGGCTTTACTTTATCCAGAGATTTTTTTAGCCCAAATGGCCGGTAATTCCTTCCACGAGGTTTGCTCGTTAAGAAAACAGCGAGGTGTTACCTTCACAGACAATGATCTATTACTGGGAACAGCAGATCACAATCGACTGTTATACATTTCAGTCACTATTGGAAAGTTTACGCTCTCCAAAGTGTTGGTTGATCCGGGAGCATCAATCAACATAATGAATCTTCGGACGCTAGCATATTTGGAAATTGATGCTCGTGAGCTTGAAGCAGACAAGATGCTATTAAGAGGTTTCAATCAAAAAGGAGAAAGAGCTCTTAGATCGATAATACTACTAATGAAGACCGTTGATTTAGCAAAGACAACCGTAAAATTCCACATAATTGATTCTGAGACATCGTTCAACGCTCTACTGGGTCGGCCATGGATCCATGAAAACCGGATGGTACCGTCGTCTCTGCACCAGTGCATAAATTATTACGAAGGAGGGGAACATTGTATCAAAGGTGACTTGCAACCATTCTCCGTACACGAGATTGGAATTCATGAAGATGCGGCCTACTACGCGACCTCGAAGAAAAAAATCTTTTCCAGAAATACCATACCAAATTAAGCAAAAGAGATTCGAGACAATGAAGAACCTGAAGTTCTAGTCCAACAGTTACTCACCACTCCCTTACGGCGAGATGGTGAAGATTTCTCCAGAACTCGCACCCCAGGTCAAGGCCGGGGACGAGGACGTGGAAGAAATGTTGGAACAGTTGGACAAAAGAAACCGGTCAATAATGTTGATTGGGAGAACAGTTCCGAAGAAGAAGAAGATATTGAGAAAGAAGCAGTAACAATAAATCAGAAGAAACCACAGTTCAAGATCTCTCTCGAAGATGAAAGAAATGAAGAATACAAATCAATGTACGAAAAAGATTAACCATTACGTACATACTATGACCCTGACCCCGATCCATCTAATAAGATCGAGGGTATGGTGGTCAAGGAAGTACATGGTGGTGGTACTAAACCAATCAAGTTTTACCGTGGTGCTTCTTCTTCCAATACTGAAAAATATGTACAATTTGAAGATGTTACTTCATCTAAATTAATGGAATTACCTTTTGAGTGGTACTCTCCCTGTGTTCAAAACTTAATTCAACGTAGTCTCTTACCTCAACAATGGACAAAAGGCAGATCACAACATTTTGAAAAATTATGGAATAATGCCGGTCGGCCTCCTAATTCAAAACATGGTCTCGGATTCGGCACAGTAGGATCAGTTGACGATACGAGATTTTGCTTGGTTGTCACTTGCGAACCTAATAAAGAATGCTTGGAAGCCTCAGAAGATCTTAAAGATCTACCAATCGGCAACGCTCCACCAGAATTCGAAGAAGAAATCAAATCTACAATAGAGGAGTTAACGGAAGTTAATTTAGGTACTAGTGAAGAGCCTAGGCCTACCTTTGTTAGCTCCTTACTCAATAAAGAAGACTCTGAAAACATAATCAAGCTATTAATGGAATTCAAGGACTGTTTTGCTTGGAGTTACGACAAAATGCCAGGATTAGCTCCAGAGGTCGCAGTTCATAAATTAGGAGTGGATCCTACTTCCGTTCCAGTCAGACAAGCCGCCAGAAGAATGCATCTAGAAATTGAGCAACAAGTAATAGCCGAAGTTAAGAAGCTAATAGACGCTAAATTTGTCCGTGAAGAACAATACCCAATTTAGTTAGCCAACGTGGTACCAGTCAGAAAGAAGAATGGACAAATCAGAATCTGCGTAGATTTCAGAGATTTAAATAAAGCATGTCCAAAGGATGAATTTCCACTACCAGTCCCGGAACTGATGATCGACATTGCTTCAACACATGAAATCTCCTCTTTCATGGATGGATCATCAGGATACAACCAGATAAACATGGCACCAGAAGACGAAAAGTTCACGGCATTCAGAACGCCGATCGGAGTGTATTGTTACACAGTAATGTCGTTCAGACTAAAGAACGTAGGAACAACATACTAAAGAGCGATGACGAAGATTTTTTGTGATCTCATTCACAACCAAGTCGAGTGCTACGTGGATGATGAAGTCATCAAAAGCAAACTGAAAGAAGATCACCTGTATGATTTGAGAATTGTTTTTGAGCGACTAAGACAATTTAACCTTAAGATGAATCCTTTAAAATGCGCCTTCGGCGTCACCTCCGGGAAATTCGTAGGATTTGTTATCTGATATCCGGAGAAGATTAAAGCTATTTTAGAAATGCCTCCTCCCAAAACCTTGAAATAACTATGATCCCTTCAAGGGAAGTTGACATATCTTCGATGCTTTATCTCGAACTTGTCAGGTAGGTGTCATTCCTTCTCGGCATTAGTTAAAAAGGATGCCAAATTCATTTCGGATGAGAAATGCTAGCGGGCTTTCAAGGACGTTAAGCAATATTTAATGACACCTCCTGTCTTAGCAGCCCCAGTCTCAAGTAGACCGTTGATACTTTATATCGCGACTCTAGACAACTCCCTTGGAGCCCTGCTAGCCCAGGTCAATGATGAGAGAAAAGAAAATGCTCTCTACTACTTAAGCCGTCGTCTAATCCCGACGGAAGTAAAGTATCCTCCTATTGAGAAAAATTTTTTGGCCCTGATCTTCGCTGGTCAAAAGCTCAGGCATTACATGCTTTCTCATAAAGTCAACCTTATTTCGAGAGTTAATCCGTTGCAATACTTGATGAACTGACCAACGCTTTCTAGCAGACTTTCCAGGTGGTCGATGACACTATTGCAATTCAACATAACTTTTGTTCCTCTTCGCGCCATAAAGGGACAAGTCCTAGTTGACTTCCTTGCAGCACACCCTTTACCGGTAGATTTGCCTCTCGACGACGATTTGCCTGACGAGCAGATAATGAGCCTAGAAGACCGACCCTGATGATCGACGTTGGGAACTATACTTCGATGGAGCGTCCTCAGCACAGAAGAACAAAGAATTGCAAACGATAGTGCTCGGTAAGGCAGGAATCGGACTAATCTTTATAACACCGGAGCGGGGGATGTTAAAATACTCCTACCACTTAACAGAACCATGTACAAACAACGAGGCAGAATACGAAGCCCTTATAACCGGATTGGAATTAACCATTCAGATGGGAATAACGGACATTAACATCTACGGAGATTCTCGGTTGATCATTCAACAGGTCGCAGGACAGTACAGAATTTTAAACCCAAGACTTGAGCAGTACTTTCAGTATGCCATGAAACTGTTGGAGCAAATTCCAAACGTAACAATCTACAAGATTCCCTAGAAAGAAAATGCTCTCGTAGATGAGTTAGCCCGCCTTGCAAAGGAATTTATCTGTTGCAGGATGATTTAGTTGAAGTGTCAGTTCAAGGACGACAGGTCCTATCACAGCTCGACATGGATACAATACACGAATTGACAGAAAAAGTAGAAGAAACAATTGCAGCAGTGACAGAAAATACAGAAGATTGGCGGCAGCCACTAATAGACTACTTGCAAACAGGAAACTTACCGAACGATAAGTCATTAGCCTATCAAATTAAGAAAAGAATTCTATCTTACGCTTTAATGAACAATACATTATACAAAAGGTCTCTTGATCAGATGTGGCTAAGATGCCTGAGCGAGCCCGAGGATCATGAAATCGTTAAAGAAGTACATTCAGGACTTTGTGGCGCTCATCAATCGGGTCCAAAAATGAAAATGAAGATTAAAAAACTAGGGTACTACTGACCCTCAATGATGACCAACTGTATGAAAGTTGCCAAAAGTTGTCACCAGTGCCAAGTGCACGGAGTGGTTCTACATCAACCTCCAAATGTGCTACATCTGACAATCGCGTCATGGCCATTTGAGTGTTGGATCACAGATATTGTGGGTTCGATAGAACCGCCTTCTTCAAGAGGACATCGCTTTATTCTAGCGGCTACAAACTACTTTTCTAAATGGGCAGAAGCTATACCACTAGAGAAGTGAAGGCACACCACGTGCTACAGTTTTTCAAAAACCAAGTTGTCTACCGTTTTGGAGTACCACGCAGAATCATTTCAAATAATGGGTCTGCATTCCAAAGTACAAAGATCAACAATTTTGTCAAAAGACACGGGATCGATTGGCGATACTCAAAGATCTACTACCCAAGAGAAAACGGCTTGGTCGAGGCTTTTATTAAAACTCTCATTCAAATTTAAAAGAAAACTTTGGATGACAACAAGAGAAATTTGCACGAGAAGTTGTTAGAAGCCTTATGGGCCTACAGGACAAATTTTAGGACTCCTACTTAATCTACGCCTTACGTTTTAGTGTATGGGTCTGAGGCCGTCTTGCCCTTGGAAGTTCAGATTCCGTCACTCCGAATTGCAGTTGCAGAAAAGATCACTACAGAAGAAAATGCCAGACTACGAATGGAAGAATTGGAAAGCTTGGAAGGGAAAACACTTTCCGCGTAACAGAATTTGGAACTGTATCAAGCCAAAATGATCCAGGCCCATGATAAACTGGTCCGCCCAAGAACTTTCAAAGTCGGTTACTTAGTTCTTGTTCTCAGAAGACCTATTCTTGCACATCACAAGATAGGTGGTAAATTTGAACCAACCTGGGTGGGACCATTTTTGGTCGAGATAGTCTACTCTGGAGGTTCCTACCAACTGGTGAATTGCCGTGGAGAATGACCTATGCTTCCAATCAATGGACGGTATTTAAAGAAGTATTACGCAACCTGATGTTTTGAAGGGTGGCCTCTAAAATAGAATCTTATACCTAGAAACACGGATGAAGTAATCACTTTGTGACTGGGTCCAAACCCAAAACAAAATAAAATGGATGATAAAAAAAAATATCATCAACGAGAATGTTAAAAAGAAAACATGGGAAATCATAATAATAAAATGTCAATTTTTTTTCTTAAATCCATTCATTCCTGATATTTCCTCATCCCTTCCTACTTCCTTTAAATTTAAAAGAAGTGAATAAAAAATTTTAAGTGTTTTTCTTATTGTTCTTGTTCTTAGTAAAGCCCTGATCCTTTCCTTGTTTTTTCGCAGGGAAATGTCGAACGGGCGGTTGGTTCTAAATTTTAGAAATGGCGTGAGTCTAGCACTTGATGAAAAGAGGGTGAGGGATGGAGCAGTGATAGAGATTGACTCAGACTTCACACCTGCCGGCTTATAATATGAAGAAAATGATTGGATCCCAGTTGATCGAGAAGAACTTCATAGCCAGACAGTGATGAAAATGGGTGGCCCGAGCCACCAATCCAGCAACAAGAAAAGAAAAGCAAACACCACGCATGCAACCGGAGAAGATAGGAAAATTAAGTCCGTGGTTGCCACAGCAGAGGGTAGGCTTGTCAGCGCCGCACCCGCAGAAATTCAAGGGGTAAAGAGAGCTACTCTCACTACTACCCAGGGAAGAAATAAGAATCGTCGCATTCGCAAAATGCTAACCAAGTTAGCAGAAGATCAATATGAACAGACAGCGGATACTGTTAGTACAAATGCTCAGAGGAAACCGGTTCGTTAGGAACCAGAAAGAAGAAAGTCAATTCCAAGAAGGTCGGAACAGATAAAAGAAATACCAAGAAAAGAAGAAATAGAGTCGGTACCTCGACGCCGAGCATATGTACCAGATCCGAAGAGTCTTGTTGCGAAAGCAACGCCGGAGGATGTCCCTACGGAGACTATCCCCAAGGAGCCAAGACATGTAGAAGAACGTGCTGGGGTTGAGCCATACATCCTGTAGTATGTTACTAGACACCGAGGATTTCAAATAATCCCGGAATACGAGCTGGAGAAAATGTAATTAGTTGAGAAGAAAACCTTTGAGTACTTTGAAAGAATTGGAAACAAGAGGGTCAACATCTTGGAAGGTCTCAAGATACATACAGATGTTTTCTCAGATTATGAGCAACAACAAGTTGTGGACTGCATCTTGGAATTGCAAAAAATGGGTCGAGCTGGCTGCCTAAGAGAAAAGACATATTCAGAACCCCGAAGATGGATGCCAGGAAAAGGAAGAGTTACAATCCAATGCGGATGTTGCTACAATTTTGCCATAGACAGAAAAGGAAATCCACCAGGGATACTCCGTCGCAGTGAGGTGTATCCAATGCCAAAAGTCATCAAGAGAATGGTGAAAATGATGATAACATGGTGGGTACTGCTCGCGTATCGCATACCCAACAACTCGCATTATCAACATCTACAAGGAAGGCGACTGCATACCGCCATATATAGACCATCATGACTTTGTTAGACCATTCTGCACAGTGTCATTCCTCAGCCAGTGCAACATCATGTTCGGATCTGATCTCCGGATTGCAGGTCCCGGTGAGTTCCGAGGGCCGGTGGAGATACCACTACCGGTAGGTTCTGTACTGGTGTTAAAAGGAAACGTAGCAGACATTGTGAAGCATTGCATTCCAGGAGTGCCTGTGGAGCGGATCTCAGTTACTTTTAGAAGAATGGATGACAGAAAGATGCCTTACCACTTTCAGCCAGATCCAAAACTGGAGATTCTTCGGCCCTACGAGCTATGAGTTACACTGGAAATAGCACACCTCCGATGCACATCCATGCGGCATTCCTGCTAAGGGTGGCTTGGAAGGTGATGTTATTGCCCATGTTTCTTACTATTCAGACATGGATTTTTCGACAGATGCTTTTGGATGGATCAACAAGAAGTTTATACAGTCTGTTTTGGATTTACATGGATTGTATGAGACATAAAATTTCTGAGGAAAACTTCATCATGACTAGATCAAGTTGTATGATGTACTTTCAGCAAATCGGAATGAAAATGACTAGGTCATATTTTGCCTTCACCTCTTTTTTGTGCAAATTGACTGGGAAACACCATTAGAGTTAAATGAACTTTGAACGAAGAACAGAAAAGAAAAGAAAATAAATGAGAATTTTCCCTAGAAAATCTGAATATTAAAATGAACTTCAAATTCACACGAACACTAAATAAATAACAAAAATAAAAAAAATGCGATCGTTAAAGGACAAACAAAATGAATCTATGTCTCAAATTGAATTCTGATCTGGATCCTCTAATTTAAACCTTTCAATTCTTCTCCCAATCAAAATCTGTTTGAAACTCTTTTGAAATTTGAATACTTTCCTCGACTTATTGCTAAATCAAGTCTTTTTCAGCTTGGTACACCTACCAGCTCCTTTCAATTCTCTTTCTTCTGTGTCTTAGAGGATCGACTAGTTTTATTGACACGGAGCCACAAACTTTGTTCGATTTGGTTGTGATGGCATGAGGCTAGGGTCCCTCTACATACAGATAAATCCTCGAGGCTAGAGCCTAACTTCTAGTCCTCCTTCAAAATTCTGAGACTGGTACCTAAATTCCAGTTCTCTTCCTTCGAGATCGGTACCTAAATTCTGACTCTCATTCGAGATCGATACCTAAATTTCGATTCGCTTTCGAGGTTGATACCTAAATTTCAATCCTCTAAATTCTGAGACTGGTACCTAAATTCCAGTTCTCTTCCTTCGAGGTTGGTACCTAAATTCCGACTCTCATTCGAGATCGATACCAAAATTTCGATTCTCTTTCAAGGTTGATACCTAAATTTCAATCCTCTAAATTCCGAGATAGGTACCTAAATTCCAGTTCTCTTCCTTCGAGGTCGGTACCTAAATTCCGACTCTCATTCGAGATCGATACCTAAATTTCGATTCTCTTTCGAGGTTGATACCTAAATTTCAATCCTACAAATTCCGAGACTGGTACCTAAATTCCAGTTCTCTTCCTTTGAGGTCGGTACCTAAATTCCGACTCTCATTCGAGATCGATACCTAAATTTCGATTCTCTTTCGAGGTTGATACCTAAATTTCAATCCTCTAAATTTCGAGACTGGTACCTAAATTCCAGTTATCTTCCTTCGAGGTCGGTACCTAAATTCCGACTCTCATTCGAGATTGATACCTAAATTTTGATTCTCTTTCGAGGTTGATACCTAAATTTCAATCCTCAAAATTTCTGAGACTGGTACCTAAATTCCAGTTCTCTTCCTTCGAGGTCAGTACCTAAATTCCGACTCTCATTCTGAGATCAGTACCTAACTTCTGATTCTCATCCTTTTCGAGATCGATACCTAAATTTCGATTCTCTTTCGAATTTATACCTAAATTTCAATTCTAAACTTCCGAGACTGGTACCTAAATTCCAGCTCTCATGTCGAGACTAGTACCTAAATTCTAGTTCTCATTTCGAGATCAGTACCTAAATTCTGATTCTCATCCTTTTCGAGGTCGATACCTAAATTTTGACTCTCTTCCGAGACTGGTACCTAAATTCCAGCTCTCATTTCGAGAGTAGTACCTAAATTCTAGTTCTCATTCCGAGATCAGTACTTAAATTCTGATTCTCATCCTTTTTGAGGTCAATACCTAAATTTCGACTCTCTTCCGAGATCAGTACCTAAATTCTGATTCTCATCCTTTTCGAGGTCGATACCTAAATTTCGACTATCTTCCTAGATTGATACCTAAATTTCAATTCTCATTTTCGAGATTGGTACCTAAATTCCAGTTCTCATTCTGAGATCAGTACCTAAATTGTGATTCTCATCCTTTTCGAGGTCGATACCTAAATTTCAACTCTCTTTCGAGATTAATACTTAGATTTCAATTCTCATCCCTTTCGAGATCAGTACCTAAATTCTGATTCTCATCCTTTTTCCGTCGATACTCAAACTCTGATTCTCACTTCGAGGCTGGTACCTAAATTTCAGTTCTCTTCACATTCCCGAGGATGAAACCCAGGTTCAATCCTAATTTCAATTCCAAATTTCAAATTCAAAATTTCCTTAAATAGATTTTAAATTAAACTTCAATCGAAATCTAAACTCACACATTGAAACTTGAAATTTAAAATTAAAATGAAATCTAAATCAAATTCCCCAGATCTTGTGATTTGGAGTTCACCTCCTTTTCCATTCCCCAGTGAGAGTTCAGGAATCTCCGGTCTTGGAAATATACTTGATACTCCCCAGCGGAAATTCTTCTACTTCGTCCTAAGTTTGTCACTTGGACATTTGTGTTAGTTTTGTTGATCTCTTCAGTCAACGTCAATACGCGCGGTGTGCTTGGTTAGCGCACCACACCTATTGGGGGTCCATTTGTTGACCTCATTTTTGATGAGGTCTTTTGCTTCTCTCTTTAGTACTTAGAATCTAGCCTTAGGCTTTCCTTTGACTAATCTTAGAGGACTAGAAGTGGAACCCACCCTTAAGAAATTCAAACACCTCTTAACTCCCTGCAAACCCCACAAGCTTGATTGTAGACCCCTAATCACCTAGAGGGTTGAAATCAAATGTGGAGGTTTAAAGGATGAGTTCCCTATAGGACTTCTTGGCCTTAGGAATACCCTGGATGGCCTAGTCTGGTGAGGGTTGACTTGCACATACACTACACTCTCACACACATTCCAAGTCCTAAAACCACACTCTCACCCAACTTGATCGCTCGACTCATGTAGGTAATTCATATGGACAGTCCTTAACCCCTAAGCCCCTGGCTAAGAGGGTTAGGAACAACATAATGAATACCTCAAATGAGTCCTCTCATGGCTCTTATGGGCTTGATATGGCTTCATGGATCAACCAAAGTGATCCCATTCTACTCAAATTTGATTAAGCCTCATTTTTCCAAAATTTCAATTTTTGACCCCCGGGGCCCTACACCTACTAAACCTACCAAATGCCCTTGAAACTACCCAAAATTTACAAAATCACCTAAATTACCCAAAATTACTCAAAATCAATCATAAACATTTCCCCCCACTCAAATTGGTCATCCATAGCCAAAAATACCAAAAATTCCAAAAGTACCCCCAATACCCTCCAAATACCCAAAATGCCCTTCTTAGCCCAAAAATCCAAAAATTCAGAAAATTCCCAAAAAATTCTAGAAAATCCCAAATATTCCCAATTTCATTTTTTTCAACTACACCATGGCCAAATTTGGCCAATTTACCCCACTTTTACCAAAACCCCCAATTTAGCCCATTTTAAACCCAAGTGAACCCAATGTCAAACCAAACCACTTCAATTGACCTCAATTTTGGTCCAATTCAATTCTAAACTTCAATTCAGCATCCCCAATATCAATTTAGACCAAATCCAAGTCTAATTTGATTGGAATTTGAGCCCAATTTCAATTTGAAGCCTAAGGCCTAATTTTGGCCCATGACCTAAACTTAGCTCAAACCCATCCAATTCAACTCCAATGGGCCCCAAATCTTTTCCAAAGCCTTCCAAACACCCCCATAAACAAAACACTAACTTGATTTGCCCAAAATTTGAACCTAAACTCCACCCGAACATAACTCAAAACCAAAATCCCTTAAATTGACCTAAGCCCAAACCTAACCCAAATGGGCCCAAATCCCAAAATTAGAGCCCAACCAAAGTT
Organism: Papilionanthe hookeriana x Papilionanthe teres; assembly: GCA_022702705.1. NCBI lineage: Eukaryota > Viridiplantae > Streptophyta > Magnoliopsida > Asparagales > Orchidaceae > Papilionanthe > Papilionanthe hookeriana x Papilionanthe teres. The sequence continues at coordinate 5,675,517 of CM040427.1, forward strand.
GAAAACTCTTTGTCACACTCCCATGAACATTTCTAAATATTAATTTTACATCAAATCCAACTTTAGCCCAACCTTAACCCAAGTTAGCCCAATTTGGCCCACTTTGGCCCCTTTAACTAAAAAGCCCAAATTCAACCCAATTCTACTCCAAATCACACCAAATTGATTCCAAACCATTCATGAAACATCCCTAAACCAATTGCAATGTTTATTTGACATGTTCCTTCACAAAATTTTCACCCAAAAGCCCATCCTAAAATCCAAAAGCCCACTTCCCTAAATCACTTTAAAAGCCCATCTAAAACAATTTCAAAGGCCCAAACTTCATGCTAAAGCCCATATGACATTCTTTTTATCACCCCATTAATTGATATCATCCCTTAAGTCCTAAATTAATCATCAAATAATCCTAAATTAGGCCTCATGCCAAAATCACCCATAAATCCCAAAAATTTAAAACCTTCTTTCATGTAAATGACCAAGCTTTGTCCTAAGCCACATGGAGCCAAGAGCAAGCCATTTACAAGCCATATGAAGCCATGGAAGGTTTAACATGTGACCAAGCCATTAATGGCAAAAAAAGGGCCCCCTTTCTTAATCCTTCATTAAGCCTTTTTAACCATAACCATGTCACACACTAAACCAAGTTTAGCTACCTCAACATGCATGGAGACTTCACCACTCCATGGCAGCTGACCCAACTGATCCCCTGGCCCAAAATCAGACCATGGGAAGGTGAACTAAGCCCAAATACATTGGTTGACCAAATTGAACCCAAAATGAGCCCTTCCCCCTTCCACTTTGATTCAACTCCTTTACACTTGGCATTTGCCAATTGAACTCACGAACCTCAAGCACTGACCTCTCTGATGACAACAGTGACCTGACCCTGGACGGCCAGCCACCAGGCCGCCTGAAAACACCATGGTCGAAAGCTCCATGTGAGCCAAACTTTTCAATTCTCCCTTGCTCACTTGTCTCAACCCAAATGGACACCATGGCTGTTCTTCTCTTGCTCCCTTGACTCCAAGTGCCTGATCTCAAGCCTTAAACCCCCCTCGCTGAGGCCCTCCACCCCTCCTATTTAAACCTCACCACCGGCCATGGAGGAGGTGCTCGAAACAAACCTACCGAAACTCGCCAAAATTGTCCCGTACCACTTCCACACTTAGAAAGCAATTGAGCCTGCCCATTTACCTTAATCCCCATTACTGTGAGCTCAATTTCGCAGTCCAAATTCCACCCAAAACAGGACACTTCTCCATGCTGAGCCAATCCCCAAATTGATCGGGTCCTACACCTTCACCGGGACCAAGAGAAGGAGTTTACCAAAGAAAGGCCCTTCTCCAAAGCACTCCACCCGTTCCGTACTCCAAGCTTTGCATTCGGCTGTGGCCGAAATCATACCCGGACAATTCACTGTGCCAAGGAACTTCATCCGGAGCTTTCTTGGACCCAATCGAAGGTGACACAAGCCTCGTACGAAGCTTCACTTCTCGAGCAAAGGTATGGACTCATTCTTCTTCCCGAGCTTACGTAGATTCTCCATTTAATTTGAATCAATTTCAATGCATGTTTACTGTATGGATGTGTTCGTCTCTTCAAGACGAATCCATAGAGCATAAGAATAAAAAATTCCATTGAGAATCGAGTGAGAAATTAGTGTCGAAGGTTGACGGTCACGGGTGCACACCGGGCCGTACGATGACCGGGAGCCGTCGGATCGAGCGTGTATCGAGCGGACGGCCTGGATTGGCTTGCCGCCGATGGTACGAACCGCCGGGGCCCCGGAGCGCCGAGCCTGATGGCGGCGCCGAATCGGTGAGACGACGCGTGTGCGTTCGGAGTCGCCGAGGCCGGGCCGGCGCCGTCACTTGCGCAGAAAAATAGGATTTTTCTTATTTAATTAATTGCCGTAACTTGGAAATTCATAACTTTCGTGTAGGAAAATCCTAAAAATAAAATAAAAATACCCTCTTGCTCAAAGGAATGTGAGGAGAATAATGTGAAAAAATTATGTAATTTCATCAAGTATTTTATTTTTAATTATTTATTTACTCTCCGTACCATTTCACTCCTCCATGCATGTATACAATTCACCATGACATGAGACCATAGGGCTTTTGAAGCTCGAATTTGGGATCATTCCCTCGAATTTTCCAAAGTCGAGGCCATCCTATAAAGAGTTATTGATTTTTCAATCCTAGGTCACTATTCTAGTATTTAATTCCAATAATTAGCATGTTGTGAAATAAATTCTAGGAAAATTTGGTGATGTTTCTTAGACCAGGACCAGAAAAATAGTTTTTGAGTTAACTCTCTTGTAATAACCCTAATCGGGCTTAAACACCCAAAATGTAGGGCTTTAAATTTAATAGTTTAATCATACAACAAATGACTAACACCCTATACTGGCTTTGGGGACTGAGGTTCACTATAAAAGTTGAACACTGAGCCTCATTAATGTAGTCAGCCGATGATTGGCCATTTAGCCAAAATTAAACTTCAAAAAATCCATAACTTTCAAAATACTTCTCAAAAATTCACAAAATTGGTTTTGAGCCTTCTCTCGATATCGGGGAATTTAAGAAAGTTAAAATTGCAATTTTCTAAAAAGGTTGATTTTTTTTGCATTATTTTAATATTTTTAATAATTAAAAAATAATAAAAATCACAAAAATAATAAAATTCACCAAAATGTCACATTTTGAATTTTAATCACTTAGGAACAAACCTACATTTTTCTTAAGTCTCTATGATGAGATATTAAATTTTAAAGCCCTAAGGTAATTTTTAAAATTAAAAAATGTATTTTCTACATTTCCACTAAAATAATTCTAATAAATCAAAGAAAAATCATAAAATTGTAAAAATTGTTCTCTCGATTTCGATATCGAGAGATTTTGAAAATACAGCACCTCATTTTTCAACCTTTATTTTATTTTTAAATTAATTAATATTCCAATACTCAAAATAATTATAATAAAAAGAATATAATTCAAAAATCATTAAAATTGTTCCAAGAGGTTTTCTGGTCATTAGAATGTCCCATAATTTTCCTAAGGACAAAATAAAAATTCCCTTGGTCATCTTATTGAATTTTCCTCGAAATCCCTATTTTCTACAAAAAATAATTATATAAATAAATTAAATACAAAAAAAATCACATTTTCTCCTCTAATGTCTTAATTGACATGTGAGTGAAGCCACATAAAAATTTCAAATTTATTTAAGTCAATTTAGTGAGTTATGAAATTATTAAGCTTGAAGGGCAAAAATGGTAATTAAAATTTTAACCCTTAATTAAACTTTAAAGCTTAATAAAATGAAAGAGTAAAATATTTGATCCTAATCTTGATTTGGATGATTGAAATTTAAATAATTAAAGGGTAGAAACCTACCAAATGACTTGAAAATAATTAAGATAAAACCTTAATTAAATAATTAATTAAATTTGGAAGAATAATAAATTGGAATTATTAAAATAGATATTATTAGGAGGAGATTTGTTCTTTAATTTAAGAATCCCTAAATTAATCACCTCAATAATATTTAATTACTAAATTAAAATCATAATCCAAATTTAAAATTTAAAATGCTAAAAGACTTAATCATTAAATTAAATTACAGTTAAATTATTTAAATTAAATCCTTTTAAAATTTCAAACTTAAATTAATACTTTAACAATTAAAATTAAATCATCTTTAAAACATAAAAAATAAAATATTAAATTAAAATTCAAAATAAAATTAAATTAAAAATTTAAATTAAATTAAAATCTAAAATAAAATTTAATTAAATTAAAACTTAAATTAAATTAAAAATCTAAAATTAAATTAAATTAAAATTTAATTAAATTAAAGTTTAAATTAAATTAAATTAAATTAAATTAAAATTAAAATTAAAATTAAATTAAATTAAAACACATTAAATTAAATTAAATTAAATTAAATTAAATTAAAACATATTAAATCAAATTAAAATAAAAAATAAAATCAAGTTAAAATTAAAATTAAATTAAATTAAACAAATTAAATTAAAATTGAAACTAAACCAAATTAAATCAAATCAAAATTAAATTAAATTGAATTAAAAATAACATCACTTAAGACATATGAACTCGAAATAAATCTAAAACAACTTGAACACTATTCCAAACTTAAATTCATTAATTGAAATTAAATTAAATCACAAATCACTTCAACATCAATTAGCTCTCAAAAGCTCTTGTCATTATAACTTTATAAACTGAGTATTGAGTGAAGTGCTACTCACTCCATGGGATATTCAAATGTCCTAGTTCACTCAGCAAGATGATAACAAAACTCTAACCTTTAATGACAATTCATTCGTATAATTAAATTTTCTTGGACTTAAAAAACAATCATGTAGGTATCAAAAGATGTTTAAGACTCGCCTTAAGCACTTCCTCAATATGATAGGATATTTATAAGAACAAATGAACTTAATTGTTCTTTGATGAAGAAAATCGACCTCAAACTAAAATACAGAACCTGTGACGTCATAGGAGATGACTAGCTATAGGCAGTAGGACCTTGCAGAAAACCATAACCCTTCCCTTAGCTTTACCTAGGAACTTGCTTTAAATGTTTAAATATTCTAAATTGTGTTTAAGTGCAGCTTGGGATGACAAAGAAGACCCTCCTTGTACGCTTTTGTTTTATTGCACTTACCTTCTTGCAATTTACTTTATTGCAGTAAATTGCACTTTACTTTTCTTGCATGATAAACAAACTCCGTTGCATGAAAACCCACACCTTAGGATAGTCCCTAAAATTGAAACCAAAACTAAATTAAAAGTCATTACAAGATAAAATCCACCGCCACAACATTTCAAAATATAAAACAACTCAAAATTTAACTCACAAACAGAACAACAAACTACAACTACAACTAAATTCAAACGTCTTGTTGGATGATCTGAATACCTAGGATTATGTAACCTACGTGTTGCTAACAGATTTCACTGCCTAAATGAAAGTGTGAACCCATTTAGTTGAGTTTAGCAAATCTATTCATCAAGTGAATCCGATAAAAATAACGATGCCGGAAATATGGAACCATGATTCAACCGTGTTGTTATAATCAACTTTAAGATTTGTTTTAATTAAAACATAAAAAACACTTAAAATTCAAGACCTCTCTAAACCAAAACACTTTCCATCTCCCCGATTTATGACTTCTAAAACTAAACCTCTCGCAACAACAAAGAGCTTCGGAGCATGGTGGGTTAAAAGACGACCGTCGTCATCAACAAAACTCGACTTACTTCAACTAAACCATTCTTAGAATTAAATAACTAAACCATAGGACTTCGAGAAGGTCTATGCAACATAAATCCTCAACCTTTTGTTAGGCATTTGCATTGCAAATTAAGCCCCTAACCGGTCTTAGGATTCCGAGGTAGTCATCCGACATACGACATAAACCCTCACATCTTCGAGGCTATTTGTGTATCACATCATACGAATATGTTCAATTGAATAAAAAATGAAAGACTATTGAATATATATTCTCCTTCAAATCAAGCCAAAACACAGATAATGGAAATGTCTCTGTTCGCTTGAATCCGCCCAAAAAAATGAATTGGACAATTGCTATGATGTTACCGATCCGAAGATGCTCGCCTAAAAACTCCTGCCTTGGGTGGGATGGAAGCAACTCAAAAAATTCTTCCTCTGGTTTCATAGTCGCCATATATTTTGGGGTTTTTTTTTTGAATTTGGAGTTTCCAGCGTCTCTAATTATCATCTTACAATTATCATTTCCAAGTAACCATCTTTCTTAGATCATCGACATGATTCAGGAAAAAAGGACACATCGAAAAAAAAGAACATACGACAAAATTAGAAAAACAAATTGAATTAAAAAATAACATGGAGAATTCGTGTTAGGTTACTCTTGCGCAAAAGTTCAGGAGTATATGTCGAAAAACAAGATCAGATTAAATCACCTTGAAACACTTATTCACGAAGAAGCCCTACACAAGTAGCCCACAGATCCATGAAAAAAATATCTATTTTTATGCCTTGATTTTTATCAAATTTTTAAGGATATTTTGCTTTAATGAAATGTATTTTTGTGTTTTGGATGTAGGTGATGCAAAAATGTTCAAGAAGAAAAAAAGGATGAAAGAGGAGCAAAAATGGAGCCAAAATGCAAAATTGTCAAAATAATTGGCCTGGTGCCTAGGCGCAAGAATCCGGCGCCTAAGCGCCAGTTCGATACAAAATTCTGTAAGATTTTTGATGACTTTTGGACGGTTATTTTGACGGTGTTAGCGGTTATTGGACCATCTAGAAGATTGACAGTTTTTCCTGGATTATAGGACATGTGATACATTGTATTTGAACGCTTGGAAACGGTTAGGATCGCGAAGAGGTGAGATCCAAAGTGAAGAGGTGCGAAGAACTGGACGCAGAGTCCGGCGCCTAGGCGCTAGATTCCGGCGCCAGCGCCGTACACCTTCTAGAAGATTCATCGAACATGGACACATTTTGATAAGGTGCCTCAAGGCAACCCTTGAAGCCTACAAATAGGAGGCTACTCCTTCAGAGAAAAAGGCCCACAAACCACCAACGCCTAACCTAGTCCCCTAGCCCCATAATTTCATTTAGAGAGAGAAATTAGAGAAATATTTTAAGGGCCATATTTATAGTTTCTTTTATTAATTAGTGAGTTTATTTAGAGTTAGTATTGAGAGTATTTGAAGAGTCGGTGCTTTTGAAGTCTATTTACTTTGGAGTCAGAAGGATTCAGAGGTTCAGTTGGAAAAGTACTTTAGATAAGTATTTGTATTTTGATTCAATGTTTTATTTATATGTTTTGTTGTTTAAATTCAATGTGTTATGAGTAGTTACTTTACTTTCTCCTTTCAATTATGAAAAGATAAATAAGATAATATAAAATTTGTTGGAGGAATTCTTAACTAGTAGATATCACATGAATCCTTGGGTAGTCGAAGGCCTTACGCGGGTTATTCAAGGTGAAGTGCAAATAAATAGGAAGATATTATTTAATGGGCGTAGAATTGATAAGTTTTTAGAGTGACAGACTAAATTTTTGTAATTTGGTTTATAGAGAAGGAAAGGGTCACTAGTAGGGCCGACAATAGCCACCCTTGGACATCTAGTAGTGTGAGCCTAGATTAACCCATTCTACTTACAATACATCCATACCTGATCTATATATTAGCCAATGTTCTTTATACTATCAAGCGAAGGTAAAGAATATGAATGCTTCTATTTGGCACAATACCATAAATTTATATTCTCCACGAATATTACATTATCTAAAAAGTCTTGGATTAATTGAAAGGAAGAAAGTTGTTTGCTTATTTTTATTTACATCAATCATTACTTTATTACTACTTTATTTCAGCATCTAGTAAATTAAATATCAACTTTTTAACTTTAAAAGAAATACATAAAATAAAATCAAAATATTTAAAAAATAATCTATAATCCTCCGTGGGATCGATACTGGGGTCTTTATTTAAAGCCCTATATTACTTGAAACGATACGTATACTTGCGTAGTACCCCTAGTGTGTAAAATATTTTCCATTAAATTATATTTTTATACACTAGCCGCTATTATTATTTGAGTCAAAGTATTGGCTATAACATATTTTTGATAGCATAAATTATTGCATTGTTTGCCGATTGCAAACCAAGTTTTTGGTCCATTGCTGCGGATCGAGGTCAAGTTTTTTGCGCCGTTGCCGGGGATACAAAATTTATAGATTTTAAATATTTTAATTTATTTATTTCTTTTATTGTCAAAAATATAAAATAAAAAAACATTTAAAAAAACAAAAACAAAAATAAAAATAAAAAAATAATAATTTTATTTATTGCTATTTTACTTTTTATTTACTTTTTATGCGTAGTTCTGGATCTGAAAGATTATTACATTTAGATTCTGAATTAGAAAGAACTGTTAGAAGAATTAAAAAAGGAAAACAAATTAAAAAATATCATGAGATGGCTAATTTACATAATAATTTATAAAATCCAATTGAAATTAATGAACAAAATGTTTAAAAACCATTAAGGGATTATTCTAACCCCTACAGTTGATGAATTTCATAGTAGTATTCAAATACATACAGTAGATGCTAATTCTTTTGAACTTAAACCTTCTATTATTCAAATGGTTCAAAATAATCAATTTGGGGAGAAAATTAGGATCCAAATTTACACCTTGCTAGTTTTTTAGAACTTTGTGCTACCTTTAAATATAATAATGTTTCTAATGATGCTATTAGACTTAGACTCTTTCCTTTTTCTTTAAGAGATAAAACAAAGATGTGGTTGAACTCATTAGCAACAGGTTCTATTAAAACATGGGCTGAAATTACACAAAAATTCCTTGCTAAATATTTTTCTCCATCTAAAACTGCTAAATTAAGAAATAATATTACTTCATTTAGTCAATTTAACAGGGAGACAATTTATGAAACTTGGGGAAAGATTTAAAGAACTATTAAGAAAATGTCCTCATCATGTTTTACCTGATTGGTTAATTATTCAAGCATTTTATAACAGACTAATTGGAACACTTAAATCAATTATTGATGATGCTGCTGGAGGTTCTTTAATGGCTAAATCATTTGAAGAAGCTTATACTTTAATTGAAGAAATGACTAACAATAATTTTCAATGACCTTCTGAAAGGATTAATCCTAAAAGAATGACAAGTATTCATGATAACGAAGCCTTTTCTATCTTAGCTTCACAAGTAGCTGCAATAAATAAGAAATTAGATAATTTTGCTATCAATATATCACATAACAACTCTGCTAATATTGAAGATTCTCAAATTATTGAAACTTTATAAGCTATTGCTAGTAAAAATAACCCTTATTCCAATTATTATAATCCTGGATGGAAAAATCACCCTAATTTTAACTGGAATAATTCACAATAACAATGGGTTAATAATCAATCCCATCAAACTGGAAATTAGAACAATCAAGTAAATTCAAACTATAAACCACTTGGATTTAAAAATCAATAGAAAAAGTTATCGATAGAAGATTTAATTTTACAATTAAGTAATCAATTACAAAATCAAAACACTGCTATTCGTAATATTGAGAATCAAATGGGACAAATCGCTAAATTAATTAATTACAGACCTTCAGGAACACTTCCTAGTAATGTTGAAGTCAATCCAAAAGAAATTGGAAAAGAACATGAACATGTTAAAGCTGTGCAACTTAGAAGTGGAAAGGAATTAAAAGAAAGAATGCAAAATGAAATTGAAAATGAGATTGAGGTTGAAAAGATTGAAAAATCTCAAGAAACTCCTTCTCCTAGTCAAGATCAGACTGTTATTCCTATTAATGTGGAAGTTGAAAAACCACCACCACCTTTTCCTCAAAGACTAAAACAGCAGAAGCTTGATCATCAATTTTCTAAGTTCTTTGAAATTTTTAAGAAACTTGCCATTAACATACCTTTTCTTGAAGCTTTGGAACGGATGCCAACTTATGCAAAATTTATGAAGGATATTTTAAGTAAGAAACGAAAATTTGAAGCTTTTGAAACTGTTGCATTAAGTGAAGAATGTAGTGTAATAATTCAAAAGAAATTACCTCAGAAACTTAAAGATCCCGGAAGTTTTACTATACCTTGTGCTATTGGAGAAAAATTTTGTGGAAAAGCTTTATGTGATTTAGGAGAAAGTATTAATCTCATGCCATTTTCTATTTTTCAAAGGTTGAATTTAGGAGAGATTACTCCCACCACTGTAACCCTTCAGCTAGCTTGTTAAAGTGGATAAATTTATTTTCCCCATTAATTTCATTGTACTTGATATGAAAGAAGATAAAGAAATACCAATTATTTTAGGGAGACCTTTTCTAGCAATCGAACGAGCTATGATTGATGTACAAAAAAGAGAATTAACCATGAGAGTTAATGATCAAAAGATTAAATTCAATGTTCTTAAATCAATGAAGTACCCTGATAAAGAAAAATGCTATCGAATGGATATTATTGATTATATAATTGAAAAATAATATCAAGAAAGATGTAAAGTCATTTCTGAAGAAAAAATTGAATTATTAACTAATGAAAATGAAGAACTAAAAGAAGAAGAATTATCTAAAAAAACTCATTATATTAAAGATAACAGGGAAATTTTGGACATAACACAAAATGATATACTTTTACCCTCAATTAAAAAAGCCCTCGAATCGGAATTAAAAATGTTACCTGAACATTTAAAGTATGTTTTTCTTGGAAATTCATTAAATTTACCTGTTATTATTTCATCTAAACTAAGTTTAGATCAAGAAGAAAAACTGATAGGAGTGTTAAAGAATTATAAGAAAGCTTTTGGTTAGACTATTGCTGATATAAGAGGAATAAGCCATTCCATCTATATGCATAGAATTTTATTGGAAGAAGATTTTAAACCTACTATTGAACCTCATAGAAGATTAAATTCTATCATGAAAGCGGTTGTTAAAAAAAAAATTTTAAAATGGTTAGATGTTGGAATTATTTATCTTATTACGGATAGTCAATGGGCAAGTCCTATTCATTGTGTTCCGAAGAAAGGAGGAGTAGCTGTCATTGTCAATGATAAAAATGAACTAATTCCTAAAAGACAAGTTACTGGATGGTGAATTTGCGTTGATTATGGGAAATTAAATGACGCCACTAGAAAGGATCATTTTCCTTTACCTTTCTTGGTTCAAATGCTTGATAAATTAGCTGGACACTCATATTTCTGCTTTCTGGATGAATATTCTGGTTATCATCAATTACCTGTCGCTCCTGAGGACCAAGAGAAAACAACATTTACTAGTCCTTATGGAACATTTGCGTTTAGAAGAATGCCTTTCGGTTTATGTAATGCACCTGCAACTTTTCAAAGATGTATGATGTCAATATTTTGTGATTTGATTGACAAAGGAATTGAAATATTTATGGATGATTTTTCAGTCTTTGGAACTTCTTTTGAATCTTGTTTGGAAAATATTTCTAAAGTTCTGAAAAGATGTGAAGAAACAAATTTAGTTTTGAACTAGGAAAAATGTCAGTTTATGGTTACAGAAAGCATTGTACTTAGTCACAAAATTTCACAAAAAAGGATGGAAGTTGATCAAGCAAAAGTGAAAATTATTGCTGAACTGCACCCACCTACTACTGTTATTGATGTGAGAAGTTTTCTGGGTCATGCTGGATTTTATAGAAGATATATAAAGGATTTTTCTAAAATTGCTATACCTCTTAGTCATTTATTGGAAAAAGAAGCTAAATTTGAATTTAATGAAGATCGTATTAATGCTTATCAATATTTTAAAAGAAAAATTAATAATCGCACCTCTAATTATTGCACCTAATTGGAATAAACCCTTTGAATTAATGTGTGATGCAAGTGATTTTGCAATTGGAGCTGTATTGGGACAAAAATATGAGAAAATTTTTAAAGTTATATATTATGCTAGTAAAACTCTTAGTGAAACTCAAAGAAATTACACTATTACTGAGAAAGAGCTTTTAGCTATTGTCCATGCCTTTGATAAATTTAGACCTCATCTTCTTGCTACCAAATGCATAGTTCATACTGATCATTCCGCTATTAAATTTTTAATGACAAAAAAAGATGCTAAGCCTAGACTAATAAGATGGGTTTTACCTCTACAAGAATTTGATTTTCAAATAGTGGATATAAAAGGAGCTGATAACCAAATTGTTGATCATTTATCTAGAATTAAGAATGATGTTATTACTGAGGAAAATATAAATGAGAAATTTCTTGATGAACATTTATATGTTATTCAAGGATGCCAAACACCTTAGTATGCGGATATAGTTAACTATTTAGTTAGCAATATTCTACCTTATGGATTGAATAACAAATATATTAAGAAATTTAAAAATGATGCTAAATCTTATATTTGGGAAGATCCTCATTTATTTAAATTAGGAAGAGATTCTGTAATTCGAAGATGTGTACCTTATGAAGAAACTTTTGCTATTATTCAAATTGTCATGATTCTGATTTTCGAGGACACTTTGGAGTAGATAAAACTGCATTTAAAATTTTAAATTCAGGATTTTATTGGCCTACCTTGTTCAAAGATGTGAGACATTATGTGAAAACATGTGATCGATGTCAAAGGATGAGAAATATATCTAGAAAAGATGAAATGCCTTTAAACTATATATTGAATGTTGAAATTTTTGATATATGGGGTTTAGACTTTATGGGACCACTTGTACCATCATCTGGAAAGATTTATATTTTATTAGCAGTTGATTATGTTTAAAATTGGATTGAAGCTGTAGCTTTACCTAATTGTGATTCCAAAAGTGTTTCAAAATTTTAAAAAAAAATATTTTCTTCAAGATATGGAATGCCTAAGGTAATTATCACAGATGGTGGAAGTCATTTTAGAAATATAAGAATTCAATTATTACTAGATAAATTTGGAATCAAACACAGAATTGCAACTGCGTATCACCCTCAAACAAGTGGAATGGCTGAAGTATCAAACAGAGAAATTAAAAGAATTTTAGATAAGACTGTTAATCCTAAAAGAACTGATTGGGTTGATAGACTTGATTCTCCATTATGGGCTTATAGAACAGTTTATAAGAAACTAATCAGAATGTCACCTTACCGGTTAATTTATGGTAAACATTGTCACTTACCTGTTGAACTTGAACATAAAGCTTATTGGGCGATAAAGGAGTTTAATTTTGATTTGAATACTGCAGGAGAAAAATGATTATTACAACTAAATGGGATGGATGAAATAAGAAATGAATCATATGAAAATGCAAAAAATTATAAAGAGAAAATGAAGATGTTACATGATAAAAAGATTTCAGGAAAAATATTTGAGCCTGGATAAGAAGTATTATTATTTAATACTCGTTTAAGACTTTTTCCTGGAAAATAAAGATCTAAAGGGATGAGACTATATATAATTGAGAAAGTATACCATTATGGAGCTGTGGATATTAAAGACCCCAAAACAGGAAAAATATTTAAAGTTAACAGATTAAGACTGAAGCCTTATTTGGGAGACATTAAAATGATTTATAAAGAGACTTACGAGTTGAGTCTACCTGATTAAAGACTTAATTAGGTCAGGCTGACGACGTTAAACCAAGTGCTTTGTGGGAGGCAACCCATAATTATTTTTATGTGTTTTTACATTTTTAATGTAAGGTTATGCCTCGGTCTTGACTAATTTTATATAACTTTAGAAAATTGGACACTAACAAGTCTTTATTGACTTTAACTAAAGATTATCTTAAAGTATATAAAGTTTGGACTTTGGATCGCTCCATTTCATATGTGAGTAAAAAGGAGATCAATTTAAACTTCATTATGATTGTTTATAATTTGTGTTACTAAGTCCATATTGATCTTACCATTCTAATTTACCTATTTTGGAGAACAAAACTTTAAAATTTGACGTTAGGCGAAACGGAGTCGAACATGGTTCCGGCGCCTAGGCGCTGAAATTTGGCGCCTAAGTGCCAGAGTAAAACTGTGTATCGAAGGGTTTGGCGCCTAGGCGCTAGATTTGGCGTCTAAGCGCCACAGTTACTGGATCATGTAAAAATAAAAAATTTTCAGTTTTTCACACGATTTTCTCCTTTAAATTACCCCATCTTCGTCCCCAATCCTAAGAAACCAAAATTACGACCTAGACTCTTCATTCTTGAGAGATTAGAGATGATTTTTGAAGAAATGAAGAGAAGAAATCTTGGAGAAGAGGCTAGAGATAAAGGTTCAAAGGATCCTCAACCCTACTTCAATGGTTTTATCGCTGTAAGTTTGGAGAAAATTTCAAGTCGTCTAGATAAATTTGAAGCAGAATTCAAAAGTATTGGAGATCGCCTCCATTAGATGTATCATCAATTTGAACATCTGGAATAGCAGGCAAAGCTTCAATTTGATCATCTAGCGGCTTATCAAGATGCTCAAGCGGAGATGTATGCGAAGAACAAATGGATCGATGAGAAAACGGCTACGGATTTTCCGAGGGCGTTAGTGTTCTTTTCAATTAGGCCTAGTAATCTTCCTTGTGAAGAGATTGGAAATTTCTAATTTGAAGATTAGATAGTTATTGTGGTGTGATCTAGAATTTTACCAGTTTGTCATTGTATCGATTTGGTAAATCGATTGTATTGTTTGTGTGTTTGATTTATTGTTCAATGTGTGTTGTATTTGCTTTGAAATTGTGTAGTTTGATTGTTTGTTAGGACTTGAATCATATTACTATACTTATCTGTATTGTATTGAGCCAAAATTGAAGATTATGAATGGAGTTAGAAGAGTTTGATTTAAACCTTGTGTTTAATTAGTGGATTTAATTTTTAATTTTTAAAATTTTTGGGAAATATTTTGGAAGTTGGAAACTGAAGCACTACTCTAATATGAGTGATTGGAAGTTGAATTTATAAGTTTTGGTGAAAAATAAAATTTTTAAAGTGATTTTTGTGAAAGGCGAGTTTGGCGCCTAGGCGCCAGAATTTGGCGCTTAGGCGCCGGTTCAGCCTGCTTACCGAAAATTAGCATTTAAATCTCATTAGCCATGGTTGATGCCTAAGCTTCACCCCCTTCCTCTTTTTCATGAAAATACACCCCCTAGATCCATCTTGAGGTCAATACATCAAGTTTTTGAGCCCGAAATCACTTGATTTTTTCATCTCGAGGTCATATATACCTTCTAATCCATTTATTTTTGATTCTTACCATAGTTTTCCTATTTTTTTGCTAAAAACCAAAATTTTGAGAAAAATTTTGATTTTTAGAGTTTCTCCATGGATTTTTAAACTTATTTTAAGTTTCTCAAGCTTAAAAAGAGTTTAAATATTTGATTCCTAAATTCATTTGAGTTTTCTTTCACGTTTAGATGAAACCAAAATCTAAGCGAGGAAAGGCACGAGAAAATTTTGACAGCAGCAAATTTTCGACTGCGGCTGCGCATTTTCGTTATCACGAATTTGCGACGTCAAGAAAGTTTATCTCAGAGCGCAGTTTTTACAATCCTGGTGAAATGATCGAAACACGATCGTTGCACACAATTGGCAACGATTCTGTTATTTCACTGCTGTTGCCGTTATTCCTATTGTACGAGAGTTTTATGCCAACTTTTTGGATGCGAAAGACTACGAAGTCTTCGTTAGAGGTGTCAGAGTAGGATTCACTCTAGAACGGATCAATATTTTCTACGGCCTGCCACTTACCATCGAGTGCTATTATTATGGTTTATCTCTATCTGAGGGAGATCTTGAGATGATTATTGCATATCTGACTGATGGCACTGGAGCTTGGAAGATCCGGAACGACAAATGAGTAAAACTTCAAATCTTCTAAGCTAAATGGTATTTCAAAGGCATGGCATTATTTTATTTCTGCTAGACTTCTACCTTCCAACCACCCGAGTGAACAAGAGATCGAGCTATCCTGAACTACTGCATTCAGGAGAGGAAGCCGATAGATGTTGGCAGTATTATTTATGATTCAGTGGAATCGATTGCTAGATCCAACACTTCTGTAGGATTAGGATTCCCATCCTTGATTCATTCTTTATGCATGAGCAATGAAGTTTCTGCTGATATATAAAAAGGAGAAGTTGAAGACTACAAAGCCAATTGGGTAGGAGAGTGTTAGCATTTATGATCGTCTTAGAGGGAAGAGATCTACTGGTCCTTCTACTTCTGTAACTACACCAGGTAGAGCTTCTACTTCTAGACCTTCTACTTCTACTGCTAAGCCACCATCTAGTTTATGGGAATCGATGCATGATCAATTTCTGGAGCAGCAGAATGAGTTATTTCTAACTCACTACAGAGTAGATACTGTAGACAAGAAGATTGATCATTTATATGAGTTTACCCAAAGGAAAAGTGAGTATGATGCTGAGTATTCAAAGTCTTTAGTGAGATTCTTGAAGGGTGAGCATGATGTTCAGTTTCTTACCTGTCCTAAATTTTCACCGTATGTTGATCCAAAGGATGTGGAGTTTTCTTTTGGTGATGACGATGACGAGGCTACAGATAGTGATTAGTATCTTGATTTACCTCTGAGAAGTGCTCGATTTCGTTGTTAGTTTATTTCTTATTTGCTAGTCGTTGTTTGTTGTTTGTTGTTTGTTAGTGTAGATTTGTTTATGAAACTTTGTGTGGATTGTTTGATGTTGAGACTGTTTTAAATATTTAGTGTATTGTGTTGAAGACTGAAATTTGGATAAATTAATGTTTATTTCTGTTTCAGCCTACTATTTAGTATTCTTAAATAGTTAGTAATGTTGTTCTATTTCTGTTACTATTAGTAGTATATTCATTTAATTCATCTACTGATATATAAAAAAAAATGATGAGCGTGCTTACTTTTATATATGCTTCGTTATTTCAGTAATATTCATAAAAAGCATGTGTAGAAGTAAATTTTTCTTTTTAGACTGTTTTTACATACTTATAAAAATTCCTTTTTAAATTATACCTTTCTTTCTCTCATACTTTAAATTTTTTCATGATATACCAAAACTTAAGTTTGGGGGAAGGGAAAATACATGCAAATTTAAATTTTATTTATCCTTAATGAACTAATATTTTCTAAAAAAATATTAACATAACATATGGAATGAAGAATCTATTTAAGATCATTTAAAATTTTGAAATTATAAATAATTTAGTAGACTTAACCAAAATTTTAATAACTTTGATTGATTTTAAGAATATAATTATTGAACTTAAAGAAGAGTAAGATTAAGAAATTTTTCTATTCATAGTAGAAATAATTGAATTTTAGAAGTATTAAGAAATAAAAAATTATTACTTTGATTGAAAATCTTTTTGAAATCTATTCATGTTATAGTAATTAAGTGAAAATGTATAAGTTTGAAAATATAAGTTAAGGATAGCGAAGTTCAAAACTATTAACAGGCTATCCAGATATAGTAATCCTCTCTGCAAAAAAAAAAAAAAGAGGAGAAGCTTGAGGAGATGCCTAATAAAAAATTGGCTTCACTTGAATTAGCTTATAAGAAAAAAACTGATTACATATTTTACTTAATTTTTATGCATGTATCTTTATTAGAAAATATTTTCATGAAGATCTTTTTCTTGTAAATAATTTATGTGATCTTAATATAATAAACTATAATTATTTTCGAAGTGAATGAAAATTTTTTAAAATCTTATGATTTGGTAGTTAAATATTCTTTAAATTCTTAAAAATTAAAATTAGTTAAATTTGGTTAATAATTTACTAAAGCCTTTATAAAATCAAACATTATAAGAAATCTTAAATATTTACCTTTTATTCCAATTGTTATACATTTTATATAGTAAAAAGGGTTACTTGAGGACAAGTAACATTTAAGTTTGGGGGATTTTGATCCATGAAAAAAATACCTATTTTTATGCCTTGATTTTTATCAAATTTTTAAGGATATGATGGTTTAATGAAAGGTATTTTTGTGTTTTGGATGTAGGTGATACAAAAATGTTCAAGAAGGAAAAAAGGATGAAAGAGGAGCAAAAAGGAGCAAATATGGAGCCAAAATGAAAAATTGTCAAAATAATTGGCCTGACGCCTAGGCACCAGAATCCGATGCCTAAGTGCGCTTTGATACAGAATTCTGTAATATTTTTGATGACTTTTGGATAGTTATTTTGACAGTGTTAGCGGTTATTGGACCATCTAGAAGATTGGCAGTTATTCTTGGATTATAGGACATGTGATACATTATATTTGGACGCTTGGAAACGGTTAGGATCGTGAAGAGGTGCGATCCAAAGTGAAAAGGTGTGAAGAACTGGACGTAGAGTCCGCCACCTAGGCGCCAGATTCCCGCGCCTAAGCGCCAGACACACCTTCTAGAAGATTCAATGAACATGGACACATTTTGAAGAGGTGCCTCAAGACAACCCTTGAAGCCTATAAATAGGAGGCTACTTCTTCAGAGAAAAAGGCCCACAAACCACCAACACCCAACTTAGTCCCCTAGCCCCATAGTTCCATTTAGAGAGAAAAATTAGAGAAATATTTTAAGAGCCATATTTATAGTTTCTTTTATTAATTAGTGAGTTTATTTAGAGTTAGTATTGAGAGTATTTGAAGAGTCGGTGCTTTTGAAGTCTATTTACTTTGGAGTCAGAAGGATTCAGAGGTTCAGTTGGAAAAACACTTGAGATAAGTATTTGTATTTTGATTCAAAGTTTTATTTATATGTTTTATTGTTTAAATTCAATGTGTTATGAGTAGTTACTTTACTTTCTCCTTTCAATTATGAAAAGATAAATAAGATAATATAAAATTCATTGGAGAATTAAAAACTATATATATATATTAAACATTGTGATGATATTAATATGGAATCTTAATTTACTATTTAAATTGTTAAAATCTATTGAAGAGTTTGAGGCCTAGAAGGAGATGAATTCTTAAATAGTAGATATCACATGAATCCTTGGGTAGTCGAAGGCCTTGCACGGGTTATTCAAGGTGAAGTGCAAATAAATAGGAAGATAATATTTAATGGGCATAGAATTGATAAGTTTTTAGAGTGACAGGCTAAATTCTTGTAATTTGGTTTATAGAGAAGGAAAGGGTCACTAGTAGTGCCGACCATAGCCACCCTTGGACATCTAGTAGTGTGAGCCTAGATTAACCCACTCTACTAACAATACATCCAGACCTGATCTATAGATTAGCCAATGTTTTTTATATTATCGAGCGAAGGTAAGGAATATGAATGCTTCTATTTGGCACAATACCATAAATTTATATTTTCCATAAATATTACATTATCTAAAAAGTCTTGGATTAATTGAAAGGAAGAAAGTTGTTTGCTTATTTTTATTTACATAAATCATTACTTTATTAGTATTTTATTTATGCATATAGTAAATTAAATATCAGCTTTTTAACTTTAAAAGAAATACATAAAAATAAAATCAAAATATTTAAAAAAATCTATAATCCTCCTCGTGGGATCGATACTAGGGTCTTTATTTAAAGCCCTATATTACTTGAAACGATACGTATACTTGCATAGTACCCCTAGTGTGTAAAATATTTTCCATAAAATTATATTTATATACACTAGCCACTATTATTTTTTGAGTCAAAGAATTGGCTATAACATATTTTTGATATCATAAATTACTGTATTGTTTGGCGATTGCAAATCAAGTTTTTGGTGCATTGCTGCGGATCTAGGGTCACCCACCTAATAAAATAACCAAAATTATATTTTGTTTCAAAGTCAGGAGCAACTCCTGAAAGAAAGTATCCCTTTGGTTAATTATATTTTAGGGGATATATAAGAAAATGCTCAATAATAAGAACTTTGCTTACAATTTTATAATAACAAATGAAAATGCAAATCAATGGAACACAATTATCTCAACTACAAAGGTTTCACCACTTCCAAAACCTATATCAAACCAAAAGGGAGAGAGTGAATCCTTCACATCTTTAAATGAACGATAGCTTGTCGGTAAATGAGGCTTAGGAAATAATCGGGTCATCTTGAACTGTAACATCCCTATGCTTTAAGGCCTGAATCAGAATATAAGGGAATAGGTGAATCACTATATCCCATATGAGCGGTGTCTTATCGATAATTGGGGCCTAAGAGACGACACCAATGATGTATCAAGAGAAGATTGGACTCAAAGGAGGTTTATCAATATAATGGTAAAAAATCTTAGTTAGGTAGAGATAGCTTGGTCATGACTTCATTGATCCTTCATCCCAAGCTATAAGACCCTAGGTTTACTTGGTCATGAAGGTAGTCGACCCAACCCGACCTGAGACCCCTTATCTGCAACCCACAAATTGCATCGTCCAAGGAACCTCAGAAGCCTTAGAATCAAAGGAGAGAGACATCTAAGGCTTTATAACCCTATGTAGGTAGAATTGAGACTTACACTCGCCAAGAAAGTGGTGAGAACGCATATGGAATTATGAGAAAAGTGGTTTCCCTATAAAGTCAAAACCACCTCACAAAGGACTTAAACTGTTTATGGGTTGTAGAGCTTCTAACACCCTAGTCAATCTAAAAAACCACATAAGTTAAAAAGTTATGTTTGATCAGTAGGGTTGAAAAAGAATGGAAACTTCTCCTCGAGACATGCAAAATGATTTGGTTGTTTGATCAAACTCTAATGTGGAGGCCATACTAAGTATGACTTTGGTGATAGCCAGCATGTAAATCCATTTTAAAATCATCCCGAATGCCATACAAAAAAGTAATTGTAAATTTTAAAAGTAATTATATTTTAATCCTAAATATTGATTAATCTTTATATTTTATTATTAGGATTTTTTGTACAAAAATATAAATTTCAACACTACAGAGCCTCGTTATATTAGCAGAGCTTCTCAGACAAACCACATTAATAAAAGAAAAAATTTAACACTCAACATGAAATTAAACACAACAAATGAATTAAAAATAAAAGGACAGATGTCGTTGGATCGACAACATATCCCAGAGAACAAAAAAAGGGGCAAGGCTTAGCATATACAGTATGATCCTAATTATGTATAATAACCATACTTTAGAATTAAGGTACGAGACACATCCCACTGCTCTTGGAGCTCATCACGTGGTTCCACACATTAAGCGCCTCAGAACCAATGTATGTACATTATTCTGAGACATATTTCGATTTGAGGGACTATAAATTAAAGTACATTAAAGTCCAAAAAGACTCGATCTGCAATTAAATAGGGTCAACAAAACTTTAACTACATGCAATGTAGTAAATTATGTCTGACAAGAGGAGAGCTAAACAATACCTACCGAAAGTGGGTTAACTCAAATCATTATAGCTTCTCCCTGTTAGATATGACTCCTTGCAAGAAGACCACCCTAATGTACTAGCCTCTACTCAGGACATATAAAAACTTAACTACAACCTACCTTATTTTAGCAAGTATCTAAAACAAGGTGTCCTAACACACACATCTAAGTGTGTGGAAAAGTGTCGCTTAGAATTGGAGTATTTTTTTGATAGGGTTGCCATCCTAGACTCTATCCTAAGGATCCAAGAATTCTAATATGTGCCTGTAAAACGAGGATACTATTTTTAGAAATGAAGGCTTTAAAAAGGCTAACCTTACAGATGGTCTAAGCTATAGATGCATTAATTTCAAGATAGATTTTAAAACATGATAAATAATAATAATTAAAATATATATTTTTATATTTTTTGAATATTTCTTAAGAAAAGAAAAGCCTACGTAGCACATGTTAGACTTTTGAAATCTTGGCACAAACATATGCGTGTTAATCATGATGCAATAATTCACATTGTTCACTGAGATATCCTTACAAGCAATGCTCATTAAAGCATCATGACTAACATAGAGTCACTTAATTTAACAAGGAAGACTTGTCATCAAGATAGATTACATAATGCGCATGCAAAAATGCAAAGTGACTTGGCATACAATGACCTCTCTATCACAGTGTAAGCAATCATAAACGATACTCCAAGTGGCTAAACCTGATGTGATTGCTCTACCGAGGGGTGAACGATCACATTAGATGCCAAAGGATATTCAGACATGTGTGTCATGCTAGGTTGACACTCATATCCAATAATACTTATGAGTACATATGATTCGCCCATTTGACATGATCGTAGGAGGTACATGGTTGCACATGAATAAATCAAATATAAGGTTATTAACACGCCTAAAATATATACGCTTTTTGCTATATCATTCTACTCATTTTTAATGATATTACACATGAAGGTATTTTGTATGTTTTTTTGTTTTAGGTACAAGAAATGGTGATTGGAGTAAAAGGAAGCAAAAATGGTGCAATTTGGAGCAAAAACGAGCAAGAAATGAAATTCTGCCATGACACCTTTTGAGAAGTCTTTCGATGCTTAATCTCTTTTACACTTCTTGCATATTTTTGAATGAGATTACACTTTAAAGAAAGGTTGTTTTTTTGCTTATTTTGTAGGGCTATCTGTTACGAATGCAGTTAAATAGAGCCAAACAGAGCGAAACGGTGGTGTTGCGCACCAGTCTGCTCGCCGACGGCGGCCACGATCTCTCCTACGGTGAGATTTTCCAGAAAACAATGAAACGTGCCAGAAAAGCTCGCCGACAGCAAGCTCGAACTCACCGACGGCGTCCGGAAGGTTCTTGACCAACTTTTGGCGGTTTTGGGCCTAAATTCGACGTATTTGGATGATTTTCGAAGGGGTGCTTGAGGAAACTCTTAGAAATTCGTCCATACTCTTTAAAATGGTGAATTTATGTTAGAAAAGAGTAGAGAAATAGAGGAGAAAAGTGGAGAAAAATTTGGAGAATGTTTAGGGATTTTAGAATAGGAGTAGAAATGTAGATTTCTACCCTTTTGGAGAGATTGGAGAGGAGATTTTGAGAGAATTTGTAAGGGATTTTGCTAGCATTGCATGGATCGACGGGAGACTTTATTGGAGAGATCTTCATTCTTCTTTCAAAGGAAAAAACTAAGTATTGTTCTTCATTATCTTATGATTTTGTAAACACTTGCGTAGTGGATTTGCTTTTGTTAAATGAAGTTTCCATTGTGTTTTCTTAGTGCCTTGTGACGTATCTCTCTTACTCTTTCTTCTTCTTTGGAAATAATGGCATGAGAAGATTATGCCATTCATTTCATTTTACTTTTCTTTTGCAATGAGTAGGATTCATGATTAGGATATTGGGATGGTTGCTAAAAGATGTTTTAATTATAAATGTGATGGTTTTGACTTGCACTTCATTTACATTGCAATAAGGGCCCATTGTAGTGTTAAAATTCATAGTAATTGTGTTAAGGCCCAAAAGGGCATATGTAATTCTCAACAAAGTGGAACCACATTCAAATTCCATGGATGGTGAAGTTCATGGGAATTGAATGCAAATAAATAGGGAAATAATATTAATCGGGCGTAGAAATGGAGATTTTAGAGTGACAGGCTAAAATCCTCAATTCGGGCCTATCGTTTGGGTGTTGAAGCGGATGTTAGCCCTCAGGTGAGGGGAACATGGGAGCTCCGAAGTGAGAGTCGGTATCCTCCCAGCCTAGCCACGGATTCAGTAACTAAGCATAGGATTAGTCAATGTTCTTTGTGCCTGGACCAAAGGGTAAATAATAGGATTGTTCCTATTTGGCACATACAATATTTAATGCATCTCATTCCAATACATTATCTATTTCATTACATAAGAATTGTAGTTTTTAGTATCTCAAAATTCTCCAAACCAGTTCATCCAAAAAGGGTTATCTTTAGAATTATTATTTGCACTTAGTTATAGTTACTATTACATTTAACACTTGAATTTAGGAGTATTTGCTAGATAAAATGCAATTTTAATCGACATTCCAACCTAAGGAGTAATTGTAGCAGACTAGAATTTGACTAAAGACCTCATACTTCACTTCCTCGTGGGATCGATGCTAGGTTTTTAAAGAAAACTCTATATTACTTGAAGCGATACGTATACTTGCGTAGTACCCCTAGTGTGTAAAATATTTTCTAATTTTTATATCATTTAAGATTTTGCACACTAGTCGCTATTTATAAATCGGGTCAAGCTTTTGGCCATCTTTTGGAAGTTAATTTACTGCGTAATTGCGGGTCGGGTCAAGTTTTTGGCGCTGTTGCCGGGGAAGCTTCGGTAATAACTTTAAAAGAATTTTAATTGAAGTAATTAATCTTAGACTTGGAAAACTGTAGTGTCATAAAACTATTTTTGTGTGAAAAGTTTTTTGATATGAAAAAGGTGTTGTTAAAAAAGAAAAAAAATTTGTTTGTGTGAAAAAAATGGTGTTCGTTAAAATGCTTGGTTGTGTTGAATATATTTCATATATTATTTGTTTAATTGTTTGTTGTGTTATGTATGCAAAATAAAGGATTTGCAAGACTTGTGCCTTATGATCCCAAGTTTGAAAAAATAAAAAAATAAAAGTACAGAAGGGACTCGAAAAATTAGAAATGGAAGTGGGAAACTTTCAAGATAATAACTTGAAAAATCATCATAAATCATTGAGGGATTTCATAAATCTTACAACAGATGAAATTCACTTAAGTATACAAAACCCTGTCATAGAAGCTGACTCGTTTGAAATAAATCCTATGATTATCCAACTGGTGCAGAACAATCAGTTTGGGGGAACTCCTTTGGAGGATCCCTATTTATACTTATCAAATTTTCTAGAACTTTGTGCTACATTTCGTTATAATGGAATGTCAGACGATGCTGTTAGGCTAAGGCTTTTTTCTTTTCTCACTAAGGGATAAGGCTAAAATGTGGTTATGTTCATTAGCACCTGGTTCTATTAAAAATTGGGAGGCGTTAACTCATAAATTTCTAGCTAAGTATTTTCCACCTTCAAGGACTACTAAACTTAGAAACAATATTATCTCATTTTTTCAATATGAAGGAGAATCAATATACGAAGCCTGGGAAAGATTTAAGGAACTCCTAAGAAAGTGTCCACACCATGCTCTGCCCGATTGGTTAATCATTTAAACTTTTTATAATGGGTTAGTAGGATCCCTTAGGTCTATAATTGATGCTGCAGCTGGTGGATCATTAATGTCAAAATCATTTGATGAAGCGTATGCATTAATTGAAAAAATTGCTACAAATGAATTTCATTGGCCCTTTGCAAGGGTAAATCATAAAAATGTAGCTAGTGTTCATGATACAGATGCGATTGCAATTCTTGTATCTCAGGTTGCTGCAATAGCAAGAAAGTTGGACCAATTTGGAATGAACCAACCTCAATTTACTTCTGTAAGTGAGGAAAGATCATTAGGGCATATAATTGATTCTAAATTATCATATGAGACTTTAAACACTATAAACAACCCGTACTCTAACTTTCACAACCTAGATTGGGAGAACCATCCTAAATTTAACTGGAATCATACTACTAATAGTGGAAACCTAAAATGGGAAAATAATCATGCAAATCATAATGAAAATTGGAATAATCAGAGGAACACAAACTATAGACCTTCATATCCACCAGACTCTAACAATGATCAACAATTTGAGGATAAGAAAATGTCAATGGAAGAAGTGGTATTGCAAATAGGAAACCAGTTGCAAAGTCAAAATGTTGCGATTAAAAACATAGAGAATCAACTGGGACAAATTGCTAATTCACTTAGCAATAGACCCAAGGAACACTTCCTAGCAACATTGAGATCAACCCTAAAAAGAACACTAATGAACAAATATAAGCTGTCCAATTAAAAAGTGGAAGAGAGATAGAGGATGTGGTTAGCAAAGAGAAAGATGTTATGAGAGAAACAACAGAAACTAAAAGACTTGAAGAACATGTTTCCAAGGATCTGAAAAAATTAATATCTCCAACTAAAATCAACTTGGAAGGACCACACCCTCCATTTCCTCAAAGACTTAGACAACATGAGTTGGATAAAAAATTTTCAAAATTTATTAAAGTACTTAAGAAGTTAACGATAAATATTCCTTTCACTAAAGCTTTGGAACAAATGCCAAGTTATGCAAAGTTTATAAATGATATATTAAATAAGAAAAGGAAATTTGTCGATTACGAGACAGTTGCAATAAGTGAGGAGTGCAGCGCTATACTTCAGAAAAATTTTTCTCGGAAACTTAAAGATCCTTGTAGCTTTACAATTCCTTGTGCAATTGGAAAAAGATTATGTGGAAAAGCTTTATGTGATTTAGGAGTGAGCATTAATGTGATGCCTCTATCTATATTTAGAAGTTTAGGTTTAGTCGATATTTCTCCCACTACTGTAACTCTTCTGTTAACTGATCGATCTATCATTTATCCAAAAGGAGTTATAAAAGATGTGCTTGTTAAAGTGGATAAATTTATCTTTCATTTGGACTTTATTGTATTAGATATGGAGGAAGATAAAGAAATTCCAATTATTTTAGGGAGACCTTTCCTTCTTACTGGACAAGCTATGATAGATGTGAAAAAAGGAGAGTTGACTATGAATATTAATGATCAGGAAGTCACTTTTGATGTATTAAAGACTATGAAATATCCAGCAGAAAGAAAAGATGATGATTGTTTTTGGATGGATGAAATTGATTATCTAAGTAAAGACCATTTCCAAGAAAGTTTTGAGAGTAAGTTAAAAGATGAGATTGAAATAGATTTTCATGATGAGTTGAAAACTTTATTTAAAAAAGACTGTATGTATGTTCAGGAGAGGTGTGAAATGATGGACACTACCAAAAATAGTAAACTTTTAATTCCATTTGTTGAAAAATCTCATGAACTTAAGATGGATATACCCCATACAATTTTAAAGTCTATCTATTTAGGGAATGCATCTACACAACCAGTCTTTATATCTTCAGATGTGACTCAATCACAAGAAAAACCTCAATTGAATGATGAACAATATAAAATTATTGAACTAAAATTTCGAAGAGAATTTGACGATAAATTTCAGAAGAACTTTGAGTTAAGAAAAAAAGATAAGGATATTGGAAGACCATTGGAAGAAATTCCTAGAGAATTAGAAAAACCTATTTCCTTAACTAAGATAGATCCTCCATCATTTAATAATTACATAGGGGAAGAATTGGAAGATAACTTGAATCATAAGAGTGACATAAAAGAATTTGATCCTGAATCTGAATTATCTAGAGAGAATTTGATCCAAAATTTTGGAGATATTGAAGTATTTTATAAAGATCCTTTTCTAATAAATTTCAAGGATGATATTAATATGAAAATTCAGAAAATCAATTGAAGAATATTGGACCTAGAAAGAAATACAAGGAATTATGTTATAAATCCAACTGAAAATGAAGAGCTAAATGAAAAATTAAAATTTGAGGATTTTATAGGAATCCCTGGATCTGAAAATGATTGGGCAATTGATCGAAGATTACTTAAATGGAATTTTGATCCAGGTGGAATCATTTGTCGGGCTAACGACGTTAAACCAAGCGCTTAATGGGAGGCAACCTATAGTTATCAGTGTGCTTGAGAGTCATGATTATTAGTGATATATTGTATTTGATTTATAGTGGATTGATCAGTTTGATTGATGATTGGTAGATGATTGGATTATTAGTATTTGATTTGATCTTTGTGTGTCATGAGTGAGGTGATTGCTAAACTTCTTATTATGGCTAGACTTGATCTATTATAGTAGTTGGATTAATGAGTCCACTGTGACTTGGGTCTCACCCAGACTTGAGTTTGACAAGAGAAATCATGAATTTTGAACATTGATAATTCCATCTTAATTTTATTACTTCCTTTCTATGACTTTGATTTCATTTGGTAGGAGTCGCGAACCTTTTTGATGAATACCATTAGGATGATCTTACACTATCTTTATAACTGTTAGAAGTGCTTAATTATAAGGATTAGATGATACCTGAGATTGGTGTCCGAAAACCAACATATCAGGGATAATCTTATCTTTGGGATTATAATCTATAAAATCAGTTTGAAGTACCTAATTTACTAGTGTAGTGACTCCATTAGAAATTGGAAGTAAATCAATGTGATGTGATGAGTTAATGAAAGAATTGACCTCATTTATCATATGTGTGTTTATGTTTGTGTTACAACTTTATTTAGGTCTTGAAGAACATTTTTATATTCCCATGCTGATACATGCTACGCTAGTTAGACTTTGGTTTAGTAAATTTCATTCTGGCATGATTAGTTTAGATTTACTTTTTGTTGCATATTGTTCTATCCTAATGAATACTTATAAATGGTTTTGATAGACATTTGTGTTAGATAGAATTTCTAAATTGTTTTCTTCCTGCTTATATTTTCTGTACTGAATGCTATATATGTTAAAAATTAAGTTTGGGGGTAGGAAGAAAAATAAAATGTTAATGTGAAAATACTTCCTTTTAGTGTACTTTTATTATAAGCATGTTTTAGGTTAGCTTTACTTTCTCCTACAGTCATTCTATCCTGATTATGCATGTATATGAATTTGATAGGATGTTGTAGTAGTAAGTAGATTCAACCTTTACTTTTTCTTCCTGCTACATTTTATGGAATTAATTGCAAAATATTTTAAAATTTAAGTTTGGGGGAAGAAAAATATTAACTCTTATTTGTTCTCAATTATTATATTTTCAAAAATTATTAGCATAACTTCTGGCAATTGAACCTCGCATGAGATAAATAAAACTTTTTATTTTAGTTGAATATTATGGAAGGATTGGAAGAAAGTTTTTAGTAATAAAAGTTAATTTTATAAGGATAAGATATTTGGTATGAAAGAATTTGATTATAGTTAACTATTTTAAGTAAAAAGAAAACTGTATTTTTGAAATGTTAAGAGACTTAAAGTATTGTGTGTTAAGAAGAGATTGTGACTTTATGATGAAATAATAAAGCTCATACCTAATTATAAAGTAAGGATGTGTTTCAAGTTTGAACTTTAGAAAGAGGAGAGTGAAGTTTAAAGTCATTACAGACTCTCCAGATATAGTAATCCTCATTAAAAGAAAAAAAAGAGAAAAAGAAAAGAGAGTGAAAGAAAAGAGGATTGAAAATGATCCCGAAAGAAAAGAAAAAAAAGGAAAGAAAAATATTTATGAGGAGAAGCTTGAGGAGATGCCTAATAAAAAATTGGCTTCACTTGAGTCACCCTAAAGGGAGAACTTGATTTCATTTCTGAATTTATATTTAATGTATTGGCCTACATTCTAGTGAAGTTTTCATGAACTTCTTTTTCACATAATCTTTCAAGGCATTCTTAATGTGACAAATTATGATTTATCTTGAAATAAATAGAAGACTAGAACTCTTAGACTTGATTGCTGAATATTCTCCCGAGTTACTGAATTTCTTTCTAAAAGTCTAACCAATATATTCCTTTAAATGAAAAATTTTAGTGTCTTACAGGTGAAAAGTACATTTCCTTGAGTTATATTTTTATGTAGTAAAAGTGTTACTTGAGGACTAGTAACAGTTAAGTTTGGGGGATTTTGACACGCCTAAAATATATACTCTTTTTGCTATATCATTTTACTCATTTTTTCTAATATTACACTTTAAAGAAAGGTATTTTTTATGTTTTTTGATTTTAGGTGCAAGAAATGGTGATTGGAGCAAAAGGAAGCAAAAACGGTGCAATTTGGAGCAAAAACGAGCAAGAAATGAAATTTTACCCTGACACCTTTTGATAAGTCTTTCGATGCTTAATCTCTTTTACACTTTTTGTATATTTTTGAATGAGATTACACTTTAAAGAAAGGTTGTTTTTATGCTTATTTTGTAGGGCTATCTGTTACGAATGAAATGCAACTGAAATGGGGCGAAACATAGTTGAAACGGAGCCAAACGGAGAGAAACGGTGGAGCTGCGCAACAGTCTGCTCGTCGACGGCGGCCACGATCTCGCTGATGGCGAGATTTTCTAGAAAATAATGAAAAGTGCCCAAAAAGCTCACCGACAGCGAGCTCAAACCTGCCTATGGAGCCCAGAAGGTTCTTGACTGAATTTTGGCGATTTTGGGCCTAAATTCGACATATTTGGACGCTTTTTCGAAGGGGTGCTTGAGGAAACTCTTAGAAATTCTTCCATTCTCTTTAAAATGGCAAATTTATGTTAAAAAAGAGTAGAGAAATAGAAGAGAAAAGTGGAGAAAAACTTGGAGAATGTTTAGGGATTTTAGAATAGGAGTAGAAATGTAGATTTCTACCCTTTTGGAGAGATTGGAGAGGGGATTTTGATAAAATTTGTAAGGGATTTCGCTAGCATTGCATGGATAGATGGGAGACTTTATTGGAGAGATCTTCATTCTTCTTTCAAAGGGAAAAAGCTAAGTATTGTTCTTCATTATCTTATGATTTTCTAAACACTTGCGTAGTGGATTTGCTTTTGTTAAATGAAGTTTCCTTTATGTTTTCTTCGTGCCTTGTGACGTATCTCTCTTACTCTTTCATCTTCTTTAGAAATAGTGGCATGAGCAGATTATGCCATTCTTTTCATTTTACTTTTCTTTTTCAATGAGTAGGATTCATGATTAGGATATTGGGATGGTTGCTAAAAGTTGTTTTAATTATAAATGTGATGGTTTTGACTTGCACTTCATTTACATTACAATAAGGGCCCATTGTAGTGTTAAAATTTGTAGTAATTGCGTTAAGGCCCGAAAGGGCATATGTAATTCTCAACAAAGTGGAACCACATTCAAATTCCATGGATGATGAAGTTCATGGGAATTGAATGCAAATAAATAGGGAAATAATATTAATCGGGCGTAGAAATAGAGATTTTAGAGTGACAGGCTAAAATCCTCAATTCGGTCCTATCGTTTGGGTGCTAAAGCGGAGATGTTAGCCCTCAGGTGAGGGGAACGTGGGAGCTCTGAAGTGAGAGTCGGTATCCTCCTAGCCTAGCCACAGATTTAGTAACTAAGCATAGGATTAGTCAATGTTCTTTATGCCTGGACCAAAGGGTAAATAATATGATTGTTCCTATTTGGCACATACAATATTTATTGCATCTCATTCCTATACATTATCTATTTCATTACATAAGAATTGTAGTTTTTAGTATCTCAAAATTCTCCAAACCAATTCATCCAAAAATGGTTATTTTTAGAATTATTATTTGCACTTAGTTATAGTTACTATTACATTTAGCACTTGCATTTAGGAGTAGTTGCTAGATAAAACACAATTTTAATCGAAATTACAACCTAAGGAGTAATTTTAGTAGACTAGAATTTGACTAAAGACCTCTTACTTCACTTCCTCATGGGATCGATACTGGGTTTTTAAAGAAAACTCTATATTACTTGAAGCGATACGTCACAAGGCACTCATATGACACAATTTAGGTGCATCGAGCACAAGAAACCTTAGAGGAGATTTCACCTCACCCAAGAGGCAACCCAGATGCCCATGCAAATGATAAATACAAGCTACACCATATGATATAGCATACTTAAATGATGCTAAGTTTGATTGCAATGGGTACAGTACAACCCAAGGGAAATTACACCTCGCCCGAGAGGCAACCAAACATGAACATGCAAATCTCAATCATAAGTAACGAATGATATGATATGCACACATGCTACACATGATTCCTACACATGCTAAATGCTAAAAAATCATACACATAGCGAAACACAATTTTCTTGCACAAATGAACTTAGCGATATAAGCATCAAGTAAAAAATATCTTTGCAAATATGAAAATACAAACCTCAAATTAAAGATACTTTCATACATTCTAAAAGACATGCACTAAGATGAATATACTTTTACATGTTAAAAATTGAAATTCATGCATGAAAATATGATTTTTGTATGCACTTTTAAAATCTAACCATGTACGAAATGAAATACATATTTTCATGCATACTTGAATAGCAAATTCAATGAGAAATTTTTATACATTGTTCTAATAGAAAATCATATGCTACATATCATATGTAAAATGCACATGGAAATGAAAGTAAGCCCATGCAAGTGATGAATCC
This sequence comes from Papilionanthe hookeriana x Papilionanthe teres, assembly GCA_022702705.1. NCBI lineage: Eukaryota > Viridiplantae > Streptophyta > Magnoliopsida > Asparagales > Orchidaceae > Papilionanthe > Papilionanthe hookeriana x Papilionanthe teres. The sequence goes on from CM040427.1 coordinate 5,707,013, forward strand.
AATCACATTGGATGACAACTCAAACCTTTCTATTGATCTCTCATTGAAATTATGCTCAAATATGGAGAGGTGTACCAAATTTTTGTTGCGTCAGGTAAAGAAACACCTACATGTGTTTGTGATGCATCGAAAATATATACGATTTTTGCTATATAATTTTACCCATTTTTGGTGATATTGCACTTTAAAGAATGGTACTTTTCATGATTTGTTTCGAGTATGATGATTTTAGGTGATTGCAGTGAAAAGAAACGAAAAGGAACGAATTCAGAGCAAAAATGAGCAAAAAGGTGGAAAACATGTTCTGGCGCCGCCGGCTCCATTTTTCATAGACTCCAGAAAATATTGGCAGGATAGGGCACCGCCGGCACCCTATCTGGCGGTGCTGGCGCCCGAAGTTGGTGGAATTCAAATTTGAATAGTTTTGGCATCTTTTTGAAGGAACGCATATGGAAACTCTTGGGATTTCATCTCTAACTTATAAGTAACTGTTTTTGGTAGAAAAGAGGGTGCTCTCTTGGTTTTTCTTGCTCTCTCTTAGTGATTTAGTGTGTGTTAAGTGTTAGGGTTTAGGAGAAGAGTGTGTAGAAGTGAGGATTTGAGAGGAATTCTTCTCTAAGGAGTGAAGGAGAAGAAGTAAAGTGAGAGATTGCTTCTTCCTTTCCATTCTAAAGAGAGGATCAAGTGTTGTAAAGAAGAGAGAAAAACGATTTAAAAGAACTTCAAGGGAAATGCATTGGGGAAGTGAAAGAGATAAGTTGTATTTTCTTCTGTGGTTTGTATGACTTTCCTTTTATATATAAAATCCATGTTTTATTGAGATGTGGTGATGTATTAATGTGGATTTGATTTGCTTTTAATGTATTGAAGAAATTGTGATGGTTTTTCATTTCGAACTTAATTTACTTTTCAATTTGGCCAATTGAAATATTAAAATATGCTGTTGAACATTAATTTTGAAAGGATTTAATGTCCTACAACAATGATGAAAGATCCATTCAATTTCTATGAATGAATTGCGTAGTTCATGAGAATTAAGTACAAATAAATAGGGAAATGTGTTCTGATGGACCTCAATGTGGAGATTTCAGGGTGACAAGCTGAAATCCCCAAATTGGTTCTAATATTAGTAACTAAATATCAATGGTTAGCCTTCGAGTGAGAGCCGGTATCCTCCCAGCCTAGCCTTAGATTTAGTGACTAAACTTAGGATACATCAATGTTCTTTTCATGCTTAGAAGAGGGGGTACTCTTTTAAGGGTAAAGAAACATCTATGCTCCTATTGGCACAATAACATAGATAATTGTTCCATATCAATCCACACATCATATTCTCATTGCAAGAGGAAAGATACTTTTCTCATATATCAAAAACCTTTCAAATATATAGTTTAGTGTGTCTGCTAGTTATTTCTGTCTTCAAAGTTTTTAGAAGTAATTGTAGTTTAATTAATTATTACTAATTTCTGCATTGTGGTAGTAGAAGTAGTAGTAAACTTTAAGTGTAATTTAAGTATCAGATTTTAGTGCTATATTATATATATTGTGAAACATTTTCTTATACTTCGTACTTCCCTGTGGGATCGATAACCAGGACTCCATTAGAGCCCTGTATTACTTGATACGATATGTATACTTGTGTTGAGTGTTCAAACTTTACAAAATCATTATAAACATATATAAATTTGACTTCATACATTCTTGCATATATAAAGTCCGCCGGTCAACTTTTTGGCGCCGTTGCCGGGGAAGGTAGTGAAGTAATTAAGTATGTAAGAAGGTATAAATGGTATTTATTGATAATATAGTAACAGAAAACCTTTACTTTGTAGTGTGTAATTGTGTGTTTGTTTACTTTTTCAAAGTATTTTTGTTATTGTATATGCTTCGTAGTGGATCTATAGGTTTAGTGCCTTACGATTCAGAGTTAGAGCGTACTGTTAGAAAAATTAGAAAACAACAAAAACAAATTGAAATTCCTTGCGAAATGTTGAATAATCAAGATAATCAGAGAAATGATATTGAAAATTTGCCAAGACGTTTAAGAGATTATGCTAACCCAACAACAGATGAAATTCACATAACTATTCAAAATCTTGATGTTGTTGCTAATTCATTTGAACTTAAACCTGTTATTATCCAAATGATACAAAATAATCAATTTGGAGGAACACCTAATGATGATCCAAATTTACATCTTGCTAGTTTTTTAGAACTGTGTGCTACTTTTAAATATGATGGAGTGTCTAGTGACGCTGTCAGACTTACACTTTTTCCTTTTTCATTAAGGGATAAAGCTAAGGCGTGGTTAAACTCGTTAGCGCCTGGATCTATTAGAACTTGGGGAGAATTATCTCAAAAGTTTCTATCAAAATATTTCTTTCCATCAAATAATGCTAAACTAAGAAATGATATTACATCTTTTGTCAGTTTGAAGGAGAGTCAATATATGAAGCTTGGGAGAGATTTAAAGATCTTCTTAGGAAGTGCCCACATCATGCTTTACCCGATTGGTTAATAATTCAAACATTTTATAATGGATTAGTGGGATCATTGAGATCTATTATAGATGCTGCTGCTGGTGGATCGTTAATGTAAAAAAAACTTTTGATGAATCATACGCATTAATTGAAGAAATGCCTATTAATAATTTTTAATGGCCCTCTGAACGGGTAAATCCTAAGAGAGTAGCTAGTGTTCATGATTCAAATATGATGACTATGATAGTTTCTCAAATTGCAGCCCTTTCTAAGAAAATAGATCAATATGGAATGAATTATTCTCAACCACCTCAAGTGTTGGAGGAAAATTCATTTTGAAATATAACAGAATCTCAAACACCTTATGAGACTTTAAATGCTATTAAATGACCTAACAATCCTTATTCAAATTATTATAATCCTGGTTGGAAGAATCACCCAAACTTCAGTTGGAATAATAACAATGCTAATGTTAACCCGCACAGGGGTAAAAATTCTATAAATTCAATTGGAAATTCAAATAATCAAGGAAATACCAATTTTAGACCATCTTATCCTCCTAGATTTAATAATAACCCACAATTTAAGGATAAGTAGTTGTCTACTGAAGAAATGATTTTGAATCTCGGAAATCAATTAAAAGCTCAAGGTGTTGCTATGAAAATATTGAAAATCAATTGGGACATATTTTCACTGCACTTAATAATAGACCTTCTGGAACACTTCCAAGTAATGTGAAGATCATTCCAAAAGATCAAAACAAGGAACAACTTAAGGCTATTCAATTAAGGAGTGGAAAAGAATTGGAAACTAGAGTGCAAAAAGAAGTTGAAATAGAAAAGGAGAAGGAGGAAATCGAAAAAGGTTCAAACAAGATTTATCCAGACTTAGATTATCCTCTTGAGGCAATGAAGATAACTGTTGAAAAACCACCACCTCCATTTCCTCAAAGATCGAAGAAAAAAAATAGGGATAATAAATTTGGAAAATTTTGGAGATTCTTAAGAAATTAACAATAAATATTCCTTTTGTTGAAGCATTAGAACAGATGCTTGACTATGCCAATTTTATGAAGGATATTCTTATAAAGAAAAGAAATTTTACAGATCACGAAACTATTGCACTTAGCGGAGAGTGTAGTGCAATTATTCAGAAGAAGCTTCCGAAAAAACTTAAAGATCCTGGTAGTTTCACTATTCTGTGTGGTTTAGCTAAAAAATTTTTCGGAAAGGCTTTATGTGATATAGGAGCTAGTATTAATCTTATACCTTTATTAACTTTCAAAAGGTTGGGAATAGAAGAAATTTCTCCTACATCTGTGACTCTTCAGTTGGCCGATCGTTCCATTACTCACTCTAAAGGAGTGGTGGAAGATGTGTTAGTGAAAGTGGATAAATTTATCTTTCCTGTGGATTTTATTGTACTTGATATGGAGGAAGATAAAGAAATTCCAATCATTTTGGGAAAACCATTCCTTGCTACTGGAAGAGCGGTGATTGATGTTCAAAAAGGAGAATTAACTATGAGAGTTAATGATCAAGGGGTGACCTTTAATAATTTAAAATATATGAACTATCCCTCAATGGAAAAATATAACGAATGTTTTAGGATGTAGGTCTATGAATATTTGAGAAATGATCAGTTTGAGAATATATTTGGAAAAGAAGTAGAGTATGAAAATATGTTTGAAGAAGAAATTGAAGATGATGAAAATTCAGATAATGAGAAGAATGAAGATTTCGAGTATGTTCAGGAGATATTCAAAGTATTAGACACTATGGAAGGTGGAAATAAAAGCTTAATTCCATCTATAATAAAACCTCCTGAACTTGAGATGAAAATTCTCCATAATCATTTAAAGTATATGTTTTTAGGAGAATCATCTACCGTGCCAGTTATTGTATCTTCGGAGTTAAACTATTATCAAGAACAGAAGTTGTTAGAAACTTTAAAAAGATACAAGAAAGCTTTTGGATGGACTTTGGCAAATATTAAAGGAGTTAGTTCTTCGATTTGTATGCACAGAATTTTATTAGATGAAGAACATAAACCGAGAGTTGATCCGCAAAGGAGATTGAATCCTATAATGAAAGAAGTAGTTAAGAAAGAGATTTTAAAATGGCTGGATGCTGGAATTATTTATCCTATTTCGGATAGTGCTTGGGTGAGTCCAATACATTGTGTACCGAAAAAGGGAAGAGTGATTGTTGAAGTGAATGAATGTAATGAAATTATACCCATAAGACAAATTAATGGATGGAGAATTTGCATTAACTATAGGAAATTAAATGCCGTCACTAGAAAAGATCACTTTACTCTTCCTTTTCTGGATCAATTGCTAGATAGACTTGCTGGACACAAGTACTATTGTTTTCTGGATGGATATACTAGTTATCATCAAATACCAATTTCTCCTGAGGATCAAGAAAAGACAACATTTACTAACCCTTATGAAACCTTTGCTTTTTGAAGAATGCCTTTTGGACTGTGTAACGCACCTGCAACATTTCAGAGATGTATGATGTCTCTCTTCAGTAGTATGATAAATAATGGAATAGATGTTTTTATGGATGATTTCTCTGTATTCAGGAGTTCATTTGAAATTTTCTTGGAAAACTTAGCAAAAGTTTTGAAGCTCTGTGAGAAAACAAATCTGGTTATGAATTGGGAGAAATGTCAATTTATGGTTGCAGGAGGAATTGTGCTTGGACATAAAATTTTTGAACATGGTATGGAGGTCAATCCTACTAAAATTAGAGTGATTGAGATATTGCTTCCACCCACTACTGTGAGAGAGGTGAGGAGTTTTGTAGGACATGCTAGATTTTACAGGCGATATATTAAAGATTTTTCTAAAATTACTAAAACTTTGTGCTGACTTTTAGAAAATGATAGAAAATTTAATTTTAATTCTGAATGCTTGAGAGCTTTTGAATTATTGAAAGAGAAATTAATCACTGCACCAATAATTATTTCACCAGATTGGGAGAAACCATTTAAACTTATGTGTGATGCTAGTGATTATGCAATCAGAGTAGCATTGGGGATAAAGTTTTCAAAATTATTTACTATGCTAGTAAAACTCTTAATGAGGCTTAAATTAATTATACCACAACTGAAAGAGAGTAATTAGCTATAGTATTTGCTTTTGAAAAATTTAGACCTTATTTAATTGGAGCTAAAAGAATTATGCATACAGACCATTCAACTATCAAATATTTAATGCAAAAGAAGGATGCAAAACCTAGACTCATTAGATGTATACTTCTTTTGCAAGAATTTGATTTTATGTTAGTTGATAGGAAGGGAGCTGATAATCAAATAGCTGATCATTTGTCAAAAATGGAGTATGATAAATTATCTGAATTTGAAAAGGAAATTACTAAAATTTTCCCTGATGAGCAACTCTACACTATTATGGGAAGTAAATTGTCTTGGTATGCTGATATTGTGAATTATATTGTAAGTGATATTGTACCACCTGATTTAATAAGGCAACAACAAAAGAAGTTTAAATATGATGCAAAATTTTATTTTTGGGATGAACATTATATATATAAACTGTGTAAGGATTTGATTATTAGAAAATGTGTGCCACAAGAAGAAACAAATTTGATTATTCAACGATGTCATGATTCTGAATTTGGAGGTCATTTTGGTGTTGATAAAACTACTTTTAAGATTCTACAATCTGGATTTTATTGGCCTACTCTATTTAGAGATGTTTATAGATATATTAAATCATGTGATCGATGTCAGAAAGTAGGTAATTTCTCTAGAAGAAATGAAATGTCTCTAAATTATAATTTGGAAGTTAAAATTTTTGATGTATGAGGATTGGATTTTATAGGACCATTTACTCCTTCATTTGGAAATTTATATATATTGATTGTCATTGATTATGTCTCGAAACGGATTGAAGCTATTGCTTTACCTAGATGTGATGCTCAGAGTGTTTTAAAATTTTTAAAGAAAAATATATTTACAAGATATGGAATGTCGAGAGTGATCATAACTGATGGTGGATCCCATTTCAGGAATAATCGAACTAAGAGATTAATTGAGAAATATAATATTATTCATAGAATCTCTACTGCTTATCATCCCCAGATTAGTGGTTTAGTAGAAGTGTCTAAGCATGAAATTAAAAATTTTTTAGAGAAAACCGTGGATAATCATAAATTAGATTGGTTTGCTCGATTAGATACTGCTTTATGGGCTTATAGGACTGCTTTTAAAACCCCTATTGGAATGTCTCCTTATAGACTTGTGTTTGGTAAGACTTGCCATTTACCGGTTGAATTGGAGTATAAAACATATTGGGCGATAAAAGAGTTGAATTTTAATTTGGAAAATACTGGAGAGAAAAAATTTATGCAATTGAATGAATTGGAAGAGATTAGAAATGCATCTTATCACAATGATAGGATTTATAAAGAAAAAAGAAATTGTGGCATGATCGAAAGACATTGAAAAAGAACTTGGAATTTGGACAAAAGTCTTATTATACAACACAAGATTGAAGTTATTTCCTGGAAAACTCAAGTCTAGATGGTTAGGACCTTTTATAGTTGTAAAAGTTCATTCTTTTAGAGCTGTTGATATTAAAAATCCTGATACTGGAAAAATTTTCAAAGTTAATGGGCATCGATTAAAGCCTTACTTTGACAGGTTTCAACCTGACTTCAAAGAGGTTTTAATACTGAGTCATCTCGATTAACTGAATGGTTTGTCGGGCTGACGAAGTTAAACCAAGCGCATTATGTGAGGCAACCCATATGTATCTTTGTGGGGTGTTTGCTTGTTCGATGTAGTTGTGCTTTTTAAATAGTTTTTTTTAAATCCTAATTACTTTTAAATACTTTAAAAATTGATAAATATTGGATCAAATTGAGAAATTTGAATATTTTAGGCCAAACGAAGTTCGGTGAGAATTTTTGACCACTAGCGCCGCCGGCTCCCCATCTCACTTTTTACTCTGAACTTACAGATTTGAGCACCACTGGCACCCAAAACCTGTTGACGGTTTTTATTTTTTAAAATGCGAGTTTTGGGGGTTTTGGGATGGATCGTAGTTCTTATAACTCCCTAAACTCCATTTTTGACTTCTTAACTCAAGAAAAATGAAACCTACCATTCCCAATTCGCATCCTATGGATTCCTACTCCATTCAAACCCCTCGATATCGCGTTTCCAATCGAAGGAAGTTCATAAGTTTCAAAGTGAAGCGTTTGTTCAACAAAGTTATGATGAAGAGAAGGATTATCAATGAAAGAGGCTTCATAAATCGAGGTATGGATAATCCTACTACTAGAATTGAAGAAATTATTAAGGAGAGACGTTGGGAAGTGCTTTGCTACACTACCACTACTGTTGTTGTTCTTATCGTGAAAGAATTCTATGAAAATCTTCACGGGATCAACCAAGGGTTTGTATTTGTGCTTGGTAGATTTGTGCAATTAACTCCTGCATGAATTAAGGATCTCTTTATGATCGAGAATGTACCAATTTTCCATTATTCTAATTTTAATGCCACACGAGATAATATGAATGATGTGTATCGATATTTGATGGATGAGAATGAGGATTGGGAAATTAGAGAGAATGGATACATTAGTTTCTCATTTGCATCTATCAATCCAGTTAGAATCAGTGACACTACTTTATTTTGGCAAAGTTATTTCCAACATTGAAGATTAGCAAGGTAACCAAAGAAAATGCCACTTTGAATTTCTGTATTCAAACTGGGAGACCGATTGACATTGATAATATCATTGTGAAATCAGTTTTGGCATTAATTGTTCATGGATCTAAATATGGGCTTGGACACTCGTCCACAATATTTCTGTTATGTAGTCAATCACAAGTTCCATAAGAAAGTTGGGAAAATGTTCTTCTTCCATGGAGGCCTATTGATCCAACTAATCCTTATGACTACCAGACAGTGGGAGATGAAGATGACATGAATTTACTTACTGATCAACCAACACAGACTTCAAAACCGATTCAGAAGGTTCTAGAATGATATCGAAGAGAATCAAACAGTTGGAGAAACATATACAGAATGTTATGAGTGCAATCAATAACATTTCAGATTTATTCGATCATATAGATTGGAGAATAAAGGAACAATTCGATCACACTGGTCAAATTGAGATGGGCTTGATTAACTTGATGAAGAAGAACGCAGTGATTGCTGAGGAATCATCTGATGAATTTCCATTTTGTCAATTTTATAATTTGTTCGTGCATCAGCAATCAATTAGAGACATTAGAGGAAAGGATAGTTCTGAAACTAATGTGGAGTAATTAATGGATTCTACTTATGCTTGTTGTGTGTTTAGTTTACTTTGCTTAAGTATGCTTGGTGTGTGTAGTATTTTCTTTGCTTTGTAATTTGAATTTGGATTTGGATATGTTTACTTTCATTGTGTGCTTAGATTTTAGTGTTTGCCTATCGCAGAGTACTTGCAAAACTAAACATCTAAGAGTTGGTTTGGTTTGAATGAACATATTTAGTGTCTATGTTGTAACTTGGATTATATATATATAAGTTTGTTGTGTATTAGAATTGTGTTAATTATTGCTTGTGTTTAAGTGTTAAACATCATTGTGGATGTCGAAACGATCAAAATTACTAAAAAAAATTTCGGACCTAGAAAATATTTTGGACTGGTGCCGCCGGCGCCTAAATCCAGAGAATTTAGTTATTTTGTTAAATAGAGCGCCGCCGACGTCCTAGCGAGCGCTGCCGGTGCCTGAACCCAGTAAAAGGCTAAAAACCCTCATTTTCGTGATTTTTACCCTGAGATCCACAAATCTTTCCATTGCCTTCATCTTCCTCCTCCATTTTTACGATTTTGAAGATTTAGGGCTTGCTAGATCTCAGATTTAAGGAGATTTCAAAGCTTTTCGACACCGGATCCACACTTCTCTTAGTAAGAGCTTCACTTTAAGTTAAAATTTTTTTATTTTCACCATGGAAATCTCTCACATTGCTTAGGTTGGAATTTTTAGAGTTTTAAAGAGAATTTCAGATTTCCATGATGAAATTTGCTCTTACTTGATTAGTATAGTATTTGGTGTTTCTTACAATGTGAATTTGGGATTTATTGGAATTTTCTTACAAATTTTAGAAAGTCACATGGCTCCAAGGATGAGTAAAGGGAAGAGAAAATTAAATTTTGATGAGGAAAAATTCATTAATATTAAAGCCCAATTTCTCTTTAACTCTTACCTATACAATAAGAAGTGTATCCAGGATCTAGCTTTTGATAGTCCTGGTGGATCTGTAGAACAGTTAATTGCAGAGCGAAACTGGGAGTGATTTTGTTATTTTACTGCGAAAGCTGTTATAGGAGTTGTTAGAGAGTTCTATTCAAATATATCCTGGACTGAGACTGAGTATGTGCTAGCTAGAGAAAAAATGGTTGAGTTTACTCTTCAGCATATCAATGCTTTCTATCAGACTCGGGAACCATTTGTTTGTGAATACGAAAACTTTGACACTCGAGGCGAGAATATGAGAGAAGTGATTGCTTTTCTGGCTGATGGGCGAGGAGAATGGAAAATAAGTAAAAAATAGTTAATTAATTTTCCTGCTTACACATTGAATGTTGCATCAAAAGTTTGGCATTATTTCATCTCTGCGAGACTATTACCATCTTATCACCACAACGAAGTTACAAGGGATAGAGCGATTCTGAACTACTGTATTCAGAAGATGAAAAAGATTGATATTGAAGCTATTATCTACAAGAACATTCAGACAATTGCTAGAGGCGAGACCACTAGTGGTTTAGGGCATCCTGCTTTAGTTCATGCCCTATGTGATCAGTCTCGAGTGGAGTTCAGTAGTTCTGAATAAATGGCTATACCGTTGAGACCAATCACAAAGACTATTATCCGTACTTATGAGTCTCATGTGGGAGCCAGAGTTGAGCGTAGGAGTACTAATATTCCTACTACGAGTTATGATGTTCCATCTACATCTGAGACACCTACCTTATCTGATATTATGGAGCAACTGAGATTACAGAGTGCTAGTGTGGATAGACTCCATGGTCGGATGGATCTATTTGAGGCGTGGAGTGATGTGAGTGAAGATTATTTGTAGAGGAGAGTTGAGTTTGATATTGCCTATTATGATGCTCAGGTCAGATTTATGAGGGGGGAGTCTGATGTGATATTTTCTACTTGCCTCAGTTATACATCATATAGACCTGACCCTGCTGATGAGCCTGTTGATGACCCTACTGATCCTGGTGTTGGAGATTGGTAAATTGTTTGTTTCTATTTCTGTTTTTCTTGTTGTGTTGTGTTGTACTGTTGTGATGTAGTAGTTATTTATTTTTCATGTTATGTGTAACCCTGTTGGTGTACTATTATGTTGTACTGAAACATTGAAATTGTTAGCTGGACTGTGTAGTATTGTGATAATTTGTTTAATGTTATAGTGTTTTGTTGGATGTTTAGATTTTTAAAGTAATTTCTCTTTACCCATGCAAATATTTAAATTTGTTATATCACTGCTACTAATTGTTTCATGCCTGCTAGTTGTAAATATTGACTAATACCAGATAGCTGTTAAAGATTTCAAGATCCCAGCACAGAAAGGTTAGTTTTCTTTTACTCTCTACTGTTTCAAATTTACTGAAAATTTTAAGTTTGGGGGAGGGTGGAGAAATATTAACTTTTATTTGTTCTCAATTATTATATTTTCAAAAATTATTAGCATAACTTCTGGCAGTTGAACCTCACTGTAAGTAACTAAAACTTTTTATTTCAGTTGAATAATATGGAAGGATTGGATGAAAATTTTTAGTAATAAAGGTTAATTTTATAGAAGTAAGATATTTGTTATGAAAGGATTTGATTATAGTTAACTATTTAAAGTAAAAAAAATTATATTTTTGAAATATTAAGGGACTTAAAGTATTGTGTGTTAAGAAAAGATCGTGACTTTATGATGAATAATAAAGCTTGTACTTAACTATAAAGTAAGGAGGTGTCTCAAGTTTAAACTTTAGAAAGAGGAGAGTGAAGTACAAAATCATTAAAGGCTATCCAGATATAGTAATCCTCATTAAAAGAAAAGAAAAGAAAAGAAGGATTTAAAAACAATCCCAAAAAAAAGAAAAAGAAAGAAAAAGAAAAAGAAAGAAAAATATTTATGAGGAGAAGCTTGAGGAGTCACCCTAAAGGGAAAACTTGATTTCATTTCTGAATTTATGTTTAAAGTATTGGCCTACATTCTAATAAAGTTTGCATGAAATCCTTTTTCACATAGTCTTTTAAGGCACTTTTAATGTGACAAATTATGGTTCATCTTGAAATAAATAGAAGACTCGAACCCTTAGGCTTGATTGCTAAATATTCTTATACCTGTAGTATTGACCTGAGTTACTAAATTTCTTTATGAAAATCTAACCAATATATTCTTTTAAATGAAAAAGTTTAGTTTCCTACAGTTGAAATGTACATTGCCTAGAGTTATAATTTATGTAGTAAAAGGATTACTTGAGGACAAGTAATAGTTAAAGTTTGGGGGATTTTGATGCACCAAAAATATATAAAATTTTTGCTATATAATTTTACCCATTTTTGGTGATATTGCACTTTAAAGAAAGGTATTTGTCATGATTTGTTGCAGATATGATGATTTAGGTGATTGGAGTGAAAAGAAGCAAAAATAAATGAATTCAGAGAAAAAAAGAGAAAAAAGGAGAAAAAAGGAGCAAAAAGATGGAAAACATGTTCTGGAGCCACCGTCGCCATTTTCCAGAGACTCCAAAAAATATTGGCAGGATAGGAATTCAAATTTGAAGAGTTTTGGCAACTTTTTGAAGGGATGCCTATGGAAACTCTTGGAATTTCGGCCCTAACTTGTAAGTAACTGTTTTTGGACGAAAAGAGTGGGCTCTCTTGGTTTCTCTTGCTCTCTCTTAGTGATTTAGTGTGTGTTAAGTGTTAGGGTTTATAAGAAGAGTGTGTAGAAGTGAGGATTTGAGAGGAATTCTTCTCTAAGGAGTGAAGGAGAAGAAGTAAAGTGAGAGATTGCTTCTTTCTTTCCATTCTAAAGAGAGAATCAAGTGTTGTGAAGAAGAGAGAAAAAAGGGTTCAAAGGAACTTTAAGGGAATTGCATTGGGGAAAAGAAAGAGATAGTTGTATTTTCTTTTGTGGTTTGTATGACTTTTCTTTTATATATAAAATCCATGTTTTATTATCTTCTTCATGAATTCTGAGTAGTCTCCTTTGTCTTTCTTCTTGCGTAGAGATGTAGTGATGGATTGATGTGGATTTGATGTGCTTTTAATGTATTGAAGAAATTGTGATGGTTTTTCATTTTGAACTTAATTTACTTTTTGATTTGGCCAATTGAAATGTTAAAATATTTTGTTGAACATTAATTCTGAAAGGATTTAATGTCTTACAACAATAATGAAAGATCCATTCAATTTCCATGGATGAATTGCGTAGTTCAGGGGAATTGAGTGCAAATAAATAGGGAAATGTGTTTTGATGGACTTCAATGTGGAGATTTTAGGGTGACAGGCTGGAATCCCCAAATTGAATCTAAGATTATTAACTAAATATCAAAGGTTAGCCTTCGGGTGAAGGGTGCGTGGGAGCTCCGAAGTGAGAGCCGGTATCTTCCCAGCCTAGCCTTAGATTTAGTGACTAAACTTAGGATATGCTAATGTTCTTTTCATGCTGAGAAGAGGGGGTACTCTTTTAAGGGTAAAGAAACATCTATGCTCCTATTTGGTACAATAACAAAGATAATTGTTCCATTCAATCCACACATCATATTCTCATTACAAGAGGAAAGATACTTTTATCATATATTAAAAACCTTTCAAATATATAGTTTAGTTTGTCTGCTAGTTATTTTTGTCTTCAAAGTTGTTAGAAGTAATTGTAGTTTAATTAATTGTTACTGATTTCTGCATTGTGGTAGTAGAAGTAGTAGTAAACTTTAAGTGCAATTTAAGTATTGGATTTCAGTGCTATATTATATATATTGTGAAACAGTTTCTTATACTTCGTACTTCCCTGTGGGATCGGTAACCAGGACTCCATTAGAGCCCTGACTTGATACGATACGTATACTTGTGTTGAGTGTTCAAACTTTTAAAAAATTATTATAAACATATATAAATTTGAGTTCATACATTCTTGCATTTATAAAGTCCGCCGGTCAGTTTGCATGATAAATCACGGAATATTTCTCTTAAATATAAATCTTTGTAACCCCAGGAGTGACAATCAAAGCAGTTTTCATCTAGATTTATGGCTTCACTTAACCATTCAAGTGAAACTATCACGATAAAAGATAAGACTCGTGAAATCTCATCTTTGAAATGGGTTAAGGAGCTAGTATTTTTGGGATAAAATGCTTTAGGATTGTAGGAAACACAAATAAAAGCTTCCTAACCTAGGGTCTCCTCTAACATCAGTTTATGTCCTATAACTCTAGCAGAAAACCTAAAAGGTATGCTAAGAGAAAGAAACAAAAAACTAAAGTTGTAAATAGTTTCACCTTCATGACCATTGGAGATGCACTGTCTTTTCTTGTCCAAGCCTCCTTGTGTGAGAATGAAGATGGATGTCTTCTTAAACTCATTTACTCTCTCAAATATGGTGAAGTACTGAAAAAGAAGAGAAATTATCAAAAGAAGAAGTAGTGAGGGAAGGAGAAATAGAAACAAAATGTCATCTTCTTTAAGGCTTCAAGCTCTGCTCCACTCTTCCAAGCACTTTCTCTAGCAAAAGCTCCATAATTTTTTTATGCTCCTCTAATATGATCCTAGCTCTTCTTCTCAAAAGGATCTCCACCTCAAAAATAATAAAATAACCTCCCCCTCTTTGGTCCTCTCTCCTTTTTCCATTTGTTGATAAGGAACAAATGTGAAAAGAGCTTTTTCCCCAGATGTCATGCATGTGAAACCCTCCCTTTTGAGGGTTCAGGCTAGGGAGCTCTCTACACACTCTCTTATGAAAAAAACTAGCCGCCATGAGGTTTCGTTCAGCAAAGAGGGCCCATCGAAACCAAAGCAAAAAAGGATTTGACATGGGTTTGTTAAATTTGCAACTCAGATGCTCTAGTCCCAGTTGAACTTGAAACTGGTGTGCTAGCCTCCTAGCATGGGGGTGCAGGCTTCCAAGCTTGATAACACGAGTGCACCAGCTTAAGGCTATTAGTTTTCCATGCTTGTTATAGTTTAACATGGGGGTAGTGTTAACCTAGAGTGGACGCGTCAGAGATGGGCATGAATAGGTGTGTTGACCCACTAGAGCTGGTCCACTACGGTTAGAGAACTGGTGCACCTAAGTAAAAACTTACATAAGTTCTTAAACACATGTTACGGAATCTTAAAAGCACATCTATGAGAAATGCAATACTACATATGAGTAGAATGCAATATCATTAGATTTAACGAACATCTCAAAAGTGTAAAATTGAAAATTGATGCCAACACCATCTTCGCCTTTAGCTCACGATTTTCTTGTTTGGCAATTGATAAGAGTTCCGAGACTATGGAAAGGTCTTCATCAGCTGCAACAAGCTTTTTCTCAGCCACCATGGCTTGTTTCTTTACCTTCTTTGCAAACCTCACAGAGGAATCAACCCTCTCTGCAACATCGATCCATTTCATCTCCACCTGGTCTAGAACCATCTGCTAAAAATGGGAGGCATCCCATTCTTTCAAATGATATCGATAAGTATTTTTATATAGATTTGATCACCCAAGCTTCTGAAGATGCTTCACAAAATCTTGCGACCAGATATCCTCTAAAAATGCAGAAGAATAGATCTCAGTTGACGGTGAGTTGATGCATTAATCAATTGACTGGTCAATAACAGTGAATTGACCGTCTAAAGAGTTCCAAATCTTTGTCCCTTTGCCCTGAGAGGGAATCTAGCAAGCTGGGGAACCCTTCTTTTTGGCGAGATAGATGGGGTAGATGAGTTAACTCTATGATCGATTCCTCCCTCTCATGTTGTCGAACTTCATCCCGAGATCTTGCTTCCAGATTGATTTTAGACTCGGTCCCCGTAGGAGTAGCAAGCTGACTAGCTTCACTCATAGTAGATAGGTCAATGAACGAAGCATCATGACAGGGTGCAATCTGATGTACATTTGCCTCTTCCTTGAAAGAGTCCCCTTAAACAAAAACTTCCTCGAGGCAGCTAGATGGTCCCCTAACTTCTCACCGATTGGAAGGAGCTTCATTCAGGATATAATTGTCAAAATTAGCATGAGTCATACATTTTCTAGTGATAATGATGAATTCAATAATCAAAAGTTGTTGAATCATTACTATGGTTATAGAAATGGAAAAGAGAAAATCCTCAACTATTGAGCTGACTTCTTGACCTTGTGCCTCAGTCGACCACCCTTTAGCTACCATTGCCTCTTACCTAGAGGCTTCTCCTGCCTTAACACCTTAGCCTCTGCTTTTTTCCTTCTTCTTAGTTGTCTATGTGGCCACTAAGTTTTCTTGCTTGACTCCAGAAATGTGATCCACCTGATATTTATACTTACAAATATGATATGAAAATTGGCAACGGCACTAAAAACTTGATCCCACCAGATATATATATATATATATATATATATATATATATATATATATATATATATATATATATATGCTAATGATTTTGATTTATAATGTGGATACTACACAAGTATACATATCGTTTATCAAGTAATATAGGACTTTCTGATTAAGCCCCGAGATATCAAACCCACAGGGAAAGGATGAAAATCTTTATAAAAATCAGAAAATTATCTTTTTACTTTTTTAATGGTTTTTGAAAAGTATGTCTTGATTTTGAAAATTTTGAAAGTTGACTAGTCTTTTGAAATTTCCTTAATAAAATGTTCAGCAAGAAATTAAAATTATAATAACTAATAACACTGTATGTAAAAGACTATTAACTAGAATATCTTTTTCTTTCCTTTTATGAAATAGTAATAATTATTAAAGTATTGTTGTGGAAGTATTTAAATTTGTTGTGACAGATAGAAGAAAATGTGTTCTTTATCCTCACTTGGTTCTATAAAGAACATAGGTTAACATGAAATTTTTATCATTTTGAACATGGTTAGGCAGGGAAGATACCAATCTCTCACTCTAGAGTTCCCTCGATTCCCACCAACTGAGGGCTAACTTCTCATAACAATACTCAAAACTTCAAACCAAATTAGGGGGTTTTAGCCTGTCACTCTAAAATCCTCAAATTTACTCCCTTCCATAAAAATGTCATCTAATATTACATTCAATTATATGGACTACAATTTTCACCCATAATATTGCATGTGATACTTACTAACTTTTATGAGACAATACCGCATTGGATCTTACATAATCTCAAGAAATTCTACAACTTAACAGGCCAAATTAAGAAGTAAACAAAGTTTTCAGAATCGGCCTTCACAACTTCTTCCAACTTTAAACACTTATACTTTCCACAACAATGCTCTATAAACTAATTACTTCTCCATTTAAGAAAGAAAAAGATAAAGTAAACTACTCAGAATGCATTGAGAAAATACAAAGACACATTGATTTGAAATTAAAAACCATAAGAAAAACAACAAACGAAAATAAGTATTAATTAAAAAACTAAATGTAAGAACAAAATTAAACACTTATCTGAAAATTTACTCCACAAGACTCAGGAAGTTCCTCTGAAACTTTAACTCTTCACTAAACTACTCCTCAGAGCAGATCTCCCAACTCTGATGACTCAGAATAAACTTCAGACTTTAATAAAAACTAAACTAAAAGAAAGAAAAGAAGTGGGAAGAAGAAGACTTCACTCTGACCCTTTTCTCCTTTCTACTCTCTACTTCTACTCTTAATTAAAACTCTCACAAAATAAAAGTAAAATACTGTAAAAAATCTCTTCAAAATGCAAGTTGAAGAGCAAAAGAAAGAAAGAACACTTCAAAATGCAAAGGAAGAGCCCTTCTCTACTCTCTACTCCTACTTCTAATGAAAACTCTCTTCAAAATGCAAAGGAAGAGCAAAAGAAAGAAAGAACCCTTCAAAATGCAAAAGAAGAGCCCCCTAATCTTTCCCAAGAATCTCTTTAAATATTAAACCAAAAGGTGCCTTGGTGTCTCTTCAAAATGTGTCCAGATTCAATGTATCTACCCAAGAATGCACCCCTTCATTCAAACTTGCTGCCCAAAGGAAGTTATGAAAGTTATCACCAAGAGTTGCATCCTATCCCCTTTGAAGATGGCGCCAAATTCAATTTAATCTCCATTTTTAACTGTGGCGGTTAAGCGCCGGCTCAGCGGTGCTTAGCCGCCAGTGCCAAAATTTTGATTTTTCATTTTTTTGCTCCAAATTTGATCCAATTTTGCTCCTTTCATCATGACCATCCATTTTCATCATACCTGCAAGAAAAACACAAAATACCTTCCATTAAAGTGAAATATCATTAAAAATAGTTATAAAAATGTGCATAAAAATACTATATATTTTAGGTGTCTCAAAATCCCCCAAACGTAAAATGTTACTTATCTTCAAGTGACAGCTAATCTTATAGAATATTTTAGCATGCAAATTATATAATGAATTTCTTAGGAAGATAAAAAAATTTTGTTCTTGAAATGGAATAGTCCAATTTAGAAAAAAAATTTTAGTAATTAATACCAACTTAAAGTTTAGAAAGTTCTTAAGTAAAGGAAAATGACAAATATAAGTTTCTATCTAATTCAAAAATAATTGTAGATTCTTCAAAATATAGGACTCAAACACTTATTTTTCTTACTTAAAAATCTTTATTTGAAAATAATTTACTTACTATATTATAACCTTAAGCTTTAGATTTTATCTGAACTTATATCTTAAACTTTAGGTATGAAACTAATTTTTGATTAGGCCCTTAAATCCTCAAGCTTCTCATCCCTTTTTATATACTATTTTTCACTTTCTTTATTTTTATTTTTATTTATTTTTTTAAGGCAAGGATTACTATATCTGGATAGGCCTTTAATGATTTTGAATTCCACCATTCCATTTAAAATAATGGTCAGATATACATCTTTCACTTAAAAATCATAATAATAGTATTTGAAAATTATTCTTCAATAAAAGAAATTTAAGTTTCGAAGAATAAAAGTCAAATCTTTTATTTATCAAAAAATACAAAACTTCTTTCTAAAGATAGTTTAAATTTATTTAACACCTCTTCATTAAGAAAAATTTAACTTTAAGTTTTTCATGATTACTATAAATTTTAAGTAAATTCTTTTATTCATTTCTATATTCAAAATTTTTGTTCACCTAATATAACTTCATGTACATAATTGTTCTCAATAAAAAATAAGATTTATTTTAAGTATTCTTGAAAATCAAATAAAATTTTAGGTTTTTGAAAATCTTTGTTTTTAAAATTCCCCCTCCCAAAAAAAACATTAATTTTTAGTTAAGATAAAACATTTAAGCATAAGAAATGATACATGGGTGAGAATTAAAAACTAACATAACATGCTTCCAGGAATTTTTAATATCTTAATATGCAAGTATAACAATTTAAATAACAGGAGTAAAATGAAATCAAATTCAATTTTTTCAAAACAATTTTCTTTTTATAACAAGAAAAGTAAAAACAAAAAGACATCTACAGTAGTGGAGGTTTTCAAAGCAAATACACACCAACAAAAATAACAGACTGATACAGATAGCAAATGATAATGGAATTTGAAAAATTTTAAACATGTAGTTTCCTAAGTAGAAGTTCCCAATAGTGGTTTATAATCACCTATCAGTTTTTGAATTAAAGTACACACTACTAAAAACTCTGACATAACATACACATTAAAACATTTACCGCCACACACACTACACTCAAAGCAACATATAAATCATCAATACAACAACAACAATACATCTGAATATGCATAACATATAAATAATATAACTACAATCTGCATACTATTAGAATTCACATCACAACACAATCATCAAACAAAATACTAGATAAAGTACACAATAACACAGCATAATAACACAATAACTAAAACAAACAACATACATCTACTCTTCATCCTCATCCTCATCATCATCCTGCTCCTTCTAATCCCTGGATGGCACAGAAGGTATGTAGAATGGATGAGGGGCATCTCAGCACTCTGATCACCTCTAATCAGTCTATCCAAATAACCAAACTATGAATGTACAGTGTAAGCACCAATGTTGACACTGGTAATTGGTCTCAATGGCTGAAGTACCTCTTCCCAGGTTTCAAACTTCACTCCAGATCATTCACATAATGAATAAATCAAGGAAGGAAATCCCATACATGCAGTAGTGGTTGATCTAGCATAGTTCAAAACATAATCATAAATTATACCTCCAATGTCAATAGGCTTCCCTTACTGAATGCAATGGTTCAACACTGCTCTTTCTCTTGTTACTTCACTAGTATGACTCGAAGGTAACAATTTAGATGAGATAAAATAATACCACGCCTTAGAAGTGTCATTCAATTTGGAAGCAGGAAAATTCACTCTTCTATCATTTATTATTTTCCATAATCCTCTTCCATTAGTCAGAAATTCCATGATCTCATCTAACTCCCCTTCCGTAAAATGATAGTTAGAATAAAAAATAGAAAATGTCAGGAGGTAGTCCATAAAAAGTGTTGATTGCCCCAGAAGAAAAGTTGACCTCATGCCTCCTAACCATCACTTGATTCTCTTCTGCAGCAGACAAATTTGTGTAAAATTCTCTGACCACAGAAACAACAACAGCGGAGAAACAACAGTAATTCTCCCAGTTCCTTCTAGCAATCATATCTTCAATTACTTCTCCTGACTTACTAAATACACGCCCATGAATCAACTTACGTGACTGTAGTGCGTCAACGTATCATTCCTCAGCCCTCATGATAACAAATTTTTTAGAATCAAATTTGGCCTTTTCTCTTGCACGCTTTGATTTTGGAGCCATCTCTAAAAAATTACGAAAAATTCACCATAAATTCTAAATCAAACTAAACTTGCTAAATTATATTACAAAAGATATTTTCACTAAATCCAAGCAATTTCTCAAGTTTTTCCTCAAATTTTCATCATGAATAGTGATTTTAAGATTTTCCAAAATGCACTCAAAATACATGGTGAAAATAAAAAATTTTTGCTTAGGAGTAGTGCTCTTACCTCAAGGAATCCAAATCTAACAATTTTTATTAAGATCGGCTCTTAAATGATCCATAATATGGTGCCCTAGTCTCCTCTTTCCCGATAAACCAAAGGTTGAAGATTATGGGGTGGTTTAAAAAAAGACAAATTTTCAGGTTTTTTACAGCTAGGAACCAATTTTCTCGAACTGGCGCCTAAGCGTGAACTGCTCGGCACTTAGCCGCGAAATCTGGCACTTAAGCGCCGACACTCTGGCGCTTAGCTGCTAGTACCTAAATTTTCACAATTAAGGTATATGCAGTAAATCACTTTGTTAATCACCCTTAATTACTCTAGAATAATTATTTCTCCCCACATAAATCTTCTAATATTCCAAATCAAAATTTAATATCCATTGATTCCACACAAATTTCACACAAACACAAACTTATATTAAAACAAACATAACACTTAATACAATTCTAGAATTTCTATCCACACATAAAGGATGAAATTCTCTAAATACAAGAGGCTTTAATCTTAAACTGATAAGTATGCATCTCTAGGATGTAACAATCACATCATTAGGCTTAGTTAATACTTAAATATAAACACTAAACACTCCAAACATAACACACATGAACACTAAACATAACACATAAGAACACTAAACAAATAAGAACAAAGCACTCTTAATTCCATTCTCCATTAGGCGGATTATATCCCGAACCATTATGATTCTCATTTGACCCTTCTGGAATATAAATCTGATAAAACGGGCGATAATTGTTCATTCTTACATCTTCTTCTTCAATCCATTTGTTCTTCAGAAACATCGCCTTATCCGCTTCTTCCACATACCTTGAATGACTGAATTGCATCTTGAGTTGCCATCCCATGTGCTCCAAATGCAGATTACTTTCATGAATTTTTGCTTCCATTGAAGTCACTCGGGCTTCAATTTTTTCAATCATTTCAGCAATCCCTTTAATACTAACAGTGACATATCCATTGAATAACTCTTTAGCACTATCACTAATGAACTTACTCTTGTCAGAATCTTGCTTCTTCTTAATCTCATTCTCCAAGGAAGACATGATCCACTCAAAACTCTCTTCTTAAGGCTCAGAAATGAAAAAAAAAAAAGACTTAGGGCAAGTGTTTCTCTTAAATTAGGTCCTTTTTATAAACTTGAGAAGTACTAAAATAGCCCCAAGACATTTTAAAACTCCTAAATAACTTCCAAAACTACTCCCCCATGATCTATGCTTCTAGTATCTCATTTTTCATGTTTTTTATAACTGCGGCGCCTAAGAGCCAACCAGTCTGCGCTTAGCCGCCAGTGCTCAATTTAGCACAGGTCTGCTAAGTGTCCAAATTTTCATTCTGACTCCTCTAAGTCATCAAATAAGGTCAAATAAACTCTACTGTAGTTTAAAAACTCCAAATTACTATCACTAAAAATGTAAAAACAAACCAAACCAAGCAAACAAAGCACACTAAACAAACATTAAGCAAAGCACACCGTTAATTATGGGTTGCCTCCCACAAAGCGCTTGATTTAACATCTTCAGCTTGACATACCCAGAACTCATTATGAGTGACCCAACAACAAATTATTATCAGATTTAGATTTATTGACTGAAAAATATGGTTTAAGTCTATGTTCGTTAACTTTAAATATTTTTCCAGTCTTAGGATCTTGAATATCAACAACTCCACAAGAATAAACTTTTATCACAATATATGGACCCATCCAGCTGGACTTAAGTTTTCCAAAAAATATTCTCAATATAGCATTATACAGTAAAACTTTTTGTCCTTGTACAAGATTTTTAGTAAGTGACCAGAGAAAAATGTATTGAGAAATTCATACCAATATTATATTAATTTTTGATGAAACTGCACTTTAAAGAAAAGTATTTTCTATGTTTTATTGTAGGAATGAAGATTTATAGGAAGTGGAGCAAAAAGATAGAAAAAAGAGCAAATGTGGAATGAAAAATACTAAAAGAGATGAAAATTGAACTTGCCCACCGACAGCGAGGAATAGGCCGCCGACGGTGTGTTTTTCCAGAGAGAATTTGAATATATTATGAAAGAGCCCACCGACGGTGAGATCGAGCCCGCCGACAGTGAGCTTGAGCAGTTAGCCTACATTCTAGAAGCCCGCCGATGGTGAGATCGTTGCCGCCGATGGTGAGAAGGTTGGTTCAGGCAAAAATACAATGAATCTGGATGTTTTTTGAAGAGGTGCTTAAGCAACATTTTGAAATATTTCTCCCTCTTTAAATAGAGATAAATCTAGGCTAAAAATGTGTGTTCTTTTGGTTTGTGTGTCTTAATCTGAGTCTGGAGAGTCTGAGTCTGAAGAGTCTGTAGTGTGGGAGTGTTCATTAGTATGTTTAATTAAGTGTATTGTACAAGAAGGAAGAGTCAGAGGAACTTCAAAGAGTTTGCTTGGGGAGAAGATTTGAGATAAGTTTTTGTTTATTGTTTTATAGCTTTAAATGAAATCTAAGTTTTGTGTTATTCTTCCTATGCATTATGAGTAGTTTTCTACGTCTTTCTCCTTGTTTTTGAGATTTTGTGAAATGGAAAATTGAATTAGTTGTGCCTTAAATATTAATAAAAGAATTGTGATAATCTTTTACTTAAATCTTAATTTACTTTCAATTTGGCCAATTAAACTGTTAAAATATGTTGATTTATCAACTATAGTAAAGATTACATCCAAAATTTAGGGAAATCAAAAGCCTCGAAAGGAGGGTGCAAATAAATAGGGAAATATTATTTATCGGGCGTATAATTGGATATTTTAGTGTGACAGACTAAAATCTTCAAATTCTGTCTTATCGTTTGGGAGCTGAAGTGTAGATGTTAGCCCTCAGGCGAGGGGAACGTGGGAGCTTCGAAGTGGCAGTCGGTATTCTCCCAGCCTAGCCACAAATTCAGTAACCAAGCATAGGATTAGTCAATGTTCTTTATACCTGGACGAAAGGGTAAAGAAAAGGAATGCTCCTTTTTGGCACAATATAGTTCTAACTAAATTAATTATCCATTCACTTAATTCTCTTAACAAGGGGAAATATATTTTTTCTAAATTGCAATCTTTCATTAAGTAATAGAGTTTAGTGTAAGCATTCTTTATTTCCGTGTACTAGATAGTAATTGCATTTGCTGAAATTAGTTCTTAATCTCTAAACTTCCCTATGGGTTCGATATCTCAGGGCTTAATCAGAAATTCCTATATTACTTGATAAACGATACATATACTTGCGTAATATCCCATATTATAAAATCATAATTTTCATATCTAAATCATTAGTACATATATTTGGTGTGGAGTCAAGTTTTTGGCGCACATATATTTAATGGGGATCAAGTTTTTGGCGCCGTTGCCGGGGATGTAAAGTAATTATTAAAGATAATTAAGTAATATATATATATATAAAATTAATAATTATTAAAATTACTAGAGTAACAGACTATTTTAAAATCCACTTAAGTTGTGTATGCGTAAATTTGGAACCTAAAGTTTAATACCTTACGATTCAGAATTAGAGCGCACTATTCAAAGAATTAGAAAACAGAAAAAAGAAATTATAAATTTAAATCAAATGGAAAATAATCCAACAATTGAAAATACAAATCAACCAAGATGTTTAAGAGATTACACTAACCCTACATTAGATGAAATTCACTTAACTATCTAAAATCCTGATGTAGCGGCTAATTCATTTGAGCTTAAACCTGCACTTATCCAAATGGTACAGAATAATCAATTTAATGGCTCACCGAACAAAGATCCTAATTTACATCTTGCTAGTTTTTTGGAACTTTGTGCTACTTTTAAATATGACGGGGTATCTAATGATGCTGTTAGACTCAGGCTTTTTCCTTTTTCTTTAAGGGATAAGGCTAAGATGGGGTTAAATTCGTTAGCACCTGGATCTATTAGAACTTAGGGAGAATTGTCACAAAAATTTCTCTAAATACTTTCCTCCTTCAAAAACTGCGAAACTTAGAAATGACATAACATCTTTTAGTCAGTTTGATGGAGAATTAATATATGAAGCTTGGGAGAGAATTAAATATCTTCTTAGGAAATGCCCACATCATGCATTACCAGATTGGTTAATTATTCAAACTTTTTATAATGGATTAGTAGCATCTCTTAGATCTATTATAGATGATGCTGCTGGAGGTTCATTAATGTCAAAACCATTTGATGAGGCTTATTCATTAATTGAAAAAATGGCTACCAACAATTTTCAATGGCCTTCTGAAAGGTTAAATCCTAAAAAAATAGCTTGTATGCATGACTCTGATGCAATATCTATGTTAGCTTCTCAGATTACTGCTATATCTAAGAAATTAGGTCATTTTGGAATGAATTATTCTCCTAATATAATAGAAGAAAATTCATCTGGATAACTTATAGATGCTCAAACTTCATATGAAACTTTAAATGCTATTAATAATAGACCTAATAATCCTTATGCAAATTATTACATCCCTGGTTGGAAGAACCATCCAAATTTTAATTGGAATAACAACTCTGCTAATCAACAATGGATGAACAACTCAGTAAACCCATTAGGAAATCCATCTAACGAAATTCTAATTATAATCCTTCTTATCTACCTGGATTTAATAATAACTCTCAATTTAAGGAAAAGAAGTTATCTATGGAAGAATTAATATTAAATATGGGTCAGAATTTATAGAATCAAGGAAATCAGCTACAAATTCAAGGGAACCAATTACAAAATCAAGGAACTACAATTAAAAATATTGAAACTCAACTTGGACATATCGCTACTGCACTTAATAATAGAATTCCTGGAACTTTTACTAGTCATGTGGAAATAAATCCTAAAGATCAAGGAGAAGAACAAATCAAAGTGATACAGTTACGAAGTGGAAAAGAGCTAGAAACAAGAATACAAAAAGAAACAGAAAGTGAAAACAAGAAAGTGGAAACTAAAAAAGAAAAAGATCAGCAAGATCGAAATTTAGAATATCCACTAATACCTATGAAAATTTTTGTAGAGAAACCACCACCACCATTTCCTCAGTGATTGAAGCAACATAAAAAGGATAAGCAATTTTCTAAATTTCTTGAAATCCTGAAGAAACTAATGATGAACATTCCTTTTGTAGAAGAATTAGAACAAATGCCCAATTATGTGAAGTTTATGAAAGATATTTTAAACAAGAAGAGAAAGTTCATAGACAATGAAACGGTTGCACTTAGCAAAGAGTGTAGTGCAATTATTCAGAAAAGCTTCCTGAGAAATTAAAGGATCCTGTTAGTTTCACAATACCATGTGCTATTGGAGAAAAATTTTATGGAAACGCTTTATGTGACTTGGGAGCCAACATCAATCTTATGCCTCTATCAATTTTTAAAAGATTAGGATTGAGAGAAGTCTCACTTACTTCAGTAACTCTTCAGTTAGCTGATCGTTCAGTGACATATCCTAAGGGAGTTATTGAAGATGTGTTAGTAAGAGTGGATAAATTTATCTTCCCTGTGGTTTTTATTGTTTTAGATATGGAGGAAGATAAATAAATACCTATAATTTTAGGGAGACCATTCTTAGCTACTGGAAGAGCTATGATTGACGTTTAAAAAGGAGAATTAACTATGAGAGTAAATGATCAAGAAGTAACTTTTAACATTGCAAAATCAATGAAATATCCTGCTATAGAAAAAGATGATGAATGTTTTCTAATGGAAATTCTTGAACATCTATGAAATGAACATTTTAAAGAATACTTTGAAGATAAATCAGAAATAGAAAATATAGAATTAATTGAAGAAATAGAAAATGAAAAATTAGATTACAAGAAAGATTTGAGATGTTGGATATTACGGAAAACACTGAAAAGAATATAGTTCTGTCGATTATTAAACCTTCTGAACTTGAGTTAAAAATTTTACCTACTCATTTGAAGTAGACATTTTTAGGTGACTCTTTAACTTTACCGGTTATTATATCGTTAGAATTAAATGAATCACAAGAGCAAAAACTTCTGGACAAACTAAAAAAGTATAAGAAAGCTTTTGGTTGGACCTTAACAGATATTAAAGGAATTAGTCCTTCAATCTGTATGCACAGAATTATTTTGGATAATGAACATAAACCAAGAGTTGATCCCCAAAGGAGATTAAACCCAATAATGAATGATGTAGTCAAGAAAGAAATATTAAAATGGTTAGACAATGGTATTATATATCCTATTTCGGATAGTGCTTGGGTAAGCCCAATTCATTGTGTTCCTAAGAAAGGAGGAGTGACTGTTGAAGCTAATAAAAATAATGATTTAATACCTATAAGACAAGTTA
This sequence comes from Papilionanthe hookeriana x Papilionanthe teres, assembly GCA_022702705.1. NCBI lineage: Eukaryota > Viridiplantae > Streptophyta > Magnoliopsida > Asparagales > Orchidaceae > Papilionanthe > Papilionanthe hookeriana x Papilionanthe teres. Next base: position 5,733,998 of record CM040427.1, read on the forward strand.
TTGGATGGCGTATATGTATTGATTATAGAAAATTAAATGCAGCCACGAGGAAAGATCACTTCCCTTTACCATTAGTAGACCAAATGTTGGATAGACTAGCTGGGCACAAATACTTTTATTTTTTAGATGGATATACTGGCTATCATCAAATTTCTATTGCTCCTGAGGATCAAGAGAAAACTACATTTACCAGTCCTTATGAAACATTTTCTTTTCGAAGGATGCCTTTTGGACTATGTAATGCACCTGCAACATTCCAGAGATGTATGATGTTTATATTTAGTAGATTAATTGATGATGGAATATAAGTATTTATGGATGATTTCTCTATATTTGGAACATCATTTGAAACATGCTTGGATCATCTTAAAAAAGTTTTGGAGCTATGCAAAAAAACTAACTTAGTTCTAAATTGGGAGAAATGTCAATTTATGGTTGCAGGAGGAATTGTATTAGGGCATAAAATTTCAGAAAATGGCATGGAAGTAGACCCTGCAAAAATTCAAGTTATAGCTAAATTACCACCTCCTACTACAGTGAGAGGGGTACAAAGTTTTCTTGGACATGCCAAATTTTACAGACGCTACATAAAAGATTTTTAAAAAATTACTAAACCTCTATGCCAACTTTTAGAAAAGGATAAGAAATTTGATTCACTATAGAATGCTTAAATGCTTTTGAAATGTTAAAAGATAAATTAATCACAACACCTATAATAGTTTCACCTGATTGGGAGAAACCATTTGAACTTATGTGTGATGCTAGTGATTATGCTATAAGAGCTGTTTTTGGTCAAAGGTATGATAAGATTTTTAAAGTTATATACTATGCTAGTAAAACTCTCAATCATGCTGAAATTAACTATACAGTTACAGAAAAAGAATTATTAGCAATTATATATGCTTTTGATAAATTTAGATCTTATTTAATTGGAACTAAATGTATTGTGCATACTAATCACTCAACTATTAAATATTTAATGCAAAAGAAGGATACTAAACCAAGATTAATCAGATGGATATTACTGATGCAAGCATTTGATTTTGAAATAATTAATAGAAAGGGAACTGAAAATCAAATTGTAGATCATTTGTTGAGACTAGAATATAACAAATTATCTTATACTGACAATGAAATTACAGACAGTTTCCCTAACGAACAATTTTATAATATAAATGAGTGAAAAATACCATGGTATGCTGATATAGTTAATTATATTGTAAGTGATATTTTACCACCCATGCTACTCTACAAGAACATAAAAAATTCATTCACAATGCAAAAACGTATTTTGGGATGAACCATATTTATATAAACAATGTAAGGATCTAATTATTAGAAGATGTGTGCCTTATGAAGAAACCGAACAGATCATTCAAAAATGTCACGATTCTGAATTTGGAGGACATTTTGGAACTAAAAACTGCTTATAAAATTTTGCAATCTAGATTTTATTGGCCTACTCTTTTTAAAGATGTTTATAGATATATCAAAACTTATGATAAATGCTAAAGAGTAGGTAATATATCTAGAAGAAATGAAATGCCTCTGAATTTTATATTAGAAGTTGAAATTTTTGATGTTTGGGGATTAGATTTCACGGGACCATTTATTCATTCATTTGGAAACTTATATATATTAGTTGTTGTTGATTATGTTTCTAAATGGATTGAAGTACAAGCCTTACCTCATTGTGATACTAAGAGTGTTTCAAAATTTTTAATGAAAAATATTTTCACAAACGGAAAATTAGCAGAAAAATTTAGCATTATTCATAAAATATTGACTGCTTATCATCCACAAATCAGTGGATTAGCTGAAGTTTCTAATCGAGAAATTAAACGAATTCTAGAAAAAACTGTAAACCCTAGTAGATTAGATTGGTTTACAAGACTAGACACTGCATTATGGGCATACATGACTGCTTATAAAACCCCGATTGGAATGACTTCTTATAGACTTATTTGGGGAAAAACTTGTCACTTATCAGTCGAATTAGAGCATAAAGCATATTGGGTAATTAAAGAATTCAATTATAATTTAAAAGATGCTGGGGAGAAGAGATTGTTGCAGATGAATGAATTAGAAGAATTAAGGAATGAATCCTATAATAACGATAGAATTTATAAGGAAAAGATGAAATTATGGCATGATCGGAAGATTAACCAAAAAAATATTGAACCAGGACAAGAATTTTTGCTTTATAATACAAGATTGAAATTATTTCCTGGAAAATTGAAATCTCGATGGTTAGGACCTTTCACTATAACTCAAATATTTACATACGTAGTCGTAGAAATCGAAGATCAAAAGATCGGACACGTATTTAAAGTAAATGGACACAGATTAAAACCATATTTTGAAGAAAAAAGACCAAATTTTAAAGAGTTTTTAATGCTCAATCAACTCTGATTAATGACTGCAATAGGTCGGTCGACGACGTTAAACCAAGTGCTTTATGGGAGGCAACCCATAGTTATCTTTATTTATGTGTAATGATTGTATATTTATTTGATTTATTATTAATTATGATATAAAATGAATTATATTATTCATATTTATCTTTGTAATCATCACAATATTGGATCCATAGCAAAAAAAATGGAAATCATTTGAACCAGAGTGAAACTAAGCAAATTTTGCCTTAGCCGCTGAAGGCGAGATCGAAGCCGCTGTCGGCATATTTTTAGGTTGAGTGTTGTATTTTTGAAAAGAGGTCGCCTACAGAAATTGTCGGCGAATTTTTAATTTAATTTAAATAAATAATTTGAAAAGTAGTATTTGATTTTGAAAATAATTTTAAATTTGGAAATTTTAAGATATGAAATCAAACCAATCTCACATCCCGAATAGTTTATATAAAATAGCACGACACCACAAACTGTATATCTATCCCGGAGAGTAGACACACTGCTTGATGATGGGGCTCGGTTAAATAAATTAGAAGATTTGTGACATCCGTTTGGTCTACGAACCAATTTTATAAGCCGACAAGTTCCCCTGCTTAATATAAATGAATTAAGCAGGGTTTATATTACCTGGGTTCTTAAAGTTCCCTATAAGGACAAGCCCTTATAGTTAATTACATCTTAAATGAAGTGAATCATTTAAGAAAACTCTCGATAATAATCAGTAGTTTTGTTCTCAAGAATTTCAAAGTTTAAGGTTTTCAAAGGATTGGATTTTTGAAAATTCAAAACGGATTAGCTCAAATTTGGAACATTTATTTTCAGGAGTCCAAAAGGAAGAGAAGTAGGAGAAGCTGAGGATCCAATAAGAATCTTGGTAACTTCCCACACTATCCTATGGTTTGGCTTCAATTTGGAAATTTACTTAATGTTTCCATCCTGCCAATTTTAATTAATTAGGACTTATATTTGCATGGCGCAATCATGCAAATAGCCTCGAAGATGGGAGGGTTTATGTCGTATCGGATGACGACCTCAGAATCCTAAAGTGTTAGGGCTTATATTGCACAACAGAGCTGTGCAAAATCCTAAAGACGAAGTTAGGATTTACGTCGCGCTAGGCAAACTACCTCGAAATCCTATGGGTTGGTTATTTAATTCTAAGAAAGTTTTGCTGAAGTAGACTCAGGTTTTGCTAATGACGATGGCCGAGCTGCCCACCGTGCTCCAAGCTCCTTGTTGTTACAGAGGTTTGGTTTTAGAAGTCATAAATCAGGAGATGAGAGAAGTGTTTTGGTTTTAGAGAAATCTTAAAGTCCAAATGTCTTTAGTGTTTTAATTAAAACAAATCTTAAAGTTGATTAAACAGAACCGATTAAGATCCCACCGTTCCGTCATCCCGGCACCGTTATTTTCATTGAATTCACTTAGTTCAGATGAATTTGCTAAACTCAACTAAATGAGTTCCACACTTTCATTTAGACCTTTGGAAATCCCGTTAGCAACACGTGGGTTACATCATCCGAGGTATTCCCGATCATTTAATGAGACGTTTTAATTTAGTTGCAATTGTAGTTTTGTTGTTCTGTTTGTGATTAAATTTTGAGTTGTTTTATATTTTGAAATGTTGTGGCGGTGAATTTTATCTTGTAATGATTTTTAGTTTAATTTTGGTTTCAGTTCAGGGACTATCCTAAAGGTTTTGGTTTTCATGCAACAGTTATTTATCATGCAAGGAAAGTAAAGTAACAGTGCATGTAAGTAAATGGCAATAAAGTAAATTGCAATAAAACAAAAGCGTACCTGGAGGGTCTTCCCGTCATCCCAAGCTGCACTTAAAACACATGTTAAGGCATTTAAATATTTCAACAAGTAACTAGGTAAAGCTAATGGAAAGGTTTTGGTTGTCTACCAAAGTCCTAATCCTATAGCTAGTCATTTCCTATGACGTCTAGGTTCTTGTGTTTTGGTTTAAGGATGATTTTCTTCATTAAAGAATAATTAAATTCAATTATTCTTATAAACATCCCATCATATTGAGGAAGTGCTTAAGACGAGTCTTAAACATCTTTTCAATACCTCTAGGATTGTTTTAAGTCCAAGAGAATTTAATTATACAAGTGAATTAATCATCCAGGAGTTTAAGTTTTATTTTTTTTTGCTCAGTGAACTAGGATATTTGAATGTCCCATGAGTGAAGTAAAACTTCAATTGATATCTCATTTAAAAGTTATAATACTAAAAGTTTTATAAGGGCAAATCAACTTATTAAATACTTTAATGATTTAAACTTAAATGATTTAATTTTAATTTTGACTTAATTATAAAAGTTAGTTTAAGTTTGGAATAGTGTTCGAGTCATTTTAGATTTAATTCTTATTGATTTCATTTAGGTTTGTTATTAAATGATTTTAATTTAATTTAATTCAATTTAATTTAATTTTAATTTAATTTAATTTAATTTAATTTAACTTAATTTTAATTTGATTTAGTTTAATTTAATTTAATTTAATTTAATCTTAAATTTAATTTAAATTTAATTTAATTTAATTTAATTTAATTTTGATTTAATTTAATTTTTAACTTGGTTTAATTTAATTTAAATTAATTTGATTTAATTTAATTTAATTTAATTTAATTCAATTTTATTTAGTTTAATTTAACTTAATTTGATCTCAATTTATTTTTCTTTTAATTTAATTTAATTTGATTTTAATTTAATTTCAATTTTAATTTAATTGACATTATTCTTTTAATTTTTTAATTAAGACTTAAGTATTATTGAAGTGATTTATTTAGGGATTTTTAAATTAAAGAATAAATATCTTCTTAAACAATATCCCTACTTTAATAATTCCAATTTCTATTATTCTTCCAAAATTTCAATTAATTAGTTAATTAAAGTTTTACTTTAATTATATTTGAAATGATTAGTAGATTTCTACCCTTAATCATTTAAGTTTCAATCATCCAAAAATTAGTTTAAAATCAAATATTTTACCCTCCCCTTTTGATTAATCCTAAAATTTTAATTACGGGTTGAAATTTTTAATTACCTTTTTGCCCTTCAAGCTTAATAATTCTATAACTCACTAAAGTAAGCTCAAATGAACTTCGAAATTTTTATGTAACCTCACTCACATGTCAATTAAGACATTAGAGGAGAAAATGTGATTTTTCTGTATTTAATTTATTTATGTAATTATTTTTTATGGAAAATAGGGGTTTTCAAGGAAAATTCAATAACATGACCAAGAAAAGGTTTCTGTCCTAAAGAAAATTATGGGATGTTCCTAATGACTAGAGGACCATTTGGACCAATTTTGGTGATTTTTGGAATTATATTTTATTTAGTAGAATTATTTTGATTTTTGGAGCATTAATTAATTTAAAAATAAAATTAAAGTTGAAAAAAGGATTTTATATTTTTCTTAGATCTCTCTGACCTCAAGAAGTTCAGAAAAATAAATTTTGTATTTTTCTGATTTTTCTTTGATTTATTTGAATTATTTTAATGAAAAGGTTGGAAAATACATTTTTTTAATATTAAAAATTACATTAACCCTTTAAAATTCAATATCTTACCCTAGGAACTTAAGAAAAATATTTGGTTTGTTCCTAAATTATTTGAATTCAAAATGTGACATTTTGGTGACTTTTAATATTTTTATGATTTTTATTATTTTTTAATTATTAAAAATATTAAAATAATGATAAAAATCAACTTTTTTAGAAAATTATAATTTTAATTTTTCTACGTTCCTCTAATATTAGAGATGCTCTAAAACCATTTTTGTTAATTTTTTAAAAGTATTTTGTGAGTTATGAATTTTTAAAGTTTAATTTTACCCATTTTGCTTAAGAGGCCTAATTAACCCATTTGGTGAAGTTAATCAAGTCCAATTGATTTCAAATTTTTATGTGAGACTCTCCTAACCCTAAAGGACAGTGGAGAATTGTTTCTAAGTTAATTTGATGTGTGGTTAACCCTAATTAATTAAAGTTCAATTTTGGGTATTTAGGCCAATTAGGGTTGTTCCAAGTGAATTAACTCAAAACTTATTTTTCCTAGGTTCCTCTGGTCATAAGAAACATCACAAAATTTTCCTAGAATTTATTTCTCAACATGCTAATTATTGGAATTAAAATACTAAAAACAGTAACCTGAACTTGGAAAATCAATAGCTTCTCATAGGGATGGCCTCTGACCTTGGAAAATTCTGGGAATGTTCCCGAGTTCAGAGGCTTCAAAAGCCGTATGGTCTCATGCCATGGTGAATTGCTTATGCAAATAGAGAATTAAAACAATGCAGTGAGTAAATAAATCATTAAAAATAAAATACTTAATGAAATTACTTGATTTCTTTTCCACATTATTCTCCTCTATTCACTGAGCAAGAGGGTATTTTTATTTTATTTTTATGATTTTTATACACAAAGTTATGAATTTTTGAAGTTCTGGTAATTAAATAAATAAAAAAATACCCTATTTTCCTACTTATCCACGCGGCGCTGACTCAACCTCGGCGCCTCAGAAGCTCCAAGCGTCACCTCTTGATTCGGGGCCGCCATCTGACTGGGATGCCACGCGGCTAGAGGTTCATGTCCCGTTGCTCCGTCCGGTGCGATTCTGACCGTCCGCTCGATACACGCGCGATCCAACGGCTCCCAGTCATCGTCTACGACTGGTGTGAACCCGTGACCGTCGACCTTCTAACCCTAATTTCTCACTCGATTCTCAACGAATTTTTGTGTTCTTATGCTCTATGGATTCGTCTTGAAGAGACGAACACATCCATACGGTAAACATGCATTGAAATTGACTAAAAATAAATGGAGAATCTCCAGAAGCTTGGGAGAAGGAGAGAGCTGATACATTTGCTCAGAGAAGTGAAGCTTCAATCTGAGGGCTATGTCACCTTCGATTGGGTCCAAGCAAGCTCCAGATGAAGTCCCTTGGCCTGGTGAATTGCCTAGGTACAAAAATGACCACAGCCGATCACAAAGCTTGGAGGCTGGAAGCAATGGCTGGCCTGGTGAGGGGGCTTTTGTCGGGAAACTTCTCCTCTCGGTCCGGTGAAGGTGTAGAGTCAATCAATTCGAGGATCGACTCACTGTGGTGAAGTGTCCTGGTTTTGGGCTTGGATTTCAACTCTGAAATTGAGCTCACAGAGAGGAAATGGCAGGGGGATTTCAGTGGGGATGAAGTTCTCCAGGTGTGGGGAAGAGTCTGGAATGATTTTGGCAGAGTTTCCTTAAGGTTTGTTTCAGCACCACTCTTGGCCGAGAGGAGGTGGTGTTTAAATAGAGCTGGTTGGAGGGCCTCTCAGGGGGAGTTAGGGCTTGAGATCAGCTGCTTAGGTCAAAGGAAGAACAGTTGCAATGGCCACTGGACTTGGGGCAGCTCAGCAAGGGGGAATTTCAATGTTAAGCTCATTCCAAGGTCTCAGCCATGGCATTTTCTGGTGACTGGGGAGGTGGTCCGGCCAGGCATGGGTCACCCTCAAGGTCGTGGAGGTCAGGGGTTGAAGTTGGTGAATTCAATTGAAGCTTGACATGTGTAAAGTGGTTTGATTCAAATGGAATGGGGAGGTGGATCTTTTGCACTTGGTTTGGTCAACCCATGGAAATGGGCTTGGTTCACCTCCCCATGGCTGATTTGGGCTGAGGGAGGATCAGTTGCATCAGCTAGAAAGGGGTGGTGAAGTCCCCATCCAAAGTGATGTGGCTAATCTTGGTTTAGTGTATAGCATGTAAGGGGTTAAAAAGCTTAATGAAGGTTTAAGAAAGAGGGCCCCCCTTTTGCTATTTTGGGTATGGTCACATGTCAAACCCCCCATGGCTTCATGTGGCTTGTGCATGGCTTCAAGGCTTGCTCATGGCTTGGGAATGGCTTGGCTTACTTGCATGAGAAAGGGATTTTGGGATTTTTGACATTCAGGGGTGATTTGTCATGAGGCTTGATTTGGAATCATTTGATGATGTGATTGGAACTTAGAGAATGACTTTGATTAAATGGATGGCAAGTGAAAATGTCATATGGGCTTTAGGATAGATTTTGGGCTCTTCGAAATGGTTTTAGATGGGCTTTTAATGTGATTTAGGGAAGTGGGCTTTTGGATGAAAATTTTGTGAAGGACCATGTCAAATAAATGTTGCAATTGGTTTAGGGATGTTTCATGAATGGTTTGGAATCAATTTGGTGTGATTTGGGGTAGAATTGGGTTGAATTTGGGCTTTTTTAGTTAAAGGGGCCAAAGTGGGCCAAATTGGGCTAACTTGGGTTAAGGTTGGGCTAAAGTTGGATTTAATGTAAAATTAATGTTGAGAAATGTTTATGGGAGTGTTTCAAAGAGGTTTCAACTTTGGTTGGGTTTTGGTTTCGGGACTTGGGCTTATTTGGGTTAGGTTTGAGTTTAGGTCAAAATTGGGCTTTATTTGGTTTTGGGTTGAATTTGAGTGGGGTTTTGGTCCAAATTTTGGGCAATTTATGTTCGTGTTTTGTTTGTGGGGATGTTAGGGAAGGTTTAGAAAAGGTTTGGGGTTAATTGGAGTTGAATTGGTTTGGTTTGGGCTAAGTTTGGGTCATGGGCCAAAATTGGGCTTTAAGCTTAAAAATGAAATTAGACCCAAATTTCAATCAAATTGGACTTGGATTTAGTCTAGATTGATATTGTGGATATTGAATTGAAGTTTAGAATTGAATTGGACCAAAATTGGGGTCAATTGGGTAGGTTTGGTTTGACATCTGGTTCACTTGGGTTAAGAATGGGCTAAATTGGGGGTTTAAGTAAAAGTGGGGTAAATTGACAAAATTGGCCCATGGTGTAGTTGGACAAAATGAAATTGGGAATATTTGGGATTTTTTGGAATTTTCTGGGAATTTTCGAAATTTTTTGTATTTTTGGGTCAAGAGGGGCATTTCGGTAATTTGGAGGGTATTGGGGGATACTTTTGGAATTTTTGGTATTTTTGGCTATGGATGATCAATTTGATTGGTGAGGAAATGTTCAAGGTTAATTTTGGAGAATTTTGGGTGATTTGGAAATTTTGGAGGATTTGGGCAATTTTAAGGGCTTTTAGTAGGTTTGATGGGTGTAGGGTCCCCGAGGTCAAAAAATGAAATTTTGGAAGAATGAAGATTGATCAAATATGAGTGAAATGGAATCACTTTGGTTGAGCCATGAAGTCATATTAAGCATATATGAGCCATGAGAGGACTCATTTGAGGCATTCACTATGTTGTTCCTAACCCTCTTAACCGGGGCTTAGGGGTTAAGGTCCATCCATATGAATTACCTACATGAGTCAGGGAGTCAAGTTGGGTATGGGTGTGGTTTTAGGCTTTGGATTGTGTGTGTGAGAGTGTAGAGTATGAGTGTAGTGAGTGTGTAAGTCAACCCTCATCTGACCAAGCCACCCAGGGTGGTCCTAAGGCAAAAGAGTCCTATAGGGCACTCATCCTTTAATCCTTCACATTTGATTTCAACCCTCTAGGTGATTAGGGGTCTTCAATCAAGCTTGTGAGGTTTGCAGGGAGTCAAGAGGTGTTTAAACTTCTAATGGGTGGGTCCCACTTCTAGTCCTCTAAGATAGTCAAAGGAAAAGCCTAAGGCTATATTCTTCAATTATCAGTGAATGAACAGTTTAGGGAGTTATTTTGACTGTTTTTGACAATTCTAAGTAATTTAACTCTTTAAAAATGCCTAGAACTCAAATTTTAAACCACTTACTTCCTAAAAATGATTTGAAACTCCAAAAAAACTCATCATTATGGAATCCAATCACCTTGAAATCACTAGATCTCGAGCGTTCAATTGAAGAATATTTGTCAGTTTTGAAGCCCAGTGAATCTTCAACAAAGTAATGATGAAAAAGAGACTGATCAAAGAAAGAGGATTCGTGAATAGAGGAGTGGAGAATTCGACAACACCTATTGAGGAGATGATTGTGCGATGAAGTTGGGAGGTATTATGCTATACAACTTCTGCAGTAGTCATCCTTGTAGTAAAAGAATTCTACTCCAATCTTCACGGAATCAACAACGGAAATGTCTATGTGCGAGGCAGATGGGTAACTTTCACTCCTTCTAGAATTAATGAGTTATATTCAATTGAGAATACACCCGTTTACCACAATTCCAACTTTGTTCCTACAAGAAATAATATGAATGAGATCTATCGATATTTGACTGATGAAGCAGAAGATTGGGAAACAAGAGAAGACGGGTATGTTAAATTTTCTGCATCACTTCTAAACCCCATCTCTAAAAACTGGCACTTCTTTATTTCTTCAAAATTATTACCCACTATGAGGGTAAATAAAGTTTATAAGGAGTGTGCGATTCTGAATTATTGTATTCAAGCGGGATTACCTATCGATGTTGGTTCAATTATTGTGAAGTCTGCTTTAGGCCTGATCGTTCATGGATCGATTTATGGGCTAGGACATCCTTCAACAAATGCAGTCAGTACCAACTTTCATATGAAGCCTGGGAAAATGTACTTTTGCCTTGGAAACCCTTAGATCCAATTGATATGTTTCCTACTCTGGATAATGACAATGAAACAACCATTATTACGGATCAAGTACCTCAAAATTCTCTTTCAATTAGGCCTTTTACTGATAAAAGAAATCCGATCTTATAGAAACTTAAAGGATTGGAAAAAGAGGTACAAAACGTGATGAATTCAGTTAAAAACATTTCTGATTTATTTGATCATATTGATTGGAGGATGAAGGAACACTTTGATCATTCTGGACATCTTAAGGCTAGTTTCATATGACTTTTGAGAAAGAAAGGATGGATTGAAGAAGATTCTATAGAAGAATTTCCTTACAGGCCTTTCTACAATCTATTCATTCATTTACGTTCTATCGGAGATATCAGAGATGAGTTTAGTACAGACCCTGATGAGTAGATGACATTCGTATTTGTTTATGTGTTGAGTTAGTTTGAATTTAAATTTTTATGTAATTTTAACTTTTGATATTTTAGATTTTAAGATTTGATCTTAGTATAGATGAGACTAGGTGTTGTTTGTTTATATTCAGCATTTTGAGTATTGTGGTTTGGATTGCGACGCCGAATTTGGTGTGTTAAGGTTTTAAAAATACCTTATTAGTAATATGGTGTACAAATATTGTAAACACTTGGATTTTATATAAAATTTGTGATGTTTTTTGTTGTGTGAATTTAATTGAGTTAAAACAGTATTTAATCACAGTAAAATATATTTTATTGATTGACCGGACATTAATAAGGTTTAAAAAGAATTGAAAACATTATAAAATATTTAAAATATTAATTTCCGAAAAAACCCGCCGACAGCGAGAATGACGCTGCCGACGTCGACTTTTTCCAGAGACTTTTAACCTATTTGAATTAATTAGCTCGCCGATGACGAGATTTTTCCCGCTGATGGCGAGATCCCGAAAAACACTTTTATTTGACCGGTCAACCGTCACTATTCATCGTCCCCTTCCTCAAAACTTTGAAAAACCGACTTAGGGCTCGAAAGATCATGGATTTGAAGCAATTTTAACATATTTTGACACCAGATTTTATCTTCCCTTGGTAAGAACTTCACTCCCATGCAAAAATTTTTGATTTTCACAGTGTATTTCTTCCACATTTGGGGATTTTGAAAAAATTGAAATATAGAGAAAATAATTGGAAGAAATCCATAGAATTCATTTTAGATTATTTTAAGTCACCTTTGGAAGCCATTCTAGTATTATTTTGGAATTTAGTTGAGATTTTTGTAAATTTGATTGATCGAGAAATGGCTCCACGATAGAAGAGGCGACTAGATTTTGATGAGACAAGATTCATGAAGTCTAAAGCTTAATCAAGATACAACTTTAATATCAAAGCAACAAAATGCATTCAAGATAAAGTTTTCAAGAATCTGGGAGGAGAAGTAGAATAGACGATCAAAGAGCGAAGATGGGAAAATTTCTTTTATACGACAAATAAAGCTGCAGTTGAATTCATAAAAGAGTTTTATGCCAATTTGACCCAGATAGAGGATGAGCCTATAAAGGTTAGAAGATTTTTAGTTGAATTTAATGCTGCTCGGATTAATGCTTTCTATGAAGTACAAGATCTTCACACCAGCGAATACGATTCTTTTGGAACAATAGAAGGACTGTTGGCGGAGGTGATTAACTTTCTCACTGATGGGAAAGGGACTTGGAAAATTAAGCAGCGTGAACGGGTAAACTTCCCCCTTTCTATGTTAAACACAACTTCTAAGGCTTGACATTATTTTATTTGCTGTACTTTTCTACCCACTTATCACCATAGTGAAGTCACAAGAGATATAGCAGTTCTGAATTTTTGTATTAAGAACCACAAAAGTATAAATGTGGGGAGAATTATTTATAAAAATATATTAGCCATTGCAAGAAGTGAAAGTGTAGGAAGACTAGGACATCCTGGTCTAATTTATGCACTCTGCCAATTGTCTGGAGTAGAGGCGAGAGATGATGAGGAATGGGTTAAACCTATGAAACCCATTACCATGGCTAATTGACCTGGGGTCGGGAGGCAGTAGGGTTTATATGATTGCGGAGTTTTATATTATATATTTTATAAATGATTATCAGAGTAAAATTGGCAATTGTATCCCCCCATTTTTATCAACGCAAGTATACGTACGTTCAAGTAATAAATGGCTCTAATGGAGTCCTAGATATCGATCCCACAGGGAAGTTTAGAGATTAAGAACTAATTTTAACAGATGCAATTACTATCTAGTGTACGGAAATAAAGAACGCTTATACTAAACTCTATTACTTAATTTTTAAATAGAAGATTGCAATTTAAAAAAAGTATCTTTCTCCTTGTTAAGAGAATTAAGTGAATGAATAATTAAATTAGTTAGAATTATATTGTGCTAAATAGGAGCATTCCTATTCTTTACTCTTTGGTTTAGGCATAAAGAACATTGACTAATCCTATGCTTGGTTACTAAATCTGCGGCTAGGCTGGGAGGATACCGGCTGCCACTTCGGAGCTCCCACGTTCCCCTCACCTGAGGGCTAACATCTACACTTCAGCTCCCAAATGATAGGACCGAATTTAAGATTTTAGTCTGTCACACTAAAATATCCAATTCTTTGTCTGATAAGTAATATTTCCCTATTTGTTTGCACCCTCCTTCCAAGGCTTTTAAATTCCCTGAATCTTAGATGTAGGGTCTGTTTGGGGCAGCTGCAGCTTATCCAGCTTATCCAGATAAGCTCCTGATTTGGATAAGCTGCTGATAAGTATCAGCAGCTGATCCGGATAAGCTGTTAGTCTGTTTGGTTTGCGCTTAGGAAAAACAGCTGATTCTGGAAAATTGACCATTATGCCGCTATTCCGGGTGTTTGATAGTGGTTTATAATATTTTAAATGCGTAATCAATGTGATCAAAGGGGGGTTTTTAAAAATACCCCCGCACTTAAATGCGTAATCATTTGTTTGAAATCTGCACTTCATAAGCGTGAACCAAACAGTGCGGGAGCGTTTTTAAAAACACCCCCGCACTTATAAGCTGCCCCAAACGGGCACGTAATCTTTACTATAGTTGATAATTCAACATATTTTAACAATTCAATTGGCCAAATTGAAAGTAAATTAAGATTTAAGTAAAAAGATTATCACAATTTTATTTAATATTTTTAGGCACAACTAATTCAATTCTTCATTTCACAAAATCTCAACAACAAGGAGAAAGACAGAGAAAACTACTCAGAATGCATAAGAAAAATAACACAAAACTTGGATTTCATTTAAATTTATAAAACAATAAATAAAAACTTATCTAGAATCTTTTCCCCAAGCAGACTCCTTGAAGTTCCTCTAACTCTTCCTTCTTGTACAACACACTCAATTATACTCACTAATATATTTTAGAACACACTAATGCACACAATAGACTCACCACACACTACTGACTTCCACAAGACACACACACCAAAAGAACACACACACTTTTTCAGCCTAAATTCATCTATATTTACAGAAGAAGGAATATATCCAAAGTTTGCTGAAGCACCTCTTCAAAAAGCATCCAGATTCAATGTATTTGGCTTGAACTGACATTTTCGCTGTCGGCGGGCTCGATCTCGCCATCGGCGGGCTTCTAGAAATTTGGCTAACCACTAAGGCTCGCTGTCGGCGGGCTCAATCTCGCCATCGACGGGCTCCTTTATAATATATTCAAAACTCTCGGGAAAATCATGCCATCGGCAGCCTATTCCTCTCCGTCGGCGAGATAGTTTAATTTCCATCTCTTTTTAGTCCTTTTCATTCCAGATTTTCTTCTTTTCTATCTTTTTGCTTCCAATACCTATAAATCTTCATACCTACAATAAAACATAGAAAATACCTTTCTTTAAAGTGGAATTTCATATAAAATTGGTATGAATTTCTTAATACAATTTTTCTGTGGTCAAAATCCCCCAAACTTAACTATTACTTGTCCTCAAGTAATCTTGATACTATATAAAAGTAATGATTATTTGTAATAAAATTTTAATTCAGAAATACTATGAATTTGATTTAAATAAAATATTATAATAAAGTTTATTAGAAAGATTTTTAGATAATTAAATTAACTCTATAGATGTAAGGCTATTTAGTCATCAAGTTTAAGATTTATGGTCTTCTATTTATTTCAAGAATGACTATATTTTGTAATATTAAATTACTTAAGATATTCAGATGATAGGAATGTAATGAAAGCACTACTTAGTAAAATACTAATCCATATATATAAGTTCAGAAATGTAACTGAGTTTACCCTTTAGATTGATTCAAATGAAGCCAATTTTTGATAAGGCATCTCCTCAAGCTTCTCCTCATTTACTTTTTCTTTTCTTTTCATTTGGATTGATTTTCTATCCTTTTTCTCTTTCTTTTTTTTTCTTTCAAGTGAGGATTACTGTAACTGGATAGCCTATTAATAATTTTGAACTTCAATTTCCTCTTCCTAAATTTGAAACTTGCAACATTTACTTACCTTAGATGTATTTCAATGTTTTTACTTCATTGAGTTTCAATATTTTCTTTCTCAACTTAATATTTAAGAATTTCATATTTTGAAATATTGTTTTCCTTACTTTAAATAGTTAACTATTTTCCTTATCCTCTTATACCAAATATCTTAATCTACAAAATTAGTTTAATCACTAGAAATATTTCTTCTAACTTTCTATAATAATTAAATAAATTAATTCTAGTTTACTGAATTAAATTGATTACAGAAAATCATTTTATAATAATTTTTGAAAATGTAAATTGAGAACAATTTAATAATTAATTTACTTTTTTCCTCCCCCAAACTTAAATTTTTCTATCTATTTATATAGGGTGAAAAGAAAAAAAACTGTAAATTTAAATCATACCTTCGTGCTTTAGGTATTTCTCCTTTTTTGAATTTCTGTAGGTTCTTTTCATCACTTAATTAACCTGTACTGTTAATAACTTTCTACACATATATAATATTAAAGAAATTGCTGGGTAGAGAAGTTTTGAAATAAGTACAACTACTAACACAATTTATACCACAACATAACACAACATCCACATGTATTTCACAAATCCAGTTTTAGAGTTACAATCACAAATTGAAATATTAAAATTTAAAAGACACACAAATTTAACTTATACAACAATATTAAAATGTCTTACACAACATAATAATCAAAGTTCATAAACTAAACATCAATACTGAATCTAAGAAAACAAACAAACAATCACATAACATAAATACCTAAGCATAGAATTTAATCATCAACATTAAAATCCCAAACTATATCCTCATCTCCTTGTTCAGCAGGTGGAGTAGGCTGGTGGTGAGTATGAAGGGGGCACTCAGGAAATATAACATCAGGCTTTCCTCTCTGTTAACGATTCTCAGCATCATAGCAGGCTATCTCAAATTCAGAATGTCTCTGGAGATAATCGCTGTCACAATTATGCCTCCATTCTAATCCTCCAATTCTCTGATCAATATGCTCCAATTTTCTTCAATCTTTTCAAAACTTTTTCGCTGCAGGGTCATTTCATTCATCAAATCATAAAGGGTAGGAGAACTATAGGTAGGAGGATCATAACTGGTAGAGGGAATATCTCTACTAGTTGAAGGTGCATAACTCCCAGTCCCAGATCTCCATCCTTCGTGGGATTCATAAGTTTTTATATTAGCATGGGTAATGGGTTTCATAGGTTCAACCCATTCCTCATCATCTCTAGCCTCTACTCCAGACAATTGGCAGAGTGCATAAATTAGACCAGGATGTCCTAGTCCTCCTCCACTTTCACTTCTTGTAGAAAAATATTAACAGTATAGGTTAATTAAGTGATAAAAAGACCCTGCAGTACTTTGAAAGGAGAAATACCTAAAGCACTAAGGTATGATTTAAATTTACAGTTTGTTTTCTTTTCACCCTATATAAATAGATGGAAAAATTTAAGTTTGAGGAAGGGAAAAACAAAAATTTAATTATGAAATTGTTCTCAATTTATATTTTTAAAATTTTTTATATAAATGATTTTCTGTAGTAAATTAAATTTAGTAAACTAGAATTAATTTATTTAATTATTATAGAAATTTAAAGAAATACTTTTAGTGATTAAAAAAATTTTGTAGATTAAGATATTTGGAATAAAGGATAAGAATATAGTTAACTATTTAAAGTAAGGAAAACTATATTTTAAAATATTAAATTCTGATGTATTCAGAGGAGAAAGAAAAGATTGAAACTCAATGAAGTGAAAACTATGAAATACATATAAGATAAAGAAATATTTCAAGTTTCAAATTTAGGAAGAGGAAAATGAGGTCCAGATACAGTAATCCTCACTTGAAAAAAAAAAGAAAAAGAAAAAGGAAAAGGATTGAAAATCAATCCAAAATGAAAAGAAAGGAAAAAGTAAGTGAGGAGAAGCTTGAGGAGATGCCTTTTAAAAAACTGGCTTTATTTGAATCAACCTAAAGGGTAAAACTTAGTTTTATTTCTAAACTTATATATATGGATTAGTATTTTACTAAATAGTGTTTTCATGAATTTCCTATCATCTGAATATCCTAAGTAATCTAATATTACAAATATAGTCATTCTTGAAATGAATAGAGGACTAGAACTCTTAAACTTGATAACCAAATAGCCTTATATCTATAAAATTAATTTAATTATCTAAAATTTTTGTCTAATAAACTTTACTATAATACTTATTTAAATCAAATTCATAGCCTTTCTGAATTAAAGCTTTACTACAAGTAATCATTACTTTTATGTAGTATCAAGATTACTTAAGGACAAGTAATAGTTAAGTTTGGGGGATTTTGACCAGAGAAAAATGTATTGAGAAATTCATACCAATATTATATCAATTTTTGATGAAACTGCACTTTAAAGAAATGTATTTTCTATGTTTTATTGCATGAAGATTTATAGGAAGTGGCGCAGAAAGATAGGAAAAGGAGTGAATCTGGAACGAAAAAATACTAAAAGAGATGAAAATTGAACTAGCCCGCCGACGGCGAGGAATAGGTCACCGACGACGTATTTTTCCAGGGAGAATTAGAATATATTATAAAGGAGCTCACCGACGGCGAGATTGAGCCCACCGATAGCGAGCCTGAGCAGTTAGCCTGCGTTCTAAAAGCCTGCCAAAGGTGAGATCATTGCCGCTGACTGCGAGAAGGTCGGTTCAAGCAAAAATACAATGAATCTGGACGCTTTTTGAAGAGTTTCTTAAGCAACCTTTGGAAATATTTCTCCCTCTTTAATTAGAGACAAATCAAGCCCAAAAATGTGTGTTCTTTTGGTGTGTGTGTCTTAATCTGAGTCTGGAGAGTCTGAGTCTGAAGAGTCTGTAGTGTGTGAGTGTTCATTAGTAAGTTTAATTGAGTGTATTGTACAAGAAGGAAGAGTCAGAGGAACTTTAAAGAGTTTGCTTGGGGAGAAGATTCGAGATAAGTTTTTGTTTATTGTTTTATAGCTTTAAATGAAATCTAAGTTTTGTGTTATTCTTCCTATGCATTCTGAGTAGTTTTCTATGTCTTTCTCCTTGTTGTTAAGATTTAGTGAAATGGAAAATTGAATTAGTTATGCCTTAAATATTAAATAAAAAATTGTGATAATCTTTTACTTAAATCTTAATTTACTTTCAATTTGGCCAATTGAACTGTTAAAATATGTTGAATTATCAACTATAGTAAAGATTACATCCAAAATTCAGGGAAATCAAAAGCCTTGAAAGGAGGGTGCAAATAAATAGGGAAATATTATTTATCAGACGTTGAATTGGATATTTTAGTGCGACAGACTAAAATCTTCAAATTTGGTCCTATCGTTTGGGAGCTGAAGTGTAGATGTTAGGCCTCAGGCGAGGGGAACGTGGGAGCTCCAAAGTGGCAGTCGGTATCCTCCCAGCCTAGCCACAAATTCAGTAACCAAACATATGATTAGTCAATGTTCTTTATACCTGGACCAAAGGGTAAAGAATAATAATGCTCCTATTTGGCACAATATAATTATAACTAAATTAATTATCCATTCACTTAATTCTCTTAACAAGGGGAAAGATATTTTTTCTAAATTGCAATCTTTCATTAAATAATAGAGTTTAGTATAAGCGTTCTTTATTTCAGTATACTAGATAGTAATTGCATCTGCTGAAATTAGTTCTTAATCTCTAAACTTCCCTGTGGGTTTGATATCTCGGGGCTTAATCATAAAGTCCTATATTACTTGATAAACGATATGTATACTTGAGTAGTATCCCATATTATAAAATCATAATTTTCTTATCTCAATCATTAGTACATATATTTGGTGTGGAGTCAAGTTTTTGGCGCACATATGTTTATCGGGGATCAGTAAGAATCTTCTGATCATGCCATAACCTCATCTTTTCCTTATAAATCTTAGCATTTTCATAAAATTCATTCCTTATTTCTTCAAGCTCATTCAATTGCAAAAATCTCTTTTCAGCAACATCTTTCAAATTATAATTGAACTCTTTAATTGCCCAATATGCTTTATGCTCAAGGTCAAAAGGTAAATGACAAGCTTTTCCAAAAATTAGCCTATATGGGGACATTCCTTTAGGTGTTCTGTAAGCAGTCCTATAGGCCCACAAAGCATAATCCAGCTTGATTAACCAATCTTTTATATTTGGATTAACAGTTTTTTCTGATATTCTTTTAATTTCACGATTGGATAATTCAACTAAACCACTTGCTATGGATGATAAGTAGTAGCAATGTGATGATTAATATGATATTTTTTTGCTAACTTTCCAATAATCGCATTTATAAAATGACTCCCCCTATCAGTTATGATTACTCTTGGTATACCAAATCTGCAAAATATATTCTTTTCTAAAAACTTTGCAACAATTTGAGCATCACATCGAGGTAAAGTAATAGCTTCAATCCATTTGGAAACTTAGTATACTGCTATCAAAATATAAACATTTCCAAAAGATGGTGTAAATGGTCTCATAAAATCTAGTCCCCAAACATCACATATTTCAACTTCCAACATATAATTGAGAGGCATCTCATTTGTTATAGAAATATTGTGAACACGCTGACATCGATCACAATTTTTAATATAAACAATCACATCCTTGAAAATTGTAGGCCAATAAAATCCTGATTGCAATATTTTATATGCAGTTTTATTACTTCCAAAATGTCCCCCATAATCAAAATCATGACATTTTTGAATAATTTCATAAGTCTCTTCCAAAGGTACACATCTTCGAATTATAAGATCATTTCCTTATTTATATAAAAATGGGTCATCCCAAAAATAAGTCTTAGCATCATACATAAATTTCTTCTTTTCCTGATATGTCAAACCATAGGGTATAATATTACTAACAATAAAGTTTACTATGTCTGCATACCATAGAACACGCCATTCTTTAACAGTGAATAGTTTTTCATCAGGAAAATGTTCATTAATTTCTTCAATATCACAGAGAGATTTTTCAATTTTAAGCCTGGACAAATGATCAACAATTTGATTATTAGAACCCTTCCTATCTACTATCTCAAAATCAAATTCTTGCAAAAGAAGAATCCATCTTATCAGTCTCAGTTTTGCTTCTTTTTTCTTCATTAAGTATTTTATAGCAGAATGATCAGTATGCACAACACATTTAGTTCCAATTAAATATGATCAAAATTTATCAAAGGCAAATACTATAGCTAATAACTCTTTCTCAGTAGCGGTATAATTAATTTGAGCTTCATTAAGAGTTTACTGGCATAATAAATTACTTTAAAAATTTTATCATATTTCTAACCTAAAACAACACCAATAGCATAATCACTAGCATCACACATTAATTCAAAGGGTTTTTCCCAATTTGGTGAAATTATTATAGGTGCAGTGATTAATTTTTCTTTTAATGTTTCAAAGGCTTTACGACAGTCATGATCAAAATTAAAAATTGCATCATTTTCCAGTAAAGCCATAAAGGTTTTGTAATCTTTGAAAAGTCTTTGATGTAACGCTTGTAGAATCCAGCATGTCCTAAAAAACTTCTAATTCCCCTTACATTGGTTGGGCAAGGTAAATTAGATATAACTTAAATTTTTGCAGGATCTACCTCCAAACCTTTTTCTGAAATCTAATGTCCCAAAACAATTCCTCCTGCTACCATAAATTGGCATTTTTCCCAATTAAGGACCAAATTTGTTTCTTTACAGCATTTTAGAAATTTAGATAGATGCTCTAAACATGATTCAAACAAAATTACAAATACTGAAAAGTTATCCATAAAAACTTCAATCCCTTTTTCAATTAAATTACAAAAAATAGCCATCATACATCTCTAAAATGTAGCAGGGGCATTACATAAACCAAAGGGCATTCTTCTAAAAGCAAACGTACCATAAAGACTGGTAAATATAGTTTTCTCTTGATCCTCAGGAGCAATTTGAATTTGGTGGTAACCAGTATTTCCATCCAGAAAACAAAAGTATTTATGCCCAGCCAGTCTATCCAACATTTAATCAAGAAAAGGGAGTGGAAAATGATCTTTCCTTGTGGCAAGGTTTAACTTTCTTTAATCAATGCATATTCGCCACCCTGTAACTTGTCTTGTTTGTATCATTTCATTCTTTTCATTAACAGTCACAGTTAGTCCTCCTTTCTTAGGAACACAGTGAATAGGACTAACCCATGCACTATCTGAAATAGGATAGATAATTCCAGCATCCAACCATTTTAAAATTTCTTTATTTACAACATCTTTCATAATAGGATTTAATCTCCTTTGGGGATCAGCCCGCAGTTTGCAATTATCTTCCATAAGAATTCTGTGCAGACAAATTGAAGGACTGATTCCTTTAATATCAGCAATTGTCCATCCAAAAGCTTTCTTGTGCTTCTTCAAAATTTTAAGCAAACTCTCTTCTTCTTTTTCAGTTAATTGAGAGGAAATTATAAGAGGCAAGGTTGAGGATTCACCTAGAAAAACATACTTCAAATGATCAGGAAGCTTTTTTAACTCAAGTTCAGGAGGTTTTTCAATTGATCGACCATAAGATTCATCTTTCTTAGTCATATCCAACAATTCAAAACTTTCACGAACATACTTTAAATCTTCCTCTTGAAAATCTTCATAATAAAATAACTCCTCTTCTTTCGTATATTCCCATTCTTCTCTTTCAGCTTTCTCTTCATAAGCTAATTTGAAATGACATTCATTTAAATATTCAATAACATCCATCCTATAACACTCATCTTCTTTACCTCTAGCAGGATATTTCATCGATTTTGAAATATTAAATGTAACAGTCTGATCATTAAACCTCATTGTTAATTCCCTTTTCGCACATCTATCATGGATCCGCTCGTAGTTAGAAAAGGTCTCCCCAAAATTATGGGTATCTCTTTATCTTCCTCCATATCTAACACAATGAAATCCACAGGAAAAATAAATTGATCCACTTTTACCGTAACATCTTCTATAACTCCTTTAGGATATGTGATCGAACGATCCGCTAATTGCGCAGTTACGAGTAGTTGGGGTTATTTCTCCTAGTCCCGTACTTTTGAATATTGATAGAGGCATATGGTTAATGCTTGCACCTAAATCACATAAAGCTTTTCCACGAATCTTTCTCTGATTGCACATGGAATTGTGAAACTACCAGGATCTTTAAGTTTTTCGTGAAGTTTTTCCGAATTATCGCACTGCACTCCTCACTAAGTACAACAGTCTCATTTTCTTAAAACTTCCTCTTTTTATTAAGAATATCCTTCATAAATTTCGCATAGCTTGACATTTATTCTAGGGCTTCAGCAAATGGAATATTAATGGTAAGCTTCTTTAATATCTCCAAGAATTTTGAAAATTGCTTATCCAACTTTTGTTGACAAAGTCTCTAAGGAAATGGAGGTGGTGGTTTTTCTAAATCAACCTTAGGTGGAGAAATAGTTCTTTCAAAACCTTTTGGAGCGTCCTCTTTAATTCTTTCAATCTCTTCTTTCTCTACTTCAGTTTCTTTTTAAATTCTACCTTCCAATTCTTTTCCACTTCTCAGTTGAATTGCTTTTACTTGTTATTTATTCTTTTCTCTTAGATTCACTTCAGTATTACTTAGAAGCATTCCTTGGGATCTATTGCTTAAGGCATTTGCAATTTGTCTTAATTGATTTTCAATATTTCTGATGGTTGCTCCTTGAATTTGTAATTGATTTCTCATATGTTATACTACTTCTTCCATAGACAACTTCTTCTCCTTTAATTGTGAAGCACTATTATAACCTGAAGGATAAGTTAATCTATTATTATTATTACCTTGGTTGTTCTAATTCCCCAATTGGTTTACTTGGTGGTTCCCCCATTGTTGATTAACACCACCCTGATTATTGTTATTCCAGTTGAAATTTGGATGATTCTTCCAACCTGGGTTATAATAATTGGAATATGGGTTGTTAAGTTTGATTATAGCACTCACAATTTCTGGTGAAGAATAAGAATCAATCATTTGGCCTAATGAATTTTCTTCAATCATGAGATTTGGCTGAGAAAAATTCATCCCAAATTAGTTTATCTTCCTTGATACAACAACAACTTGATTTGCTAACATTGTAAAATTATAATTTTCATAAACACTGACTACCTTTTTAGGATTTAACCCTTCAAAAGGCCATTCAAAATTATTTATAGCCATTTCTTTAATTAAAGCATAAGCATCAGAAAATGGTTTAGACATCAATGATCCACCAGCAGCAGCATTGATGATTGATCTAAGAGATCCAACTAATCCATTATAAAAAGTTTGATTTATTATCGCATGATGTGGACATTTCCTGAGGAGATCTTTAAATCTTTCCCATGCTTCATATATTGATTCCCCTTTAAACTGACAAAAAGATGTTATATCATTTCTCAACTTAGCAGTCTTAGATGGTGGAAAATATTTAGCAAGGAATTTTTGTGACAATTCACCGCAAGTTCTTATTGATCCAGGTGGCAACGAATGTAACCATATTTTAGCTTTATCCCTTAGTGAAAAACGAAAAAGTCTAAGTCTAATAGCATCATTTGAAACACCATCATATTTAAAAGTAGCGAATAACTCTAGAAAATTAGCAAGATGTAGATTAGGATCTTTAGTTGTTCAATTAGACACCATTTGGATAATAGCAGGTTTAAGCTCAAAAGTATTAGCAGCTACAGTAGGGTTTTGAATACTACCACGAAGTTCATCTACTGTAATGTTAACATAATCTCTTAATGGTCTTAATTCTTGATGGATGCCAACATTTTGATCTTGATGATTTGCCATTTCTTGAATATTTTTATCTTTTTCTGTATTTTTAATTTTTTTAATTTTTCTGATAGTTCTTTCTAATTCAGAATCGTAAGGCACAAATCCCTCAGAACCTGAACTACGCATCAACAATAAAACAAAACAAAACATAACACACTAACAAAAATAAAGAAAAGTAAAAAATTAAAATTTCTTAATTCTATTTAAAATACAATTATTTTTCTTTCCCCGGCAACAGCGCCAAAAAACTTGATCCACCTGATATTTATACTTACAAATATGATATGAAATTTGGCAACGACACAAAAAACTTGATCCCGCTGGATATATATATGCTTATGATTTTGATTTATAATGTGGATACTACACAAGTATACGTATTGTTTATCAAGTAATATAGGACTTTCTGATTAAGCCCCGAGATATCGAACCCACAGGGAAAGGATGAAAATCTTTAAAGAAATCAGAAAATTATCTTTTTACTTTTTTTAATGGTTTTTGAAAAGTATGTCTTGATTTTGAAAAGTTTGAAAGTTGATTTATGTTTTGAAATTTCCTTAATAAAATGTTAAGCAAGAAATTAAAATTATAATAACTAATAACACTGTATGTAAAACACTATTAACTAGAATATCTTTTTGTTTCCTTTTATGAAGTAGTAATAATTATTTAAGTATTGTTGTGGAAGTATTTAAATTTGTTGTGACAGATAGAAGCAAATTTGTTCTTTACCCTTACTTGGTTCTATAAAGAACATAGGTTAATTTGAAATTTTTATCATTTTGAACATGGTTAGGCAGGGAAGATACCATTCTCTTTCTCTAGAGTTCCCTCGATTCCCACCAACTGGGGGCTAACTTCTCATAACAAAACTCAAAACTTCAAACCAAATTAGGGGGTTTTAGCCTGTCACTCTAAAATCCTCTAATTTACTCCCTTCCATAAAAATATCATCTAATATTCCATTTAATTATATGGACTACAATTCTCACCCATATAATTGCATGTGATTCTTACTAACTTTTATGAGACAATACCGCATCGGATCTTACATAATCTCAAGAAATTCTACAACTTAACATGCCAAATTAAGAAGTAAACAAAGTTTTCAGAATCAATCTTCACAACTTCTTCCAACTTTAAACACTTATACTTTCCACAACAATTCTCTATAAACTAATTACTTCTCCATTTAAGAATGAAAAAGATAAAGTAAACTACTCAGAATGCATTGAGAAAATGCAAAAATACATTGATTTGAAATTAAAAACCATAAGAAAAACAACAAACAAAAACATGTATTAATTAAAAAACTAAATGTAAGAACAAAAGTAAACACTTATCTGAAAATTCTCTCCATAAGACTCAGGAAGTTCCTCTGAAACTTTAACTCTTCACTAAACTACTCCTCAAACAGGATCTCCCATCTCCGATGACTCATAATAAACTTCAGAATTTAATAGAAACTAAACTAAATGAAAGAAAACAAGTAGGAAGAAGAAGACTTCACTTCGACCCTTTTCTCATTCTACTCTCTACTCCTACTCTTAATAAAAACTCTCAAAAAATAAAAGTAAAACACTGTAAAAAATCTCTTAAAAAAGCAAGTGGAAGAGCAAAAGAAAGAAAGAACCCTTCAAAATGCAAAGGAAGAGCCCTTCTCCACTCTCTACTCCTACTCCTGATGAAAACTCTCTTCAAAATGCAAGGAAGAGCAAAAGAAAGAAAGAACCCTTCAAAATGCAAAGGAAGAGCCCCCTAATCTTTCCTAAGACTCTCTTTAAATATTAAACCAAAAGGTGCCTTGGTGTCTCTTCAAAATAAGTCCAGATTCAATGTATCTACCAAAGTATGCACCCTTTCATTCAAACTTGCCGCCCAAAAGAAATTATGGAAGTTACCACCAAGAGTTTCATCCCATCCCCTCTGAAAATGGTGCCAAATTCAATTTAATCTCGATTTTTAACTGTGGAGGCTAAGCACCAGCCCAGCGGTACTTAGCCGCCAGTGCCAAAATTTTGATTTTTTATTTTTTGCTCCAAATTTGATCCAATTTTGCTCCTTTCATCACGACCATCCATTTTGATCATACCTGCAAGAAAAACACAAAATAACTTCCATTAAAGTGCAATATCATTAAAAATAGGTATAAAAATGTGCATAAAAATACTTTATATTTTAGATGTATCACAATATTAGAGGTGGCTCATAATTTTGTCATCATTAAGTCAAAAACTCCAAGAAACATAACTCGATTCATAGTAACCAGCTCAATACACTGGAGAATTGAAAGAAATTAACCCTCAATTTCAACCCCTCTGATATGAGTGTATTTGGTACCCATTCTTCTTCATCTGGAAGATATCACTGGTTGGAACATTTCTCACTCCCTAGCAATTAGTTGATGAGGTAATGAAAAATTTATATTTCTAGTCTCTAAATTTTTCTCCATCCAACAAATTGGAATTGAATGATTATTCCAAATTGGACATAACCATCTGACTCCATGTGAAAGGAGGACATATGATTGAATAGGTCAGTCGACCATGGGACACCCTTTTACTAACCATGTAGGCCATAATAGCTATGATTTAGTTTAGCTTGATTTGCATAGGATAACCCCATACCAATTGAAGATGGCCTGCATTCTATGACACAAGGGCAATCAGATCCCATACCTAAAATAACCTTGATAAACAATCAATTCGCATACCTATTGTTCGCTCTCCCATCTGAGTGAACAACTCTTAACTTGATGGTCAGATCAATAGGAAAGACTTTCATCACAAGGGTAATTTCTGATGGAGACAGAATGGACCGTTCGGCCGCAACCGCAAGACCGAATGTCTGAGGAGTTCTCTTGAGAACCATCAGAAAAATGGAAATGAACGAGTAGATAAAAAGAAAAGAAAACACACAAATTGAGTGGCAAGATTGAGGGAGAACAAATGGAAGGCACAACGACGGGACCGTCAACCCCCATTTATAAAAAGCTGATGGAAGTGGAAACGTTGCATAGGAATTTCAAAAGAAAATGTCATGTCAACATGGAAATTGAGATAGATTAAAAATTAAATATTTATTTATTTAAAAGATAATTACAATCAGAGCTTAGTCTGACAAAAAAAATATTACAAATTGGCTCTTAGCCGCCTTGGCCAAGACAAGACCAATCCAAACCAACCTCTTATATAATACTTGAATGTCGAGCTTAAAATGGTTAATTCAATTGGCCTCAGAATAAACCCTCCACACAAGTGCTTATTCCTAGAGTTCTACAACATCTTAGTGAAGATTGACTATCTCCCCACTGCATTCCCTCAACGCAAGACCAAGATCCTTGTCCCGCCAAGTCAGAGTAGTTTTCACTTCTCCCAAATGATGGGTCAATGATCTCGAGGACAAGAGGCACCCCAAAGATGTCTCCGCTTTAGCCTCTGTAGGATTGATCATGCAATCGACCACATTCTCCTCGTTGTGATTCAGCACTAAGAGGATGGGGTTTACCAGCAAGGTTAGATTTTGGATATTACCACTGATCGACAATCCTATGAGTTGAGGATATTCATTAATAAAAAAAAACTATGAGAGAAACAACAATTAAACCAAGCAAAAAAAGAAGATAAAGGAAATTTCTTACCTAGAATTTGCTTCATTTCGAACTAGGTATTTCCACACACATTAAAAGATAAGAAGTCACCAACCGACCATATGCCAATTACCGGAGGGTCACTTGCACCGACTCATTATACACACTGTCGGCATATTTTTAGGTTGTGTGTTTTATTTTGAAAAGGGGGTCGCCTAACAGAAGTTGTCGGCGAATTTTTAATTTAGTTTAAATAATTTTGAAAAGTAGTATTTGATTTTGAAAATAATTTTAAATTTGAAGGTTTTAAGATATGAGATTAAACCGATCTCACATCCCAAATAGTTTATATAAACGAGCACCGCACCACAAACCGTGTATCTATCCCTAAGGATAGACACACTGCTTGATGGTGGGGCTCGATTAAATAAACTAGAAGATTTGTGACATTCGTTTGGTCTGCGAACCAATTTTATAAGCCGACAAATTCCCCGCTTAATATGAAAGCATTAAACGAGGTTTATATTACCTGGTTCTTTAAAATTCCCTATAAGGGCAAGCCCCTATAGTTAATTACATCTTAAGTGACGGGAATCACCTAAGAAAACTCTCGATAATAATCAATAATTCTGCTCTCAAGGATTTCAAAGTTTAAGTTTTCAAGGGATTGAATTTTGGAATTTCAATAGGGAATGGATCAAATTTGGAACATTTTGTTTTGAGAATTCAAAGGAAGAAAGGTAGGAGAAATTACGGATCCGAAGCGAACTTCGGTAATTTCCCGACTATCCTATTGTTTGGCTTGGATTTAGGAAAGTCCTAATGTTTATTTAGTATTTCAATCTTGCCAATTTTAATTAATTAGTGGCTTATATTTATATGACGAATCATACAAATAGCCTCGAAGATGTGAGGGTTTATGTCGTATCAGACGACTACCTCGGAATCCTAAGACCGGTTAGGGCTTAATTTGCAATGCAAATGCCTAACGAAGAGTTGAGGACTTATGTTGCACTAAGCAAACTACCTCGAAGTTCTATGGCTTTGTTATTTAATTCTAGGAAAGTTTTGCTGAAGTAGACTCGAGTTTCGTCGATGACGATGGCCGTGCCGCCCACCATGCTCCGAGCTCCTTGTTGTTGCAGAGGTTTAGTTTTAGAAGTCATAAATCGTGGGATGAGAAAAGTGTTTTGGTTTAGAGAAAATCTTAATTTCCAAGTGTTTTCAATATTTTAATTAAAACAAATCTTAAAGTTGATTATAACGACACCGGTTAAGATCCCACGGTTCCATCCTTCCGGCATCATTATTTTTATCGGATTCACTTAGTCTAGATGAACTTGCTAAACTCAACTGAATGAGTTCCACACTTTCATTTAGACCGTGGGAAATCCCGTTAGCAACACGTAGGTTACATCATACGAGGTATTCCCGATCATCCAACAGGACGTTTTAATTTAATTGTAATTGTAGTTTTGTGTTCTGTTTGTGATTAAATTTTGAGTTGTTTTATATTTTGAAATGTTGTGGCGGTGAATTTTATCTTGCAATGACTTTTAACTTAGTTTTGGTTTCAGTTTTAGGGACTATCCTAAAGGTGTGGGTTTTCATGCAACAGTTGTTTATCATGCAAGAAAAGTAAGTGCAATGCAGTTAAATAAATTGCAATAATGTAAATTGCAAGAAAATAAATTGCAATAAAACAAAAGCGTACCTGGAGGGTCTTCCCGTCACCCCAAGCTACACTTAAAACACAATTAGAATATTTAAGCAAGTTCCTAGGTAAAGCTAAGGTAAGGGTTATGGTTTTTTACCAAATTCCTAATCCTATAGCTAGTCATTTCCTATGACGTCTAGGTTCCTTGTGTTTTTGTTTGAAGACGATTTTCTTCATCAAAGAATAATTAAGTTCAATTGTTCTTATAAACATCCTATCATATTGAGAAAGTGTTTAAGAAGAATCATAAACATCTTTTCAATATTTCTAGGATTGTTTTAAGTCCAAATGAATTCAATTACACAAATGAATTAATCGTCCGAGGTTTAGTTAAGTTTTGTTATTATCTTACTCGAGTGAACTAGGATGTTTGAATGTCCTATAAGTGAAGTAACATTTCATTTAATATTCTGTTTAGGAGTTATGATAACTAAAGCTTTCGAGGGTAAATTGATGTTCAAATGGTTTGTGATTTAGTTTAATTTCAATTAATGGGTTTAAATTTGGAATAGTGTTCAAGTTATTTTAGATTTATTTTGAATTCTTTATGTCTTTGGTGATGTTATATTTAATTCAACTTAATTTAATTTAATTTAATTTAAATTGTTTAATTTATTCATTTAATTTAATCTTTAATTTAATTCAACTTTTAATTTTAATTTAATTTAATTTAATTTAATTCAATTTAATTTAATTTAATTTAATTCAATTTAATTTACTTAATTTAATTTAATTTTTTAATTTAATTTTATTTTTAATTTTAATTGAAATTTTAAAAGAGTTTAATAATTTAACTTTAGTTTAATGATTAAGTCTTTTAATATTTTAAATTTGAATTATCATTTTAATTAAGAATTAAATATTAATGAGATAATTAATTTAGGGATTTTTAAATTAAAGAATAAATCTCCTCCTAATAATATCCCTATTTTAATAATTCTAATTTTATTATTCTTCCAAATTTAATATATTATTTAATTAAGGTTTAATTATTTTGAATTGCTTAATGGGTTTCTACCCTTTAATTATTTAAATTTCAATCATCCAAATTAGATTAGGATCAAATATTTTACTTGTTAATTTTTTTTATTAAACCTAAAGTTTTAATTTAAGAATTAAAATTTTTAATTACCACTTTACCCTTTAAGCTCAATAATTTCATAACTCACTAAATTGAGCTTAAATGAACTTGAAATTTTTATGTGACTTCACTCATATGTCAATAAAGACATCAGAGGAGAAAATGTGATTTTTCTATATTTAATTTATTTATATAATTATTTTTGGTAGAAAATAGAGATTTCCAAGGAAAATTTAATAACATGAACAAGGGAAAGTTTCTATCCTTAAGAAAATTAGGGGATATTTCTAATGACCAGAGGACCACTTGGACCAATTTTGGTGATTTTTTGAATTATATTATTTTTATTATAATTATTTTAAGTTTTGGAGTGTTAATTAATTTAAAAATAAAATAAATGTTGAAAAATGAATTTTTTATTTTTCAAAAATCTATCTGATATCAAGGAAATTAGAGAATCAATTTTTGCAATTTTCTGATTTTTTTATGATTTATTATAATTATTTTAGTGAAAATGCTAGAAAATACATTTTTTTAATTTTAAAATTACCCTAAGGCTTTAAAATTTAATATCTCATTAAATAGACCCAAGAAAAATATGGGGTTTGTTCCTAAGTGATTAAAATTCAAAATGTGACATTTTGGTGAATTTTATTATTTTTGTGATTTTTATTATTTTTTAATTATTAAAAATATTAAAATAATATTAAAAATCAACTTTTTTAGAAAATTAAAATTTTAATTTTCTTAAATTACCCTAATATCAGAGAGGCTCCAAAACCAATTTGGTGAATTTTTGAAAGATATTTTGAAAGTTATGAATTTTTAAAGTTCAAATTGACTAAATGACTTAATCAACCCATTTAGTAGGGCTAACCAAGTCCAATTGACCTCAAATTTTTATGGTGGGTTCCTCTGATCCTAAAGGTCAGTAGAGAATTGATTTCAAGTCAATTTGATGTATGGTTAGCTCTAATTAATTAGAGATCCATTTTGGGTGTTTAAGCCAATTAGGGTTGTTTTAAATGATTTAACTCAAAACCTATTTTTCCTAGGGTCCTCTAGTCATAAGGAACATCACCAAATTTTCCTAGAATTTATTTCACAACATGCTATTTATTGGAATTAAAATACTCAAAACAGTAACATGAATTTGAAAAATCAATAACTTTTCATAGGATGGCTCTCGACTTTGGAAAATTCGGGGAATGTTTCCAAATTCGGAGGCTTCAAAAGCCCTATGGTCTCATGCCATGGTGAATTGTATACATGCATGGAGAATTAAAAATATGCAGAGAGTAAATAAATTATTAAAAATAAAATACTTGATGAAATAAAATAATTTCTTTTCCACATTATTCTCCTCTGTTCACTGAGCAAGAGGGTATTTTTATTTTATTTTTATGATTTTCCTACACAAAGTTATGAATTTTCCAAGTTTAGGGAATTAAATAAATAGAAAATATCCCTAATTTTCTATTTATCCGAGTCGGCGCCGCATCATCCTCGACATCTCCGAACGCACACGCGTCGCGCTCCCATTCGACGCCGCCGCTTGAGTTAGCAGCCCGGGCCCCGCGGTTCACGTACCATCTTCTGGTCCGACGCCATCTGAGCCGTCCGTTCGCGCGTGTATTGAATTGACGGCATCCGTTCATCGTCCCCGAGCGTCCTCACCCGAGAGCCGTCCACTCTAAATCCCTAAGATCTCACTCGATACTCAATGGATTTTCATGTTCTTATGCTCTATGGATTCGTCTTGAGAAGACGAACACATCCATACGGTTTATGTGGGATGAAATTTACGCAATAAAAATGGAGAATGTTCGAAGCTCGGGAAGAAGAGTGAGGCCATACCTTTGCTCGGAGAAGTGTGGCTTCGATCCGAGGGTTGTTTCACCTTCTATCGGATCCCAGCAAGCTCCGGATGAAGTCTCCCGGTCCGGTGAATTGCCTAGGTAGGATTTCGACCACGCACCGATCACAAAGCTTGGAGGCCGGAGCAACCGGGTGGCCCGGAGATGGGGCTTTTGTCTGGTGGACACCTTCCCTCGGTCCGGTGAAGGTGTAGAACCAATCAATTTGGGGATCGACTCACCGTGGAGAAGTGTCCCGGTTTTGGGCTTCGGATTTCAACTCTGAAATTGAGCTCACAGAGAAGAAATGGCAGGGGGATTTCAGTGGGGGTCAAGTGCTCTGTGTATGGGGAGTAGTCTGGAACAATTTTGGCAGAGTTTCCTTAAGGTTTGTTTCAGCACCTTTCATGGCCGAGAGGGGTAGTGTTTAAATAGGAGAGGGTGGAGGGCCTCCCAGGGAGAGTTAGGGCTTGGGATCAGCAGCTCTTTGCAAGAGAAGAACAGCTACAATGGCCACTGGGGATGGGGCAGCTCAGCAAGGGAGAATTCCAAGGTTGGCTCACATGTGAGCTCTCGGTCATGGTGTTTTCCGGCTGCCTGGTGGCCGGCCAGCCAGGCATGGGTCACCCTCAAGGTCAGGTGGGTCAGGGCTGGGACTTGGTGCAAGCAATTGGCAAATGCCATGTGTAAAGAGCTTGGATTGAAATGGAATGGGGGGAAGACCATTTTGGGTTCAAATGAGTCAACCCATGATTTTGGGCTAGGTTCACCACCCAAGTCCCGGTCTTGGGCCGAAAAGGATCACTTGGGTCGCCCAAGAGAGAATGGTGTGGTCTCCATCCATGATGAGGTGGCTAAGCATGGTTTAGTGTGTGACATGCTTAAGGTAAAAAAGGGTTTAAGAAGGATTAGGAAAGGGGGCCCTCCTTTTGCCATTAATGGCTTGATCACATGTCAAGCCTTCCATGGCTTCATGTGGCTTGTCCATGGCTTGCATGGCTCACCTTTGGCTTGGGAAAAGTAGAGTCAATTTCATGGAAATAGATTTTAGGAATTTTTGGTAATTTGATGGAAATTTGTATGAAACTTGATTTGGAATGATTTGATGATGAATTTAGGACTTAGGGAATGGCTTTTATTAAGTGGATGGCAAGTGGAGATGTCATGTGGGCTTTAGGGTAGATTTTGGGCCTTTTGAAATGGTTTTAGATGGGCTTTTAAGATGGTTTAGGAAAGTGGGCTTTTGAATTTTAAAATGGATTTTGGGATGAAATTTTGGTAAAGACTTGGGCCAAATAATTGTTGGGTTTAGCTCATGGATGTGTCATGAGTGACTTGAAGCAAATTGGGGTTGATTTGGGTTTGAATTGGGTTGAATTTGGGTTCTTTTGGTGAATGGGCCAATATAGGTCCAAGTGGGCCAAGTTTGGCCAATGTTGGGCTAGGGTTGAAATTGATGTAAAATTAATGTTGAGAAATGTTTATGGGAGTGTTTCAAAGAGGTTTTGACTTTGATTGGGCTTTGATTTTGGGGTTTGGGCTCATTTGGGTTAGGTTTGGGTTTAGGTCAAAATTGGGCCTTTTAGCTTTGGGTTGAATTTGAGTGGGGTTTGGGTCTAAATTTTGGGCAAATCATGTTAGTGTTTTTCTTGTGGGGATGCTAAGGAAGATTTAGAAAAGATTTGGGGTTAATTGGAGTTGAATTGGGTGAGTTTGGGTCATGGGTCCAAATTGGGCTTTAAGGCCAAAAGTGAAATTGGATCCAAATGTCAATCAAATTGGACTTGGATTTGATCTAGATTGGTGTTGGGAATGTTTAATTGAATTTTAGAATTGAATTGGACCAGAATTTGGGTCAATTGGATAGGTTTGGTTTGACATTGGGTTCACTTAGGGTTAAAATGGGTCAAATTGGGGGCTTTGACAAAAGTAGGGTAAATTGACAAAATTGGCCCATGGTGTAGTTGAACAAAATGAAATTGGGAATATTTGGGATTTTCTGGAATTTTCTAGGAATTTTCTGAATTTTTGGATTTTTAGGTCAAGAGGGGTATTTTGGGTATTTGGAGGGTATTGGGAGATATTTTTGGAATTTTTGGTATTTTTGGGTATGGATGATCAATTTGAGTGATGTGGAAATGTTTGGGATTGATTTTGGGGAATTTTGGGTGATTTAGGTGATTTTGGAAATTTTGGGTAGTTTCAAGGGCATTTGGTAGGTTAGGCGGGTGTAGGGTACCGGGGGTCAAAAATTGAAAATTTAGGAAATTGAAGATTGGGTGAATGTAAGTGGAATAAAATTATTCTCGTTGAGCCATGAAGCCATATTAAGCCCACATGAGCCATGAAGGGACTCATTTGAGGTATCCACATTGTTGTTCCTAACCCTCTTAGCCAAGGGCATAGGGGTTAAGGACCATCCATGTGAATCACCTTTATGAGTCAGGAGGTCAAGTTGGGTATGGGTGTGTTTTTTGGAGGTGTGTGAAAGTGTAGTGTATAGGTGTAGTGTGTGTGTAAGTCAACCCCTTCACCGGACCGAGCCACCTGTGGTAGTCCTAAGGCCGAAAAGTCCCATAGGAACTCATCCTTTAAACTTCCACATTTGATTTCAACCCTCTAGGTGATTAGGGGTCTACGATCAAGTTTGTGGAGTTTGCAGGGAGTTAAGAAGTGGTTTGAGTTTCTAAATGGTGGATCCCAATTCTAGTCCTCTAAGATAGTCAAAGGAAAAGCCTAAGGCTAGATCCTAAGTACTAAAAAGAAGAAGAGAAGACCTCATCAAAAATGAGGTCAACACACACCAGTAAGTGGGGGAATGTTAACAACCTACGGTTTGAGCCAAACTTTAGTAGGAGTCTTCATTGATGAATCAGCTGCTGGTCTGGCCAGCTCCGAAGTTGAACCTTCTCTGGAGTCTCTCAAATCGAATCAGATGACTTCTTTAGCTCCAATCTCTCAGAGGGTTTTAGTTTCTTTGCCCGTCTCCTTTTCTTCGGCTCACCCTCGGGCTGAAGTTGTCTTATACCGAGGGCAACCAACATTTTTACCCAGTATGCAGGTTTTAGCAGCAAATTAGACTCCTTTTCCATAATGGAATTACAGATACTGAGAGAAGGCAAAGAAGAACATACTTGAGATAATAGAGCTGCCCCTTGTGCTTTATATACTGGGTCACATACACAATAATCTAGAGAGTCTATTTATTGCATTAAACTATGACTATTAAGATTAGTTTATTGTATTTAAATCTTTTTTGTCCTCATTGCAAATGTCACTGTTAAGGATAAATAAAATTGAGAAACTTAATATGTACACCAATAAATAACCTGCATGAATCTCAAAGCAATTTGACAGTCCAGACCCAAAACAAAATGTTCATAAAGCTAACTAGCTAAAGAGCAGCCATCCATCTGGTAAAAGGCTGATTGAAAGGATGGTGATTGGCAAAAAAGCCATCCAATCCAAAAGAAAATAATATCTTTTACAACCAAACAAAGGTCCAACACCCCAACCATATCAAAAGCATTAAAGAGAGGATGGCTGAAATAATTCCTCTAAAGTTCATTGTAGAAAACACACAGCTGACTATTCCCTCTAAAAGAAATTATTTCTAGTTCATATTTTATAAGTCATTTTTATACATTTTTGATGATATTACACTTTAAAGGAAGGTATTGTGCATATTTTTGGTTTCAGGTACTTGGAATGGACATTTAGAGAAAATATGGGAAAGTTGGGAAAATATTGGTGGTGCTATAACGCCATCCCTAGTGCTAATATTGTCAGAAACTACCTTTCTAGAAGATCCATTGACTTTAGCTGAATTCTGGAGTGGTGTTTGACGCGACCCTTAGTTATTTTCTATTTTCTATTAAATGAGAAGGATTTGGCTGAATTTAGAGACATTTAAGAGCCTCAAACTTCAATTGGGCAGCGATAGTAAATTAAGGTTTTCTTATTTTGAGTTCAAGTGTACGTGTGAGTGTTTTTGTGTGTAAAAGTTTTGAGATTGCTTAAAAGAAACTCCAAAATTTTACTCGGGGAGAAGGCATAAGGTACTTTGTATTTGTGTTTAAGTTTTTTTTGTAAGACTTGGATTTCAATACAAATATTTTGCTTTTTTTTAATCTCCATGAATTCTGAGTTGTTTCTATTCTATCTCCTTGCATATGGGAACTAATCTTATGGGATGAGAATGATTTAAAGACTTCTTTTTTCTCTTAAAATTGTGATGGCATTTTCACCGAATATTCATTTACTTTACAAACTGGCCACTAGCGAGGTTAAAATCTGTTGAAAAATATAATGACCTCGGAGCGCTATGATTTCACCCAACTTGCGAGGTTAAAATCCATTGCGATTACCAAGGGGGAGTGCAAATAAATAGGGAGATAAGTTTTGATGGGCATAAAATTAGTTAGTTCTAAGGTGACAGGCTAGATTCTTTCTAATTTGGATTAAGGTTTAGTACTATGATGCTGGGTTTCGGTCAATATATATTGACTGTGGCTAGGGCATCTAAGGGTGAGAGGCTAGATTGCTACATTGTAGAATCGAGGTGTTAAGGAATCGGCCTTAAGTTTTCCAATGTTCTTTGCTAGCACCGGGAGGGGGTAAAGAATCATGTATGCTTCTATTTGTCACAATACATTCATTTTGTCTTAAATAATTTGAATCCCACATAGGTTAAATTCTCTTTTCAAGGAAAAAGGTTTTCCATAAATTCCAAACTTGCTGTTATATTTTATGAAGCTGTTACATTTAGTTGTTGTTCTCTTTTTAGTAGTAATTTTTAGTAAGAATATCATTATATATCTTTTATCCGTTTAATTTACAATTTAATAAAAATTCTATAAGTTGATTTTAAGAGTTACAGCTTTCTCGTGGGATCGATACTGGAGTTTTTAAGAAAAATCCTATATTACTTGAAATGATACGTATACTTGTGTAGCACCCATAGTGTGAAAATCTATTATATATTTCATAAATTTTTACATTTAGCCACTAAATATAATTTGAGACATATTTTATGAAAAACTTTGTAGTTTAAAAATACACGTAATTGTAGGTTGGGTCAAATTTTTGGCGTTGTTGCCGGGGAAGCGACATAACTTTTTGACTTACGATTTTATTTGAATTGTGAGTTTAATATATATATATATATATATATATATTTATATAATAAAAAATGAAATATTAAAATTAAAAAAAAAACTGAAAAAATCAAAAAATAGATTTTATATATTCATTTTTGATGTGTTGTTTTATTTTTCTGCAATTTTTAAATTGTTTATACGTAGTTATGGATCTAAAAATTTAGTACCTAACGATTCTGATTTGGAACAAAATAATTAAAAAAATTGAAAACACGGAAGAATTCATAATTTTCAGGAAATGGTGAACACATCGCAAAATAATATTGAAATTCAAATTGTTGAAAATGGGCATTATAATTTACAAAAGCCTTTAAGGGATTATGTGAACCCTACAGTAGATGAAATTCATTTAAGCATTCAAACTTCTGCTGTAGAGGCTAACTTATTTGAACTTAAACCTTCAATTAAGAAAATGGTACAAAATAATTAATTTAGAGGAACACCATCTGATGATCCCAATTTACATTTAGCAAGTTTTTTAGAATTGTGTGCTACATTTAAATATGATGGCGTATCAATAATGCCGTTAGAATTAGAACTTTTCTTTTTTTGTTAAGGGACAAAGCTAATATGTGGTTAAATTCATTAGCACATGGATTTATCAGAATTTGGTCAGATTTAGCTCAAAAATTTGTGGTTAAATATTTTCCACCATAAAAAACTGCGAAGCTTAGAATATTTAATGCAGGTATACTTTCTCCTTTTCAACTAATCTAAGATTTTTAGAATAATTATCATTTGTGGAGAAATTAGATTATGGTATTTTGCCAAATAGAAGCATTCATATTCTTAACCCTTTGGTCAAGGCATAAAGAACATTGACTAATCTATAGATCGGTTTAGGATGTTTTATTAGTAGAATGGGTTAATCTAGGCTCACACTACTAGATGTCCAAGGGTGGCTATGATCGGCCCTACCAGTGACCCGTTCCCTATCTATAAACCAAGTTATTAGAATATAGTCTGTCACTCTAAGAACTAATGAATTCTATGCCGAATAAATCATATCTTCCTATTTATTTGCACTTCACCTTAAATAAACCGCCTATAGCCTGTGATTACCTAAGGATTCATGCGATATCTACTAGTTAAGAACTCATATCCGGATAGGTCTCAGAATTCTTCAACAGGTTTTAACAATTTAAATGGTCGGTTTAAAAAGTAAACTAAGATCAGGTATTAATATCATCACAATTTTTATAAATATTTTAAGTTAAATTCTCCACCAAAGTTTAATTATTTTATTATCTTTTCATAGTTGAAAGGAGAAAGAAATCTAACTACTAAGAACACATTGAATTCACACAATAAAACATATTTATAAAACTTTGAACCAAGTTATAAATACTTATCTGGAATGTTCCTTCAAGTGATCTGTTGACTACTACTGACTCCAATGTAATGATAAAAGACTTCAACAGAAAAAACACTAATAATCTCATCCTTAACACTCAAAATAAACTCACTAAAAAATAATAAAGATGGTGGCTCCCTAAAATAATTGGATGGAATATAGTGCTTGGGGACTAAAGACAGAAGAAGGGGTGAAAGAGACTATAGGGTGCAGTTTTCTCTGTAGAATGGGCTCCTATTTATAGAGCTCTGAATTCGATAAGGGGTTACTTAAGGCACATCTTCAAAATTTTTCCAAATACAATGTATCTTCTAGAAGGTAACTGTCGCGCTTAGGCACC
Organism: Papilionanthe hookeriana x Papilionanthe teres; assembly: GCA_022702705.1. Taxonomy (NCBI): domain Eukaryota; kingdom Viridiplantae; phylum Streptophyta; class Magnoliopsida; order Asparagales; family Orchidaceae; genus Papilionanthe; species Papilionanthe hookeriana x Papilionanthe teres. Next base: position 5,773,305 of record CM040427.1, read on the forward strand.
AAATTCTGGCGCCTAGGCGCCAGTTCGATACAGTGGCAGACAAGATTTTTGACGACTTTGGGCAGTTATTTTGACGGTGTTAAGAGGTTATTGGAGCTTCTAGAAGATTGAAAGTTACTCCTAATATATAGGACATGTGATACAATGCATTTTGACACAGAGAAACAGTTTTAGTCTCGAAGAGGTACGAAGACCTGGTCAAAAAAGTCTGGCGACTAGGCGCGACAGTTACCTTCTAGAAGATACATTGTATTTGGATAAATTTTGAAGAGGTTCCTTAAGTAACCCCTTGTCAAATTCAGAGCTCTATAAATAGGAGCCCATTCTACAGAGAAAATCACACCTTATAGTCTCTTTCACCCCTTCTTGCATCTTTAGTTCCCAAGCACTATATTCCATCCAATTATTTTAGGGAGCCACCGTCTTTATTATTATTTAGTGAGTTTATTTAGAGTTTTAAGTGTGAGATTATTAGTGTTGTTGCTGTTGAAGTCTTTCATCATTATATAGGAGTCAGTAGGAGTCAACAGATCACTTGAAAGAACATTCCAGATAAGTAATTGTAACTTGGTTCAAAGTTTTATAAATATGTTTTGTTATGTGAATTCAATGTGTTATGAGTTGTTATATTTCTTTCTCCTTTCAATTATGAAAAGATAATAAAATAATTAAACTTTCGTGGAGAATTTAACTTAAAATATTTATAAAAATTGTGATGATATTAAAACCTGATCTTAGTTTACTTTTTAAACCGGCCATTTAAATTGTTAAAACCTGTTGAAGAATTCTGAGACTTATCCAGAAATGAGTTCTAAACTAGTAGATATCACATGAATCCTTAGGTAATCGCAGGCTATATGTGGGTTATTTAAGGTGAAGTGCAAATAAATAGGAAGATATGATTTATTGGGCGTAGAATTCATTAGTTTTTAGAATGATAGACTAAATTCTAATAGTTTGGTTTATAGATAGGGAACGGGTCACTGGTAGGGCCGACCATAACCACCCTTGGACATCTAGTAGTGTGAGCCTAGATTAACCCATTATACTAATAAAACATCTTGAACCGATCTATAGATTAGTCAATGTTCTTTATGCCTAGACCAAAGGTTAAAGAATAGGAATGCTTCTATTTGGCATAATACCATAATCTAATTTCTCCACAAATGATAATTATTCTAGAAATCTTGGATTAGTTGAAAAGGAGAAAGTTGTTTTATTTATACCTGCATTAAATATTTATTTTAGTATTGCTTACTTACATTTAGTATAAATTTCATTAAATCTAAAATCTAAACTTTAAAAAAAATAAAATTAAGAAAAAATATTTTTTATTTGAAAAATTTAAAACTATTACTTAATATTCTAAAAATCTTCCCTGTGGGATCAATAACCAGGACTCCACTAGAGCCTTGTAATACTTGATATGATATGTATACTTGCGTTTGTAATTGTGACTTTTACAAATTATAATCTAAATATAAATTCATAAACACTTTCATAATTAAAATCGTATCTAGTGTTTGGCACTGCTGTCAGTGATTAAATTTTCTAGCAGTGGTATCAAGTCCTTGCATTTTAAAGTATATATATAGCCCCTTTAGGCTAAGTCACACATTAAGTTTTTGGCGTCGTTGCCAGGGAAGATTAGGAAAATAACTATGAAAGTTAAAAAGACATTTTTTCAATTTAAATATAATTTATACACTTTTATTGCTTTTAAAATACCAAAAATATAATATATATATATATATAATTAAAATATAAAATTACCAAAAAAAGATTTTAATTTTATGCGTAGTTCTGGATCATAAGGATTACTACCTTTTGGTTCTGAATTAGAAAGAACAGTTAAAAGAATTAAAAAAGGAAAACAAGGAAAACAAATTCAAAAATATCAAGAAATGGCTAACTTACATAACAATAATCAAAATCCAATAGAAATTAATGAACAAAATATTTATAAACCATTATGGGATTATGCAAATCCTACAGCTGATGAACATCATATTAGTATTCAAATGTCAGCTGTAGATGCTAATTCTATTGAGCTTAAACCTTCTATTATTCAAATGGTTCAAAATAATCAATTAGGAGGAACACCAAATGAGGATCTAAATTTACACCTTACTAGTTTTTTAGAACTTTGTGCTACCTTTAAATATAATAATGTTTCTGATGATGCTATTAGGCTTAGACTCTTTCCTTTTTCCTTAAAAGATAAAGCAAAGATGTGGCTTAATTCATTAGCAACTTGGTCTATTAAAACATGGGTAGATATGGCACAAAAGTTCCTTGCTAAATATTTTCCTCCTTCTAAAACTTCTAAATTAAGATATGATATAACTTCTTTTACACAATTTGATGGAGAAACAATTTATGAAGCTTGGGAAAGATTTAAAGAATTATTAAGAAAATGTCCTCATCATGCTTTGCCAGATTGGTTAATTATTCAAAAATTTTATAGTGGACTTATTGGATCACCTAGATCTATTATTGATGCTGCTACAGGTGGTTCTTTAATGGCTAAGACATTTGAAGATGCTAATACCTTAATTGAAGAAATGGCTAATAATAATTTTCAATGGCCTTCTGAAAGGGTTAATCCTAAAAGAATGACACATATTCAAGATAATGAAGCCTTTTCTATTTTAGCTTCGCAAGTGTCTACGACTGTATCGAACTGGTGCTTAAGCGCCAGATTCTGGCGCCTACACGCCAGGCCTATAATTTCGACAACTTTGCTCTTTTAGCTCCATTTTTGCTCCTTTTTGCTCCTTTTTCCTTCTTGAACTCTTTTTTATCACCTACATCCAAAAACATAAAAATACCTTTCATTAAAGCATAATATTCTTAAGAATTAAATCATAAATAAGGCATAAAATGGGTATTTTTAAAGTGGATCAAATTCCCCCAAACTTAAAGGTTACTTGTCCTTAAGTAACCCTTTTAATTACTTAAAATATATAACATATGGAATGAAGTTTAAATATTTAAGATTCCTTATAATTTTTGATTTTATAAATGCTTTAGCAAATCATTAACCAAATTTCACTAATTAAGGTTAATTTTAAGAATTTAAAGAATACTTAACTACCAAATCATAATACTTTAATTTTTTCATTTATTTCAAGAATAATTGTAATTTATTATATTAAGGTTACATAGAATACTTACAAGAAAAAGACTTTCATGAAACATTTTTCTAGTAAAAATATTTGTTCATAAAAATTAAGTTAAAAATGTAATAGGTTTTTTTTCTATAAGATAATTTAAATGAAGCCAATTTTTTATTAGGCATTTCCTCAAGCTTCTCCTCACTTATTTTTTTTCTTTTTTTTCATTGAGGATTACTATTTTTGGATAGCCTGTTAATAATTTTGAACTTCACTATCCTTAACTTATATTTAAAAACTTATACATTTTTTACTTAACAAATATGACATTATTAATAAGTATTTTTCAAAAATCATTTCAATTTTTTCTTTTTTAGGTAATAGTCTTGATTCCTTAGTATTTCTAAAATACAATTCTCTTTACTATAAATAGAAAAATTCTTAATCTTATTATTCTTTATGTTAAATAATTCTATTATTAAAATTAATCAAAATTTTTGAAATTTTAGTTAAGTTTACTAAATTATTTATATATTTAAAAAATTTAAGTTATCTTAAATAGATTTTTCATTCCTTATGTTATGTTAATATTTTTAAAGAATGTATCAGTTCATTAAGGACAAATAATATATAAATTTGAAAATTGTTTTCCCTTCCCCTAAACTTCAGTTTTAGTATATAATTGAATCATAAAATTTTCTAAAGCATGGGAGAAAGAAATAAACAGAAATTTATTTAGGCACAGTGATAATTCAAAAAGGAAAAACTAATTTCTATTTCTACCAATCTTTAATAGGAATGTTACAGAAATAATTAAGCATATATAGAAAGTTTTGCAGAGGAGGAGTTAAATTTAAATTATTATTATTATTATTATTTTTAAAACATGAAAAATTACTAACTATTCATGAATACTAAACGTAAGAGTCGAAACAGAAATAAACATTTTTCACAGAAAATAAAAATTCATTCATATTTCAGTCTTAAACACATAACACAGCAGATGCTCTAAAACAATCTCAATATCAAAGGTTCACATAAAGTTACTTAAAAAAATTAACACTAGCTAACAATAATACAATCACACTAATCAGTACTAACAAACAAAAAATAAACTAAAAACAGAGTCACAAATCTCAAGAGGTAAATCTGGCTACTAATCACTATCTGTATCCTTGTCATCATCATCTCCAAAAAAAATTCCATTTCCTTCGGATCAACATACTGTGAAAATCTAGGACAGGTAGGAAATTGAACATCATGCTCACCCTTCAGGAATCTAACTAAAGACTCAGAATACTCAGCATCATAATCACTCTTCCTTTGGGTATAGTCAGAGAGATGATAAATCTTCTTATCAATCATATCTACTCTACAATGAGTTAGAAATAACTCATTCTACTGCTCCATAAACTGATCATGCATAGACTCCCAGAAGCTAGATGATGGCTCAGCAGTAGAAGTATAAGGTCTAAAAGTAGAAGCTCTACCAGAAGCAAGTAATGAACTAGAATGTGTAGTAGAACTCTTACCTCGAAGTCGATCATAGATACTGTCGCTTTCTCTTTCGATGGGCTTTGTAGACTTGAGCTTTTACTCAGAAAGCTCAGCAACTACTCCAGCACTTTCACACAGAGAATATATCAAAGATGGAAATCCAAGTCCAACAGAAGTGCTAGAACGAGTAGTAGCCTCTACAGAATCATAAATGATACTTCCTTCATCAATCAGCTTCCTCGCCTGAATGCAATAGTTGAGGATAGCTCTATCCTTCGTAACTTCGCTCAAATGGTTGGATGGAATGAGACGAGCAGAAATAAAGTAGTGACATGCCTTTGAAATACCATTAAGCTTAGAAGATGAAAAATTTACCCGTTTTCCATAACGGATCTTCCAATCTCCAGCACCATCAGTCTGGTAGGCAATAATCATATCTAAATCTCCTTCAGATGGAGATAATCCAGAGTAATAACACTCTATGTTCAGCGGCAGGCCATAAAAAATGTTGATAAGTTCGGGAGTGAATCCTACTCAAACTCCTCTAACGAAAATCTCGTACTCTTCAACATCCACGAAATTGACATAAATTTCCTTAACAACAGGGATAACAACAATAGCAGTAAAGTAGTAGAATCGTTGTCAGTTGAGTGCAATGATCATTTCCTCAATTCTTCCTCCCGGATTATAAAAACTTCATTCCAGGATAAACATTCGAGTCGTAGCAAAATTATTGTACCGGAAATGTGTAGCAGCAGTGACAAACTTGCTACGATTAAAATTTTCTCGTTCCTTTCCTCGCTTAGATTTGTGTGCCATCTAAACATGAAATAAAAACGTAAAATAAATTTATAGGATCAAAGAAAATATACTAATTTAAGCTTTTCAAACTTGAAAGAGCTTAAAAATTCATGAATTTAACTCTAAAAATCAAATTTTTCTCAAAATTTCAGTTTTCTTCAATGTGAGCAAAATCCTTGGTGAAAATAAAAAATAATTGGTTTAGAATGTAGATCTGACCTTAGGATGAAGATTTGAATATCCGACCTCAAATGGGATCAAATGGGATCTCTAGGGTCTCTTTTCGTGAAAACCAGAGGATAGGGAAGCTTAGGCATCAAAAATGGCGTGAGGGTATTTAAGAAGATGAAGTCTCGGGTTTAGGCAGAACCGGTGCTTATTTGACTCCTAATTACTCTTATAAGAGTATTAATCCAATCTATGTCCTCTAAAAATTTGCACAATTAATTTAAAATGATAACTAAGATCCACATTTTAAACACGAGATTTAACTAAACTCTTCAACTTTAATTCAGAATTTTCATTCCAAACTTAATAAGTTCCAGAATAAGACTATATCATGGTTCATCATTCTATAAACAACACAAATAACACAAATTCAAACAAATTCCAAATCAAACAACACACATTGAACAATAAAGTAAACACACAAATTAGATAATCAACACACTATAACTTGACTCAATCACACCTAGAACACATAAGAGATCTAATCAACACCGATCTTCAATTACCATCTCTTTTGCAATGAAGTTGGATAATACCAAATGGATAAAAAACCAACGCCCTAGAAAATTCCAAAGCCGCATTTTCATCGATCCACTTGTTCATCTCGTACATTGCTACTTGAGCGTCTTGATAGGCTGCCATATGTTCAAATTAATGTTTTGATTGCCATTTCACATGCTCAATTTGATGATACATTTCATGTAAGCAATTCCCAATGCTATGAAGTTCTGCTTCAATCTTTTCCAGATTACTAAACAATTTCTCCATACTAACAACAATAAAACCATTAAAATAAGGTTGAGGATCTTTGCGAGATTTTTCTCTTACCTCATTTCCATGATTTCCTCTATCCATTACTTCCAAACTCCTCTTAACTCCTCCAAAATAGATTTCTCTGGTCGAAATTAAGGTTTCTATGTGATTGGGGATGAAGATATATCAATTTATAGGGAGATTTCGTGTGAAAAACTGAAGAATTTCAATTTTTACATGATCTATAACCGTGGCGCTTAGGCGCTGGAATCTGGCGCCTAGGCCCTAGATCATTGATACACACAGGTTATTCTGGCGCGTAGGCGCCAAGTTTTGGCGCCTATGCGCCGGAACCTCAATTGACTTCGATTCTCCTATCATCAAATTTTTAAAGTTTCGGTCTTAAAAATAGTTCTAGTAAAAGGGTGTGATCCACATCCAAACATGATAAAAATAAATTCAAATCACAAATAATCACAATGATAACAAAATGGGTTGCCTCCCACAAAGCGCTTGGTTTAACGTCGTCAGCCCGACCTAATTAATTAAATTAATCGGGTAGACTTAGTTCGTAAGCCTCTTTGTAATTTGGTTTCATTTCACCTATTTAAGGCTTCAGTCTTAATCCGTTAACTTTAAATAATTTTCCAGTTTTGGGATCTTTAATATCCACAGCTCCATAAGGGTACACTTTCTCATTTATAAATGGTCCTATCCTTCTAGATTGTAATTTTCTAGGAAAAAGTTTTAAACGAGCATTAAATATTAACACTTCTTGTCCAGGCTTAAATATTTTCCTTGAAATCTTTTGTCATGCAATTTCTTCATTCTTTCCTTATAAATCTTTGCATTCTTATAAGACTCGTTTCTTATTTCTTCCATCTCATTCAGTTGTAATAATTGTTTCTCTCATGCAGCATTCAAATTGTAATTAAACTCCTTTATCGCCCAATAAGCTTTATGTTCCAGTTCAACAGGTAAGTGACATTGTTTACCATAAAGTAACCGATAAGGTAACATTCCAATAGGTGTCTTATAAGCTGTTCTATAAGCCCATAATGCAGAATCAAGTCTATCAAACCAGTCAGTTCTTTTAGGATTAACAGTCTTCTCTAATACTCTTTTAATTTCTCTGTTTGTTGCTTCAGCCATTCCACTTGTTTGCGGGTGATAAGAAATTGCAATTCTATGTTTAATTCTGAATTTTTCTAATAACGATTGAATTCTTATATTTCTGAAATGACTTCCCCCATCTGTGATAATTACCCTGGGCATTTCAAATCTTGTAAAAACCATCTTCTTTAGAAACTTCGAAATACTTTTGGAATCACAGCTAGGTAAAGCTACAGTTTTGATCCAGTTTGAAATGTAATCAACTGCTAATAAAATATAAATATTTTCAGATGATGGTACGAAAGGTCCCATAAACTCTAAACCTCATACATCAAAAATTTCAATTTCTAAAATAAAGTTTAGAGGAATTTCATCTTTTTTGGATATATTTCCCATTCTTTGACATCGATCACAAGTTTTCACATAATGTCCAACGTCTTTGAATAAAGTAGGCTAATAAAATCCAGAATTTAAAATTTTAAATGCAGTTTTCTCCACTCCAAAGTGTCCTCCAAATTCAGAATCGTGACATTTTTGAATAATTGCAAAAGTTTCTTCATAAGGTACACATCTTCGAATCATAGAATCTCTTCCTATTTTAAATAAATGAGGATCTTCCCAAATATATGATTTACAATCATTCTTGAATTTCTTAATGTATTTGTTATTCAACCCATATGGTAAAATATTGATAACCAAATAGTTAACTATATCTGCTTACCAAGGCATTTATAATCCTTGAATAACATATAATTGTTCATTCGGGAATTTCTCATTTATATTTTCTTCATAAATCTTTTAATTATTATTTTTGATTATTGATAAATGATCAGCAATTTGGCTGTCAATTCCTTTTCTTTTCACAATTTCAAAGTCAAATTCTTGTAAAAGTAAAACTCATCTGATCAATCTAGGTTTAGCATCTTTCTTAGATATTAAATACTTAATAGCTGAATGATCAATATGTACGATACATTTTGTTCCAAGAAGATATGGTCTAATTTTATCAAAAGCATATACTATTGCTAAAAGCTCTTTTTCAGTAGTAGTGTAAATTATTTGAGTTTCATTAAGAGTTTTGCTAGAATAGTATATAAATTTAAAAATTTTCTCATATTTTTGTCCCAATACAGCTCCATTTGCATAATCACTTGCATAACACATTAATTCAAAAGGTTTATTCCAAATAGGTGCAACAATGACAGGTTTAGTGATTAATTTTTCTTTTAAAATATTGAACGCGTTCAAATAATATTCATTAAATTCAAATTTAGCATCTTTTTCCAATAAATGGCAAAGAGGTTTAGCAATTTTAGAAAAATCCTTTATATATCTTCCATAAAATTCAGCTTGACCCAGAAAACTTCTCACTTCAGTAACGGTATTAGGTGGTTGAAGTTCAGCAATAATTTTCACTTTTGCCTGATCAACTTCCATTCCTATTTTTGAAATTTTATGTCCAAGTACAATTCCTTTTGTAACCATAAATTGACATTTTTCCCAGCTTAGAACTAAATTTGTTTCTTCACATCTCTTCAAAACTTTCGTTATATTTTCCAAGAAAGATTCAAAAGAAGTTCCAAATACTGAAAAATCATCCATAAATACTTCAATTCCTTTTTCGATTAGATCACAGAATATTGACATCATACATCTTTGAAAAATTACAGGTGCATTGCATAAACCGAAAGACATTCTTCTAAAGGCAAATGTTCCATAAGGACTTGTAAATATTTTTTTCTCTTGGTCATCAGAAGCAACAGGTAATTGATGATAACCAAAATATCCATCCAAAAAATAGAAATATGATTGTCTAGCTAGTTTATCCAACGTCTGATCCAAGAAAGGTAAAGGAAAATGATCCTTTCTAGTGGCGTTATTTAATTTTTGATAATCGATGCAAATTCACCATCCAGTAACTTGTCTTGTTGGGATTATTTCATTTTTATCATTAACAATGACAGTTAATCCACCTTTCTTCGGAACACAATGAATATGACTCACATATTGGCTATCCGAAATAGGATAAATAATTCCAACATCTAACCATTTCAAAATCTCTTTCTTTACAACCTCTTTCATAATTGGGTTTAATCTTCTTTGAGGTTCAATAGTGGGTTTACAAATTTCTTCCATTAAAATCTTATGCATACAGATTGAAGGACTTATTCCTTTTATATCTGAAATAGTCCAACTAAAAGCTTTCTTATGATCCTTCAAAACTCCTATTAATTTTTCTTCTTGATGTTTGCTTAGTTCTGAAGATATAATTACAGGTAAAGATAATGAATTTCTAAGAAATGCATACTTTAAATGTGCATGTAACATTTTTAATTCTAGTTCACAGGTTTTTTCAATTAAGGGTAGAAGTATATCATTTTTAGTTGTGTCTAAAATTTCCCAGTTTTCATGAATGAAATGAGTTTCTTTAGATAATTTTTCTTCATTTACTTTTTCAATTTCTTCTGTTAATGACTCATTATATAATACTGATTCATCATTTTTATCTTTATAAATGACCTTACATTTTTCTTGATAATGTAATTCAATTATATAATAAAAAATATCCATTCGATAGCATTTTTCTTTATCAGGATACCTCATTGATTTCAGAACATTAAATGTTATCTCTTGATCATTAACTCTCATTGTTAGTTCTCCATTTTGCACGTCAATCATAGCACGACCGGTAGCTAGAAAAGGTCTCCCTAAAATAATAGGTATTTCTTTATCTTCTTCCACATCTAGCACAATGAAATCCACAGGAAGGATAAATTTATTTACCTTAACAAGAACATCCTCTATAACTCCTTTAGGATAAGTGATAGATCGTTCAACTAACTGAAGGGTTACAGTGGTGGGAGAAATCACTCCAAAATCTAACCTTCAAAAGATTGAAAATGGCATAAGATTAGTACTAGCTCCTAAATCACAAAAGGCTTCTCCACAAAATTTTCCTCCAATAGCACATGGTATAGTGAAACTTCCAGTATCTTTAAGTTTCTGAGGTAGTTTCTTCTGAATTATTGCACTACATTCTTCACTTAATGCAACAGTTTCATAAGCTTCAAACTTTCTTTTATTGCTTAAAATATTCTTCATAAATTTTGCATAGCTTGCCATTTTTTCCAATGCTTGAGCAAAAGGAATGTTGATGGTAAGTTTCTTAAAAATCTCAAAAAACATAGAAAATTGATGGTCAAGCTTCTGTTGTTTTAATCTTTCAGCAAAAGGTGGTGGTGGTCATTCAACTTCCACCTCAATAGGAATTACAGTCTGATTTTTACTTGGAGAAAGAGTATCTTTAGGTTTTTCAATTTCTTCTACCTCTCTCTCTTTTTCAGATTCATTCCTAATTTTCTCTTTTAATTTCTTTCCACTTCTAAGTTGTACAACTTTAGCTTGTTCATGTTCTTTCCCAGTTTCTTTAGGATTAATTTCAACATTGCTAGGTAGTGTTCCTTGAGGCCTGTAATTAATAAAATTAGCAATTTGACCCATCTAATTCTCAATATTAGAATAGCAGTGTTTTGAATTTGTAGCTGATTACTTAGTTGCAAGATTAATTCTTCTATAGATAACTTTTTCTGTTGATTATTAAAACAAGGAGTGTAAGTTGGTCTAAATTTTGAATTTCCTTAATTGTTCTAATTTGGATTAGCTTGATTATTACTCCATTGTTGATATCCATTATTCCAATTAAAACTAGGATGATTTTTCAAACCAAGATTATAATAATTAGAATAAGGGTTATTAGTTTTACTAGCAATATCTTGCAAAGTTTCCATTGTTTGAGAATCATCAGTATTTGCAAAATTATCATTACTTAGGTGCCTAGGCGCCAGTTTGATATATTCGTAGACAAGATTTTTGACGACTTTGGGCAGTTATTTTGACAGTGTTAAGCAATTATTGGAGCTTCCAGAAGACTAGAAGTTACTCGTAATATATAGGACATGTGATACAATGCATCTGGACACAGGGAAATAGTTTTAGTCGCGAAGAGGTGCAACCTAAAGTGAAGAGGTGCGAAGACTGGGTCAAAAGAGTTCGGCACCTAGGCGCCAGATTCCGGCGCCTAGGCTCCAGATTCTGGCGCCTAGGAGCCAGATTCCACCGCCTAAGCGCGACAGTTACCTTCTAGAAGATACATTGTATTTGGACCAATTTTGAAGAGGTACCTTAAGCAAACCCTATTCAAATTCAGAGCTCTATAAATAGGATCCCATTCTATAGAGAAGATCACACTCTATAGTCTCTTTCACCCCCCCTTCTTGCATCTTTAGTCCCCAAGCACTATATTCCATCCAATTATTTTAAGGAGCCACCATCTTTATTATTATTTAGTGAGTTTATTTAGAGTGTTAAGTGTGAGATTATTAGTGTTGTTGCTGTTGAAGTTTTTAATCTTTACATTGGAGTCAGTAGGAGTCAGCGGATTACTTGAAGGAACATTCCAGATAAGTATTTGTAACTTGATTCAACTTTTTATAAATATGTTTTGTTGTGTGAATTCAATGTGTTCTGAGTAGTTAGATTTCTTTCTCCTTTCAACTATAAAAAGATAATAAAATATTTAAACTTTGGTGGATAAATTAACTTAAAATATTTATAAAAACTATGATGATATTAATACCTGATCTTAGTTTACTTTTTAAACCGACCAGTTAAATTGTTAAAACCCGTTGAAGAATTCTGAGACCTATCCGGAGATGAGTTCTTAACTAGTAGATATCACATGAATCCTTAGGTAATCGCAGGCTATACGTGGGTTATTTAAGGTGAAGTGCAAATAAATAGGAAGATTTGATTTATTGGTCGTAGAATTCATTAGTTTTTAAAGTGACAGACTAAATTCTAATAATTTAGTTTATAGATAGGGAATGGGTTACTGGTAGAGCCGACCATAGCCACCCTTGGACATCTAGTTGTGTGAGCCTTGATTAACCCATTCTACTAATAAAACATCCTGATTAGATCTATAGATTAGTCAATGTTCTTTATGTCTTGACCAAAAGGTAAAGAATAGGAATGCTTCTATTTGGCACAATACCATAATCTAATTTCTCCACAAATGATAATTATTCTAGAAATCTTGGATTAGTGAAACGGAGAAAGTTGTTTTATTTATACCTGCATTAAATATTTATTTTAGTATTGCTTACTTACATTTAGTATAAATTTCATTAAATCTAAAATCTAAACTTTAAAAAAAATAAAAATAAGAAAAAATATTTTTATTCGAAAAATTTAAAACTATTACTTAATATTCTAAATATCTTCCCTGTGGGATCAATAACCAGGACTCCACTACAGTCTGTATTACTTGATATGATACGTAAACTTGCGTTTGTAATTGTGACTTTTAAAAATTATAATATAAATATAAATTCATAAACTCTTTCATAAGTAAAATCACATCAAGTGTTTGATGCCGCTGTCGGTGATTAAATCTTCCAGCGAGTGGTATCAAATTCTCGCATTTGAAAGTATATATATAGCCCATTTAGAGCTAAGTCACACATCAAGTTTTTGGCGCCGTTGCCGGGAAGATTAGGAAAATAAGTAAGAAAGTTAAAAAGACATTTTTCAATTTAAATATAATTTATACACTTTCATTTCTTTTAAAATACCAAATATATATATATATATATATAATAATAATAATAAATATAATTAAAATATAAAATTACCAAAAAAGATTTTAATTTTATGCATAGTTCTTGATCAGAAGGATTATTACCTTCTGATTCTGAATTAGAAAGAACAGTTAAAAGAATTAAAAAAGGAAATTAAGGAAAACAAATTAAAAAGTATGAGGAAATGGCTAAATTACATAACAATAAACAAAATCCAATAGAAATTAATGAACAAAATATTTATAAACCATTAAGGGATTATGCAAATCCTACAGCTGATGAACTTCATATTAGTATTCAAATACCAGCTGTAGATGGTAATTCTTTTGAGCTTAAACCTTCTTTTATTCAAATGGTTCAAAATAATCAATTTGGAAGAACACCAAATGAGGATCCAAATTTACACCTTGCTAGTTTTTTAGAACTTTGTGCTACCTTTAAATATAATAATGTTTCTGATGATTCTATTAGGCTTAGACTCTTTCCTTTTTCCTTAAAAGATAAAGCAAAGATGTGGCTTAATTCATTAGCAACTTGTTCTATTAGAACATGGGTAGATATGGCACAAAAATTCCTTGCTAAATATTTTGCTCATTCTAAAACTGTTAAATTAAGAAATGATATAACTTCTTTTACACAATTTGACAGAGAAACAATTTATGAAGCTTGGGAAAGATTTAAAGAACTATTAAGAAAATTTCCTCATCATTCTTTGCCATATTGGTTAATTATTCAAACATTTTATAATAGACTTATTGGATCACTTAGATCTATTATTGATGCTACTGCTGATGGTTCTTTAATGGTTAAGACATTTGAAGAAGCTTATACCTTAATTGAAGAAATGTCTAATAATAATTTTCAATGGCATTCTAAAAGGGTTAATCCTAAAAGAATGGTAAGTATTCAAGATAATGAAGCCTTTTCTATTTTAGCTTCACAAGTACCAGCGACTGTATCGAACTAGCGCTTAGGCGTCGGATTTTGGTGCCTAGGTGCCATGCCTATAATTTCGAAAACTTTGCTCTTTTAGCTTAATTTTTACTCCTTTTAGATCCTTTTTCCTTCCCGAAATCTTTTTTATCACCCACGTCCAAAAACATAAAAATACCTTTCATTAAAGAATAATATCCTTAAGAATTGAAGCATAAATATGGCATAAAAATGGGTACTTTTAAAGTGGATCATCCGGCGCCTAGGCGCCAGATCCCGGCGCCTAGGCATGACAGTTACCTTCTAGAAGATACATTGTATTTGTATGAATTTTGAAGAGGTGCCTTAAGCAACCCCTAGTCAAATTTAGAGCTCTATAAATAGGAGCTCATTCTACAGATAAAATCACCCCTTTCACCTCTTCTAGCATCGTTTAGTCCCCAAGTACTATATAGCCATTTAATTATTTTAGGGAGCCACCTTCTTTATTATTTAGTGAGTTTATTTTGAGTATTAAGTGTGAGATTATTAGTGTTGTTGCTGTTGAAGTCTTTCATCATTACATTGAAGTCAGTAGAAGTCAGCGGATCACTTGAAGAAACATTCCAGATAAGTATTTGTAACTTGGTTCAAAGTTTTATAAATATGTTTTGTTGTGTGAATTCAATGTGTTCTGAGTAGTTAGTTTTCTTTCTCCTTTGAATTATGAAAATATAATAAGATAATTAAACTTTTTTGGAGAATTTAATTTTAAAATATTTATAAAAATTGTGATGATACTACTACTTGATCTTAATTTACTTTTTATACTGGCTATTTAAATTTTTAAAACCTATTGAAAAATTTTGAGACCTATACGGAGATGAGTTCTTAACTAGTAGATATCACATGAATCCTTGGGTAGTCGAAGGCTTTATGCTGGTTATTTAAGGTTAAGTGCAAATAAATAGGAAGATATGATTTATTGGGCGTAGAACTAATTAGTTTTTAGAGAGACAGACAAATTTCTAATAATTTAATTTATAGAAAGGGAACGAGTCACTGGTAGGGCCGACCATAGCCACCCTTGAACATCTAGTAGTGTGAGCCTAGATTAACCCATTCTACTAATAAAACATCCTGAACCAATCTATAGATTAGTCAATGTTCATTATGCCTAGACAAAAAGGTAAAGAATAGGAATGCTTCTATTTGGCATAATACCATAATCTAAATTCTCCACAAATGATAATTATCCTAAAAATCTTGGATTAGTTGAAAAGGTGAAAGTTGTTTTATTTATACCTGCATTAATATTTATTTTAGTGTTGCTTACTTACATTTAGTATAAATTTCATTAAATCTAAAATCTAAATTTTAAAAAGATATAAAAATAATAATTACTTTTAATTTGAAAAATTTAAAAATATTACTTAATATTCTAAAAATCCTCCCTGTGGGATCGATAAACAGGACTCCACTAGAGCCCTGTATTACTTGATACGATACATATACTTGCGTTTGAAATTGTGACTTTTACAAATTATAAAAATCTAAATATAAATTCATAAATTCATTCATAAGTAAAATCACATCAAGTTTTTGGCACCGCTGTCAGTGATTAAATCTTCTAGCAGTGGTATCAAAATCTTGCATTTGAAAGTATATATAAAGCTCCGTTAGGCTGAGTCACACATCAAGTTTTTGGTGTCGTTGCCGGGGAAGATAAGGAAAATAAGTAAGGAAGTTAAAAAGACATTTTTCAAATTAAATATAATTTATACACTTTTATTTCTTTTAAAATATAAAACCTAAAAAATATATAAAAATAAAAATACTAAAAAGATTTTAATTTTATGCGTAGTTCTGGATCAGAAGGATTATTACCTTTTGATTCTGAATTAGAAAGAACAGTTAAGAGAATTAAAAAAGGAAAACAAGGTAAACGAATTCAAAATAATTAGGAAATGGCTTTACATAATAATAATCAAAATCTAATAGAAATCAATGAATAAAATGTTTATAAATTATTAAGGGATTATGCAAACCCTACAGCTGATGAACTTCATATTAGTATTCAAATGCCAGCTATAGATGCTAATTCTTTTGAGCTTAAACCTTCTATTATTCAAATAGTTCAAAATAATCAATTTGGAGGAACACCTAATGAGGATCGAAATTTACACCTTGCTAGTTTCTTAGAACTTTGTGCTACTTTTAAATATAATAATGTTTCTGATGATGCTATTACGCTTATACTCTTTCTTTTTTCTTTAAAAGATAAAGCGAAGATGTGGCTTAATTTATTAGCAACTTATTCTATTAAAACTTGGGCAATTATGACACAAAAATTCCTTGCTAAATATTTTCCTCCTTCTAAAACTACTAAATTAAGAAATGATATAACTTCATTTACACAATTTGATGGAGAAACAATTTATGAAGCTTTGGAAAGATATAAAGAACTATTAAGAAAATGTCCTCATCATGCTTTGCCAGATTGGTTAATTATTAAAACATTTTATAATGGACTTATTCGATCACTTAGATCTATTATTGATGCTACTACTGGTGGTTCTTTAATGGCTAAGAAATTTGATGATGCTTATACTTTAATTGAAGAAATGACTAATAATAATTTTCAATGGCCTTCTGAAAGCGTTAATCCTAAAAGAATGACAAGTATTCAAGATAATGAAGCCTTTTCAATTTTAGCTTCACAAGTAGCTGCGATATCTAAGAAATTAGATAATTTTGTTATTAATATATCGCATGTAAGTAATGATAATTCTGCAAATACTGATGATTCCCAAACAATGTAAACTTTGCAAGCTATTGCTAGTAAAACTAATAGCCCTTATTCTAATTATTATAATCCTGGTTGAAAAAATCATCCTAATTTTAAATTGGAATAATGGACATCAACAATGGAGTAATAATCAACTTAATCCAAATTGGAACAATCAAGGAAATTCAAACTTTAGACCAACCTACCCTCCTGGTTTTAATAATCAGCAGAAAAAATTATTTATAGAAGAATTGATCTTGCAACTAGGTAATCAGCTACAAAGTCAAAACACTTCTATTCGTAATATTGAGAATCAGATGGGTCAAATTGCTAATTTTATTAATTACAAACCTCAAGGAACACTATCTAGCAATGTCGAAATTAATCCTAAAGAAACTGGGAAAGAACATGAACAAGAAAAAGCTGTAAACTTAGAAGTGGAAAGCAATTAAAAGAGAAAATTCAGAATGAAAATGAAAAAGAGAGAGAGGTAGAAGAAATTGAAAAACATAAAGATACTCTTTCTCTAAGTAAAGATCAGAATGTAATTTCTATTGAAGTGGAAGTTGAAAGACCACAACCACCTTTTCCTCAAAGATTAAAATAGCAGAAGCTTGACCATCAATTTTCTAAGTTCTTTAAGATTTTTAAGAAACTTTCCATCAACATTCCTTTTGTTGAAGCGTTGGAACAAATGTCAAGCGATGCAAAATTTATGAAGGATATTTTAAGCAAGAAAAGAAAATTTGAAGCTTATGAAACTGTTACATTAAGTGAAGAATGTAGTGCAATAATTCAAAAGAAACTACCTTAGAAACTTAAAGATCCTGGAAGTTTCACTGTACCATGTGCTATTGGAGAAAATTTTTGTGGAAAAGCCTTATGTGATTTAGGAGCAAGTATTAATCTCAAGCCATTTTCAAGCTTTCGAAGGTTAGATTTAGGAGAGATTTCTCCTACCACTATAACCCTTCAGTTAGCTGATCGATCTATGACTTATCCTAAAGGAGTTATAGAAGATGTTCTTGTTAAGGTAGATAAATTTATCTTTCCTGTGGATTTCATTGTGCTAGATATGGAAGAAGATAAAGAAATACCTATTATTTTAAGGAGATCTTTTCTAGCTACCGGACGTGCTATGCTTGACGTGCAAAAAGGAGAATTAACGATGTGAGTTAATGATCAAGAGATAACATTTAATGTTTTGAAATCAATGAGGTATCCTGATAAATAAAAATACTATCGAATGAATATTTTTAATTATATAATTGAAAAACATTATCAAGAAAAGTGTAAGGTCATTTTTGAAGATAAAAATGATGAATCTGTGTTATATAATGAGTCATTAACTGAAGAAATTGAAAAGGTAAATAAAGAAAAATTATCCGAAGAAACTCATTATATTCATGAAATCTGGGAAATTTTAGACACAACTAAAAATGATATACTTTTATCCTCAATTGAAAAAGCCCCTGAACTGGAATTAAAAATGTTACCTGCACATTTAAAGTATGCATTTCTTGAAAATTCATTAACTTTACCTGTAATTATATCTTCGAAATTACGTAAAGATCAAGAAGAAAAATTAATAGGAGTTTTGAAGAATTATTTGAAAGCTTTTGGTTGGACTATTGCAGATATAAAAGGAATAAGCCCTTCAATATGTATGCATAGGATTTTAATGGAAGAAAATTGTAAACCCACTATTGAACCTCAAAGAAGATTGAATCCAATTATGAAAGAGGTTGTAAAGAAAGAGATTTTGAAATGGTTAGATGCTGGAATTATTTATCCTATTTCGGAGAGCCAATAGGTAAGTCCTATTCATTGTGTTCCAAAGAAAGGAGGAGTAACTGTCATTGTTAAAGAAAAAATGAATTAATCCCAACAAGACAAGTTATTGGATGGAGAATTTGCATTGATTATAAAAAATTAAACAATGCCACTAGAAAGGATCATTTTCCTTTACCTTTCTTAGATCAGACGTTGGATAAACTAGCTGGACAATCATATTTCTATTTTTTGGATGGATATTTTGGTTATCATCAATTACCTGTTGCTCCTGAGGACCAAGAGAAAACAACATTTACAAGTCCTTATGGAACATTTGCCTTTAGAAGAATGTGTTTCGGTTTATGCAATGCACCTGTAACTTTTCAAAGATGTTAGGACCAAATTGGGGATCTCAGCCAGTCACCCTGAAACCTCTAATTTGAAGCCCATCAAAACACATTTTCTTATTTATTTTCACTCAATTCTCATGAACTACTCAATTCATTCATGAACATTAAATGGATTCTTCATTATAGTTGTAGGATACTCAATCCTTTCGGAGTTAATGTACAACAACAGATTTTAATAATTTAATTCTCCAAATCAAAAAGTAAATTAAGTTTGAAATGAAAAACCATCACAATTTCTTAAATACTTTAAAAGAACTTCAAATCCACATCATCACATCATCACATCTCTATGCAAGAAGAAAGATAAAGGAGACTACTCAGAATTCATAGAGAATACACAATAAACATGGATTTTATATATAAAAGAAAAGTCATACAAACCATAATAGCAAATACAACTTATCTCTTTCTCTTCCCCAAGAAAATCCATTGAAGTTCTTTTGAATCTTTTTCTCTCTTCTTTGCAACTCTCAATTCTCTCTTTAGAATGGAAAGGAAGAAGCAATCTCTCACTTTACTCCTTCTCCTTCACTCCTTAAAGAAGAATCCCTCTCAATTCTTCACTTCTACACTCACTCTTCCAAACCCTACCTCTAAACTCCCTCTCCCTCTACTACTATTCTATTGTCCTCCTCTCAAATTTCATCCAAAAATAGTTAGATATATGTTAGAAACAAAATTCCCAAGAGTTTCCTTAAGCATCACTTCAAAAAGTCGCAAAATCTCTATATTTTTGAATTACACTGACATAGGGTGCCGGCGGCGCTCTATCGTCCATTTAATTCTGAAGTCTATGGAAGTTGGTTCCAGTGACGTTAGAAGCTGTTTTCTTCCATTTTGCTCCTTTTCGCTTCAAATTCTTTCCTTTTTTGCTTCTTTTTGCTCTAATCACCTAAAATCATCATACCTGCAACAAATCATGAAAAATACATTTCTTTAAAGTGTAATATCACCAAAAATGAGTAAAATTATATAGCAAAAACAGTATATATTTTTGGTGCATCAATGCATAACACATTTGGTCCCAATAAGATAAGATCTAAATTTATCAAAAGCAAACACTATAGCTAATAATTCTTTTTTAGTGGTGGTGTAATTAATTTAAGCCACATTAAGGGTTTTATTAGCATAGTACATCACTTTAAATATTTTGTCATATTTTTGTCCTAAAATAGCCCTTATAGCATAATCACTAGCATCACACATCAATTCAAAAGTTTTTGTTCAATCAAATGAAATAGTAATACGTGTAGTGATTAATTTCTCTTTTAATAAGTTTAAGGCATTTAGGCATTCATCATTAAAATCAATGTTTGCATCATTTTCTAAAAGTTGGCATAAAGCCTTGGAATTTTTTTTTAAAATCCTTAATATATCATCTGTAAAAACCAGCATGTCTTAGAAAATTTCTTATTCCCTTTTTGTTTGTAGAAGGTGACAATTTAGCAATAACTTGAATTTTTTCTCTATGCCTTTTCAAAAATTTTATGCCATAACACTACTCCTCTCGCAACCATAAATTGGGATTTTTCCTAGTTTACAACAAAGTTTGTTTCTTCAAAACATTTTAGGACTCTTGCTAAATGATCGAAACATAAATTGAAAGAAGTCCCAAAGACTAAGAAATCATCCAAAAAATTTTAATTCCTTTTTTCAATCAAATCACAGAAAATTGACATCATATATCTTTGAAAAGTTGCAAGTATATTACATAATCCAAATGTCATTCTTCTAAAAGAAAAAGTTTCATAAGGACTAGTAAAATTTGTTTTCTCTTGATCCTCAGGAGCAATATGTATTTGTTGGTATCCAGAATATCCATCTAAAAAGAAAAAATAATGGTTCCCTATTAGCCTATCCAACATTTGATCCAAAAAAGGTAAAGCAAAATTGTTTTTTCTAGTGTCAACATTTAATTTTTTATAATCAATACATATTCGCCATCCACTGACTTGCCTTATCGGAATTAGTTCATTTCTTTCATTTTCAACACAGTCACCCCTCCTTTCTTTAAAACACAATGAATAGGAATAACCTAAGAACTATCTGATATTGGATAAATAATCACAGCATCTAACCACTTTTAAATCTCTTTTTTAGTTACTTCTTTCATCGTAGAATTCAATCTCCTTTGAGGATCGACCTTAGTCTTATGGTTATCTTCCATCAAAATTTAGTGCATGCAGATTGAAGGACTGACTCCTTTAATATCAGATAAAGTCCATCCAAAGGCTTTTTATGATTCTTTAATATTTGCAATAATTTTTCCTCTTGCTCTGTAGTCAAATATGAAAATATAATAACTGGTAATGTTGATGAGTTTCCCAGATATGCATATTTAAGATAAGTAGGTAAAATTTTTATCTTGAGTTAAGTAAGTTTTTTAATAGATGGAATCAAAGGAGTACTTCTTTCAATAGTACTTGAAACTTCAAAATTTTCCTAAACATAATTTGAATCCTCAGCAATTATCTCATTTGATTCATCTTCAAAAACTATTTCAGTCTCAGCTTCTTGTTCCTTCTTTTCTTAAATTACTTCATCTTTTTGATCCAGTATGACTTCACATCTATTTTGAAAATTATTAAAAATCATTTCATTAATGATATCCATTATATAACATTTTACATCAGGATACTTCATTGTTTTGAGAACATTAAATGTAATTTCCTGATCATTCACTCTCATGGTTAGTTCCCCTTTTTGCACATCTATCTTTGCTCACCTAGTAGAAATTCTCCCAAAAATAATAGTAATTTATTTATCTTATTCCATATATAATACAATAAAATCAACAGGAAAGATAAATTTATCCACATTAACTGGAACATTATCTATAACCTCATTAGGTTGAGTGATAGATCGATCTGCTAATGTTAACCTCCCTTTTGGTTTAGGTTTAGTGTCTCCTTAGATAGCCTAGTGTCTCGCCATAGGACTCCCTTGGTGACTTTCTTAGAAGACTAGCAATGGAACCCTACCACATAGAAATTCCAGATGCTTGTTTCCCTCACTTGGAATTTTCATATGCTTAAAGCCTAACCTCCAACTTTTGGGAGGAAGAGACCAAGCATAAGGAAGTCTAAGTAGGATTCCTATAAGTGTTCAAGCCTTAGGGTAAACTTTGAGAGGTTTGGAGCATATTCACACCTACATTTACACCTACACATCACACTTTATACTCACAATTATAGACCAAACACATCCCATTTTAATTCCTTAACTCTTTGGAAACTCATATGGGTGGTCCCACCAACTTTAAGCCCATGGCTAAAATGGCTAGGACCAACACATAGAGGACTAAAAGAGGGTTTTCCTTGGTCCATGACTCAGCCAGAATGTTCCCATTCTTCTTACCTTCAAGCCATTTCAATTTCCCTAAAATTTCACTTTTTGCCCCAAATTACCAAAATGTCCATGAAAAGGCCACAAATCCCAAATTTTTGCAGAATTACCTAAGCTCTCTGAAAACCATTCCAGACATTCCCCACGTTACACTAAGAATTTTGACTGTAAAGATGTCATACTTCCAAGCTACCTTTGGGAGCCTCAACACCAAAAACGACCGATACCAAAAAAGCATTCTAGGATACCTAAAACCATTGTAAAAGGATCTCGGAACCTCTCTGTTTAGGGGTGTCTAAACAGTGGCTCCTAAATCCGAGAGAATGTTGGCTATACTTGTTCAAGGTAGAAATGAACATAGTATTCCAACGGAAAGAAGGTTAGTTTGATCCACTAGGAACATGGATACACTATCGATTTTTGAAAGCAGAACTATCTGATTAAAAATGGAGAGAGGAATTTTCCCCAGCGGAGTCGCCAGAAATTGAACGGCTTATTTTTTAGATTATGTGTTTTTTAAAAAAAAAGGGGGCCGCCTAACAGAAATTGTCGGCGAATTTTTAATTTAATTTAAATAAATAATTTGAAAAGTAATATTTGATTTTGAAAATAATGTTAAATTTGAAAATTTTAAGATATGAAATCAAACCGATCTCACATCCCAAATAGTTTATATAAACGAGCACCGCACCACAAACCGTGTATCTATCCCGAAGAATAAACACACTGCTTGATGATGGGGCTCAATTAAATAAACTAGGAGATTTGTGACATCCTTTTGGTCTGCGAACCAATTTTATAAGCCGACAAATTCCCCTGCTTAATATGAAAGCATTAAACAGGGTTTATATTACTCGGGTTCTTAAAATTCCCTATAAGGGCAAGCCCCTACAGCTAATTACATCTTAAGTGACGGGAATCACCTAAGAAAACTCTCGATAATAATCGGCAATTCCGCTCTCAAGAATCTCAAAGTTTAAGTTTTCAAGGGATTGAATTTTGGAATTTCAATAGGGAATGGTTCAAATTTGGAACATTTTGTTTTGGGAATTCAAAGGAAGAAAGGTAGGAGAAATCACGGCATTCGAAGCGAACTTCGGTAATTTCCCGACTATCCTATTGTTTCGGCTTGAATTTAGGAGAGTCCTAATGTTTATTTAATGTTTTGATCTTGCCAATTTTAATTAATTAGGACTTATATTCGTATGACATGATCATACAAATAGCCTGGAAAATATGAGGGTTTATGTCATATCAGATGACTACCTTGGAATCCTAAGACTGGTTAGGGCTTAATTTACATGACATGATCATGTAAATGTCTAACGAAGAGTTGAGGATTTACGTTGCACTAGGCAAATTACCTCAAAATCCTATGGCTTTGTTGTTGAATTCTATGAATGTTTAGCTGATGTAGGGTCAAGTT
Source organism: Papilionanthe hookeriana x Papilionanthe teres (assembly GCA_022702705.1). Lineage (NCBI taxonomy): Eukaryota > Viridiplantae > Streptophyta > Magnoliopsida > Asparagales > Orchidaceae > Papilionanthe > Papilionanthe hookeriana x Papilionanthe teres. The sequence continues at coordinate 5,797,106 of CM040427.1, forward strand.
TTGCTGATGACGATGGTTGTGCTGCCCACCCTGCTCCGAGCTCCTCGTTGTTGCAGAGGTTTAGTTATAGAAGTCATAAATCAGGAGATGAGAAAAGTGTTTTGGTTTAGAGAAAATCTTAATTTCCAAGTGTTTTTTATATTTTATTTAAAACAAATCTTAAAGTTGATTATAACAACACCGGTTAAGATCCCACTGTTCCATCCTTCCGGCATCGTTATTTTTATCGGATTCACTTAGTCCAGATGAATTTGCTAAACTCAACTAAATGAGTTCCACACTTTCATTTAGACCTCGGGAAATCCCGTTAGCAACACGTAGGTTACATCATCCGAGGTATTCCCGATCATCCAACAAGACGTTTTAATTTAGTTATAATTGTAGTTTTGTGTTCGTTTGTGATTAAATTTTGAGTTGTTTTATATTTTTGAAATGTTTTGGCAGTGAATTTTATCTTGCAATGACTTTTAATTTAGTTTTGGTTTCAGTTTTAGGGGCTATCCTAAAGGTGTGGGTTTTCATGCAACAGTTGTTTATCATGCAAGAAAAGTAAAGTGCATTTGCAATAAAGTAAATTGCAATAAAATAAAAGCTTACCTGGAGGGTCTTCCCGTCATCCCAGACTGCACCTAAACACAATTTAGAATATTTAAGCAAGTTCCTAGGTAAAGCTAAGGGAAGGGTTATGGTTTTCTACCAAGTTCCTAATCCTATAGCTAGTCATTTCCTATGACGTCTAGTGTTCTTGTGTTTTGTTTGAGGACGATTTTCTTCATCAAAGAACAATTAAATTCAATTGATCTTATAAACATCCTATCATATTGAGGAAGTGCTTAAGACGAGTCTTAAACATCTTTTCAATACTGCTAGGATTGTTTTAAGTCCAAATGGATTTAATCAATCGAGTGAAGTAATCGTCCGAGGTTTAGTTAAGTTTTGTTGTTATCTTACTCGCGTGAACTAGGACATTTGAATATCCTATGAGGGAAGTAACATTTCATTTAACGTTCGTTTAGGAGTTATGACAACAAAAGCTTTCGAGGGCAAATCGATGTTCAAATGGTTTGTGATTTAATTTAATTTCGGTTAACGAGGTTTAAATTTGGAATAGTGTTCAAGTTGCTTTACATTTATTTTTGAATTTCTTTATGTCTTAGGTGATGTTATTTTAATTCAATTTAATTTAACTTTAATTTGATTTAATTTGGTTTAGTTGTTTAATTTTAATTTAATTTAATTTGATTTTAATTTTAACTTGATTCTATTATTTAATTTAATTTACTTCAATTTAGTTTGATTTGATATGCTTTAGTTTAATTTAATTTAATTTGATTTAATTTAATTTAATTTAATTTAATTTAATTTAATTTGGATTAATTTAATTTAATTTAATTTAAATTTAAATTTAATTTAATTTTAATTTTAATTTAATTGAAATTTTAAAAGGGTTTAATTTAAATAATTTAACTTTAATTTAATTTAATGATTAAGTCTTTTAGCATTTTAAATCTTAAATTTGAATTATCATTTTAATTAGGAATTAAATATTATTGAGATGATTAATTTAGGGATTCTTAAATTAAAGAACAAATCTCTTCCTAATAATATCCCTATTTTAATAATTCCAATTTTATTATTCTTCCAAATTTAATTAATTATTTAATTAAGGTTTATTTCAATTATTTTTAAATTGTTTGGTAAGTTTCTACTCTTTAATTATTTAAATTTCAATCATCCAAATCATATTAGGATCAGATATTTTACTCTTTAATTTTATTAAACCTAAAGTTTTAATTAAAGGTTAAAATTTTAATTATTATTTTGCCCTTCAAGCTTAAAAATTTCATAACTCACTAAATTGAGCTTGAATGAACTTGAAATTTTTATGTGACTTCACTCATATGTCAATAAAGGCATTAGAGGAGAAAATGTTATTTTTTTGTATTTAATTTATTTATGTAATTATTTTTGGTGGAAAATAGGAATTTCCAAGGAAAATTTAATAATATGACCAAGGGAAAGTTTCTGTCCTTAAGAAAATTATGGGACATTCCTAATGACCAGAGGATCACTTGGACCAATTTTGGTGATTTTTTGAAATATATTCTTTTTATTATAATTATTTTAAGTTTTGGAGTATTAATTAATTTAAAAATAAAATAAAGGTTGAAAAATGAATTTTATATTTTTCAAAAATCTCTCTGATATCAAGGAAATTAGAGAATTAATTTTTACAATTTTCTAATTTTTCTTTGATTTATTAGAATTATTTTAAATGAAATGCTAAAAAAAACATTTTTTTAATTTTAAAATTACCTTAGGGCTTTAAAATTTAATATCTCATTATAGAGACTTAAGAAAAATATGGGGTTTGTTCCTAAGTGATTAAAATTCAAAATATAACATTTTGGTGAATTTTATTATTTTTTGATTTTTATTATTTTTAATTATTAAAATATTAAAATAATACCAAAAAATCAACTTTTTTAGAAAATTGCAATTTTATTTTTCTTAAATTCCCCTGATATCAGAGAGGCTCCAAAACCAATTTAGTGAATTTTTGAAAAGTATTTTGAAAGTTATGAATTTTTAGAGTTTAAATTGGTTAAATGGCTTAATCAACCCATTTAGTAGGAATAACCAAGTCCAATTGACTTCAAATTTTTATGGTGGGTTCCTCTGATCCTAAAGGTCAGTGGAGAATTGATTTCAAGTCAATTTGATGTATGGTTAGCTCTAATTAATTAAGGACCTATTTTGGGTGTTTAGGCCAATTAGGGCTATTCCAAGTGAATTAATTCAAAACCTATTTTTCCTAGTGGTCCTCCTAGTCATAAGAAACATCACCAAATTTTTCTAGAATTTATTTCACAACATGCTAATTATTGGAATTAAAATACTCAAAACAAAGAACTCCGAATTTTAAAAATCAATAACTCCTCATAGGGATGGCCTCTTACTTTGGAAAATTCAAGGAATGTTCCCAAATTCGCAGGCTTCAAAAGCCCTATGGTCTCATGCCATGGTGAATTTCCTATATGCATGGAGAATTAAAACAATGCAGACAGTAAATAAATTATTAAAAATAAAATACTTGATGAAATTAAATGATTTCTTTTCCATATTATTCTCCTCTGTTCACTGAGCAAGAGGGTATTTTTATTTTATTTTTCTAATTTTTCTACACAAAGTTATGCATTTTTGAAGTTTAGGGAATTAAATAAATCAAAAATAACCCTAATATCCTACTTATCCACGCGGCGCAACGCCGTCCTCGGCAGCTTCGAACGCACACGCGTCATCTTCTGATTCGGCGCCGCCATCCAACTCAGAGCTCTGGGGGCCCGCTGTATCCTTCCGTCTCCTCATCCGGCGTGATCCTGGTTCAGCACCTCTCATGGCAGGGTTTCAGTAAGGTCTGGTTCAGCACCTCTCATGGCCGAGAGGAGGTGAGGTTTAAATAGGAGAGGGTGGAGGGCCTCCTGTGGGGGGTTTAAGGCTCGGGATCACCGCTAGAGTCAAGGGAAGAACAGCCATGATGGCCATTGGGCATGGGGCAACTCAGCAAGTGGAATTCCAAACTTTGGCTCACATGGGTTCTCTCGGCCCGGTGGTTTGCGGCCGTCGTGGTGGCCGGCCGGCCGTGGTCGAGTCACCCTCAAGGTCATGGAGGTCGGGTCGGGGCTTAGTGCGATCAATCGTCATGGACATGTGTAAAGGAGTTGAATTGAAATGGAATGGGGGAAGGGCTATTTTGGGTTCAAATGAGTCAACCCACCATTTTGGGTTTGGTGCACCCTTCCATGGCTGATTTGGGCTGAGGGAGGATCAGGTGAATCAGCTAGAAAAGGGTAGAGAAATCACCATCCATGAATATTTTGATTAATCATGGATTAAGGTGAAGCATTAAAAGGGTTAAAACCTTTTTAAGGGGGCTTAAAAGAGGCTCCTACTTTTGCCATTAATGGCTTGATCACATGTCAATCCTTCCATAGCTTCATGTGGCTTGTCCATGGCTTGCATGTGGCTTCATGGCTTGTCTTTGGCTTAGGGAAAAGCTTGGTCAATTTCATGAAAATGGAATTTGGAAATTTTGGTAATTTAGGGGTGATTTGATGGGATTTGGCATATGGCTTGATTTGGAAACATTTGATGATTGATTTGAACTTAGGGAATGGCTTTGATTAAATGGATGGCAAATGGAAATGTCATGTGGGCTTTAGGGTAGATTTTGGGCTCTTTGAAATGGTTTTAGGTGGGCTTTTAAAGTGATTTAGGGAAGTGGTTTTTTTTTATTTTAGGATGAGAATTTTGCATAGGATTGGATCCAATGAGTGTTTAATTTAGTTTGGGAATGTTTCATGAATGATTTGGAATAAATTTGAAGTATTTAGGCTAGGTTTGGATTGGATTTGGACCTCTTTGGTGAATGGGCCAATATAGGTCAAATTGGGCTAACTTGGGCCAATGTTGGGCTAGGGTTGAAATTGATGTAAAATAAATGTTGTGAAATGTTTATGGGAGTGTTTCAAAGAGGTTTTGGCTTTGGTTGGGTTTTGATTTTGGGGTTTGGGCTTATTTGGGTTAGGTTTGGGTCATGGGCCCAAATTGGGCTTTAAGGCCAAAAGTGAAATTGGATTCAAATGTCAATCAAGTTGGACTTGGATCTGGTCTAGATTGGTGTTGGGAATGTTTAATTGAAGTTTAGAATTGAATAGGACCATAATTTGGGTCAATTGGATAGGTTTGGTTTGACATTGGGTTCACTTTGGGTTAAAATGGGTCAAATTAGGGTTTTTGATAAACGTGGGGTAAATTGACAAAATTGGCCCATGGTGTAGTTGAATAAAATGAAATTGGGAATATTTGGGATTTACTGGAATTTTCTGGGAAGTTTCTGAATTTTTGGATTTTTGGGTCAAGGGGGGTATTTTGGGTATTTGGAGGGTATTGGGAGGTATTTTTGGAATTTTTGGTATTTTTGGCTATGGATGATCAACTTGATTGGTGAGGAAATGTTCAAGGTTAATTTTGGGGAATTTTGGGTGATTTGGGATTTTGAAAATTTTGGGTGATTTCAAGGGCTTTGGGTAGGCTAGGCGGGTCCGGGGTCCCAGGGGTCAAAAATTGAAAACTTGCAAAATTGAAGATTGGGTAATTGTAAGTGGAATGAAATCATTTTGGTTGAGCCATGAAGCCATATCAAGCCCACATGAGCCATGAATGGACTCATTTGAGGCATCCACTATGTTGTTCCTAACGCTCTAGCCAAGGCTTAGGGGTTAAGGACCATCCATGTGAATCACCTACATGAGTCGGGAGGTCGAGTTGGGAATGGGTGTGTTTTTAGGAGGTGTGTGAAAGTGTAGTGTATAAGTGTAGTTTGTGTGTAAGTCAGCCCTTCACTGCACTGTGCCACCTGTGGTAGTCCTAAGGCCAAAGAGTCCTATAGGAACTCATCCTTTAAACTCCCACATTTGATTTCAACCCTCTTGGTGATTAGGGGTCTACAGTCAAGGTTGTGGAGTTTGCAAGGATTTAAGAAGTGGTTTGAAATTCTAGGTTGTGGGTCCCAATTCTAATCCTCTAAGACAGTCAAAGGAAAAGCCTAAGGCTAGATCCTAAGTACTAAAAAGAAGAAGAGAAGACCTCATCAAAAATGAGGTCAACAAATGGACCCCCAATAGGTGTGGTGAGCCGAGGAGCACACCGCGCGTATTGGTGTTGACAAAAGCGATCAACAAAACCAACACAAAAGTCCAAGTGACAAACTTAGGATAGAGTAGAAGAATTTCTGCTGGGGAGTGTCAAGTATATCTCTGAGACTGGAGATTCCTGAACTCTTGCTGAGGAAAGGAAAAGGAGGTGAATCCCAAATCACATGATCTGGGGAAATTTAAATTTAGATTTTATTTTGTTTCAGTTTAAGTTTTGATGTGTAAGTTTAGATTTCAATTTGGAGTTTTAATTTAGATTGAAGTTTTGTCAAAATTAATTTGAAGGGATTTGAACTTGAAATGAAAAATTGGAATTTTGTGGTTTTAGATGTAACATCTTCAACCTCAAAAGAAAATTGAATTGATTGGATTGAATCATTACAATGAGGAGAAATCTCAGAGCAATGCGGTATTGGATGTAAAATCCTTAACCTCAAGATTTTGATTTTGATGTATTTCATTGCAATAGGGAAAGAAACTAAAGCAATACAGTCTCAGATGTAAAATCCTCAACCCCAAAAGTTTGATTTTGATGTATTTCATTACAGTAGGGAAAGAATCCTAAAGCAATGCAGTCGCGGACGTAAAATCCTCAACCCCAAAAGTTTGATTTTGATGTATTTCATTGCGATAGGGAAAAAATCCTAAAGCAATGCAGTCTCGGATGTAAAATCCTCAACCCCAAGAATTTGAATTCGATGTATTTCACCGCAATAGGAAAGAATCCTAAAGCAATGCAATCTCGGATGTAAAATCCTCAACCCCAAAAACATGATTTCGATGTATTTCATTGTAATAGGGAAAGAATCCTAAAGCAATGCAAGTCTCGTATGTAAAATCCTCAACCCCAAAAATTTGATTTTGATGTATTTCATTGCGATAGGGAAAGAATCCTAAAGCAATGCGAGTCTCTGATGTAAAATCCTCAACCCCAAAAATTTAATTTTGATGTATTTCATTGCGATAGGGAAAGAATCCTAAATCAATGCAGTCTCGGATGTAAAATCCTCAACCCCAAGAATTTGAATTTGATGTATTTTATTGCAATAGGGAAGGAATCCTAAAGCAATGCAGTCTCGGATGTAAAATCCTCAACCCCAAGAATTTGAATTTGATGTATTTCATTACAAAAGGGAAAAAATCCTAAAGCAATACAGTCTCGGATGTAAAGTCCTCAACCCCAAAAATTTGATTTTGATGTATTTCGTTGCGATAGGGAAAGAATCCTAAAGCAATGCAGTCTCGGATGTAAAATCCTCAACCCCAAAAATTTGATTTTGATGTATTTCATTGCAATAGGGAAAGAATCCTAAAGCAATGCAGTCTCGTATGTAAAATCCTCAACCCCAAAAATTTGAATTTGATGTATTTCTTTGCAATAGGGAAAGAATCCTAAAGCAATGCAGTCTCGGATGTAAAATCCTCAACCCCAAAAATTTCATTTTGATGTATTTCATTGCGATAGGGAAAGAATCCTAAAGCAATGCAGTCTCGGATGTAAAATCCTCAACCCCAAAAATTTGATTTTGGTGTATTTCATTGCAATAGGGAAAGAATCCTAAAGCAATGCAGTCTTGGATGTAAAATCCTCAACACAAAAAAATTTGAATTTGATGTATTTCATTGCAATAGGGAAAGAATCCTAAAGCAATGCAGTCTCTGATATAAAATCCTCAACCCCAAAAATTTGAATTTTGATGTATTTCATTGCAATAGGGAAAGAATCCTAAAGCAATGCAGTATCAGATATAAAATCCTTTACCCCAAGAATTTGATTTTGATGTATTTTATTGCGATAGGGAAAGAATCCTAAAGCAATGCAGTCGCGGACGTAAAATCCTCAACCCCAAAAGTTTGATTTTGATGTATTTCATTATGATAGGGAAAGAATCCTAAAGCAATGCAGTCTCGGATGTAAAATCCTCAACCCCAAGAATTTGAATTTGATGTATTTCATTGCAATAGGGAAAGAATCCTAAAGCAATGCAGTCTCGGATGTAAAATCCTCAACCCCAAAAATTTGATTTTGATGTATTTCGTTGCAATAAGGAAAGAATCCTAAAGCAATGCAGTCTCGGATGTAAAATCCTCAACCCCAAAAATTTGATTTTGATGTATTTCATTGTGATAGGGAAAGAATCCTAAAGCAATGCAGTCTCGGATGTAAAATCCTTAACCCCAAAAATTTGAATTTAAATGGTAATTGATCTTGCAAAAAAATTTGTAGCGTTGATTTGAAAAGTGTGGAGTTTTGGTGTTTCGAGAATTTCATGAAAGTTGTAAAAGATTTTGTGGAAAGAAACAGATTGGGAGGGAATATGTAGATGTTACATATCCCATTCAAAAGAGTTGATCGGAAGTTGCTGGTTTGGATTGCATACAATTCCTCGCCATCAGATTCGATCTGAAAACCTCGTAGCTCCGTGTCAATGGAGTCAACCGCTCCCATCCCAGACAAGGGAGAGAGTAGAACGGATTGGATTTCGATTTGGAAGATTGAATTTGAAATTTGATTGAGATTTGATTTGAAATTTGGAAAGATTGAATTTGAATTTGTGATTGAGATTTGATTTGAAATTTAGAAAGATTGAATTTGAATTTGTGATTGAGATTTGATTTGAAATTTATGTTCATTTTGTTTGTCATTTAATGATTCAAAATTATTTTATCATTTATTTAATGTTCATGTGAATTTGGTGTTCATTATTTTTTAGATTTTTAAGGAAAGTTTTCTTTTATTCTTTTTTTTGTTTCTTTTTTGTTCTTTGTTCGAAGTTCATTTAACTTTAATGGCGTTTCTCAGTCAACTTGCACAAAAGAGGTGAAGGCCAAAAATGTGACATGGTCACTTTCATTCCAATCATGTTGAAGATACATCATACAACTCGATCTGGAATACATCTCATATAATCCATGTAGACTCAAAATGGACTATGTATGATCTTTGTTGATCCATCCAAAAAAAAGGTATCTGTCAGAAATCCATGTCTGAATAGTGAGGTACATGGTCAATAACATCACCTTCCAAGCCATCCTTGGCAAGGAAGCCGTATGGATGTACGTTGGAGGTGTGATATTTCCCATGTAACTCACAGCCGTAAGGCCGGAGGCTCTCTAGCTCCGGGTCCGGTCGGAAGTGGTAAGGTGCTTTCCCGTCATCCATCCTTCCGAAAGTAACCGAGATCCGCTTCATTGGTACTCCCAGTATGCAATGTTTAGCGACATCCGCTCTTTTACCCTTTAGTATCATGACGGAACCTACCGGTAATGGTATCTTTACCGGCCCTCGGAACTCACTCGGGCCTCGCTATCCGGAGGTCGGATCCGAACATGATATTACACTCGTTCGAAAAGAAACCGTGCAAAAAGGTCCGACAAAGTCGTGGTGATCTATGTGCGGGGTATGCGATCACCCTTCTTGTAAATTTTAATGATGCAACTGTTGGGTATGCAATCTGCTAGCAGTACCCTCAATGTTATCATTCTTTTTACCATCCTTTTGATGACTAATGGCATTGGATCCACCTGGCCATGACGGAGTATCCCTGGTGGGTTTCCCTTCCTGTCTTCTGCGAAGTTGTAGCAGCATCCACATTGTATGGTAATTCTCCCTTTCCCTGACATCCATCTCCGGGGTTCTGAGTAGGTGTTTTCTCATAGGCGGCCTGCTCGGCCCATTCTTTTCAAATCCCGGACGCAGTCCTCGATTTGTTGTTGTTCGTGTTCTGAGAACACGTCTGTATGGAGCTCGAGGCATTCTAGTATATTGATCCTCCAGCCTCTAATTCTCTCGAAGTATTCAAAAGTTTTCTTCTCGACATTCTGCATTCTTTCTAGCTCGTATTCTGGAATAATCTGCAAATGGCGAGGCCTGGAGACGTATTGTGGGATATATGGCTCAATCCCTTCACGTTCTCCTACATACCTCGGCTCCTCCGGGATGGTGTCCGTCGGGACATCCTCCGGGGTTGCTTCTGCAACAAGGTTATGCATTACTGGTGACTTTATCTGGTAGCGTGGTAGCCTTCCTTCTTCTGTTCTCCTTAAGATTTCCCTGGTCTTTTCTGTTATCCTCAGAGCTGGCCTCCTTCCTTCGAGTACCCGGTGAACTCGGCGTCCTTGAAGTATATGTACTCGGCAGTAGCAATCGCCTCGTCGCGATGGTCCGCTCGCTAGTTTAGTTAACATCTTGCGGATACGGCGATTTTTATTTCTTCGCCGAGTTGCGTGAGAGTAGCTCTTTGTACTTCCCGAATCCTTGTGAGCGCGGCGCCGACAAGCTCGCCCTCCGCCGTAGCGACTACGTACTTGATTTTCTTGTCTTCTTCGGTGTTTGTTTTCCTTTTCTTGTCGTCGGAGTGGTGGCTTGGGCCACCCACTTTCATTACTGTCTGACTGGGCAGTTCCTCTCGGTCAACTGGGACCCAGTCACTTTCCTCGTATTGTAGGCCTGCTGGTGCGAAGTTTGAGTCAATCTCTATTATCGCTCAATCTTTCACCCTCTTTTCGTCGAGTGCAAGGCTTACGCCATTTCTAAAGTTCAGGACCAACCGCCCGTTCGACATTTCCCTGCGAAAAGACAAGGAAAAGGATCAGGGGCTGTACTAAGAACAAGAAAATTAAGAAAATGTTTATTAAAGACAGTTTTTTTTTATTACTTTTTGTATTTTTAAATTTAACAGGAATGAAGTGGGATAAGATCAGGAAAGAGATTTTGATATGGAAGAGAAAACAAGGAAAACTTTATTATCATGATTTTATTTATTTTAGCACATTTTTTATTATCTTTGGGTTTCAGACCCAGTCATAAGTAGCTACTTCGCCCGTGCTTTTAGGGATGAAGAATTCTTTCCTTCGAAACATCAGGTAGCGTAATACTTTTTCAAGTATCGTCCGTTGATCGGAAGCATATGTCGTTCCCCTTGGTAGTTCACTAGCTGGTAGGAGCCTCCTGAGTAGACTGCCTCAACCACAAATGGTCCTTCCCAAGTAGGTTCAAATTTTCCTCCTATCTTGCGGTGTGCAAGGATAGGTCTTTTGAGAACGAGAACTAAGTCACCAACTTTGAAGGTTCTCGGGCGGACCCGATCCGTCATGGGCTCGAACCATCTTAGCTTGGTATAGTTCTAAATACTGCCGCGCTCGCAAGTCTTTTCCCTTCCGAGGCTTTCCAAATCTTCTAGTCGTAATTTGGCATTCTCTTCTCGTCATGATTTTGTTTGCGGCTCGCGATTCCGAGTGAAGGAAGGCCGGACCTCCTAAGGGTAACACCGCCTCGGACCCAAACACCAGAGCGTAAGGTGTAGCTTGAGTAGGAGTTCTGAAGGTTCTCCGGTAGGCCCATAAGGCTTCTAATAACTTCTCGTGCCAATTTCTCTTATTATCGTCCAAAGTTTTCTTTAAGATTTATCGAGAGTTTTTTTAAAAGCCTCAGCCAGGCCGTTTGCTCTTGGGTAGTAAATTGTTGAATACCGCCAGTCAATTCCGCGTCTCCTGATGAAATTGTTGATTTGCGTGCTTCTGAATGCTGACCCATTATCTGAGATGATCCTGCGTGGCACTCTGAAACGGTAGGCAACTTGGTTCTTGAAAACCGTAGCACGTGGTGTGCTTTCACTTCTCCGAGTAGAACTCGCCTCTCGCCTACTTGGAAAAGTAATCCGTAGCCGCAAGAATGAAACGATGTCCTTTTGAAGATGGTGGTTCTATTGGACCCACTATATATGTGCCCCAACATTCAAATGGCCATGACGCAATTGTCGGATGTAGTACATTTGGAGGTTGGTGTAGAACCACTCCGTGCACTTGGCATTGGTGACAGCTCTTGGTGATTTTCATGCAGTCGGTCATCATCAAGGGCCAGTAATACCCTAGTCTTTTAATTTTCATTTTCATCTTCGGACCCGACTGGTGAGCGCCACGGAGTCCCGAATGGACCTCTTTAACAATTTCACGGGCCTCGGACCCGCTTAGGCACCTTAGCCACATTTGATCGAAAGACCTTCTGTATAACGTGTTGTTTATTAATGCGTAAAATAGAGTTCTTTTCTTGATCTGATGGGCTAGCGACCTATCATCTAGTAGTTTTTCTGTTTGTAGGTAGTCTATTAATGGCTGTCGCCAATCTTCTGTGTTTTCTGTCACTGTTGCAACTGATTCTTCTTCTTTTTTTGATTTGTGTATTGTGTCTATGTCGAGCTGTGATAGGACCTGATGTCCGTGAACTGACACTTCCACTGATTCATCTTGCAAGCAGGCAAATTCTTTTGTGAGGAGGGCTAACGCATCTGCTAAAGCGTTTTCTCTCCTAGAAATTTTGTAAATTGTCACATTCGGAATCTGTTCTAACAACTGTATGGCATACTGGAAGTATTGCTCGAGTCTTGGCTTTAAAATTCTGTACTGTCCGGCGATCTGTTGAATGATTAACTGCGAATCCCCGTAGATGTTGATGTCCGTTATCCCCATTTGAATAGTTAATTCCGATCTCGTTATGAGGGCTTCGTATTCTGTTTTGTTGTTTGCACGCGGCTCTGTCAAGTGGTAGGAGTATCTTAAGATCCCTCGCTCCGGTGTTATAAAGATTAGTCCGATCCCTGCCTTATCGGGCACTATCACATGCAATTCTTCGTCTTTGTGTGCTGAAGATGCTCCGTAGAAATATAATTCCCAACGTCGATCATCAGGGTCTTCTAGGCTCATTATTTGTTCATCCGGCAAATCATCATTGAGAGGAGATTCTCGCCGACAAAGGGTGTGCTCGCGAGGAAGTCCGCTAGGACTTGTCCCTTTACGGCACGAAGAGGCACGAAAGTTAGATCGAATTGCAATAATATCATTGACCATCTGGCAAGTCTACCGGAAAGCGTTGGACGAGTCATCAAGTATTGCAATGGATTAAATTTCGAGATTAAGTTGACCTTATGAGAAAGCATGTAATGCCTGAGCTTTTGAGCGGCGAAGATCAGGGCCAAACAATGCTTTTCAATTGTGGGATACCTTATTTCCATCGGAAGTAAACAACGGCTTAGGTAGTAAAGAGCATTTTCTTTACCCTCATCATTGACCTGGGCTAACAGGGCTCCGAGAGAGTCGTCTAAAGCCGCGGTATAAAGTATCGCGGTCTACCCGAGACCGGGGTCGCTAAGACAGGAGGTGTCATTAAATATTGCTTAATGTCCTCAAAGGCCTTCTGGCATTTCTCTTCCCAAATAAATTTGGCGTCCTTTTTAACTAGTGCCGAGAAAGGCTGACACCTACCTGACAGGTTTGAGATAAAACGTAGGAGATATGCCAGCTTCCCTTGAAAAGATCGTAGTTGCTTTAAGGTTTTGGGAGGCAGCATTTCCAAGATAGCTTTAATCTTTTCCGGGTTGATTTCAATTCCACGATGTCGGACAACGAATCCTAAGAATTTATCGGAGGTGACACCGAAGGCGCATTTTAAGGGATTCATCTTAAGGTTAAATTGTCTTAATCGTTCGAAAACAATTCTCAAATCATACAGGTGGTTGTCCTTTACTTTGCTTTTGATGACCACATCGTCCATGTAGCATTCAACTTGATTGTGGATGAGATCATCAAAAATTCTTGTCATCGCTCTCTGGTATGTTGCTCCTGCGTTCTTCAGTCCAAATGGCATCACTGTGTAGCAATATACTCCAATTGGCGTTCTGAATGATGTAAGTTTTTCATCTTCTGGAGCCATTTTTATCTGGTTGTATCCTGAAGATCCATCCATGAATGAGAATATTTCATGTGTTGAAGAAATGTCAATCGTTAATTCTGGGATCGATAGAGGGAATTCATCTTTTGGACATGCCTTGTTTAAATCTCTGAAATCCACACAAATTCTGATCTGACCATTCTTCTTCCTAACTGGTACCACATTGGCTAACCAAGTAGGGTATTGTTCTTCACGGACAAATTTAGCGTCTATTAGCTTTTTAACTTCAGCTTTGACTTGTTGTTAGATTTCTAGATGAATTCTTCTGGGACATTGTCTGACTGGGACAGAAGTAGGATCCACTCCTAGCTTATGGACTACGACCTCTGGAGCTAATCCTGGCATCTCATCGTAGTTCCAAGCAAAACAATCTTTAAATTCGATTAATAACTTGATTATTTTTTCGGAGTCTTCTTTATTGAGTAAGGAGCTAACAAAGGTAGGTCTAGGCTCTTCGCTAGTACCTAAGTTAACTTCCGTTAACTCATCTATTGTAGATTTAATTTCTTCTTCGAATTCTGGTGGAGCGTCTCCAATTTGTAAATCTTCAAATTCTTCTTTAGTTTCCATGCAGTTTTCATTAGACTTGCAAGTGAGAACCAGACAAAATTCAGTATTGTCAACTGATCCTACTGTGCCGAATCCGAGACCATGCTTTGAATTGGGTGCACGACCGGAGTTATTCCATAATTTTTCAAAATGTTGTGATCGACCTTTTGTCCATTGTCGAGGTAAGAAACCACGCCGAATTAAATTTTGAACACAGGGAGAGTACCACTCAAAAGGTAATTCCATTAATTTCGATGAAGTGACATCTTCAAATTGTACATTATTTTCGCTTTTGGAGGAAGGAGCACCTCGGTAGAATTTGATTAGCTTTAGCACCGCCGCTATGTACCTCTTTCGACCACCATACCCTCGATCTTATTAGAATGGATCGGGGTCGTGGTCATAGTATGTACATAGTGGTTAATCTTCTCGTACATCGATTTATATTCCTCGTTCTTTTCATCTTCGACAGAGATCCTGAATTGCGGCTTCTTCCGACTTATTGTCGCTGCTTCTTGTTTGATCTCTTCTTCTTCTTCAGAACTAACTTCCCAATCAACATTGATAGCTGGTTTCCTCTGTCCAACTATCCTAACATCTCTGCCACGACCTCGTCCCCGGCCTCGACCTCGGATGAAAGTTGTGGAGAAACCTTCACCATCTCACCGTAAGGGAGTGGTGAGTGACTGTTGGACTAGAACTTCAGGTTCTTCGTCATCCTGAACTTCCTTTGCTTCATTCGTTATGGTATCTCTGGAGAAAATTGTTTTCTTCGGAGGTGCATAATAAGCTGCATCTTCATGGATTCCAATTTCATGTACGGAGAATGGTTGTAAGTCACCTTTGATGCACTCGTTCCCCTCCATCGTAGTATTTGATGCACCGATGTAGAGATGATGGTACCATCCGGTTTTCATGTATCCATGGTCGGCCCAGAGAGAGTTGAACGACGTTTCGAATCAATTATGTGAAATTTTGCGGTTGTCTTTGCCAAGTCACCGGTCTTCATTAAGCAAGTGTTATTGAGCCGAGGGCTCTTTCTCCTTTTTGGTCGAATCCTCTTAATAACATTTTGTTCGCTTCAAGCTCACGAGCATCAATTTCCAAATATGCTAGCGTTCGAAGATTCATTATGTTGATCGATGCTCCCGGATCCACCAATACTTCCGGAGAGTGTAAACTTTCCTATTAGTAACCGAAATATACAACTGGTCGGTTGTGGTCTCGTCGTCCCAAGTAGTAGGTCATTGTCCGTGAAGGTAACACCTCGTTGTTCCTTTAATGAGCAAACCTCATCTAAGGAATCTCCGGTCATTCGAGCTAAGCAAATTTCCGGATCAAGTAAGGCCTCGATCGAGCTTCTCTCATCTCCTTTCGATAAGATGAGAGCGTCGTAGATGCTCGGCTTGGTCGGTAGTTTCCTAAGATGGGCTAGCACGTTGTAGTCCACTTTATTTCCATGTGTCTCGCTTCTTCTCGAATGGGTATTTCTTCGTTCGGGGTTGGTTCTTCCCGAACAACCACCCGCTTTCCTTTGTCCTTCGGACCCATTCTCGGAGGTAGAACTCTTCCACTTCTTAAGTTAACTTCGTAATTTCTTCGAATCTAGTATCGAGTTTGTCGGTGTCTCCCTTGAATCGGAATGACATGCTCTTCTAGATTAGCTTCAGAGTCTGAAGGCTCTAACTCTATTGTGACTGGAGCTCCTAGAAACTCGCAAATAGATTCGTTGCTTGTTGAACTCTCGTAGCCTCCTTGATGGATGTCTTCTTCGTCATTGTGATCGTCGAGATTGTGTATGATATGAGAATTGTCATTTGTATCGAAATCGATGTCCGGATTGTCGCTAGTTACGTAATCGTTAGAAACGGTCAAAACGTAGCCAACGCCATAACCCTTATCATTATAAGATCCCACCGGAGTGAGCAGATAATCATACGTAGTCAGAGGTTCGAGGGATTTCTCCCCCTAATAGGAAACAACTATCCTAGGATAAGCAGCCCCTAGTCTAGCCTTAGGAGCCTCGGTCTTCTCTTCTTCAGAAATTTTCTTCTTCTCTTCAATCGTCTCTTGTTGAGGTGGTTCTTCTATCGTAAGTGACAGTGTCGACTTAACAGGTTTCGAACCCTGAATTGAGGCTCGCACCGAAGCGATTTGGATGTGATCCAAAATCTTTTTTGAAGACTTTGTCCAAGCGGTAGGCCATCCATCATCAGTCGCATAGGGGTCTATTGGCACAATGAGATCCGTCGAGATAACATCGACGTAACCTCCTTTCGGGGTTCCTTCATGTACTCCTTTCGGGATCGTTATATTCCCTTTCCGATGATTGTCGTTGAGCCAACTTTTGAAGGTAATATGATCTTCTATCTTGTGTCCAAGCATCCGGTGGTAAGGGCAAAAGTTAGGATCACCTTTCTTGTCGACTTCTTCTGGTCTTTTAGGTTCTGGTAGTTGGAAATCAGGAGTCTTAATCAGACTGAGGAACATTTTCGGCACTGCCTCATTCTTGAACTGGTACTCCCTGCTCAGAAGCTACCTTAACGTACGTTGCGGACGAGGCGGTTTTTCATACTGTTGAGATGACTGGTAGCTGGGTCGGGGTTGCTGGTAATTCTGTTGAGACTGCTGCGACCGTTCTGACGATATTTGTATCGGTTGCTTGCCTTTATAGATAGTTGCGACGATCCCGAACTTCTTTTCGAAAGTTTTCACAGGCTTCTGTTTGTCTGTTTTGTCGGTGAAACATAATTGCTTCTCCTCCTCTTGCAAGCTTCCAGCCTTGCTTAACAACTTCTCGAAAGTCTTAATAGTAAATCCCTTGAGGAGAAGTGCTATCGGGCCATGAATGCTCTTAAGTAAAATGCCGACTGCATTCTGTTCTTGTAATTGTGGCTCACACTTCATACTTAGGTTCCTTCATCGAAGTATGTAGTCCACCAAGGTTTCGTTCGGTTTCTGCTTCTCTACCACTAAATCACCTATAGTGATGTGGTGCTGAGCTCCAGCAAATCGCTAGATGAAGAGGTTCTCTAATTCTGAAAAATGTCTTCACCGAACCGTTCGGTAATTCCGCATACCAATCAAAGGCGATCCCCGACAAGTCGTCGACAAATTGTCGGAAGAGTAAAGCATCACTTCCGCCGCATTGCAACAACCGGCACGAAAATGTGCAACATGCCGCTCGGGGTTTCCGGCTCCATCAAAGGTCTTCGAACGAGGTGGTACAAAGCCTTTCGGATATTGGACAGCGTCGAATTCCTCGGGGTAAGGTCTACCCGTCCGAATGGATGTCCCGCTCTTTGATTGTGCCAAGGCTTCTCGCACCTGCTGTTCCACCAAGTTCTTGATAACTTTTTTTGGACTCATGCTTTGTGTTGCATCCTTTTTTAACTGATCATCCCCGTTGATGGACGTAATCTCTTTTCCTCCGTCTACAATGTGAATGACTTCTGGGGGTGTTTCTCTTTGGGGTTGAACTTGACTCTGAAGAGTGGCTAGGTCTACAGCCATCTCTTCCATCCTTTTTTCCATTTAGGCGATCGTATCATCTTTCTCTTGAAGCTGCCTCCTCATTACTTCCAGCTCTCCTCTCTTCGCGAACTGCAGGAGCACCTTGTGAAGCTGACGAAGCTCGTGTTTCAACCATGTTAATTTCTGCATACTCATCATCCATGAACTCCGACGAATCAATCTCATCTCTGAATTTCTCTTCTCTTTCCCTTGCTAATCGCCGAATATCAATTCTTAGCTTTTCCATAGCATCTTCTAGTGGTCTTTTCTATACATCCTTGCAGTTGTCATGTGATAACTGTCGGGTTTCCTTCTCATGAGTCCCCTTTACTGCAGTAGCACTTTCTTCGGACTCAAGTCTCCTGATGAGACATTCCTTCTCATGTTGTTATTTTAATCGTAATTGTCCCGGTAATGGGACGCCATACCATCCTTCTAGCACAGGCATGTCCGGGACCGGATGGTCTGTCAGCCAAATGCTGGAAGGTGGTATCCTCCCTAATCTGTAGTCCTGAAACAATGACAGGCGGACTAGCTTTCATTCTTTTATTCAGCTTCTCTGCAGCGATAGCAGGTTCTACTCGCGGCCGAAGATGGGACTTGGCTGGCACCCTCCCTATCCTTCTTAAAATTTCTGATACAGGGAATTTTTCCTTCTTTGCCAACTTTTCTATCAAGGTTTGCAGTCGAGCAAATGGCGTAATTCTAGCCCTTTTCTTACGGTTGTCATTGTAATATGCGGGCTGAGGCAATGCGGCCGCAATCTTGCGAACATTTTCTTCATCCTTTGCGGCGGAGAGGGGATGAAACCTGCTTCCTCCCAAAAGTGGTATGTATTCAGGCAGCGGTGTATACTCGGGCAGCTTCGGGATTTCTTTTAGGAAAGCAACTTCAGCAGCTCTAGCTTCTCTAGAAATCCTTCTACTTCTTTTCCTTCTCTGAGTCCGTGTCAGCGATGGAATTCTCGAGCTGGACCTGATTTGAAAAACAGAAGGTTTCACGAGAAGGTCCGTACCCTCCACGGTAACGAGTTCATCATAGTTCCGAATTTCCTTCCCCTTTAGTCCGACGAAGCCGTGGTAGGTGCAAAGACAACTAGACCAAGTGGGGGTAGCAACAACAGCCTTCTTCACGAACAACGATCTCTCTCAGCTGGAATCTTTTGCAGAGGAGGGAATTCATGAGTTGACTTGAGGTTAAACTCAATCAACGGCTTCTCAAGTTCTGGTACTTTGCTTGTGAGTGAAAAGAGAGTGACGTTGGGGATTTCGATGTCGGTGTCCCTGAATCCTTGTCCTAATCGAATAATTCTATTATCGGGTAGTTCGTCCTAGAACACGACCAGGTCAAGTCCGTTGACGAAGGAGAAGATAAGTTTTGGGGCTTCCATTTCTACAGGGCAGATTCCCAGTGTTAGTCCCCGGATCGTGCTTCTTCTTATCGTATAACTTATGATGAAAAAGAAAGAGTCCGAACACATTTCTGTTTATCTTAGTGTATTTATGGTATTAAAGGAAAATTGTCTTTTCGGAAAGATTTGTTCATTAGGAAGGAGAATTATTAAAAGAAGGAGAGTTGTAGGAAGAGTAAAAGGAATTGATTAGGAACTGGAAAAGGAAGAGAAAGTCTTGTAGAAACTTCTCGACCCGCAAGACCGCTCCTAAACTAATACCTATTGGGGTCAACCCCACCTCGTAAATGAGGTAAAAGGATCTCGGAACCTCTCCGTTTAGGGGTGTCTAAACAAGTGGCTCCTAAATCCGAGAGAATGTTGGCTATACTTGTTCAAGGTAGAAATGAACATAGTATTCCAACGGAAAGAAGGGTAGTTTGATCCACTAGGAACATGGATACACTACCGATTTTTGAAAGCAGAACTATCTGATTAAAAATGGAGAGAGGGATTTTCCACAGCGGAGTCGCCAGAAATTGTACGGCTTATTTTTTAGATTATGTGTTTTTTAAAAAAAAAGGGGGCCGCCTAACAGAAATTGTAGGCGAATTTTTAATTTAATTTAAATAAATAATTTGAAAAGTAATATTTGATTTTGAAAATAATGTTAAATTTGAAAATTTTAAGATATGAAATCAAACCGATCTCACATCCCAAATAGTTTATATAAACGAGCACCGCACCACAAAGCGTGTATTTATCCCGAAGAATAAACACACTGCTTGATGATGGGGCTCGATTAAATAAACTAGGAGATTTGTGACATCTGTTTGGTCTGCGAACCAATTTTATAAGCCGACAAATTCCCCTGCTTAATATGAAAGCATTAAACAGGGTTTATATTACTCGGGTTCTTAAAATTCTCTATAAGGGCAAGCCCCTATAGTTAATTACATCTTAAGTGACGGGAATCACCTAAGAAAACTCTCGATAATAATCAGTAATTCTGCTCTCAAGAATCTCAAAGTTTAAGTTTTCAAGGGATTGAATTTTGGAATTTCAATAGGGAATGGATCAAATTTGGAACATTTTATTTTGGGAATTCAAAGGAAGAAAGGTAGGAGAAATCACGCATTCGAAGCGAACTTCGGTAATTTCCCGACTATCCTATTGTTTGGCTTGAATTTAGGAGAGTCCTAATGTTTATTTAATGTTTTGATCTTGCCAATTTTAATTAATTAGGACTTATATTCGTATGACATGATCATACAAATAGCCTGGAAAATGTGAGGGTTTATGTCATATCAGATGACTACCTCGGAATCCTAAGACCGGTTAGGGCTTAATTTACATGACATGATCATGCAAATGCCTAACGAAGAGTTGAGGATTTATGTTGCACTAGGCAAATTACCTCAAAATCCTATGGCTTTGTTGTTGAATTCTATGAATGTTTAGCTGATGTAGGGTCAAGTTTTGCTGATGACGATGGTCGTGCTGCCCACCCTGCTCCAAGCTCCTCGTTGTTGCAGAGGTTTAGTTATAGAAGTCATAAATCAGGAGAAGAGAAAAGTGTTTTGGTTTAGAGAAAATCTTAATTTCCAAGTGTTTTTTATATTTTATTTAAAACAAATCTTAAAGTTGATTATAACAACACCGGTTAAGATCCCACGGTTCCATCCTTCCCGCATCGTTATTTTTATCGGATTCACTTAGTCCGGATGAATTTGCTAAACTCAACTAAATGAGTTCCACACTTTTATTTAGACCGTGGAAATCCCGTTAGCAACACGTAGGTTACATCATCGAGGTATTCCCGATCATCCAACAAGACGTTTTAATTTAGTTATAATTGTAGTTTTGTGTTCCGTTTGTGATTAAATTTTGAGTTGTTTTATATTTTCGAAATGTTGTGGCGGTGAATTTTATCTTGCAATGACTTTTAATTTAGTTTTGGTTTCAGTTTTAGGGGCTATCCTAAAGGTGTGGGTTTTCATGCAACAGCTTGTTTATCATGCAAGAAAAGTAAAGTGCATTTGCAATAAAGTAAATTGCAAGAAAGTAAATTGCAATAAAATAAAAGCGTACCTGGAGGGTCTTCCCGTCATCCCAAGCTGCACCTAAACACAATTTAGAATATTTAAGCAAGTTCCTAGGTAAAGCTAAGGGAAGGGTTATGGTTTTCTACCAAGTTCCTAATCCTATAACTAGTCATTTCCTATGACGTCTAGGTTCTTGTGTTTTGGTTTGAGGACGATTTTCTTCATCAAAGAACAATTAAATTCAATTGATCTTATAAACATCCTATCATATTGAGGAAGTGCTTAAGACGAGTCTTAAACATCTTTTCAATACTGCTAGGATTGTTTTAAGTCCAAATGGATTTAATCAATCGGTGAAGTAATCGTCCGAGGTTTAGTTAAGTTTTGTTGTTATCTTATTCGATGAACTAGGACATTCGAATATCCTATGAGGGAAGTAACATTTCATTTAACGTTCGTTTAGGAGTTATGACAACAAAAGCTTTCGAGGGCAAATTGATGTTCAAATGGTTTGTGATTTAATTTTATTTCAGTTAACGGGTTTAAATTTTGAATAGTGTTCAAGTTGCTTTACATTTATTTTTTAATTTCTTTATGTCTTAGGTGATGTTATTTTAATTCAATTTAATTTAACTTTAATTTGATTTAATTTTGTTTAGTTGTTTAATTTTAATTTAATTTAATTTGATTTTAATTTTAACTTGATTCTATTAATTAATTTAATTTACTTCAATTTAGTTTGATTTGATATGCTTTAGTTTAATTTAATTTAATTTGATTTAATTTAATTTAATTTAATTTAATTTAATTTAATTTAATTTGATTTAATTTGGTTTAATTTAATTTAATTTAATTTAAAATTTAATTTAATTTAATTTTAATTTTAATTTAATTGAAATTTTAAAAGGGTTTAATTTAAATAATTTAACTTTAATTTAATTTAATGATTAAGTCTTTTAGCATTTTAAATTTTAAATTTGAATTATCATTTTAATTAGGAATTAAATATTATTGAGATGATTAATTTAGGGATTCTTAATTTAAAGAACAAATCTCTTCCTAATAATATCTCTATTTTAATAATTCCAATTTTATTATTCTTCCAAATTTAATTAATTATTTAATTAAGGTTTATTTCAATTATTTTTAAATTATTTGGTAGGTTTCTACTCTTTAATTATTTAAATTTCAATCATCCAAATCATATTAGGATCAGATATTTTACTCTTTAATTTTATTAAACCTAAAGTTTTAATTAAAGGTTAAAATTTTAATTACCATTTTGCCCTTCAAGCTTAATAATTTCATAACTCACTAAATTGAGCTTGAATGAACTTGAAATTTTTATGTGACTTCACTCATATGTCAATAAATGCATTAGAGGAGAAAATGTGATTTTTTTGTATTTAATTTATTTATGTAATTATTTTTGGTGGAAAATAGGAATTTCAAAGGAAAATTTAATAATATGACCAAGGGAAAGTTTCTGTCCTTAAGAAAATTATGGGACATTCCTAATGACCAGAGGATCACTTGGACCAATTTTGGTGATTTTTTGAAATATATTCTTTTTATTATAATTATTTTAAGTTTTGGAGTATTAATTAATTTAAAAATAAAATAAAGGTTGAAAAATGAATTTTATATTTTTCAAAAATCTCTCTGATATCAAGGAAATCAGAGAATCAATTTTTACAATTTTCTGATTTTTCTTTGATTTATTTGAATTATTTTAATGGAAATGCTAAAAAAACATTTTTTTAATTTTAAAATTACCTTAGGGCTTTAAAATTTAATATCTCATTATAGAGACTTAAGAAAAATATGGGATTTGTTCCTAAGTGATTAAAATTCAAAATATAACATTTTGGTGAATTTTATTATTTTTATGATTTTTATTATTTTTTAATTATTAAAATATTAAAATAATACCAAAAAATCAACTTTTTTAGAAAATTACAATTTTATTTTTCTTAAATTCCCCTGATATCATAGAGGCTCCAAAACCAATTTAGTGAATTTTTGAAAAGTATTTTGAAAGTTATGAATTTTTAAAGTTTAAATTGGTTAAATGGCTTAATCAACCCATTTAGTAGGGCTAACCAAGTCCAATCGACTTCAAATTTTTATGGTGGGTTCCTCCGATCCTAAAGGTCAGTGGAGAAT
Organism: Papilionanthe hookeriana x Papilionanthe teres; assembly: GCA_022702705.1. Classification (NCBI taxonomy): domain Eukaryota; kingdom Viridiplantae; phylum Streptophyta; class Magnoliopsida; order Asparagales; family Orchidaceae; genus Papilionanthe; species Papilionanthe hookeriana x Papilionanthe teres. Next base: position 5,820,212 of record CM040427.1, read on the forward strand.
TGATTTCATGTCAATTTGATGTATGGTTAGCTCTAATTAATTAAGGACCTATTTTGGGTGTTTAGAGCGATTAGAGTTTATTCCAAGTGAATTAATTCAAAACCTATTTTTCCAAGGGTCCTCTGGTCATAAGAAACATCACCAATTTTTTCTAGAATTTATTTCACAACATGCTAATTATTGGAATTAAAATACTCAAAACAACAACCTGAATTTGAAAAATCAATAACTCCTCATAGGGATGGCCTCTGACTTTGGAAAATTCAGGGAATGTTCCCAAATTCAGAGGCTTCAAAAGCCCTATGGTCTTATGTCATGGTGAATTTCCTATATGCATGGAGAATTAAAACAATGCAGATATTAAATAAATTATTAAAAATAAAATACTTGATGAAATTAAATGATTTCTTTTCCACATTATTCTCCTCTGTTCACTGAGCAAGATTGTATTTTTATTTTATTCTTCTGATTTTTCTACACAAAGTTATGCATTTTTGAAGTTTAGGGAATTAAATAAATCAAAAATAACCCTAATTTCCTACTTATCCACGCGGCGCCACGCCATCCTCGGCAGCTCCGAACGCACACGCGTCGTCTTCTGATTCGGCGCCGCCATCCAACTCAGCCCTCCGGGGGCTAGCTGTATCGTTCCGTATCCTCATCCGACGAGATCCTGGCCGTCCGTCCGCGCGTGTATGGAATGAAAGGCATCCGTTCAACGTCCCCAAGCGTTCTCACTCGAGAGTCGTCCACACTAAAAACCTAAGAACTCACTCATTTCTCAACGGATTTTTGTGTTCTTGTGCTCTATGGATTCGTCTTGAAGAGACGAATACATCTATACAGTGATCATGCATTGAAATGGAGAATCTCCAGAAGCTCGGGATAAAGAGTTAGCTCTTACCTTTGCTCAGAGAAGTGTGGCTTCAATCTGAGGGTTGTGTCACCTTCGATTGGGTCCAAGCAAGCTCCAGATGAAGTCTCCTGGTCTGGTGAATTGCCTAGGTATGATTTCGACCAAGCTCGATCACAAAGCTTGGAGTCTGGAACAGATGGGTGGCCTGGAGAGGGGGCTTTTGCTGGTGGACTTCTTCCCTTGGTCTGGTGAAGGTGTAGGACCAATCAATTTGAGGATTGATCCACTGTGGAGAAGTGTCCTGGTTTTGGGTGGAATTTTGGCTGAGAAATTGGGCTCTGTTGGTGGGGATTAGTGGCAAATTGTCACTTGGAGATCAACCGCTCTAAGTATGGAGAGTGTTCGGAGCAATTTTGGCGGGGTTTCGATAAGGTCCGAGTTCGGCTCCTCTCATGGCCGAGAGGAGGTGAGGTTTAAATAGGAGAGGGTGGAGGGCCTCCGTGGGGTTTAAGGATCGGGATCGACTGCTTAGGTCAAGGAAGAACAGCCATGATGGCCATCGGGCATGGGGCGACTCAGCAAGTGGAATTCCAAACTTTGGCTCACATGGGTTCTCTCGGCTGGTGGTTTCCGGTGGCTGTGGTGGCTGGCCGGCCGGGGTCGAGTCACCCTTAAGGTCAGGGAGGTCAGGGCTGGGGCTTAGTGCAGTCAATTGGCCATGGACATGTGTAAAGGAGTTGAATTGAAATGGAATGGGGGGAAGGGCTATTTTGGGTTCAAATGAGTCAACCCACCATTTTGGGTTTGGTGCACCCTTCCATGGCTGATTTGGGCTGAGGGAGGATCAGGTGAATCAGCTAGAAAAGGGTAGAGAAGTCACCATCCATGAATATTTTGATTAATCATGGATTAAGGTGAAGCATTAAAAGGGTTAAAACCTTTTAAGGGGGCTTAAAAGAGGCTCCTCCTTTTTCCATTAATGGCTTGATCACATGTCAAACCTTCCATGGCTTCATGTGGCTTTTCCATGGCTTGCATGTGGCTTCATGGCTTGTCTTTGGCTTGGGGAAAAGCTTGGTCAATTTCATGAAAATCGAATTTGGAAATTTTGGTAATTTAGGGGTGATTTGATGGGATTTGGCATATGGCTTGATTTGGAACCATTTGATGATTGATTTGAACTTAGGGAATGGCTTTGATTAAATGGATGGCAAATGGAAATTTCATGTGGGCTTTAAGGTAGATTTTGGGCTCTTTGAAATGGTTTTAGGTGGGCTTTTAAAGTGATTTAGGGAAGTGGTTTTTTTTATTTTAGGATGAGAATTTTGTAAATTATTGGAACCAATGAGTGTTGAATTTAGTTTGGGAATGTTTCATGAATGATTTGGAATAAATTTGAAGTATTTAGGCTAGGCTTGGATTGGATTTGGACCTCTTTGGTGAATGGGCCAATATAGGTCAAATTGGGCTAACTTGGGCCAATATTGGGCTAGGGTTGAAATTGATGTAAAATAAATGTTGGGAAATGTTTATGGGAGTGTTTCAAAGAGGTTTTGGCATTGGTTGGGTTTTGATTTTGGGGTTTGGGCTTGTTTGGGTTAGGTTTGGGTCATGGGCCCAAATTGGGCTTTAAGGCCAAAAGTGAAATTGGATTCAAATGTCAATCAAGTTGGACTTGGATCTAGTCTAGATTGGTGTTGGGAATGTTTAATTAAAGTTTAGAATTGAATAGGACCAGAATTTGGGTCAATTGGATAGGTTTGGTTTGACATTGGGTTCACTTTGGGTTTAAATGGGTCAAATTGGGGTTTTTGATAAACGTGGGGTAAACTGACAAAATTGGCCCATGGTGTAGTTGAATAAAATGAAATTGGGAATATTTGGGATTTTTTGGAATTTTCTGGGAATTTTCTGAATTTTTGGATTTTTGGGTCAAGGGGGGTATTTTGGGTATTTGGAGGGTATTGGGAGGTATTTTTGGAATTTTTGGTATTTTTGGCTATGGATGATCAACTTGATTGGTGAGGAAATGTTCAAGGTTAATTTTGGGGAATTTTGGGTGATTTGGGATTTTGAAAAGTTTGGGTGATTTCAAGGGCTTTGGGTAAAGTTAAGTGGGTCCGGGTCCAGGGTCAAAAATTGAAAATTTGCAAAATTGAAGATTGGGTAATTGTAAGTGGAGTGAAATCATTTTGGTTGAGCCATGAAGCCATATCAAGCCCACATGAGCCATGAAGGGACTCATTTGAGGCATCCACTATGTTGTTCCTAACCCTCTTAGCAAGGGCTTAGGGGTTAAGGACCATCCATGTGAATCACCTACATGAGTCAGGAGGTCAAGTTGGGAATGGGTGTGTTTTTAGGAGGTGTGTGAAAGTGTAGTGTATAAGTGTAGTGTGTGTGTAAGTCAGCCCTTCACCAGACCAGGCCACCCAGGGTAGTCCTAAGGCCAAAGAGTCCTATAGGAACTCATCCTTTAAACTCCCGCATTTGATTTCAACCCTCTAGGTGATTAGAGGTCTACGATCAAGTTTGTGGAGTTTGCGGGGAGTTAAGAAGTGGTTTGAAATTCTAGGTGGTGTGTCCCAATTCTAATCCTCTAAGACGATCAAAGGAAAAGGCTAAGGCTAGATCCTAAGTACTAAAAAGAAGAAGAGAAGACCTCATCGAAAATGAGGTCAACAAATGGACCCCCAATAGGTGTGGTGAGCTGACGGAGCACACCGCGCGTATTGGTGTTGACCGAAGCGATCAACAAAACCAACACAAAAGTCCAAGTGACAAACTTAGGACAGAGTAGAAGAATTTCCGCTGGGGAGTGTCAAGTATATCTCTGAGACTGGAGATTCCTGAACTCTCGCTGGGGAAAGGAAAAGGAAGTGAATCCCAAATCACATGATCTGGGGGAATTTCAATTTAGATTTTATTTTGTTTCAGTTTAAGTTTTGATGTGTAAGTTTAGATTTCAATTTGGAGTTTTAATTTAGATTGAAGTTTTGTCAAAATTAATTTGAAGGGATTTGAACTTGAAATGAAAAATTGGAATTTTGTGGTTTTAGATGTAACATCTTCAACCTCAAAAGAAAATTGAATTGATTGGATTGAATCATTACAATGAGGAGAAATCTCAGAGCAATGCGGTATTGGATGTAAAATCCTTAACTTCAAGATTTTGATTTTGATGTATTTCATTGCAATAGGGAAAGAAACTAAATCAATACAGTCTCAGATGTAAAATCCTCAACCCCAAAAGTTTGATTTTGATGCATTTCATTGCGATAGGGAAAGAATCCTAAAGCAATGCAGTCGCGAACGTAAAATCCTCAACCCCAAAAGTTTGATTTAGATGTATTTCATTGCGATAGGGAAAAAATCCTAAAGCAATGCAGTCTCAGATGTAAAATCCTCAACCCCAAGAATTTGAATTTGATGTATTTCATTGCCATAGGGAAAGAATCATAAAGCAATGCAGTCTCGGATGTAAAATCCTCAACCCCAAAAACTTGATTTTGATGTATTTCATTGCGATAGGGAATGAATCCTAAAGCAATGCAGTCTCGGATGTAAAATCCTCAACCCCAAAAATTTGATTTTGATGTATTTCATTGCAATAGGGAAAGAATCCTAAAGCAATGCAATCTCGGATGTAAAATCCTCAACCCCAAAAATTTGATTTTGATGTATTTCATTGCGATAGGGAAAGAATCCTAAAGCAATACGGTCTCGGATGTAAAATCCTTAACCCCAAGAATTTGAATTTGATGTATTTCATTGCAATAGGGAAAGAATCCTAAAGCGATGCGGTCTCGGATGTAAAATCCTCAACCCCAAGAATTTGAATTTGATGTATTTCATTGCAATAGGGAAAAAATCCTAAATCAATGCAGTCTCGGATGTAAAATCCTCAACCCCAAAAATTTGATTTTGATGTATTTCATTGCGATAGGAAAAGAATCCTAAAGCAATGCAGTCTCGGATGTAAAATCCTCAACCCCAAAAATTTGATTTTGATGTATTTCATTGCAATAGGGAAAGAATCCTAAAGCAATGCAGTCTCGGATATAAAATCCTCAACCCCAAAAATTTTAATTTGATGTATTTCATTGCAATAGGGAAAGAATCCTAAAGCAATGAAGTCTCGGATGTAAAATCCTCAACCCCAAAAATTTGATTTTGATGTATTTCATTGCGATAGGGAAAGAATCCTAAAGCAATGCGAGTCTCGTATGTAAAATCCTCAACCCAAAAATTTTATTTTGATGTATTTCATTGCAATATGGAAAGAATCCTAAAACAATGCAGTCTCGGATGTAAAATCCTCAACCCCAAAAATTTGAATTTGATGTATTTCATTGCAATAGGGAAATAATCCTAAAGCAATGCAATCTCGGATGTAAAATCCTCAACCCCAAAAATTTGATTTTTGATGTATTTCATTGCAATAGGGAAAGAATCCTAAAGCAATGCAGTATCGGATATAAAATCCTCTACCCCAAGAATTTGATTTTGATGTATTTCATTGCGATAGGGAAAGAATCCTAAAGCAATGCAGTATCGGATATAAAATCCTCAACCCCAAAAGTTTGATTTTGATGTATTTCATTGCGATAGGGAACGAATCCTAAAGCAATGCAGTCTCGGACGTAAAATCCTCAACCCCAAGAATTTGAATTTGATGTATTTCATTGCAATAGGGAGAGAATCCTAAAGCAATGCAGTCTCGGATGTAAAATCCTTAACCCCAAGAATTTGATTTTGATGTATTTCGTTGCAATAAGGAAAGAATCCTAAAGCAATGCAGTCTCAGATGTAAAATCCTCAACCCCAAAAATTTGATTTTGATGTATTTCATTGCGATAGGGAAAGAATCCTAAAGCAATGCAGTCTCGGATGTAAAATCCTCAACCCCAAAAATTTAAATTTGAATGGTAATTGATCTTGCAAAAAAATTTGTAGCGTTGATTTGAAAAGTGTGGAATTTTGGTGTTTCGAGAATTTCATGAAAGTTGTAAAAGATTTTTGTGGAAAGAAACAGATTGGGAGGGAATATGTAGATGTTACATATCCCATTCAAAAGAGTTGATCGGAAGTTGCTGGTTTGGATTGGATACAATTCCTCGCCATCAGATTCTATCCGAAAACCTCGTAGCTCTGTGTCAATGGAGTCAACCGCTCCCATCCCAGACAAGGGAGAGAGTAGAACGGATTGGATTTCAGATTTGGAAGATTGAATTTGAAATTTGATTGAGATTTGATTTGAAATTTGGAAAGATTGAATTTGAATTTGTGATTGAGATTTGATTTGAAATTTGGAAAGATTGAATTTGAATTTGTGATTGAGATTTGATTTGAAATTTATGTTCATTTTGTTTGTCATTTAATGATTCAAAATTATTTTATCATTTATTTAATATTCATGTGAATTTGGTGTTCATCAATTTTTTGATTTTTAAGGAAAGTTTTCTTTTATTCTTTTTTTTGTTTCTTTTCTGTTCTTTGTTCGAAGTTCATTTAACTTTAATGGCGTTTCTCAGTCAACTTGCACAAAAGAGGTGAAGGCCAAAAATGTGACATGGTCACTTTCATTCCAATCATGTTGAAGATACATCATACAACTCGATCCGGAATACATCTCATACAATTCATGTAGACTCAAAATGGACTATGTATGATCTTTGTCGATCCATCCAAAAAAGGTATCCGTCGAAATCCATGTCCGAATAGTGAGGTACATGGTCGATAACATCACCTTCCAAGCCATCCTCGGCAAGGAAGCCGTATGGATGTACGTTGGAGGTGTGATATTTCCCATGTAACTCACGGCTTGTAAGGCCGAGGCTCTCTAGCTCCGGGTACGGGTTGGAAGTGGTAAGGTGCTTTCCGTCATCCATCCTTCGAAAGTAACCGAGATCCGCTTCATTGGTACTCCCGGTATGCAATGTTTAGCGACATCCGCTCCGTTGCCCTTTAGTATCATGACGGAACCTACCGGTAATGGTATCTTTACCGGCCCTCGGAACTCACCCGGGCCCGCTTATCCGGAGGTCGGATCCGAACATGATATTACACTCGTTCGGAAAAGAAACCGTGCAAAGGTCCGACAAAGTCGTGGTGATCTATGTGCGGGGGTATGCGATCACCCTTCTTGTAAATGTTAATGATGCAACCTGTTGGGTATGCAATCCGCTAGCAGTACCCTCCATGTTATCATTCTTTTTACCATCCTTTTGATGACTAATGGCATTGGATCCACCGGCCATGACGGAGTATCCCCGGTGGGTTTCCTTCCCGTCTTCTCGTGAAGTTGTAGCGAGCATCCACATTGTATGGTAATTCTCCCTTTCCCCGGCATCCATCTCCGGGGTTACGAGTAGGTGTTTTCTCTTAGGCGGCCTGCTCGGCCCATTCTTTTCAAATCCCGGATGCAGTCCAAGATTTGTTGTTGTTCGTATTATGAGAACACGTCTGTATGCAGCTCGAGGCATTCTAGTATATTGATCCTCCTGCCTCTGATTCTCTTGAAGTATTTAAAAGTTTTCTTCTCGACATTTTGCATTCTTTCTAGCTAGTATTCTGGAATAATCTGCAAATGGCGAGGCCTGGTGACGTATTGTGGGATATATGGCTCAATCCCTTCACGTTCTCCTGCATACCTCGGCTCCTCGGGGATGGTTTCCGTCGGGACATCCTCCGGGGTTGCTTCGCAACAAGGTTATGCATTGCGGTGACTTTATCTGGTGGCGTGGTAGCCTTCCTTCTTCTGTTCTCCTTAAGATTTCCCTAGTCTTTCCTGTTATCCTCGGAGCTGGCCTCCTTCCTTCAGGTACCTGGTGAACTGGCGTCCTTGAAGTATATGTACTGGCAGTAGCAACTGCCTCGTCGCGCTGGTCCGCTGCTAGTTTAGTTAACATCTTGCGGATACGACAATTTTTATTTCTTCGCTGAGTTGCTGTGAGAGTAGCTCTTTGTACTTCCTGAATCTCTGTGGGCGCGGCTCTGACAAGCCTTCCCTCTGCTGTAGAGACTACAGACTTGATTCTCTTGTCTTCTTTAGTGTTTGTTTTCCTTTTCTTGCTGCTGGAGTGGAGGCTTGGGCCACCCACTTTCATTCTTGTCTGTGACGGCGGTTCCTCTCGGTCAGCTGGGACCCGATCACTTTCCTCGTATTGCGAGCTCGCTGGTGCGAAGTTTGAGTCGATCTCTATTATCGCTCCATCTTTCACCCTCTTTTCGTCGAGTGCAAGGCTTACGCCATTTCTAAAGTTCGGGACCAACCGCCCGTTCGACATTTCCCTGCGAAAAGACAAGGAAAAGGATCGAGGGTCCGTACAAGAACAAGAAAATTAAGAAAATGTTTATTAACGACGAGTTTTTTATTACTTTTTGTATTTTTAAATTTAACGAGAATGAAGTGGAATAAGATCAGGAAAGAGATTTTGATATGGAAGAGAAAACAAGGAAAACTTTATTATCATGATTTTATTTATTTTAACACATTTTTTATTATCTTTGGGTTCGGACCCAGTCATAAGTAGCTACTTCGCCCGTGTTTCTAGGGATGAAGAATGCATTCCTTCGAAACATCAGGTAGCGTAATACTTCTTCAAGTATCGTCCGTTGATCAGAAGCATATGTCGTTCCCCTTGGCAGTTCACTAGCTGGTAGGAGCCTCCTGAGTAGATCGCCTCGACCACAAATGGTCCTTCCCGAGTGGGTTCAAATTTTTCTCCTATCTTGCGGTGTGCGAGGATAGGTCTTTTGAGAATGAGAACTAAGTCACCAACTTTGAAGGTTCTTGGGCGGACTCGATCTGTCATGGGCTTGAACCATCTTAGCTTAGTATAGTTCTAAATTCTGCTGCGACTGCAAGTCTTTTCCCTTCCGGGCTTTCTAATTCTTCTAGTCGTAATTTGGCATTCTCTTCTGTCGTGATTTTGTTTGCGATCGTGATTCGAGTGAAGGAAGCTGGACCTCTAAGGGTAACACTGCCTCGGACCCATACACTAGAGCGTAAGGTGTAGCTTGAGTAGAAGTTCTGAAGGTTGTCCGGTAGGCCCATAAGGCTTCTAATAATTTCTCGTGCCAATTTCTCTTATTATCGTCCAAAGTTTTCTTTAAGATTTAAACGAGAGTTTTATTAAAAGCCTCAGCCAGGCTGTTTGCTCTTTGGTAGTAAATTGTTGAATATCGCCAGTCGATTCCGTGTCTCCTGACGAAATTGTTGATTTGGTGCTTCTGAATGCTGACCCATTATCTGAGATGATCCTGTGCGGCACTTCGAAACGGTAGACAACTTGGTTTTTGAAAAACTGTAGCACGTGGTGTGCTTTCACTTCTGCGAGTAGAACCGCCTCTGCCCACTTGGAAAAGTAATGCGTAGCCGCAAGAATGAAACAATGTCCTTTTGAAGATGGTGGTTCTATTGGACCCACTATATCTGTGCCCCAACATTCAAATGGCCACGACGCAATTGTCGGATGTAGTACATTTGGAGGTTGGTGTAGAACCACTCAGTGCACTTGGCATTGGTGACAGCTCTTGGCGACTTTCATGCGATCGATCATCATCGAGGGCCGATAATACCCTAGTCTTTTAATTTTCATTTTCATCTTCGGACCCGACTGGTGAGCGCAGAGAGTCCTGAATGGACCTCTTTAACAATTTTACGGGCCTCGGACCCGCTTAGGCACCTTAGCCACATTTGATCGAAAGACCTTCTGAATAACGTGTTGTTTATTAATGCGTAGGACAGAGTTCTTTTCTTGATCTGATGGGCTAGCGACCTATCATCTGGTAGTTTTCTTGTTTGCATGTAGTCTATTAATTGCTGTAGCCAATCTTCTGTGTTTTCTGTCACTGTTGCAACTGATTCTTCTTCTTTTTCTGATTTCTGATTTGTGTATTGTGTCTATGTCGAGTCGTGATAGGACCCGACGTCGCGTGAACCGACACTTCCACTCGATTCATCTTACAAGCGAGCAAATTCTTTTGCGAGGCGGGCTAACGCATCTGCTAAAGCGTTTTCTCTCCTAGGAATTTTGTAAATTGTCACATTCGAATCTGTTCTAACAATCGTATGGCATATCGGAAGTATTGCTCGAGTCTTGGCTTTAAAATTCGTACTCGTCCGCGATACCGTTGAATGATTAACTCGCGAATCCCCGTAGATGTTGATGTCTGTTATCCCCATTTGAATAGTTAATTCCGATCTTCGTTATGAGGGCTTCGTATTCCGCTTCGTTGTTTGTACACGGCTCCGTCAAGTGGTAGGAGTATCTTAACATCCCTCGCTCCGGTGTTTTAAAGATTAGTCTGATCCCTGCCTTACCGGGCACTATCACTTTCGATTCTTCGTCTTTGTGTGCTGAAGATGCTTCGTAGAAATATAATTATCAACGTCGATCATCAGGGTCTTCTAGGCTCATTATTTTTTCATCTGGCAAATCATCATTGAGAGGAGATTCTGCCGGCAAAGGGTGTGTTGCGAGGAAGTACGCATAGGACTTGTCCCTTTACGGCACGAAGAGGCACGAAAGTTATATCGAATTGCAATAATATCATTGACCATCTGGAAAGTCTGCCGGAAAGCGTTGGACGAGTCATCAAGTATTGCAATGGATTAAATTTCGAGATCAAGTTGACCTTATGAGAAAGCATGTAATGCCTGAGCTTTTGAGCGGCGAAGATCAGGGCCAAACAATGCTTTTCAATTGTGGGATACCTTATTTCCATCGGAAGTAAACAACGGCTTAGGTAGTAAAGAGCATTTTCTTTACCCTACATCATCGACATTCAGGCTAACGGGGCTCCGAGAGAGTCGTCTAAAGCCGCGGTATAAAGTATCGGCGGTCTACCCGAGGCCAGGGGCCGCTAAGACGGGAGGTGTCATTAAATATTGCTTAATGTCCTCAAAGGCCTTCTGGCATTTCTCTTCCCAAATAAATTTGGCGTCCTTTTTAACTAGTGCCGAGAAAGGCTGACACCTACCTGACAGGTTTGAGATAAAACGTCGGAGATATGCCAGCTTCCCTTGAAAAGATCGTAGTTGCTTTCAGGTTTTGGGAGGCAGCATTTCCAAGATAGCTTTAATCTTTTCCGGGTCTATTTCAATTCCACGATGTCGGACAACGAATCCTAAGAATTTCCCGGAGGTGACACCGAAGGCGCATTTTAAGGGATTCATCTTAAGGTTAAATTGTCTTAATCGTTCGAAAACAATTCTCAAATCATATAGTGGTCATCCTTTACTTTGCTTTTGATGACCACATCGTCCATGTAGCATTCAACTTGATTGTGGATGAGATCATCAAAAATTCTTGTCATCGCTCTCTGGTATGTTGCTCCTGCGTTCTTCAGTCCGAATGGCATCACTGTGTAGCAATATACTCCAATCGGCTTTCTGAATGATGTAAGTTTTTCATCTTCCGGAGCCATTTTTATCTCGGTTGTATCCCGAAGATCCATCCATGAATGAGAATATTTCATGTGTCGAAGCAATGTCAATCATTAATTCCGGGATCGGTAGAGGGAATTCATCCTTTGGACATGCCTTGTTTAAATCTCCGAAGTCCACACATATTCCGATCCGACCATTCTTCTTTCGATCGGCACCACATTGGCTAACCAAGTCGGGTATTGTTCTTCCCGGACAAATTTGGCGTCTATTAACTTTTTAACCTCAGCTATGACTTGTTGTTCAATTTCTAGACGCATTCTTCTGGGACCTTGTCTGACTGGGACAGAAGTAGGATCCACTCCTAGCTTATGGACTGCGACCTCTGGAGCTAATCCTGGCATCTCGTCATAATTCCAAGCAAAACGAGTCCTTAAATTCCATTAATAACTTGATTATTTCTTCGGAGTCTTCTTTATTGAGTAAGGAGCTAACAAAGGTAGGTCTAGGCTCTTTGCTTAGTACCTAAGTTAACTTCCGTTAACTCATCTATCGTAGATTTAATCTCTTCTTCGAATTCGGTGGAGCGTCTCCAATTTGTAAATCTTAAATCCTTCCGTAGTTTCCATGCGGTTTTCATTAGACTCGCAAGTGACAACCAAGCAAAGTTCGGTATCGTCAATCGATCCTACGTGCCGAATCTGAGACCATGCTTTGAATTGGGTGGACGACCGGAGTTATTCCATAATTTTTCAAAATGTTGTGATTGACCTTTTGTCCATTGTCGAGGTAAGAAACCACGCTGAATTAAAGTTTGAACACAAGGAGAGTACCACTCAAAAGGTAATTCCATTAATTCTGATGAAGTGACATCTTCAAATTGTACATTATTTTCAATTTTTGAGGAAGGAGAACCACGGTAGAATTTCATTGGCTTTGCACCGCCGCTACGTACCTCTTTGACCACCATACCCTCGATCTTATTAGAATGGATCGGGGTCAGGGTCATAGTATGTACATAGTGGTTAATCTTCTCGTACATTGATTTGTATTCTTCGTTCTTCTCATCTTCGAGAGAGATCTTGAATTGCGGCTTCTTCCGACTTATCGTCGCTGCTTCTTGCTTGATCTCTTTTTCTTCTTCAGAACTGTTGTCGGCATATTTTTAGGTTGTGTGTTTTAAAAGGGGGTCGCCTAACAGAAGTTGTCGGCGAATTTAAATTTTAAATTTGATTTAAATATATATATAATTTAGAAAGTAGTATTTGGCTTTGAAAATAATTTTTAAATTTGAAAGTTTTAAGATATGAGATTAAACCGATCTCACATCCCAAATAGTTTATATAAACGAGCGCCGCACCACAAACCGTGTATCTATCCCTAAGGATAGACACCATCGCTTGATGGTGGGGCTCGATCAAATAAACTAGAAGTTTTGTGACATCCGTTTGGTCCGCGAACCAATTTTATAAGCCGACAAATTCCCCTGCTTAATATGAAAGTATTAAACGGGGTTTATATTACCCAGGTTCTTTAAAATTCCCTATAAGGGCAAGCCCCTATAGTTAATTACATCTTAAGTGACGGGAATCACCTAAGAAAACTCTCGATAATAATCAATAACTCGCTTTCAAGAATTTCAAAGTTTAAGGTTTTCAAAGATTGAATTTTGGAATTTCAATAGGGAATGGATCAAATTTTGGAACATTTTGTTTTGTGAATCCAAAGGAAGAAAGGTAGGAGAAATCACTGATTCGAAGTGAACTTCGGTAATTTCCCGACTATCCTATCGTTTGGCTTGAGTTTAGGAAAGTCCTAATGTTTATTTAAATGTTTTGATCTTGCCAATTTTAATTAATTAGGGCTTATATTTGTATGATAAAATCAAACAAATAGCCTAGAAGATGTGAGGGTTTGTTGTCGTATCGGACGACTACCTCGGAATCCTAAAACCGGTTAGGGCTTAATTTGCATAAAATGATTATGCAAGTGCCTAACGAAAAGGTTGAGGATTTATGTTGCACTAGGCAAACTACCTCGAAGTCCTATGGCTTGGTTATTTAATTCTAGGAAAGTTTTGTCGAAGTAGGTTCAAGTTTTGCCGACGACGATGGTCGTGCTGCCCACCATGCTCCAAGTTCCTTGTTGTTGCAGAGGTTTAGTTTTAGAAATCATAAATCAGGAGATGAGAAAAGTGTTTTGGTTTAGAGAAGTCTTAATTTCCAAGTGTTCTTGTATTTTGATTAAAACAGATCTTAAAGTTGATTATAACGACACCGGTTAAGATCCCACGGTTCCATCCTTCCGGCATCATTATTTTTATCGGATTCACTTAGTCCAGATGAATTTGCTAAACTCAACCGAGTGAGTTCCACACTTTCATTTAGACCGTGGGAAATCCCGTTAGCAACACGTAGGTTACATCATCCGAGGTATTCCCGATCATCCAACGAGACGTTTTAATTTAGTTGCAATTGTAGTTTAGTGTTCGTTTGTGATTAAATTTTGAGTTGTTTTATATTTTGAAATGTTGTGGCGGTGAATTTTATCTTGCAATGACTTTTAACTTAGTTTTGGTTTCAGTTTTAGGGACTATCCTAACGGTGTGGGTTTTCATGCAACGAGTTGTTTTATCATGCAAGAAAAGTAAAATGCATTTGCAATAAAGTAAATTGCAAGAAAGTAAATTGCAAGAAAGTAAATTGCAATAAAATAAAAGCGTACTCGGAGGGTCTTCCCGTCATCCCAAGCTACACTTAAAACACAATTAGAATATTTAAGCAAGTTCCTAGGTAAAGCTAAGGGAAGGGTTATGGTTTTCTACCAAATTCCTAATCCTATAGCTAGTCAACTCCTATGACGTCTAGGTTCTTCGTGTTTTTGTTTGAGGACGATTTTCTCCATCAAAGGACAATTAAGTCCAATTGTTCTTATAAATATCCTATCATATTGAGGAAGTGCTTAAGAAGAATCTTAAACATCTTTTCAATATTTCTAGGATTGTTTTAAGTACAAATGAATTTAATTATATAAATGAATCAATCGTCCGAGGTTTTCAAGTTTTGTTAACTTGCTTCGATTGAACTAGGACATTTGAATATCCTATGAGTGAGATAACACTTCATTTGATGTTCCATTTAGGAGTTATAATAATCAAAGCTTTCAAGGGTAAATTAGTATTCAAATGATTTAATTTAAATTAAAGGGTTTAAATTTGGAATAGTGTTCAAGTTGTTTTATATTTAATTTCTTTTATGTCTTAGGTGATGTTATATTTAATTTAATTTAATTTAATTGAGTTTTAATTTAGTTTAACATAGTTCAATTTAATTTGATTTGGTGTTTAATTAATTTGATTTGATTTAATTTAATTTAATTATTTAATTTAATTTAATTTAATTTAATTGTTTAATTTAATTTAATTATTTAATTTAATTATTTAATTTAATTTAATTTAATTATTTAATTTAATTTAATTTAATTGTTTAATTTAATTTAATTTAATTTAATTTTAATTTAGTTTAATTTAATTTGTTTTAATTTAATTTAATTATTTAATTTAATTTAATTTTTAATTTAGTTTTTAATTAAGTTTTATCTTTAATTTTAATTGAAATTTTTGAAAGAGTTTAATAATTTAATTTTAGTTTAATGATTAAGTCTTTTAATATTTTGAATTTGAGTTATCATTTTAATTAAAAATTGAGTATTAATGATATAATTAGTTTAGGGATTTTTAAATTAAAGAATAAATCTCTTCCTAATAAATATCCCTATTTTAATAATTCCAATTTTATTATTCTTCCAAATTTAATCCATTATTTAATTAAAGTTTAATCATTTAAAAATTGTTTAATGGGTTTCTACCCTTTAATTATTTAAATTTCAATCATCCAAATCAGATTAAGATCAAATGTTTTACTTGTTGATTTTTTTATTAAACCTAAAGTTTTAATTAAGGGTTAAAAGTTTAATTACCATTTTACCCCTTAAGCTTAATAATTTCATAACTCACTAAATTGAACCCAAATGAACTTGAAATTTTTATGTGACTTCACTCATATGTCAATAAAGACATGAGAGGAGAAAATGTGATTTTTCTGTATCTAATTTATTTATATAATTATTTTTGGTGGAAAATAGAGATTTTCAAGGAAAATTTGATAACATGACCAAAGGAAAGTTTCTGTCCTTAAGAAAATTAGGGGACATTCCTAATGACCAGAGAAGCACTTGGACCAATTTTGGTGATTTTTTGAATTATATTATTTTTATTATAATTATTTTGAGTTTTGGAGTGTTAATTAATTTAAAAATAAAATAAATGTTGAAAAATGGATTTTATATTTTTCAAAAATCTCTCTGATATCAAGGAAACCAGAGAAACAAAGTTTGCAATTTTCTGATTTTTCTATGATTTATTATAATTATTTTAGTGAAAATGCTAGAAAATACATTTTTTTTTAATTTTAAAATTACCCTAGGGCTTTAAAATTCAATATCTCACTAAATAGACCTAGGAAAAATGTGGGATTTGCTCCTAAGTGATTAAAATTCAAAATGTGACATTTTGGTGAATTTTATTATTTTTGTGATTTTTATTATTTTTTAATTATTAAAAATATTAAAATATTATTAAAAATCAACTTTTCAGAAAATTGAAATTTTAATTTTCTTAGATTCCCTTGATATCAGAGAGGCTCCAAAACCAATTTGGTGAATTTTTGAAAAGTATTTTAAAAGTTATGAATTTTTAAAGTTTAAAATGGCTAAGTGACTTAATCAACCCAATTAGTGGGGCTAACCAAGTCCAATTGACCTCGAAATTTTTATGGTGGATTCCTCTGATCCTAAAGGTCAGTGGAGAATTGATTTCAAGTCAATTTGATACCTGGTTAACTCTAATTAATTAAAGACCTATTTTGGGTGTTTAAGCCAATTAGGGTTGTTTTGAATGAACTAAGCCAAAATCTATTTTTCCTAGGGTTCTCTGGTCATAAGGAACATCACCAAATTTTCCTAGAATTTATTTCACAACATGCTAATTTTTGGAATTAAAATACTCAAAATAGCAACATGCATTTGAAAAATAAATAACTTTTCACAGAGATGGCCTCTGACCTTGGAAAATTCAGGGAATGTTCCCAAGTTCGAAGGCTTCAAAAGTCCTATGGTCTCATGCCATGGTGAATTGTATACATGCATGGAGAATTAAATGTATGCAGAGAGTAAATAAATTATAAAAAATAAAATATTTGATGAAATTAAATGATTTCTTTTCCACATTATTCTCCTCTCTTCACTGAGCAAGAGGGTATTTTTATTTTATTTTTCTGATTTTTCTACACAAAGATATGGATTTTTGAAGTTTCGGGAATTAAATAAATCAGAAAATACCCTATTTTTCTACTTATCCACGCGGCGCCAGCGAAACATCGGCAGCTCCGAAGGGGTACGTGTCGCGCTGTGATTGGGCGCCGCCATCTGAGTCAGCAGCCCGGGCCCCGCGGTTCTCGCACCGTTTCCTGGTCCGACGCCATCTGAGCCGTTCATCCGCGCGTGTATTGAATGGACGGCATCCGTTCATCGTCCCCAAGTGTTCTCACCCGAGAGCCGTCCACACTAAATCCCTAAGATCTCACTCGATTCTCAATGGATTTTTACGTTCTTATACTTTATGGATTCGTCTTGAAGAGACGAACACATCTATACGGCTAACATGCATTGAAACTAAGGCATTTGAAATAGAGAATCTTCAGAAGCTCGGGATGAAGAGTTAGCTCATACCTTGGCTCGGAGAAGTGTGGCTTCAATCCGAGAGTTGTTGCACCTTCGATTGGGTCCTAGCAAGCTCCGGATGAAGTCTCCTGGTCCGGTGAATTGTCCGGATATGATTTCGACCAAGCCCGATCACAAAGCTTGGAGGTCGGAGCAACTGGGTGGTCCGGAGATGGGGCTTTTGATGGTGGACACCTTCCCTTGGTACGGTGAAGGTGTAGAGCCAATCAATTTGGGAATTGGCTCACTCTGTGGAGAAGTGTCCTGGTTTTGGGTGGAATTTCGACTCGAAATTGAGCTTACAGAGGAGAAATGGCAGGGGAATTTCACTGGGGATCAAGTGCTCTAAGGATGGAGAAGGGCCTGGAACAATTTTGGCAGAGTTTTGGCAAGGTTTTTGCTTCTCTCCTTCATGGCCGAGAGGGGTGGAGTTTAAATAGGAGAGGGTGGAAGGCCTCTCAGGGGGAGTTAGGGCTTGGGATCAGCTGCTCTGGTGAGGAGAAGATTAGCCATGGTAGCCACCGGGGATGGGGCGGCTCGGCAAGTGAGAATTTCAATGTTGGCTCACATGTGAGCTCTCGGCCATGGTGTTTTCCGGCGGCCCGGTGGCCGGCCGGCCGAGCATGGGTCACCCTCGAGGTCGGGTGGGTCAGGGCTGGAGGTTTGTGCAATCAATTGGCCATGGACATGTGTAAAGGCTTTGATTCAAAGTGGAATGGGGCATGGCTAGATTTGGACCTAAATGGGTCAACCCACCCATTTGGGCTAGGTGCACCACCCAAGGCCTGGTTTTGGTCGAGGGAAAAGTGATTTGGCTCAGCATAATCAGTAGGGTCAAGTCACCATCCAAGCACAATTAAGCTTAAGCATGGTTTAGTGGAATCATGGAAGTGGTTAATCATCTTTAGGAATTAAGGAAAGAGCCTCCTCCTTTTGCCCAAAATGGCATGGTGACATGTAAAGAGGCTCTCATGGCTTGCATATGGCTTGTGCATGGCTTCATGGCTCCATTTGGCTTGGGAAAAGGTTTGGTCGATTTCATAAAAAAGGATTTTAAGGATTTTGGATAATTTGGTGGAAATTTGGATGAAGCTTCATTTAGAATTATTTGATGATTGGTTTAGGACTTAGGGATGATTTTAATTGAAAATATGATGAGGGGAAATGTCATATGGGCTTTGGAAGAATTTTTGGGGCTTTGGATTTGGTGGAAGTGGGCTTTTAAAATGGCTTAAGGAATGGGCCTTTAAGTTTAAAAATAAATTTATGGATGGGAATTTTTGTAGAAGTTTGGGCCAAATAGTTGTTGGTTTTGGTTTAGGGATGTGTCATGAGTGATTTGAAACAAATTGGGGGTGATTTGGATTTGAATTGGGTTGAATTTGGGTTAGGTTTGGGCTTAGGTCAAAAATGGGCCTTTTAACCTTGGGTTGAGTTTGAGTGGGGTTTGGGTCTAAATTTTGGGCAAATCATGTTAGGGTTTTGTTTGTGGGAATGTTAAGGAAGATTTAGAAAAGATTTGAGGTTAATTGGAGTTGAATTGGGTGAGTTTGGGTTAAGTTTGGGTCATGGGTCCAAATTTGGGCTTTAAGGCCAAAAGTGAGATTGGATCCAAATGTCAATCAAATTGGACTTGGATTTGGTCTAGATTGGTATTGGGAATGTTGAATTGAAGTTTAGAATTGAATTGGACCAAAATTGGGGTCAATTGGGTAGGTTTGGTTTGACATTGGGTTCACTTAGGGTTAAAATGGGTCAATTTGGGGGTTTTGACAAAAGTAGGGTAAATTGACAAAATTGGCCCATGGTGTAGTTGGAAAAAATGAAATTGGGAATATTTAGGATTTTTTGGAATTTTCTGGGAATTTTCTGAATTTTTGGATTTTTAGGCCAAGAAGGGTATTTTGGGTATTTGGAGGGTATTGAGAGGTATTTTTGGAATTTTTGGTATTTTTGGGTATGGATGATCAATTTGAGTGATGTGGAGATGTTTGAGATTGATTTTGGAAAATTTTGGGTAATTTGGAAATTTTGCAAAAATTTGGGTAATTTCGAGGGTTTTGGGTAGGTTTAGTAGGTGTAGGGTCTCGGGGTCAAAAATTGAAAATTTGGGAAATTGGAGATTGGGTGAATTTAGGTGGAAAGAAATCATTTTGGTTGAGCCATGAAGCCATTTCAAGCCCATACGAGCCATGAAAGGACTCATCCGAGGCATTCATTATGTTGTTCCTAACCTCTTAGCCAAGGGCTTAGGGGTTAAGGACCATCCATGTGAATCACCCACATGAGTCAGGAGGTTAAGTTGGGTATGGGTGTGGTTTTAGGAAGTGTGTGGAAATGTAGTGTGTAAGTGTAATGTGTGTCAGCCCCCTCATCAGACCAGGCCACCCAGGGTAGTCCTAAGGCCAAAGAGTCCTATAGGAACTCATCCTTTAAACTTCCACATTTGATTTCAACCCTCTAGGTGATTAGGGGTCTACAGTCAAGTTTGTGGAGTTTGCAGGGAGTTTAGAAGTGGTTTGAATTTCTAAAAGGTGGGTTCCAATTCTAGTCCTCTAAGATAGTCAAAGGAAAAGCCTAAGGCTAGATCCTAAGCACTAAAAAGAAGAAGGGAAGACCTCATCAAAAATGAGGTCAACAACTGTCTTCCCAATCAACATTGATGGCTGGTTTCCTCTGTCCAATTGTCTTAACATCTCTGCCACGACCTCGTCCCCGGCCTCGACCTCGGATGCGAGTTGTGGAGAAACCTTCACCATCTCGCCGTAAGGGAGTGGTGAGTGACTGTTGGACTAGAACTTCAGGTTCTTCGTTGTCCCGAACTTTCTTTGCTTCATTCGTTATGGTATCTCCTGGAGAAGATTGTTTTCTTCGGAGGTGCATAATAAGTTGCATCTTCATGGATTCCAATTTCATGTACGGAGAATGGTTGTAAGTCACCTTTGATGCATTGTTCCCCTCCATCGTAGTATTTGATGCACTGATGTAGAGATGATGGTACCATCCTGTTCTCATGTATCCATGGTCGGCCCAGTAGAGCGTTGAACGACGTTTCTGAATCAATTATGTGAAATTTTGTGGTTGTCTTTGCTAAGTCGCCGGTCTTCATTAGTAGTGTTATTGATCCGAGGGCTCTTTCTCCTTTCTGGTTGAATCCTCTTAATAACATTTTGTCTGCTTCAAGCTCGCGGGCATCAATTTCCAAATATGCTAGTGTTCAAAGACTCATTATATTGATTGATGCTCCTGGATTCACCAATACTCTGGAGTGTGTAAATTTTTCAATTGTAACTGAAATGTACAACGGTAAGTTGTGGTCTGCTGTCCCAAGTAATAGGTCAATGTCCGTGAAGGTAACACCTCACTGTTCCTTTAACAAGCAAACCTCATCTAAGGAATCTCCGACCATTTGAGCCAAGCAAATTTCTGGATCAAGTAAGGCCTTGATCAGAGCTTCTCTCATCTCCTTTGATAAGATGAGAGCGTCGTAGATGCTCAGTTTGGCCGTTAGTTTCCTAAGATGGGCTAGCATGTTGTAGTCCACTTTAATTTCATGTGTCTCAATTTCTTCCCGAATGGGTATTTCTTCTGCCGGGGTTGATTCTTCTTGAACAACCACCTGCTTTCCTTTGTCTTTTGGACCCATTCTCGGAGGTAGAACTCTTCCACTTCTTATGTTGACTTCTGTAATTTCTTCTGAATCTAGTGTTGAGTTTGCTAGTGTCTCCTCTTGAATCGGAATGACGAGTTCTTCGGATTAGCCTCTTAATCTGAAGGCTCTAACTCTATTGTGACTGGAGCTCCTCGAAACTCCCAGATAGATTCGTTGCTTGTTGAACTCTCGTAGCCTCCTTGATGGATGTCTTCTTCGTCATTGCGATCATCGAGATTGTGTATGATTTGAGAATTTGTCATTTGTATCGAAATCGATGTCCGGATTGTCGCTAGTTACGTAATCGTTAGAAACAGTCAAAAGGTAGCCAACGCCATAACCCTTATCATTATAAGATCCCACCGGAGTGAGCAGATAATCATACAGAGTCAGAGGTTCGAGGGATTTCTCCCCCGAATTCGAAACAACTATCTTAGGATAAGCAGCCCCTAGTCTAGCCTTAGAAGCCTCGGTCTTCTCTTCTTCATCAATTTTCTTCTTCTCTTCAATCGTCTCCTGTTGAGGTGGTTCTTCTATTGCAAGTGATAGTGCCGACTTGACAGGTTTCGAACTCTGAATTGAGGCTCGCACCGAAGCGGTTTGGATGTGATCCAAAATCTTTTTCGAAGACCTTGTCCAAGCGGTAGTCCACCCATCATCAGTCGCATAGGGATCTATCGGAACAATGAGATCAGTCGAGACAACATTGACGGAACCTCCTTTCTGGGGTTCCTTGATGTACTCCTTCGGGATTGTTATATTCTCTTTCTAAAGATTGTCGTTGAGCCAACTTTTGAAGGTAATACAATCTTCTATCTTGTTTCCAAGCATCCGGTGGTAAGGGCAAAAGTTGGGATCACCTTTCTTGTTGAGTTCTTCTGGTCTCCTAGGCTCTGGCAGCTGGAAATCTGGAGTCTTCATCGATCGCGGAACATTTTTAGTCATCGCCTCATTCTTGAACGGATATTCCACCGCTCGAAGCTCCCTCAATGTACGTTGCGGACGAGGCGGTTGTTCATACTGTCGAGATGATCGATAGCTCGGGTCGGGGTTGTTGATAACTCCGTTGAGGTTCGTCTGCGGCCGTTTGGACGATATTTGTATCAGTTGCTTGCCTTTGTCGACTGCTGCAACGATCCCGGACTTCTTTTCAAAAGTTTTCACGGGCTTCTGTTTGTCTGTCTTGTCGGCGAAACTTAATTGCTTCGCCTTCTCTTGCAGACTTCCGGCCTTGCTTAACAACTTCTCGAAAGTCTTAATAGTAAATCCTTTGAGGAGAAGTGCTATCGGACCGTGAATGCTTTTAAGTAAGATGCCGACTGCATGCTGTTCTTGTAGTTGTGGTTCACATTTCATACTTAGGTTCCTCCATCGAAGTATGTAATCCACCAAAGTTTCGTTCGGCTTCTGCTTCTCTTCCACTAAATCACCTATAGTGATGTGGTGCTGAGCTCCGGCAAAATGCTTGATGAAGAGGTTCTCTAGTTCTGAGAATTTCTTCACCGAACCATTCGGTAATTCTGCATACCAATCAAAGGCGATCCCTGACAGGCTGCTGACAAATTGTCGGAAGAGTAATGCATCACTTCCGCCGGCATTGCAACAACTGGCACGAAAGTGTGCAACATGCTATCGGGGGTTCCCGGTTCAATCAAAGGTCTTGAACAGAGGTGGTACGAAGCCTTTCGGGTATTGGACAGCGTCGAATTCTTCAGGGTAAGGTCTACCCGTCCGAATGGATGTCCCGCTCTTTGATTGTGCCATGGCTTCTCGCACCTGCTGTTCCATCAAGTTCTTGATATCCTTTTCCAGAATCATTCTTTGTGTCGCATCCTTCTTTAGCTGATCATCCCCGTTGACGGACGTAATCTCCTTTCCTCCGTCTACAATGTGAATGACCTCTGGGGCTGTCTCTCTTGGGGTTGCACTTGACTCCGGAGAGTGGCTAGGGCTACGACCATCTCTTCCATCCTCTTTGCCATTTGGGCGATCGTATCATCTTTCTCTTGAAACCGCCTCCTCATTACTTCCGGCTCCTCTCTTCTCGCGGTCGCATGAGCACCTTGTGAAGCTGACGAAGCTCGTGTTTCGACCATGTTAATTTCTGCATACTCATCATCCATGAATTCCGACGAATCAATCTCATCTTCAAATTTCTCTTCTCTTTCCTTTGCTAATCGTCGAATATCAGTCCTCAACTTTTCCATAGCATCCTCTAGCGGTCCTTCTGCGCATCCTTGCGATTGTCGTGTGATAGCTGTCGGGTTCCCTTCTCATGAGTCCCCTTTACTTGCAGTAACACTTTCTTCGCATTCGGGTCTCCCGATGAGACTTTCCTTCTCGAGTTCGTTGTTTCAATCTTAATTGCCCGTAGTGGGACGCCATACCATCCTTCTAGCAACGAAGGTCTAGGACCGAAGGTCTGTCAGCCAAATGCTGGAAGGTGGTATCCTCCCTAATCTGTAACCCTGAAACAACGACAGGCGGACTAGCCTTCATCCTTTTATTTGGCTTTTCTATAACGATGGCATGTTCTACTCGCGGCCCAAGACGGGATTTGACTGGCACCCGCCCTATCCTTCTTAAAATCTCCGATACAGGGTATTTCTCTTTCTTTTCTAACTTCTCAATCACAGTCTGTAGTCGGGATAATGGTGTAATCCTAGCCCTTTTCTTTCTGCTGTCGCTGTAGTATGCGGGTCGAGGTAATGTAGAAACAATCCTGTGGACATTTTCCTCATCAGCTGTGGCGAAAAGGGGATGGAATCTACTTCCTTCCAAAAGGGGTGTATCTTCAGGCAATGGTATGTATTCAGGTAGTGTTGTGTACTTAGTGGATTTCTTCTAAGAAAGCGACTTCAGCAGCTACGACGCCTTCCGGCAATCTTCCTACTTCGTTCCTTCTTTGGGTCCGTGTTAGTGATGGAATTCTCGAGCTGGACCCGATTTCAAAACGAAGGTCTCACAGGAAGGTCTCGTACCCTCCACGGTAACGTGTTCACCATAGTTCCGGATTTCCTTCCCTTTTAATTTGGTAGAAGTCGGGGTAGGTGCGGAGACAACTAGACCAGGTGGGGGTAGCAACAACTGGTCCTTCGTGGACGAAGAAGTACTCCTCTCGGTTGGAATCTTTTGCGGGGAGGAAACTCTTGAGTTGACTTAAGGTTGAACTCGATCAAAGGTCTCTCGGTTTCGGATACTTTGTTTGTCGGCGCGAAAAGGGTAACGTCGGTGATCTTGACATTTGTGTTCTCGAATCCTCGTCCAAACCGAGATGATCCCATTGTCGGGCGGATCTCATCCTTGTAAATAGCGAAGTCCGATCCATTGGTGAAGGAGAAAATCAGCTTTGGGGCTTCCATTTCTGCAGAGTATATTCTGATTGTCAGTTCCAAGTTATGCTTCTTCTCATCAGGATGAAAAGAAAGGAATCTAAAAGAGTCCGAACACATTCTTGTTCATGTATTTATAAGGAGGAGTTATTTGTTAAAAGAGTCATCCATTAGAGGGTTTGTTTATTTAGAACGGAATATTCAAAGGTGTAGAGAAGGTAATGAATCGGATTCAGAGTTGGAAAGGAAAAGAAAGTCTTATGCAAGACTTCTCGACTCGAAGGATCACTCCTAAACTAACACTTATTGGGGTCCACCCCACCTCGTAAATGAGGTAAAGGATCTCGGAACCTCTCTGTTTAGGGGTGTCTAAACAGTGGCTCCTAAATCCAAGAGAATGTTGGCTATACTCGTTCAAGGTAGAAATGAACATAGTATTCCAACGGAAAGAAGGGTAGCTTGATCCACAAGGGACATGGATACACTACCGATTTTTGAAAGCAGAATTATCTGATTAAAATGGAGAGAGGAATTTTCCCCAGCAGAGTCGCCAGAAGTATGTCGGCATATTTTTAGGTTGTGTTGTATTTTGAAAAGGGGGTCGCCTAACAGAAATTGTCGGCGAATTTTATATTTTAAATTTAATTTAAATATATATAACTTAGAAAGTAGCATTTGATTTTGAAAATAATTTTAAGTTTGAAAATCTTAAGATATGAAATCAAACTGATCTCACATCCCGAATAGTTTACATAAACGAGCACCGCACCACAAACCATGTATCTACCCCGAAGAAATAGACACACTGCTTGGTAATGGGGCTCGATTAAATAAACTAGAAGATTTGTGACATCCGTTTGGTCTGCGAACCAATTTTATAAGCCGACAAATTCCCTCGCTTAATATAAAAGCATTAAACGGGGTTTATATTACTCGGGTTCTTAAAATTCCCTATAAGGACAAGCCCCTATAGTTAATTACATCTTAAGTGACGGGAATCACCTAAGAAAACTCTCGATAATAATCAGTAATTCTGCTCTCAAGAATTTCAAAGTTTAAGTTTTCAAAGGATTGAATTTTGGAATTTCAATAGGGAATGGATCAAATTTGGAACATTTATTTTCAGGAGTCCAAAGGAAGAGAAGTAGGAGAAGCTGAGGATCCAAGAGGAATCTTGGCAACTTCCCGACTATCCTATTATTTGGCTTGAATTTAGGAAAGTCCTAATGTTTATTTAATGTTTTGATCTTGCCAATTTTAATTAATTAGGACTTATATTAGTATGATAAAATCATACAAATAGCCTCGAAGATGTGAGGGTTTATGTCGTATCGGACGACTACCTCGGAATCCTAAAACCGGTTAGGGCTTAATTTACATGACAAGATCATGAAAATGCCTAACAATAGATTGAGGATTTGCACTAGGCAAAATACCTCGAAGTCCTATGGCTTAGTTGTTTAATTCTAAGAAAGTTTCTGTCAAGTAGACTCGAGTTTTGCGATGACGATGGCCGAGCTGCCCACCATGCTCCGAGCTCCTTGTTGTTGCAGAGGTTTAATTATAGAAGTCATAAATCAGGAGATGAGAGAAGTTTTCTGGTTTAGAGAAATTCTTAATTTCCAAGTATTTTTTATGTTTTATTTAAAACAAATCTTAAAGTTGATTATAACAACACCGGTTAAGATCCCACGGTTCCATCCTTCCGGCATCGTTATTTTTATCGGATTCACTTAGTCCAGATGAATTTGCTAAACTCAACTCGAATGAGTTCCACACTTTCATTTAGACCGTGGGAAATCCCGTTAGCAACACGTAGGTTACATCATCCGAGGTATTCCCGATCATCCAACAAGACGTTTTAATTTAGTTGTAGTTGTAGTTTTGTTGTTCTGTTTGTGATTAAATTTTGAGTTGTTTTATATTTTGAGATGTTGTGGCGGTGAATTTTATCTTGTAATGACTTTTAATTTTAGTTTTGGTTTCAGTTTTAGGGACTATCCTAAAGGGGTGGGTTTTCATGCAACAGTTGTTTATCATGCAAGAAAAATAAGTGCGATGTGATTAAATAAATTGCAATAAAATAAAAGCGTACCTGGAGGGTCTTCCCGTCATCCCAAGCTACACTTAAACACAATTTAGATTATTTAAGCAAGTTCCTAGGTAAAGCTAAGGGAAGGGTTATGGTTTTCTACCAAATTCCTAATCCTATAGCTAGTCATTTCCTATGACGTCTATGTTCTTGTGTTTTAGTTTGAGGGCGATTTTCTTCATCAAAGAATAATTAAGTTCAATTGTTCTTATAAGTATCCTATCATATTGAGGAAGTGCTTAAGAAAGAATCTTAAACATCTTTTCAATATTGCTAGAATTGTTTTAAGTCCAAATGAATTTTATCATACAAATGAGTTAATCGTCTGGGAATTCAAGTTTTGTTATCTTGCTCAGTGAACTAGGACATTTGAATATCCTATAGGTGAAGTAACATTTCATTTAACGTTCTGTTTAGGAGTTATGATAACCAAAGCTTTCGGGGGCAAAATGGTGTTCAAGTGGTTTGTGATTTAATTTAATTTTAGTTAACGGGTTTAAATTTTGAATAGTGTTCAAGTTGCTTTATATTTATTTTTTCATGTCTTAGGTGATGTTATTTTTTTAATTCAATTTAATTTAACTTTGATTTAATTTGATTTGGTTTAGCTTAAATTTTAATTTAATTTATTTAATTTAAATTAATTTTAATTTTAACTTGATTTTATTTTTTTTATTTTATTTAATTTAATTTAATTTAATTTAATATGATTTAATTTAATTTAATTTAATTTAATTTAATTTAATTATTATTTTTTTTAATTTTATTTTATTTAATTAATTTAATTTAATTTTAATTAAATTTAATTCAAATTTAATTTAATTTGTTCAATTTAATTTAATTTAATCTTTAATTTAATTTTATTTTTTTAATTTTAATTTAATTAAAAATTTAAAAAGAGTTTAGTAATTTAACTTTTAATTTAATTTTAATGATTAAGTCATTTAACATTTTAAAACTTAAATTTGAATTATCATTTTAATTAGGAATTAAATATTATTGAGATGATTAATTTAGGGATCCTTAGATGAAAGAATAAATTTCTTCCTAATAAAAATATCCCTATTTAATAATTCCAACTTTATTATTCTTCCAAATTTAATTAATTATTTAATCAAGGTTTAATTTAATTAATTTCAAATTGTTTAATAGGTTTCTACCCTTTAATTATTTAAATTTCAATCATCCAAATCAAATTAAGATCAGATATTTTACTTTTAAATTTTTATTAAACCTAAAGTTTTAATTAAGGGTTAAAATTTTAATTACCATTTTGCCCCTTCAAGCTTAATAATTTCATAACTCACTAAATTGAGCTTAAATGAACTTGAAATTTTTATGTGACTTCACTAATATGCAAATAAAGACATGAGAAGAGAAAATGTGATTTTTCTGCATTTAATTTATTTATGTAATTATTTTTGGTGGAAAATAGAGATTTCCAAGGAAAATTTAATAATATGACCAAGGGGAAGTTTCTGTCCTTAAGAAAGTTATGGGACATTCCTAATGACCAGAGGACCACTTGGACCAATTTTGGTGATTTTTTGAATTATATTATTTTTATTATGATTATTTTAAGTTTTGGAGTGTTAATTAATTTAAAAATAAAATATAGGTTAAAAAATGAATTTTATATTTTTCAAAAATCTCTCTGATATCAAGGAAATCAGAGAATCAATTTTTACAATTTTTTGATTTTTCTTTGATTTATTAGAATTATTTTAGTGGAAATGCTAAAAAAATACATTTTTTAATTTTAAAATTACCTTAGGGCTTTAAAATTTAATATCTCATTATAGAGACTTAAGAAAAATATGGGGTTTGTTCCTAAGTGATTAAAATTCAAAATATAACATTTTGGTGAATTTTATTATTTTTGTGATTTTTATTATTTTTTTATTTATTAAAATGTTAAAATAATACCAAAAAATCAACTTTTTTAGAAAATTGGAATTGTAATTTTCTTAAATTCCCCTGATATCAGAGAGGCTCCAAAACCAATTTGGTGAATTTTTGAAAAGTATTTTGAAAGTTATGAATTTTTAAGGTTCAGATTGACTAAATGGCTTAATCAACCTATATAGTAGGGCTAACCAAGTCCAATTGACTTCAAATTTTAATGGTGGGTTCCTCTGACCCTAAAGGTCAGTGGAGAATTGATTTCAACTCAATTTGATGTATGATTAGCTCTAATTAAATAATGACCTATTTTGGGTGTTTAAGCCAATTAGGGTTATTTTAAATGAACTAGTTCAAAACCTATTTTTCCTAGGGTCCTCTGGTCATAAGAAACATCACCAAATTTTCCTAGAATTTATTTCACAACATGGTAATTATTAGATTGTAAATACTCAAAACAGTAACATGAATTTGAAAAATCAATAACTTCTCATAGGATGGCCTCGACTTTGGAAAATTCGGGGAATGTTCCCAAATTCAGAGGCTTCAAAAGCCCTATGGTCTCATGCCATGGTAAATTTCCTATATGCATGGAGAATTAAAACAATGCAGAGGGTAAATAAATCATTAAAAATAAAATACTTGATGAAATTAAATGATTTCTTTTCCACATTATTCTCCTCTGTTCACTGAGCAAGAGGGTATTTTTATTTTATTTTTTTGATTTTCTACACAAAGTTATGGATTTTTGAAGTTTAGGGAATTAAATAAATAAGAAAATACCCTAATTTTCTATTTATCCACGCGGCGCCGCGTCAACCTCGGCTGCTCCGAAACGCCGCGTGCCGCTCTTTGATTCGACGCCTCCATCCGACTCAGCGCTCCAGGGGCCCGCTGTATCATTCCGTCTCCTCATCCGGCACGATCCTGGCCGTCCGTCCACACGTGTAATAAATGAACGACATCCGTTCATCATCCCCAAGCCTCCTAGCCCGAGAACCGTCCACACTAAATCCCTAATATCTCACTCAATACTTAACGGATTTTGGTGTTCGTGTGCTCTATGGATTCGTCTTGAAGAGACGAACACATCTATACAGTGATCATGCATTGAAATTAAAGCATTTGAAATGGAGAATCTCCAGAAGCTCGGGTTGAAGAATTAGCTCATACCTTTGCTCAGAGAAGTGTGGCTTCAATGTGAGGGTTGTGTCACCTTCGATTGGATCCCAACAAGCTCTAGATGAAGTCTCCTGGTCTGGTGAATTGCCTAGCTATGAAAGTGACCACAGCCGATCACAAAGCTTGGAGTCTGGAACAACTGGGTGGCCTGGAGATGGGGCTTTCAGTGGGAAACTTCTCCTCTTGGTCCAGTGAAGGTGTAGGACCAGTCAATTTGAGGATTGGCTCACTGTGGAAAAGTGTCCTGGTTTTGGGTGAAATTTCAGTTGAGAAATTGGATTCTGTTGGTGGGGATTATGGCAAATTGACACCGGGGATCAACCGCTCTAAGTATGGAATAGGGTTTGGAACAATTTTGGCGAGTTTCTGCAAGGTTTGTGCAACTCTCCTCCATGGCCGCGAGGGGGCTCGGGTTTAAATAGAGGTGGCTGGAGAGCCTCACAGGGATGGCCAAGGGTTGGGATCGAGCCGCTGCGGGTATGGGAAGAACAACCATGGTGGCCATCGGGCATGGGGCAGCTCAGCAAGGTGGAATTCCAAAGTTTGGCTCCTCCCAAGGTCTCGGCCATGGTGTTTTCCGGCGACCTGGTGGTTGGCCGGCCAGGCACTGGTCACCATCTTGTTCAGGTGGGTCAGTGCTGGGGTTTAGTGTAGGCAATTGGCAAATGCCATGTGTAAAAGGCTTGGATTAGAATGGAATGGGAGAGGGCTCATTTTGGCTCAAATTGGTCAACCCATCCCTTTGGGCTAGGTGCACCACCCAAGGCTTGATTTAGGCTGAAGAGAAAGTGATTTGGCTCAGCATAATCAGTAGGGTCAAGTCACCATCCAAGCACAATTAGGCATAAGCATGGTTAAGGGGAATCATGGGAGTGGTTAATCACCTTTAGGAATTAAGGAAAGAGTCTCCTCCTTTTACCCAAAATGGCATGGTGACATGTAAAGAGGCTCTCATGGCTTCCATGTGGCTCATGCATGGCTTCATGGCTCATCTTTGGCTTGGGAAAAGTTAAGTCAATTTCATGGAAATGGATTTAATAAAATTTTGGTATTTTGATGGGAATTTGTATGGGGCTTAATTTGGAATGGCTTCATGATGAGTTTTGAAACTTAGGGATTGATTTAATTGAGGGTATGATGAGAAGAATTTGTCATATGGGCTTTGGATTGATTTTGGCCCTTTAGGAAGGTATAAGAAAATGGGCTTTTGGTTTAAGAATAAATTTATGGATGGGAATTTTGTGAAGGATTGGGCCAAACAAATGTTGGGTTTAGCTCATGGATGTGTCATGAGTGATTTGAAGCAAGTTGGGAGTGATTTGGGTTTGAATTGGGTTGAATTTGGGCTTCTTTGGTAAATGGGCCAATGTAGGTCAAATTGGGCTAACTTGGGCCAATGTTGGGCTAGGGTTGAAATTGATGTAAAATAAATGTTGGGAAATTTTTATGGGAGTGTTTCAAAGTGGTTTTGGCTTTGGTTGGGTTTTGATTTTGGGGTTTGGGCTTATTTGGGTTAGGTTTGGGTTTAGGTCAAAATTGGGCCTTTTGGTTTTGGGTTGAATTTTAGTGGAGTTTGGGTCTAAATTTTGGGCAAATCATGTTAAGGTTTTGTTTTTAGGGATGTTAAGGGAGATTTGGAAAAGATTTGGGGTTAATTGGAGTTGAATTGGGTGAGTTTGGGTTACGTTTGGGTCATGGGTCCAAATTGGGCTTTAAGGCCAAAAGTGAAATTGGATCCAAATGTCAATCAAATTGGACTTGGATTTGGTCTAGATTGGTCTTGGGAATGTTTTATTAAAGTTTAGAATTGAATTGGACCAGAATTTGGGTCAATTGGGTAGGTTTGGTTTGACATTGGGTTCACTTAGGGTTAAAATGGGTCAAATTGGGGGTTTTGACAAAAGTAGGGTAAATTGACAAAATTGGCCTATGGTGTAGTTGAAAAAAATGAAATTGGGAATATTTGAAATTTTCTGGAATTTTCTGGGAATTTTCGGAATTTTTGGATTTTTGGGTCAAGAGGGGTATTTTGGGTATTTTGAGGGTATTGGGAGGTATTTTTGGAATTTTTGGTATTTTTGGCTATGAGTGATCAATTTGAGTAATGTGGAAATGTTTGGGATTGGTTTTGAGGAATTTTGGGTGATTTGGAAATTTTGGAGGATTTCAAGAGTTTTGGGTAAAGTTAAGCGGGTGTAGGGTCCTGGGGTCAAAATCGAAAATTTGGAAAATTGAAGATTGGGTGAATGTAAGTGGAATGAAATCATTTTGGTTGAGCCATGATGCCATATCAAGCCCATATGAGCAATGAAGGGACTCATTTGAGGCATCCACTATGTTGTTCCTAACCCTCTTAGCCAAGGGCTTAGGGGTTAAGGACCATCCATGTGAATCACCTTTATGAGTCAGGAGGTCAAGTTAGGTATGGGTGTGTTTTCAGGATGTGTGTGAAAGTGTAGTGTATAAATGTAGTGTATGTGTAAGTCAGCCCCTTACCGCACCAGTGCCACCAGTGGTAGTCCTAAGGCCAAAGAGCCCTATAGGAACTCATCCTTTAAACTTCCACATTTGATTTCAACCCTCTAAGTGATTAGGGGTCTACAATCAAGTTTGTGGTGTTTGTAGGGAGTTAAAAAGTGGTTTGAATTTCTAAAAGGTGGGTCCCAATTCTAATCCTCTAAGATAGTCAAAGGAAAAGCCTAAGGCTAGATCCTAAGTACTAAAGAGAAGAAGAGAAGATCTCATCAAAAATGAGGTCAACAACCTCAGCCAAATCAAACTTTGGAGTTCCACTGCCCTCCACCTAAGTAGTGGAATCCACCCACCAATTGAGCCCTAGCTCAGCCCAATGGCTTTGGCCATTTAAACACCTGTTCTCGGCCACGAGAAAGGTGCTGAAAGGTGTTGAAATTTTTATCAACAAAACCTCACCATATCACTCCCAGAGCTTCTCCCAGCCTAGAGAAGAAGAACTCCACTGTTCTCCTGACCTGAATCCCCTCAGCTGTGCTCGATTTTTCACCTGAAAATCAGGCCAGAAACAGGACACCCTCTGAAACTTCACCTAATCCAAATGAACACTTCCCACACCTTCACTAAATGTATAGAAGGAGTTCCCCAGTGAAAGCCCCCTCTCCAGGTCACTTAGTTGTTCCAGCCTCCAAGCTTTGTGATCAGGCCTTGTGGAAGTCAAGGCTAGGCATTTCACCACAGCTTCAGGCTTCATCCCTAGCCTCCTTGGACTCCAACGAACGTGCCGAGCATTTCTGATTGAGGCTTCACCTCTCAGAACCAAGGTATAAACTCTGCCTTCCTCCCGAGCTTCTACGAGTCCTCCGATTAATTTAGCTTAATTTCATGGCATGTTATCCATATGGATGTGTTTGTCTCCTCAAGACGAATCCATAGAGCATAAGCACTCAAAAATCCGTTAAGAAACGAGAGAGATCTTAGGGTTAGAAGGTCGACGGCTTACGGGACACACCAGTCGTAGACGATGACCAGGAGCCGTCCGATCGATTGTTTATCGGTTGAACGACGGAGATCAAGTCGGACCGGAAGACGGAGCGGGACTGCGGGATGCGTTGCTGCTGACTCATGTGGCGGCGTCAAATGGGAGCGCGACACGTAGGGCTTCGGAGCTGCCGAGGTTGACGCGACGCTGACTAGTTTAAGTAGGAAATTAGGTTATTTTATATTTATTTAAATACTAATTCATTTCTTTGCATAGAAAAATCATAAAAATAAAAGAAAAATACCCTCTTGCTTAGTGAACAGAAGAGAATAATGTGGAAAATAAATCAAGTTATTTTGATGAGTATTTTATTTTTAATTAATTATTTACTCATTTCAGTATTTTAATTCTCCATTTGCATAAACATTTCACCATGGCATGAGACCATAGGGCTGTTGAAGCCTCTGATCTTGGGAACATTTCCTGAAATTTTCAAGGTCAGAGGCCATCCCTATGACAAGTTATGTATTTTTCAAGTTTATGTCACTGTTTTTAATATTTTAATTCCAAAAATTAGCATGTTGCTTAGAAACTTCCAGGAAAATTTGGTGAAGTTTCTTAGGACTAGAGTACCCTAGGAATATTATGGTTTGATTTAATTCCTTAAAAATAATCCTAATTGGCCTAATCACTCTAAATTGAACTTTAATTAATTAGAGTTAATCACACATTAAAATGACTTGAAAATAATTCTCCACTGATCTTTAGAATCAGGGGAACGTCACATAAAAATTTGAAGTCAATTGGAAATGTTTAACCCCACTAAATGGATTAATTAAGTCACATACCTAAAATTAAACTTTAAAAATTCATAAATTCAAAAATACATTTAAAAAATTCACCAAATTGATTTTGGAATTTCTCTGGTATTAGAGAAGTCTAAGAAAAATAAAATTGGAATTTTCTAAAAACTTTCATTTTTAAGCATATTTTAGTATTTTTAATAATTAAAAAATAATAAAAATCACAAAAATATTAAAAATCATAAAAATGTCATATTTGGGCCCCTAATCACTTAGGAACCAATCAAATATTTTTCCTAAGTGTCTAGGTTAAGATATTTAATTTCAAAGCCTTAAAACATTTTTTTTAATTAAAAAAATGTATTTTCTAACTTTTCCACTAAATTAATTCTAATAAATCAAAGAAAATCAGAAAAATATAAAATTTGTTTCTCTAACTTCCTTGAGGTCGGAGGGATTTTTGTAAAAATATAAAATTCATTTTTTAACTTTTATTTTATTTATAATTAATTAACACTCCAAAACTTAAAATAATTATAATAAATAAAATATAATGGAAAAATCACCAAAATTGGTCCAAGTGGTCCTCTGGCCATTAAGAACATCTCATAATTTTCTTAAGGACAAAAACTTTACTTTGATCATGTTAGTGAATTTTCTTTGAAAACCCCTATTTTCCATTAAAAATAATTACATAAATAAATTAAATTCAGAAAAGTCGCACTTTCTCCTTTAATGTCTTAATTGACATATGAGTGAAGTGGCATAAAGATTTTAAGTTCATTTAAGCTTAATTTAATGAGTTATAAAATAAATAGGCTTAAAGGAGCATAAAGGTAATTAAAAGATTTTAACCCCTAATTAAAACTTTAGGTTTAATCAGAATGGGGGTAAAATATCTAATTTTAATTTTCTCTCGGATGATTGAAACTTTGGGAAGTCAAAGGGTAGGAACCCATTAATCACTTTAATAAACCAAAAAATGAAACTTCAATTAATTGAATGATTTAAATTTTGGAAGATTAATTGAAATTGGATTATTGAAATGGGAATATAACTTAAGAGGATATTGATTCTTTAATTTAAAAATCCCTAAATAAATCACTTAATAATATTTAACTCTTAACTTAAGAGGATAAGTAGAATTAATAATTAAATGATTAAAAGTAAATAATTCTTAATTTAATTAAAACCTACATCATTAAATAATTTAATAATTGATTAAAACCTAAAATGTTAAATAATTAAAAAATAAATTAAATATTTAAAACTAATTTAAAATCATTTCAAAATAAACTTAAATCAAAATTACAAATTTTAAATAATTTTAAGACAACTCACCTTAAAACATAATGTAAAAATTAAATTAATTAAATCGTCAAAATTTAATAAATAATTTGAACACCTCTTTTAACCTAAGTTAAATCTAAAATTTAAATTAACGTGAAATATCAATATCATTTATAAAAAGTTTAACTTAAATAAATCAAACATCATTCCAAACTTAAAATCATCGATTAAAATTTCATAATTAAATCACATTAAAGTAAATCGTCAACTTTAACTTCAAATCATTAAAATCTTTAACAAATTAACTTGCCCCTAAAAGCTTTAAATTATTATAACTATTAAATGAAGCGTTAAGTGAAGTGCCACTTCACTCATAAGGATAATCAAATATCCTAGTTCACCGAGCAAAGGAACAAAACATAACTAAATCCTTGGATGATTAATTCACCCGTGTAATTAAATTCACTTGGACTCAAAACTGTCCCGAGGTATTGAAAAGATGTTTAGGATTTATTCTAAACACTTCCTCAATATGATGGGTAGTTTTAAAGAACAATTGAACTTAATTGCTCTTTGATGAAGAAAATCATCCTTAACCAAAATCAAGAACCTAGACGTCATAGGAAATGACTAGCTATAGGATTAGGATTCTGGTAGACAACCAAAACCCTTCCTTTAGTCTTTATCTAGGTATTTTTTTAAATATTTAAATGCTTTAATATGTGTTTTAAAGTGTAGCTTGGAACAACGGGAGGACCCTCCAGGTACGCTTTTATGTTATTGCAATCTACTCTATTGCATTTTCTACACTGTGCTTTACTCTTCTTGCATGTTAAACAAGATTGTTGCATGAAAACCAAAACCTTTAGGGTAGCCACAAAACTGAAACCTATAATTAAATTAAAAGTCACAACAAGATAAAATTCACCGCCACAACATTCAAAATATAAAACAACTCAAAATTTAATCACAAACATAACAACAAAACTACAATTCTAACTAAATGAAAACATTTCGTTGGATGATCAGGAATACCACGGATGATGTAACCTACGTGTTGCTAACGGGATTTCCCACGGTCTAAATGAAAGTGTGGAACTCATTCAGTTGAGTTTAGCAAATTCATCTGGACTAAGTGAATCCGATAAAAATAACGGTTCCGGAATGATGGAACCGTGGGATCTTAATCGGTGTTGTCATAATCAACTTTAAGATTTCCCTAATAAAACATTAAAAAAAACATTTGAATTTTAAGATTTCTCTAAACCAAAATACTTCTCTCATCCTTTAATTTATGACTTCTAAAACTAAACCTCTGCAATGACAAGGAGCTTGGAGCATAGTGGGCAGCACAGCCATCATCGTCAGAAAAACTTATGTCTACTTCAGCAAAACCTTTCCTAGAATTAAATAACCAAGCTATAGGATTTTGAGGTAGTTTGTCTAGTGCAACATAAATCCTCAACTTTCTGTTAGGCATTGGCATAATCAAGTTATGTAAATTAAGCCCAAACCGGTCTTAGGATTCCGAGGTAGTCGTTTGGTACGACATAAACCCTCACATCTTCGAGGCTACTTGTGTGATTATATCATACAAGCATAAGTCTTAATTAATTAAAATTGTCAGGATTGCAACATTAAATAAACTCCTAAATTGAAGCCAAACAATAGGATAATTTGGGAAGTTGCCAAGATTCTTCTTGGATCCTCAGCTTCTCCTACCTCTCTTCCTTTGGATTCTTGAAATAAAATGTTCCAAATTTGAGCTAACCCCTTTTGAAATTCCAAAAATTCAATCCTTTGAAAACCTTAAACTTTGAAATTCTTGAGAGCAAAACCACTGATCATTATCGAGTGTTTTTTCAAATGATTCCCGTCATTTAAGATGTAATTAACTATAGGGGCTTGCCCTTATAGGGAATTTTAAGAACCCAAGTAATATAAACCCTGCTTAATACCTTTATATTAAGCAAGGGAATTTGTTGGCTTATAAAATTGGTTCGCAGACCAAACAGATGTCACAAATCTTCTATTTTATTTAATCGAGCCTCATCATCAAGCAGTGTGTCTATTCTTCAGAATAGATACACGGTTTGTGGTGCGGTGCTCGTTTTTATAAACTATTTGGTATGTGAGATCGGTTTAATTTCATATCTTAAAATTTTTAAACTTAAAAAGTATTTTCAAAAATCAAATACTACCTTTCAAATTATATATTTTAATTAAATTAAAAATTCGCCGACAACCTCTGTAGGCGACCCCCCCTTTTCAAAACACTTAACCTAAAAATATGCCGACAATCACTAGTCAATTCATAAGGTGTATTTAAGGATGATTTTCTTCATCAAAGAATAATGAAGTTTAATTGTTCTTCTAAAACATCCCATTGGATTGAGACAGTGCTTAGGACGAATCCTGAACATCTTTTCAAAGCCTTTGGGATTATTTTGAGTCCAAATGAATTTCATTATGTGGATGAATTGATCATCCGTGGTTTAGTTGAGTTTTGATTCTTACTCAGTGAATTTGGATGTTTGATTATCCTATGAGTAAGGTGACTTTAATTTGACACTTCATTTAAGAGTTATAAAGATGAAAGCCTTTAGGGGAAAATTAGTTCATTAAAGAAACTTAACCATTCTTAATTGAAGTTGAATTAGTAATTTTAAATGATTTAATTTAGTTATAAATCTTTGGTTGATTTTTAAATATTAATTTAAATTATTTTAGATTGAAAAATTCTTTATATCATTTAATTAAGTTAAGTTTTAATTATTTCCAATTAATTTAGTTTAATTTTAAATTATTTCAAGTTGGTTTTGATTTAATTATGATGTTCTGATCAATTTTAAATTATAATAATCTATTTTTTCAAATTAGTCTTAATATTTTAAAATTGTATTAATTTAATTTTTTGAATCATTTCAAATTAATTTTAATGTTTTAATATTTTAAATTTATTTTAGTTTAATTATACAATTTCTAAACCATTCTTCTTTAATTATCAACTTTAATTATCATTTTATGATTTCATTAGCAAGAGTTAGGTGGTGTTTATTTAATTCACCAATTAGAGGTTCAATTTAAAGAATTAGAATCCTCTTATATCACATCCTCTCATCTTAACAATTTATGCTTTAATTAACTTTCAAAGTTTGATGACTTAATTAATCGGGTTTTCTTATTTAATGTTAAAGGTGATTAATGGGATTCTACCCCTTAGTTCCCTATGTTTCAATCATCCAAGAGGAAAATTAAGATTAAATTTTAACCCTTCCCCTTTGGTTAAACCTAAATATTAATTAGGGTTAAAGTTCCTTAATTACCTTTATGCCCTCTTAAGCTTGTTTATCTCATAATTTACTAAATCAAGCTCAAATGAATTTGAAATTTTTATGTCACCTCACCACATGTCAATTAAAACATTAAAGGAGAAAATGTGATTTTTCTATTTTAAATTTAATTTAATAGGGATTTTCAATGAAAATTTAACAATATGTTCTTAGGAAAATTATAGGAGGTTTCTACTGACCAGAGGACAACTTTAACTAATTTTGGTGATTTTTTTAATTTTAATTTATTTGTTATAATTTTTTTATG
The DNA here is from genome assembly GCA_022702705.1 of Papilionanthe hookeriana x Papilionanthe teres. NCBI lineage: Eukaryota > Viridiplantae > Streptophyta > Magnoliopsida > Asparagales > Orchidaceae > Papilionanthe > Papilionanthe hookeriana x Papilionanthe teres. Next base: position 5,858,546 of record CM040427.1, read on the forward strand.
TTTTTGAGTATTAATTTAATATAAAATAAAATTGAGGGGAAAAATTAGGTTTTATATTTTTCTTAAGTCTCTCTAAACTCAAAGAACTCAGAGAAATAAACTTTGTATTATTCTAATTTTTCTTTGAATTATTAGAATTATTTTAGTGAAAGGGTTGAAAAATCCATTTTTTAGTATTAAAAATTACCCTAAGCCTTTAAAATTTAATATCTTTACTTAGAGACTTAAAAAAATATTTTGTTGGTTCCCAAGTGATTAGGAGGCTAAATATGACATTTTGGTGAATTTTATTATTTTTATGATTTTTTATAACTTTTTAATTATTAAAATATTTAAAAATAGGTTAAAACTGAAAATTTTATAAAAATTCCAATTTTAATTTTCTTAGACTCCTCCGACCTTAAAGAACTCCAAAAATTGATTTGGCGAATTTTTGAGTTATATTTTGGGTTTTATGAATTTTAATTTTGAATATGATTATGTCATTTGTTTAATTTATTTAATGGGTTAAATTAACTCCAATTGATTTGAAATTTTTATGTTAGGTTCTTCCAATCATAAATTTTCATGCCATTTTGATGTGTGGTTGCACCAAATTAACTTAAATTCAATTTTGAGTGTTTGGTTAATTTAGGGTTATTTTCAGTGAATTAAATCAAATCATAATCTTCTTAGGGTCCTCTGGTCCTAAGATACTTCTCCTAATTTTTCTAGATTTTCACAATCAACATGCTAATTTTTGGAATTAACTCATTAAAACAGGCACCTAAACTTGGAAAATATGAATTTCTGCCTAGAGGTCCCCTCAGACCTTGAAAAATTTAGAGAAAGTTCCCAAGGGTAGAGGGAACAAAAGCCCTATAGTCTCATGCCATGGTAAAATATGTATGTGAGTGAAGAATTAAAATACTCAAGACAGAAAATAAATAATTAAAAATTAAATATATAACAAAGTATTTTGATTTTAATTCCACATTGTTCTCCTCTTTTCATTGAGTAAGAGGATATTTTTAGTTTTTTTTATGATTTTTCTATGCAAAGATATGAATTTTTAAAGTTCTTCTTCTTTTGGCTGGGAATAGGTCTGGGAACAATTTGGGAGGGATTCGTGAAGAAATTTTCAACACCTGAAACTCGGCCGTGAGGGATCCAATTTATAGCACTCACTAGAGAGGGGAGCTCAGGGCCAGGAAATGAGTGCCCTGGGCCGCTTAGGGTGAGGATTGAGTAGGGCAAGTGTGCAGTGAGGGGATAGCTCACTGGCACTGCTCAATTTTGAGTTTTAATCTTTTGGGGAGTGCTCAGGCGTGTCTATTCTGGCAGCTGGGGTGGCTGACAAGGATTGGGCAGGCGGCTGGCAGGCTGAGGTGGAGTGGGGGAGGAGTTTAGAGCAATTAAACCCGGTAGAGATGTTGCTTGATTAGGATTTGGGGATGGGACTTAGGCTTAGCCAAGTGGCTAAACCCAATGGTCCAAAGTGGTGGACCATTGGTCCATGTTTCAAGAGACTTGGGTTGTGTCAGGTCAAACCTATCCTAGGAGTCTAGGGTTGGCTTCCATGAAGTTTATTTGGTCTAATTTAGCTTAGTTTGGTTCAATTTGAATCATTTATCCAATTGGGTTGGTTTGGGTTTAAGTTTGACTAACTTGAGTTTGGGTTTTGTTTGAATCAAATTTATTGATCAAAATGTCTTAAATGATTGTCACAAAGCTTTTGGAAGAGGTTTGGGGTGATGGTGATTTGATTTGGGAGGTGAATTTGATGGATTTTAGGGCTTTGGCCAAAGTTGGTCATGTTTGGTTGAACTTGGGTTTAGGTTAGGTTAGAGATTTGCTAGTGCCCAATTAATGGTTAAAATTGATGCAAGTAATTTCAATGAAAGGTTTTGGATAGAAATTGGGTGGAAATTTTGGGTTAGGGGATTCAATTTTGGGAAATTTTGGACATGTGGCAATTTTAGGGAAAATTTTGGGGCTTTTGGTTTCAAGGGATTTTGAATGGGATTTTAATTAAAATTTTGGCCAAATAAATATTGTGTTTGGTATAAGAATGTGTTATGAAGGTTTTAGAACAATTTTGAATGGGATTTGAGTTGAATTGGATTCGATTTGGGCATGTTTAGGTTCATCGGTAATTTAGGGCAAAAATTGGGTATTTTTGGATTCCAAGTGGAATTGAATTCAAATGTGGATAAAATTGGGCTTAGATTTGGTTTAAATTAGTATTGGAGATGTTGAATTTAAGTTTGGAAATGAAATTGGGCAAGAGTAGAGTCAATTAGGTAGACATTGGGTTTAATTTGGGCACCTTTTGGTTAAATGGGTCAAAGTGGGGTTTTTGATAAAATTGGGTTAATTTGATAAAATTGGGGTATATGATAGTTGAAGAAAATAAAATTGAGAGTATTTGGGAGATCTTGGAAGTTTTTGGGAATTTTTAGAATTTCGGGCCAAGAGGGGTATTTAGGGTATATGGAGGTTATTTAGAATGTATTGGGGTGTATTGGTGGATTTAAGAGGTGGGAACTATTTTGAAATGATTTTGAGGAATTTTGGGAATTTTGGGTAATTATTGGGGAATTTTTTGATGATTTGGTGGTTGTAGGGGCAATTTAGGTAATTTTCGATAAGTTTAGGGGCCCAGGATCAAAATTTGAAATTTTGAAAAAATGAAGGTAGTTTTAAAGGGAGAAGAATGGGACCATTTTAGTGGGTTCAAGATGGAGTAGAAGTTGTTCGGGATGGAATTTAGAGTTTAGGAGCATAAGCCATGGCCCTTAGCCAAGTCCAACCACTTTGGGACCAAGTCTAGCCAAATGGTAACCACTTTATGATCCTTCATATATTGACCCTAGCCATCTTAATCAAAGACTAGTGGCTTGGTTTAATCATGTGAGTTTCTTAAAGGGTAGAAAGGAAAGATTTTGTGATTTGGGTCAAATGGCTTAGGGGTGTGTGTGTGTGCAAGAGAAGCTCAAGTCACCCAAGGTTACCCTAAGTCCAAACACTCATGTGGGAACTCACTATTGGTTTTCCATATGGTGGTTTTAACCTTCCAAGGTGATTTAGAGGTTTGTGACCATCCAAGTGGGGTCCCAAGAGGAGTTAATAAGTGGCTAAAAATTTTTAAATTGTGGGTTCCAACTCTAGTCTTCTAGGATAGTCAAGGAGAAGTCCTATGGCTAGATCCTAAAAACCAAGAGAAATATTAGACCTCACCAAAAATGAGGTCAACAGTAGGTTGGGGGCTTCTTCTTCTTCTTCTTCTTCCCTTTGGCTACAAAATATCCCCCCATTTGCTTGTTTTTGGGTTGGCTGAAATTTTCTAGGAGGAGGGGAGATGCTGTCCAAATTTTCTTTGGTTCAAAGCTAGGTCAAAAGCTTGTTTGTTCCTTGTTCGGGCTAGATTCTTTGGCATTTTTGCTTGTCCCTTTGGCTTGGCTGTTCATTTTGGTCATTAAGGTATAAAATTCTTCTTCCATGGCTTAAATTTTATCTTTTTTGGCTAAGGAATTACATGGCAAAAAATTTTGAGTTTATGGTTGGGCTTTGATGTTATTCTTCATGACAAAAATTTGAGTTAAAGTTGGAGTTAATTTTGTTGTTCTTTTTTTTTCTTTTCTACTTTAAGTTTCATGGCTGCACTTGATGCCAATGTTTGACATAAGAAAAGGAAAGAAAGAAAAGAAAGAAAAGAAAGAAAAGAAAGAAAGGAAAAAAAGATGAGAAAGAAAAGAAGGTGTGATAGCTAGGTTGCATGGAATGTGATAGACTTGCTTTAACTATGTTTTTTCCTAGGATTGACACACTTTGTTTGGAAGATTTAGCTTTCTCTACCCATGTTCCTTCAAGCTTAATACATATTATTTGAAAATTTTGGCATGCTTAATTTATGATTATTAAACATGTTTTAGCCTCGGGGCTTTGCATTTTGAAACATGAAAGGATTTATTAATTATGTGCAATTTTCGGATCTTAAAATAACCACATGTATAGCACACAAGTTTTGGAGATATGTGTACCTCTTTTTACTTATTTCATCAAGTATTTAGATATATAACACCCAAACTTTGTTTTTTGTTTTTTTCACATATTCCATCTTATCCTATGCATAAAGAGGTGTTTTGTTGGTAAGAACTTGGAAGTTTAGTGAGCTTGGCATTTGTTGGCTTACATGTAAATGATTTGATGAAATTTTTTGCAATGTCTGGATTCCAAAATATTCACTAATGTAATATCCAATAGTGAAGCCATGGGTGCTTGTTTTTCACTTATTTCATCAAGTATTCACATGTATAACTCCCAAGCATCAATTTCACGAATATTCCACCTCATCCCATGCATAAAAGGTTGGTCTTACTTGTAGGAACTTGAAGTTCTCCTTTTTTTCATACAAGTCATTTGATGGTTAAGAAATATTCACATAAACCTCACTTTTCACATTCAATTCATTCAATTTTAAAATATTCACATACATCTCACCTAAACTTCACTTTTCACATACACTCCACTCAATTTTGAAGTATCTACATGCTTCACATTTTCCTTATTTTCATTATGTGTTGATATGCTACACTTGAAGGGTTATGCATATTTAGTTCATCTTATGGTTGATATGCTTTGTGAGTTATTTTGAAACATTTTCATTAAGTGTTTAACACTCTCCTAATTAGCCTTGGGCTCTTTCATATTTACATCTTTAATGTTGAAGGCTTATGGGAATGTTTAGCATGAAGGGAAAGTGGAAAAGCATGCTTGTTTGTTGGAAAGTTTAGAATCCATCTGTAGGCCTCGTGAACACAAATGTGGTACCTTTTAATTTCACTTGATACTTGTATATTTGAAGTTTGATGAGATACTTGTGGAAATAACTATTTACATCAAATACTTGTTGGAAGAGTTGGGCATTGTTACATGTATACTTGTAGTGTTTTTTTTTGTTATATTTATTGCATATGGGAAAGAGTGCTTTGACTCTGGCCCTACATAAAAATCTGCATTGGTAGCCTTCTTATATGTTGGTTTAAATTGTTTCTATGTTGCCCTTACATAAAAATCTGCATTGGTAACCTTCTTATATGTTGGTTTGCATTGATTCTATGCCGCCCCTACATAAAAATCTGCATTGGTAGCCTTCTTATATGTTGGTTTTCATTGTTTCTATGTTGCCCCTACATAAAAATCTGCATTGGTAGCCTTCTTATATGTTGGTCTGCATTGGTAGCCTTCTTATATGTTGGTTTGCATTGTTTTTATGCTGCCCCTACATAAAAATATGCATTGGTAGCCTTCTTATATGTTGGTTTACATTGTTTCTTTGTTGCCCCTATATAAAAAATTACATTAATGGTCACCTTACACGTTGTTTTAAATTGTTTCCTTGCTGCCCTCACTTAAAATTTGCATTGGTGGGTATTATTTGTGTTGCTTTCAAGTGAGAAAAAGAAAAGAGGAGAAGTGGCATACTTAATACTCCAAAGAGGAAGTTTTGAAATGTGATTCGTGATTGGATTGCTTTAATTTTGCATGTTAATGTTGGGAGCCCTTTCACTTTCAATCTTGCTCTCTACGCTACCTCCATGCACCTTCTACTTGTTTAATCCCTTTGTTATGGCACATGATTTCAATGTACCTACTTATTTATTCTCTTTGTTATGGCATGTATGGGAGAGTTTATGTTGTTTAAAAGACATAGAAGCATGAGGGGGATGTGATTGTTAGGAAGAACATTGCATGTAGCGATTTAGACTCTTCCCTTTTTCTGGCATTCTATTTTTGAGGGTTTCCCCTTGCACCATGTTGGAGGGGCTTGTTTTCCTTGTCTTACATGTTTCACGACCACCTCTCTCACCATGTTGGGAGAGCTTTGGTTCACCTGTTTTAGATGTTTTACGGTCCCCCTTTACAGTCACTTATGGGGGTTTGTCTTTACGTGTTTACTTGCTCCATGGCTGCCCCTTTTGTACCACATGTGGAGCTTGCTTCTACTCTTACACCGGCTCATTCCTTTTGCTTCCAATGACTTGAGTCAGCTGAATATTGGGTCGTTCATTTTATTTGGTTTTCAGGGATGATCCGCCTCTGTTATGTTGTTGTTTCAGGCATGATCGTTTCCTCCTCTCTATGTTCCTTGTCCCCAGTCCTTTGCTTCTTCTTGCTTCTTGGCCAAAGTCCCACATTTTTGTAGGACGCATAAGCATGCACGTTTAGCTTTTTGCTATAGGTGGGGCTATCAAACAAGGCTGTAAGTAGGATGGTTAGGGGAAACGGTGATGACATTGCTTAGATGAGGGATACGAGGGATTTCTAAAATAGTATCTCCTGACTCAAAGACCCTGGAGAGGATAGAGGAAAGGAATTGATGATACTATTTGCCCATCCTTAGGGATTTCTGCCACTGTCACTCTTAGGTTGTTAGCACTCCTAGTTCAATTAAGGTAATCAGCCTGTGGATAGTATTATTTCACCAAAAAAAAAACATATACACACATATATTTTATAAAAAAATGAAACTTCCTCCACAAAAAAATAGCTTCCCCACCCATAAGTTTTCACTTGCATGTGATCCAAATTGAAATGAAAGAAAAATTTACAAAGGTCCATGGTTGACTAATCAGATCGAGTTAGAACTGCCCTCCGTCGGGTGTCAGTTTGGTACTTCTCGCTTAAGGTTGGGATACATATAACACAGTTCTGAGTCCTCCGCCCCATCGTGCTGAGGGTCCTCCCGGACTTGTACTCCATTTTTATAGTTTTCTTACGTTTTCTTTTTCTATGGATTTCCTACAATTTTTCCTTAAGATTGTTATAGGTTTACCTTACAGTTTCTTTTCTTTTTCCTACAAGTTTTCCCGATGGATTTGTTTTAAAATTTCTTACGGGACGTTCTTCTGCGACCTTTTGGTTTTCTTTCTTCTTTCTTTTGGTTTACCTCTTAGAATCCACATTTTGCCTTTCTTACATACCCTTCAGTACATACATACTTGTTTAGTTCAGTTTGCTTGCTTTACTTTCCAAAGCATATACACTTGTTTAGTTTAGCATGCTTGCTTTGCTGATTAGCGTAGCTTTCTCGGTTTACTTTCCTGCAAATTTTAAATTGTAAAAAATGATTGAACCCCACATGTTAAAAAAATTAATAATGATAAATAATAAAAAAAACTCAAAATTTAATCACCAACAATACAAAACTTTCAAGTGTAACTAAAATTAAGACATCTCACGGATGATCGGGAATACCTCGGAGGAGGTAACCTACGTGTTGCTGATGAGATTTCCCATATTCTAAATGAAATTATGGAATACATTTAGTTGGATTTATTAAATTCATTTGGACTAAGCGAATCCGATGAAAGTAGAAGGTACCCGAACGAGGGAACCGTGGGATCCTAACCAGTGTCCCTATAATCAACTTAACCCCCCCTCTAATAAGACATTAAGACATCTGAATTTTTAACCAATTCTAGAACATGACACTTCTTTCACCCCGATGATTTTCACTTTTTAAACTAAACATTTTGCAACAACAAGGAGCTCAGGGCATACACTGTAGGCAGCATGATCAAGGACGTGGACGGACATATTTGAGAGAGAAAAACAATGGCTATACAATGGCAACTCTCTTCCTTAGAAATAAACAAAAAAAAGCTATAGGAATACAAGGTAACTAGCCTAATGCAGCATAAAACCTCATCTTATCTTTTGGGCCTTTATACTTAGTGAATTATAAGCCCCAACTCGCCTTAGGTTCCAAGGTTGTCATCCGACATGACATAAATCCTCCCAACTTCTAGGTTATTCACATGCCTAAATGAATAAAATTGGCAGGATGAAACATACAATAAACTTTCTCAAAATGAAGCCAAACATAGGATAGATCGGGAAGTCACCAAGATTTTCTCTTGGATCCATGACATCTCATAGGTCTTCCTTCTTTGGATTCCTACAATCAATTATTCCAAATTTTGAACCTTTCGCCCATTGGATTCCAATCACCACAATATTGTTGAAAAATCCTTACCTCTTAAAGTCATTAAAATATCTTTCCTGATCTTTATCGAAAGTTTTCTTAGGTAACTTCGGCTATCTAAGATGTAATTAACTATAGGCTCTTGCCCCTATAGGAAACTTAAACGAACCCAGTATTACTATAAACACTATTTAGTTCCTTTTTGTATTAAATAGGGGAATCTATCGGTCAAAATACAGCTTTCACAGACCAAACAAAAGTCATTGATTTTCTAGTTTATTTAATCGAGCCGCACTATTAAGCAATGTTCCTATCTTTTCGTGATAGATGCGTAGTGTAATGTGTAGTGTTCGATTGTTTAAATTATTAGGGATATGATATCTGTTTGACTTCATATTTATTCCCTAAACTAAATTTATACTTAAATTAAAAGTCCTTCCAAAGAGGGCGACAGGATTTCAATTCCTGTGGCCGACAGCTTCTACTGGGCTACTCCTAAAACATAAAAATGCACTGATAGCTTCTTGAGACTCCGCTGGGGATGATTTCTCTTTCTGTATAGATCAGGAAACTTATTTTTACAAATCGGATGCATCTATGTCCCTCATAGGTCAGATTACCATTCTTCTGGCGATATGTTTCACCCATTTCTTTCTTGGGATAGTATGATCGACTCTCCTTGACTTCAGGACCATCTATTTAAACACCCTTAAACATAAGAGTCCAGAAGGCTTTTAGAATTTTTTTTTCTATGATTTTTTGGGATCAAACCCCCAATAGGTGTGTCGGTGGACAAGTTCCACCAGAGCAAGGTATGTTATGAAGAGGGTCGCAGATTGGATCCCACACTTCACTTATCCTTCACCCATCGGGCATAGTTTTGCTACTTTGCATTTTTTTTTAATCTCGAAATCTTTCTAAATTCCAACGACTCTAAAACAACAACAAAGTCAAAAAATACATAAAACAAAATAAGTACTTTTAAGAAAAAAACAACATGAAAGTAAAATGAAGCTTACCCAGTCTACAGATTAACCTTCGTTAACTTGTAGTATTTACATTACAACTGCAAGGTTTTGACCCATTCACTAATTCTCAGAACTGTTTTCATTTTTTTGATCAACAGAAACAATGTCGACTCCTATGCTCACATTCACCTGCAACTTGCCTACTTCCCGCGAAGCTCATCTTGCTGCCCCCACAATTTGGTTCAGAGGAGGCTTCGATCAGTTCGAGGTCGTCCTTAGAAAAGCTCCACTCGTCATAGTTAAAGTCATTGCCCCCGAGGTTCAAGGGCTTTCTACTGAGTTCGACTTGAACTCCCACCAGGATTTTCCCGTCGTTAAGAAGATAAAAGTTACTTCTGCTCCTGTTAAGTCAACCATTTTTGTACCCAGGAGGACTGTTGATGCATGACTTAGCCTAACGGGGCTTTATATATACTTTCAAATGCAATAATTTGATACCACTGCTAGAAGATTTAATCACTGACAGCGGGGCCAAAAACTTGATGTGATTTTACTTATGAAAGAAGTTATGAATTTATATTTAGATTTTTATAATTTGTAAAATTCACAATTTAAAATGCAAGTATACGTATTGTATCAAGTAATACAGGGCTCTAGTGAAGACCAGGTTATCGATCCCACAAGGAAGATTTTTAGAATATTAAGTAATATTTTTAAATTTTTCAAATTACAAGTAATTATTATTTTTATTTCTTTTTAAAGTTTAGATTTTAGATTTAATGAAATTTATACTAAATGTAAGTAAGAAACACTAAAATAAATATTAATGCAAGTATAAATAAAACAACTTTCTCCTTTTCAACTGATCCAAGATTTTTAGAATTATTATCATTTGTGGAGAATTTAGATTATGGTAATGTGCCAAATAGAAGCACTCCTATTCTTTACCCTTTGGTCCAGGCATAAAGAATATTGACTAATCTATAGATCGGTTCAAGATGTTTTATTAGTAGAATGGATTAATCTAGGCTCACACTACTAGATGTCCAAGGGTGGCTATGGTTGGCCCTACCAGTGACTCGTTCCCTTTCTATAAATCAAATTATTAGAATTTAGTCTGTCGCTCTAATAACTAATTAATTCTACACCCAATAAATCATATCTTCCTATTTATTTTCACTTCACCTTGAATAACCCGCATAAAGCCTTCAACTACCTAAGGATTCATGTGATATCTACTAGTTAAGAACTCATCTCCGGATAGGTCTCAAAATTCTTCAACAGATTTTAATAATTTAAATGGTCAGTTTAAAAAGGAAACTAAGATCAGGTATTAATATTATCACAATTTTTATAAATATTTTAAATTAAATTCTCCAACAAAGTTTAATTATCTTATTATTTTTTCATTATTGAAAGGAGAAAGAAAACTAACTATTCATAACAAATTGAAGTCACACAACAAAACATATTTATAAAACTTTGAACCAAGTTACAAATACTTATCTGGAATGTTTCTTCAAGTGATCCGCTGACTCCTACTGACTTTAATGCAATGATGAAAGACTTCAACAGCAGCAACACTAATAATCTCATAATTAACACTCAAAAAAACAAAAAATAAACTCACTAAATAATAAAGAAGGTGGCTCCCTAAAATGATTGGATGGCTATATAGTGTTTGGGGACTAAAGGATGCTAGAAGGGGTGAAAGGGGTGATTTTCTCTATAGATTGGGCTCCTATTTATAGAGCTCTGAATTTTAGTAGGGGTTGCTTAAGTCACCTCTTCAAACTTCGTCCAAATACAATGTATCTTCTAGAAGGTAACTGTCGTACCTAGGCACCGAGATCTGGCACCTAGGCACAGAGATCCGGCGCTTAGGCGTCGGATTCCGTGACCAGGTCTTCACACCTCTTCACTTTGGGTCACACCTCTTCGCTATTAAAACCATTTCCCTGCATTCAGATGCATTGTATCACATGTCTTATATGTTAGGAGTAACTTCCAGTCTTCTAGAAGCTCTAATAACCACTTAACACTGTCAAAATAACTGCCTAAAATTGTCAAAAATCTTGTCTATGTCTGTATTGAACTGGCGCTTAGGCGCCGGATTCTAGCGCCTAGGTGCCAAGCCTAAAATTTTGACAACTTTGCTCTTTTAGCTCCATTTTTGCTCCTTTTTGCTCTTTTTTCCTTCTTAAACTCTTTTTTTATCACCTACATCCACAAACGTAAAAATACCTTTCATTAAAGCATAATATCCTTAAGAATTGAATCATAATAAACATAAAAATTGGTATTTTTAAAGTGGATCAAATTCCCCCAAACTTAAACGTTATTTGTCCTCAAGTAACCCTTTTAATTACATAAAATATATAACATTTTGGAATGAAGTTTAAATATTTAAAATTTCTTTTACTTTTTGGTTTTATTAAAGCTTTAGTAAGTCATCAACTAAATTTCACTAATTAAGGTTAATTTTAAGAATTTAAAGAATATTTAACTGCCAAATCATAAGACTTCCAATTTTTCATTTATTTCAAGAATAATTGTAATTTATCATATTAAGGTCACATAGAATATTTACAATAAAAATATTTTCATGAAACATTTTTTTAGTAAAAATAATTGTACATAAAAATTAAGTTAAAAATGTAATTGGTTTTCCTTCTATAAGATAATTCAAGTGAAGCCAATTTTTTATTGGTAATTTTCTCAAGTTTCTCCTCACATTTCTTTTTTTCTGCTTTTTTCTTTTCTTTTCTTTTTTTTAAGGATATTTTTCAATCCTCCTTTTCTTTTTTATTTGTGAGAATTACTATTTTTGGATAGTCTGTTAGTGATTTTAAACTTCATTATCCTTAACTTATATTTAAAAACTTACACATTTTTTTTACTTAATAAATATGACATTATTAATAAGTATTTTTCAAAAATTATTTCAATCTATTCTTTTTATGGTAATAATCTTGATTCCTTAGTATTTCTAAATTACAATTATCTTTACTATAAATAGAAAAATTCTTAATCTTATTATTCTTTAAGTTAAATAATTCTATTCTTAAAATCAATCAAAATTATTGAAATTTTAGTTAAGTTTACTAAATTATTTATAAATTCCAAAAATTTAAGTAATCTTAAATATATTTTTCATTCCTTATGTTATGTTAATTTTTAAAGAAAATATTAGTTCATTAAGGACAAAAAATATTTAAATTTGAAAAATGTTTTCCCTTCCCCCAAACATCAGCTTTAGTATATAAATGAATCATAAAATTTTCTAAAGCATGAGAGAAAGAAATAAACAAGAATTTATCTAGGTACAGTGATAATACAGTAAGGAAAAACTCATTCCTAAACCTACACATACTTTAATAGGAATATAACAGAAATAATTAAGCATATATAGAAAATTTTGCAGAGGAGGAGTTACTTTCTAAATTTTTTTTTTATTTATTTTTATTTTTAAAACATGCAAAATTACTAACTATTCATGAATACTAAACAGTAGGCTGAAACAGAAATAAAATTTTATCATTGAAAATAAAAATTCATCCATATTTCAGTCTTAAACACATAACACAACAAATACTCTAAAACAATCTTAATATCAAAAGTTCACACAAAGTTACTTAAACAAATTGACACTAGCAAACAATAATACAATCACACTAATCAGTACTACCAAACAAGAAATAAACTAAAAACAGAATCACACATCTCAAGAGGTAAATCTAGCTACTAATCACTGTCTGTTGCCTCGTCATCGTCATCTCCAAAAGAAAATTTCATATCCTTCGGATCAACATACAGTGAAAATCTAGGACAGGTAGGAAACTAAACATCATGTTCACCCTTCAGGAATCTAAGTAAAGACTCAGAATACTCAGCATCATAATCACTCTTCCTTTGGGTATACTCAGAGAGATGATTGATCTTCTTATTGATATTATCTACTCTACAATGAGTTAGAAATAACTCATTCTGGTGCTCCATAAACTGATCATGCATGGACTCCCAGAAACTAGATGGTCGCTTAGCAGTAGAAGTAGAAGGACTAGAAGTAGAAGCTCTACCAGAAGCAGGTAATGAACTAGAAGGTGCAGTAGAACTCTTACATTAAAGTCGATCATAGATACTGATGCTTTCTCTTTCTATTGGATTTGTAGACTTGAGCTTTTCCTCAAAAAGCTTAGCAACTACTCCAGCACTTTCACACAGAGAATATATCAAAGATGGAAATCCAAGTCCAACAAAAGTGCTAGAACGAACAGTGGCCTCTACAGAATCATAAATGATACTTCCTACATCGATCGGCTTCCTCTCCTGAATGCAATAGTTGAGGATAGCTCTATCCATTGTAACCTCACTCAAATGATTGGATGGAATGAGACGAGCAGAAATAAAGTAGTGACATGCCTTTGAAACACCATTAAGCTTAGAAGATAAAAAATTTACCCTTTTTCCATTCTGGATCTTCCAAGCTCAGTACCATCAACAGGTAAGCAATAATCATATCTAAATCTCTCTCAGATGGAGATAATCCGAAGTAATAACACTCGATGTTCAGTGGCAGGCCGTAGAAAATGTTGATATGCTCGGGATTGAATCCTACTCCAACTCCTCTAACGAAAATCTCGTACTCTTCAGCATCCATGAAATTGGCATAAAACTCCCTAACCACAGAGATAACAACAACAACAGTAAAATAGCAGAATCATTGCCAGTTGAGTGCAACGATCGTTTCCTCAATTCTTCCTCCCGGATTGTAAAAACTTCGTTCCGAGATAAACTTCTGAGTAATAGCAAAATCATTGTACCAGAAATGTGCAGCGGCAGTGAAAAACTTGCTACGATCAAAACTTTCTCGTTCCTTTCCTCGCTTAGATTTGGGTGCCATCTAAAAACTCAAAATAAATTCATAGGATCAAAGAAAATATACTAATTTAAGCTTTTCAAACTTGAAAGAGCTTAAAAATTCAAGGATTTAACTCTAAAAATAAAATTTTTTCTCAAAATTTTGGTTTTCTTCAATATGAGCAAAATCCATGGTGAAAATAAAAAATAATTGGTTTAGAATGTAGATCTGACCTTGGGATGAAGAAATCGAGTGATTTCAAGCTCAAAAACTTGAAAATCCGACAACAAATATGATCTCAGGTGTCTCTTTTCGTGAAAACCAGAGGAAAGGGGAAGCTTAAGCATGAAAAAAGGCATGGGGTGTTTAAGAAGATGAAGTTTCGGGTTCAAGCCGAACCGGTGCCTAAGGGCCGAATTCTGGCGCCTAGGCGCCGGACTCACCTTTCTAAAAATTCAATTTACATTTTATATTTTCGATAAAAACTTGTCAAATTTGACTCCTAATTACTCTTATAAGAGTATTAATCCAATTTATATCCTCCAAATATTTCCATAATCAATTTAAAATGGTAACTAAGATCCACATTTAAAGTTGAAATTTAACTAAACTCTTCAATTCCAATTCATAATTTTCATTCCAAACTCAATGAATTCCATAACAAGACTATAACTAGGTTCATCATTCTATAAACAACACAAACAACATAAATTCAAAGCAAATTCCAAATCCAACAACACACATTGAACAACTAAGCAAACATAAAAATTAGATAATCGACACACTAGAACTTGACTCAATCACACCTAGAACACATAAGAGATCTATTCACCACCGATCTTCAGTTTCCATCTCTCTTGCAATGAAGTTCGCTAGGACCGCCGAGATAGAAAACCAATGCCCTTGGAAATTCCAAAGTTGTCTTTTCACAAATCCACTTGTTCTTCGCGTACATTGCTACTTATGCATCTTGATAGGCCGCCATATGATCAAATTGAAGTTTTGTTTGTCATTCCATGTGTTCAATTTGATGATACATTTCATGCAAACGATTCCTAATACTTTGAAGTTCCACTTCAATCTTTTCCAAACGACTAAACAATCTCTCCATACTAACAGCCATAAAACCATTAAAATAAGGTTGAGGATCTTTAGGAGATTTATCTCTTACCTCATTTCCATGATTTCCTCTATCCATTGCTTCCAAACTCTTCTTAACTCCTCTAAAATAGATTGCTCTAGTCGAAATTAAGGTTTCTATGTGATTGGGGATGAAGATAGGTCAATATATAGGGAGATTTCGTGTGAAAAACTAAAGAATTTTGGTTTTTTACACGACCTGTAATCGTGGAGCTTAGGCGCTAGAATCTGGCGCCTAAGCACCAGATCATCGATATGTGCAGGTTATTCTGGTGCTTAAGCGCCAAATTTTGGCACCTATGCGTCGGAACCTCGATCGACTATGATTTCCCTATCTTCAAATTTACAAAGTTTCGGTCTTAAAAATAGTTCTAATAAAAAGGGTGTGATCCATAAACAAACACGATTAAGATAAATTCAAATCACAAATAATCACAATAATAAATGAGTTGCCTCCCACAAAGCACTTGGTTTAACGTCGTCAGCCGACTGAATTAATTAAATTAATCGGGTAGACTCAGTTTGTAAGCCTCTTTGTAATTTGGTTTCATTTCTCTCATATAACGCTTCAGTCTTAATCTGTTAACTTTAAATACTTTTCCAGTTTTAGGATCTTTAATATCCACAGCTCCATAAGGGTACACTTACTCAATTATAAATGGTCCCATCTATTTAGATCGTAATTTTCCAGGAAAAAGTTTTAAACGAGCATTAAATAATAACACTTCTTGTCCCGGCTTAAATATTTTCCTTCAAATCTTTTTGTCATGCAATTTATTCATTCTTTCCTTATAAATCTTTACATTCTCATAAGACTCATTTCTTATCTCTTCCATTTCATTCAGTTGTAATAATCGTTTCTCTCCTATAGCATTCAAATCGTAATTGAACTCCATTATCGCCCAGTAAGCTTTATGTTCCAGTTGAACAGGTAAGTGACATTGTTGACCATAAACTAACCGATAAGGTGACATTTCGATAGGTGTCTTATAAGTTGTTCTATAAGCCCATAATGCAGAATCAAGTCTATCAACCCAGTCAGTTCTTTTAGGATTAACAATCATCTCTAATATTCTTTTAATTTTTCTATTTGATACTTCAGCCATTCCACTTATTTGAGGGTGATAAGAAGTTGCAATTCTATGTTTAATTTTGAATTTTTCCAGTAGTGATTGAATTCTTATATTTCTGAAATGACTTCCCCCATCTGTGATAATTACCCTGGGCATTCCAAATCTCGTAAAAATCATCTTCTTTAAAAATATCGAAACACTTTTGGAATCACAGTCAGGTAAAGTCACAGCTTCAATCCACTTTGAAACATAATCAACTACTAATAAAATATAATTCCTTCCAGATGATGGTACGAAAAGTCCCATAAAGTCTAAACCTCATACATCAAAAATTTCAATTTCTAAAATAAATTTTAAAGGCATTTCATCTTTTCTGGATATATTCCCCATTCTTTGATCACCGTTTTTAACATAATGTCCAACATCTTTAAATAAAATATTGCTAACCAAATAGTTAACTATATCTGCATACCAAGGCATTTGTAATCCTTGAATGACATATAATTGTTCATCAGGGAATTTCTCATTTATATTTTCTTCATAAATTTTCTCACTATTATTTTTTATTCTTGATAAATGATCAGCAATTTGGTTGTCATTTCCTTTTCTGTTCACAATCTCAAAATCAAATTCTTGTAAAAGTAAAACCCATCTGATAAATCTAGGTTTAACATCCTTTATAGACATTAAATACTTAATAGCTGAATGATCAGTATGTACGATACATTTCATCCCAAGAAGATATGGTCTAAATTTATCAAAGGCATATATTATTGATAAAAGCACTTTTTTAGTAGTAGTGTAACTTATTTGAGTTTCATTAAGGGTTTTGCTGTCATAACATATAACTTTGAAAAATTTCTCATATTTTTGTCCCAATACAGCTCCAATTGCATAGTCACTTGCATCACACATTAATTCAAAATGTTTACTCCAATCAGGTGCAACAATAACAGGTGCAGTAATTAATTTTTCTTTTTAAATATTGAACTAATTCAAACAATCTTCATTGAATTCGAATTTAGCTTCTTTTTCCAAAAAATGGCAAAGAGGATTAGAAATTTTAGAAAAATCCTATATATATCTCCTATAAAATCCAGCATGACTCAGAAAACTTCTCACATTAGTAACGGTAGTAGGTAATTGAAGTTCAGCAATAATTTTTACTTTTGCCTGATCAACTTCCATCCCTATTTGTGAAATTTTATTTCCAAGTACAATTCCTTCTGTGACCATAAAGAAATTTTTCCCAATTTAAAACTAAATTTGTTTCTTTACATCTTTTTAAAACTTTTGTTATATTTCCCAAGCAAGATACAAAAGAAGTTCCAAATACTGAAAAATCATCCATAAATACTTCAATTCCTTTATTAATTAAATTATAGAATATAAGCCTTAGATTTAGTGACTGAACTTAGGATACGTAAATTTTCTTTACATGCTTGGAAGAGGGGGGTACTCTTTTTAGGGTAAAGAAACATTTATGCTCCTATTTGGCACAATACAATAAATAATCATTCTATATCATTCACACATAATATACTCATTGCAAGTGGAAAGAAACTTTTCATATATATCAAAAAATTACAAATACAAAGCTTAGTGTGTGTGTGTTAGTTAATTCTATTTAAAGATATTAAAAGTAATTGTGGTTTGCTTAATTATTACTATTTTTTGCATCTTGTTAGTAGAAGTAAACTTAAACTTTAATTGTGATTTGAGTATTGGATTTCAATATTACACTATCTATTGTAAGGAATGTGTCTTCCCTGTGGGATCGATAACTAGAACTCCATTAGAGCCCTGTATTACTTCATACGATACGTATACTTGCGTTGAAGTTTGGACTTTACAAAATCATTATACATATATAAATTTGGGTTCATAAGTTCTTGTATAATAAAAATTCCGCATCAAGTTTTTGGCGCCGTTGCTGGGGATGGTATAAACGATATCTATTGATAATATAAAAACTGAAAAAACCTTTACTTTGTAGTGTGTAATTGTGTGTTTGTTTACTTGTTAGAGTATTTGTGTGATTTTATATGCGTAGTAGTAGATCTATAGATTTAGTACTTTACCATTCAGAGTTAGAGCGTACTGTTAGAAAAATTAGAAAACAACATAAACGAATTAAGAATCCATGCGAAATGGCGAATAACCAAGATAATCAGAGAAATGATATTGGAAATTTGTCAAGATCTTTAAGAGATTATGCTAATCCAACAACAGATGAAATTCATGTGACTATTCAAAATCCTATTGTTGCTGCTAATTCATTTGAGCTTAAACCTGCTATTATCCAAATGGTAAAAAATAATCAATTTGGAGGAACACCTAATGAGGATCCAAATTTACATCTCGCTAGTTTTCTAGAACTATGTCCTACTTTTAAATATGACGGAGTGTCGAGTGATGCTGTCAGACTTAGACTTTTTCATTTTTCATAAAGGGATAAAGCTAAAGCGTGGTTAAATTTGTTAGCACCTGGATCTATTAGAACTTGGGGAGAACTTTCTCAAAATTTTCTATCGAAATATTTCCCTTCATCAAAGACTGTTAAGCTAAGAAATGATATCACATCTTTTGGTCAATTTAAATGGGAATCAATATATGAAGCTTGGGAAAGATTTAAAGTTCTTCTTAGGAAGTGCCCACATCATGCTTTACCATACTGGTTAATAATTCAAACATTTTATAATGGATTAGTGGGATCATTGAGATCGATTATAAATGCTGCTGGTGGTGGACAGTTAATGTCAAAACCTTTTGATGAAGCATATTCATTAATAGAAGAAATGACTACTAATAATTTTCAATGACCCTCTAAACGGGTAAATCCTAAGAGAGTAGCAAGTGTTCAAGATTTAGATATGATGACTAAGATAGTTTCTCACATTATAGCCCTTTCTAAGAAAATAGATCAGTATGGAATGAATTATTCTCAACCACCCTAAGTATTAAAGGAAAATTCATTTAAACAAATAAAAAAATCTCAAACACCTTATGAGACTTTGAATGTTCTTAATAGACCTAATAATCCTTATTCAAAATATTATAATCCTTGTTGGAAGAATCACCCAATTTTTAACTGGAATAATAGCAATGCCAATGTTAACCCACAATGAGGGAACAGTTCTATAAATCCAGTTGGAAATTCGAACAATCAAGGAAATACCAATTTTAGACCTTATTATCCTCCTTGATTCAATAGTAACCCACAATTTAAGGATATGAAAGTTATTTACTGAAGAAATGATTCTGAATATGGGAAATCAATTACAAGTTCAAGGTGTTGCGATGAAAAATATTGAAAATCAATGGGGGCATATTTTCACTGCACTTAATAATAGACCTTCTTGAACGCTTCCAAGTAATGTTGAGATCAATCCAAAAGATCAAAACAACGAACAAGTTAAGCCTGTTCAATTAAGGAGTGGAAAATAATTGGAGATGAAAATACAAACAGAAGTTGAAATAGAGAAAGAGAAGGTGGATATTGAAAAAGGTTCAAACAAGATTTATCTAGACATGGAATATCCTCTTGAACCAATGAAGATTATTGTTGAAAAACCACCACCTCCATTTCCTCAAAGATTGAAGCAACAAAACAGGGATAACATATTTAGAAAATTTTTGGAGATCCTTAAGAAATTAACGATAAATATTCCTTTTATTGAAGCATTAAAACTGATGCCTGATTATGCCAAGTTTATGAAGGATATTCTTAAAAAGAAAAGAAAGTTCATAGATCATGAAACTGTTGCACTTAGCAGAGAGTGTAGTGTAATTATTCAGAAGAAGCTTCTGGAAAAACTTAAAGATCCTGGTAATTTCACTATCCCGTGTGCTTTAGGTGAAAATTTTTCGGAAGAGACTAATGTGATCTGGGAGCTAGTATTAATCTTATGCCTTTATCAACATTCAAAAGGTTGGGAATAAGAGGAATTTCTCTTACATCTGTGACTCTTTAGTTGGCCGATCGTTCCATTACTTACCCTAAAGGAGTGGTGGATGATGAGTTAGTGAAAGTGGATAAATTTATCTTTCATGTAGATTTTATTGTACTTGAGATGAAGGAAGATAAAGAAATTCCAATCATTTTGGGAAGACCATTCCTTGCTGCTGGGAGAGCAGTGATTGATGTTCAAAAAAGGAGAATTAACTTTGAGGGTTAATGATCATAAGATGACCTATAATATTTTGAAACCGATGAAGTATCCCTTAATGGAAAAAGATGATGAATGTTTTAGGATGGAGGTCTGTGAATATTTGAGAAAGGATCATTTTGAAAATATAATTGAAAAAGAAGCAGAGTATGAAAATATGTTTGAAAAAGAAGCAGAGTATGAAAATATGTTTGAAGAAGGAATTGAAAATGAAGTAAATTCAGATAGTAAGAAGAATGAAGATTTGGAGTATGTTCATGAGAGATTTGAAGTATTCGACCCTATGGAAGGTGGAGTTAAAAGATTAATTCCATCTATAATAAACCTCATAAACTTGAGATAGAAATTCTCCCTAATCATTTGAAGTATATGTATTTAGGAGAATCATCTACCCTACCAGTTATTGTATCTTCAGAGTTAAACGAATATTAAGAAAAAAAATTGTTGGAAATTTTAAAAAGATACAAAAAAGGCTTTTGGATGGACTTTAGCTGATATTAAAGGAATCAGTCCTTCGATTTGTATGCACAAGATTTTATTAGATGAAAAATATAAACCGAGAGTTGATTCACAGAGGAGATTGAATCAAATAATGAAAGAAGTAGTTAAGAAGGAGATTTTAAAATGGCTGGATGCTGGAAT
The DNA here is from genome assembly GCA_022702705.1 of Papilionanthe hookeriana x Papilionanthe teres. Lineage (NCBI taxonomy): Eukaryota > Viridiplantae > Streptophyta > Magnoliopsida > Asparagales > Orchidaceae > Papilionanthe > Papilionanthe hookeriana x Papilionanthe teres. The sequence goes on from CM040427.1 coordinate 5,879,368, forward strand.
TATTTATCCTATTTCGGATAGAGCTTGGGTGAGTCCAATACATTGTGTACCGAAAAAGGGAGGAGTGATTATTGAAGTGAATGAATGAAATGAAATTATACTCACAAGACAAATTAATGGATGGCGAATTTGTATTGACTATAGGAAATTAAATGCCGCCAACCGAAAAGATCACTTTCCTCTTCCTTTTCATGATCAAATGCTGGATAGACTTGCTGGACACAAGTACTACTGCTTTCTAGATTTATATACTGGTTATTATCAAGTACCTATTGCTCCTGAGGATCATGAAAAGAAAACATTTACTAGCCCTTACGAAACCTTTGCTTTTCGAAGAATGCCTTTTGGACTGTGTAATGCACCTGCAACGTTTCAGAGATGTATGATGTCTATCTTCAACAATATGATAGATAATGGAATAGAAGTTTTCATGGATGATTTCTGTGTATTCGGGACTTCATTTGAAATCTGTTTGGAAAACTTAGCAAAAGTTTTGGAGCTTTGTGAGAAAACAAATTTAGTTATGAATTAGGAGAAATGTCAATTTATGGTTGTAGGAGGAATTGTTCTTGGGCATAAAATTTTTGAATTTTGTGTGGAGGTCAACCTTGCTAAAATTTGAGTGATTGAGAGATCGCCACCACTCACTACCATGAGAGAGGTGAGGAGTTTCTCAGGACACACTGGATTTTACAGGCGATATATTAAAGATTTTTCAAAAAATACCAAACCTTTGTGCCGACTTCTAGAAAATGATAGAAAATTTGATTTTAATGATGAATGTTTGTGTGCTTTTGAATTATTGAAAGAGAAATTAATCACTGCACCTATAACTGTTTCACCTGATTGGGAGAAACCATTTCAACTTATGTGTGATGCTAGTGATTTTGCGATTGGAGTAGCGTTGGGACAGAGACATGACAAAGTTTTCAAAGTCATTTACTATGCTAGTAAAACTCTTAATGAAGCTCAAATTAATTATACCACTAATGAAAGAGAGTTATTATCTATAGTATTTGCTTTTAAAAAGTTTAGACCTATTTATTTAGAGCTAAAGGTATTGTGCATACAGACCATTCAACTATCAAATATTTATTGCAAAAGAAGAATGCCAAACCAAGATTGATTAGATGGATACTTCTTCTGCAAGAATTTGATTTTATGATAGTTGATCGGAAGGGATCTGATAACCAAATATATGATCATTTGTTGAGATTAGAGTATGATAAATTATCTGAATTTGAGAAGGATGTTACAGAATCTTTCCCTGATGAACAACTTTATACTATTATGGGAAGAAATTTACCTTAGTATGTTGATATTGTGAATTATGTTGTAATTGATATTGTACCACTTGATTTAACAAGGCAACAACAAAAGAGGTGTAAATATGATGCAAAATTTTATTTTTTGGATGAGCCCTATCTATATAAGCAGTGTAAGAATCTGATTATTAGGAGATGTGTTCCATAAGAAGAAACTAAATTAATTATTCAACGATGTCATGATTCTGAATTTGGAGGTCATTTCAGTATTGATAAAACTGCTTTTAAGAATTTACAATCTGGATTTTATTGGCCTACTCTTTTTAAGGATGTATACAAATATATTAAATCACGTGAACGATATCAGAGAGTAGGTAATATCTATAGAAGAATGAAATGCCTCTAAACTGTATTTTGGAACTTGAAATTTTTGATGTATGGGGATTAGATTTTATGGGACGATTTACTCCTTCATTTGGGAGTTTATATATACTGGTTGCAGTTGATTATGTCTCAAAATGGATTGAAGTTATTGCTTTACCTAGATGTGATGCTCGGAGTGTTTCAAAATTTTTAAAGAAAAATATATTTGCGAGATATGGAATTCCTAGAGTGATTATAACTGATGGTGGATCCCATTTCAGGAATAATCAAATTAAGAAATTGATTGAGAAATATAATATTATTCATACAATCTCTATTTCTTATCATCCCCATACCAGTGGTTTAGCAGAAGTGTCTAATCATGAAATTAAAAGAATTTTGGAGAAAACTGTGGATAATCACAAATTAGATTGGTCTGCTCGATTAAATACTGCATTATGGGCTTATAGGACTGCTCTTAAGACCTTTATTGGAATGTCTCCTTATAGACTAGTGTTTGGTAAGAGTTACCATTTATCGGTTGAATTGGAGCATAAAGCATATTGGGCGATAAAAGAGTTGAATTTTAATTGGAAAAATGCTAGAGAGAAGAGATTTATATAATTGAATGAATTCGAAGAAATTAGAAATGTGTCTTATCACAATGACAGGATCTATAAAGAGAGAATGAAATTGTAGCTTAATCAAAAGATATTGAAAAAGAAATTTGAACATGGATAAAAAGTTTTGTTATACAACACAAGATTGAAATTATTTTCTGGAAAGCTCAAGTCAAGAGGGTTGAGATATTACAGTTGTAAAAGTTCATTCTTTTGGAGCTGTTGATATTGAAGATCCTGATACTGGAAAGATTTTCAAGGTTAATGAGCATCGATTAAAGCCTTACTTCGACGAGTTTCAACTTGACTTCAAAGAGGTTTTAATGCTGAGTCAACTTAATTAACTGAATGGTTTGTCGGGCTGACGACGTTAAACCAAGCACTTTATAGGAGGCAACCCATAAGTATCTTTGTGGTGTGTTTGCTTATTTGTTGTAGTTGTGCTTTTAGATAGTTATTTTAGAATTCTAATCATTCCTAAATAATTTTAAAAATTGATAAATATTGGATCGAAATGAGATATTTAAATACTTTGGGCCAAACGAAGTTCGGTGAAATTTGTGACCACTAGCGCCGCCAGTGCCCAAGTATAAACTGTATGCTGAACTTCAGAATTTGAGCGCCGCCGGTGCCCTATCGAGCCATGCCAGTGTCCAAATCCTGGTGATGGTTATTGGAGTTTAAAAATTTGTTTTTTAGTAGTTTTGAGCAAGATCTTCTTCCTTATAACCTCCCAAAACTGCATTTTAAACCTCTAACCACCAGAAAAACGAAAAATTCCTTTCCCATTTCGCATCTCATGGATTCCTACTCCATAGAACCCACTCGATCTCGCATTTTCAACCTACGGAAGTTTATCAGATTCAAGGCGCAGCGATTATTCACCAAGGTGATGATGAAGAGGAGGATTATCAAAAAGAGAGGCTTTATTAATCAAGGTTTGGATAATCCTACTGAAAGAGTTGAAGAGATAATAAAGAAAAGGCATTGGGAAGTGATATGTTACACTACCACTGCCGTAGTTGTTCCAGTTGTTAAGGAATTCTATGTAAATCTTCATGGGATTAACCAAGGATTCATCTATGTGCGAGGTAGGTTTATGCAATTCACTCCTACGAGAATTAATGATCTCTTTATGATTGAGAATGTACCTATCTACCACTATTTCAATTTTAATGTGACAAGCGATGATATGAATGAAGTTTATCTTTCCTTGACGGATGAAAATGAAGATTGAGAAGTAAGAGACAATGGATATATTAGTTTCCCTTCTGCATCTTTAAATCTAGTCTTAAAGGAGTGGCATTATTTTATTTCGGTGAAGTTATTTCCAACTTTAAAGATTATTAAAGTAACCAAGGAAAGTGATATTTTAAATTTTTGTATTTCAACTTGATGGCCAATTGATATTGGAAATATAATTATGAAATCTATTTTGGGATTGATAGTTCATGGATTTAAATATGGGCTTAGACACCCGTCCACCATATTTATGTTTTGTAGTCAATCACAAGTTTTGTATGAGAGTTGGGAAAATGTTCTTCTTCCCTGGAGGCTTATTGATCCAACTAATCTTTATGACTGTCGGCATATTTTTAGGTTGTGTTGTATTTTGAAAAGGGGGTCGCCTAACAGAAATTGTCGGCGAATTTTATATTTTAAATTTAATTTAAATATATATATAATTTAGAAAGTAGCATTTGATTTTGAAAATAATTTTAAGTTTGAAAATCTTAAGATATGAAATCAAACTGATCTCACATCCCGAATAGTTTACATAAACGAGCACCGCACCACAAACCATGTATCTACCCCAAAGAAATAGACACACTGCTTGGTAATGGGGCTCGATTAAATAAACTAGAAGATTTGTGACATCCATTTGGTCTGCGAACCAATTTTATAAGCTGAAAAATTCCCCTACTTAATATAAAAGCATTAAACAGGGTTTATATTACCTGGGTTCTTAAAATTCCCTATAAGGGCAAGCCCCTATAGTTAATTACATCTTAAGTGACGGGAATCACCTAAGAAAACTCTCGATAATAATCAGTAATTCTGCTCTCAAGAATTTCAAAGTTTAAGTTTTCAAAGGATTGAATTTTGCAATTTCAATAGGGAATGGATCAAATTTGGAACATTTATTTTCAGGAGTCCAAAGGAAGAGAAGTAGGAGAAGCTGAGGATCCAAGAGGAATCTTGGCAACTTCCCGACTATCCTATTGTTTGGCTTGAATTTAGGAAAGTCCTAATGTTTATTTAATATTTTGATCTTGCCAATTTTAATTAATTAGGACTTATATTAGTATGATAAAATCATACAAATAGCCTCGAAGATGTGAGGGTTTATGTCATATCAGACGACTACCTCGGAATCCTAAAACCGGTTAGGGCTTAATTTACATGACAAGATCATGAAAATGCCTAACAAAAGATTGAGGATTTGCACTAGGCAAAATACCTCGAAGTCCTATGGCTTAGTTGTTTAATTCTATGAAAGTTTTGCTGAAGTAGACTCAGGTTTTGATGATGACGATGGCCGAGCTGCCCACCATGCTCCGAGCTCCTTGTTGTTGCAGAGGTTTAGTTATAGAAGTCATAAATCAAGAGATGAGAGAAGTGTTTTGGTTTAGAGAAATTCTTAATTTCCAAGTATTTTTTATGTTTTATTTAAAACAAATCTTAAAGTTGATTATAACAACACCGGTTAGGATCCCACGGTTCCATCCTTCCGGCATCGTTATTTTTATCGGATTCACTTAGTCCGGATGAATTTGCTAAACTCAACTCGAATGAGTTCCACACTTTCATTTAGACCGTGGGAAATCCTGTTAGCAACACGTAGGTTACATCATCCGAGGTATTCCCGATCATCCAACAAGACGTTTTAATTTAGTTGTAGTTGTAGTTTTGTTGTTCTGTTTGTGATTAAATTTTGAGTTGTTTTATATTTTGAGATATTGTGGCGGTGAATTTTATCTTGTAATGACTTTTAATTTTAGTTTTGGTTTCAGTTTTAGGGACTATCCTAAAGGTGTGGGTTTTCATGCAACAGTTATTTATCATGCAAGAAAAATAAGTGCGATGCGATTAAATAAATTGCAATAAGGTAAATTGCAATAAAATAAAAGCGTACCTGGAGGGTCTTCCCGTCATCCCAAGCTGCACCTAAACACAATTTAGAATATTTAAACAAGTTCCTAGGTAAAGCTAAGGGAAGGGTCATGGTTTTCTACCAAGTTCCTAATCCTATAGCTAGTCATTTCCTATGACGTCTAGGTTCTTGTGTTTTGGTTTGAGGACGATTTTCTTCATCAAATAACAATTAAGTTCAGTTGTTCTTATAAACATCCTATCATATTGAGGAAGTGCTTAATAAGAATCTTAAACATCTTTTCAATATTTCTAGAATTATTTTAAGTCCAAACGAATTTAATTATACAAATGAATTAATCGTCCGAGAATTTCAAGTTTTGTTGTTATCTTGCTCAGTGAACTAGGACATTTGAATATCCTATAAGTGAAGTAACACTTCATTTAACATTCTGTTTAGGAGTTATGACAATAAAAGTTTTCGAGGGCAAATTGGTGTTCAAATGGTTTGTGATTTAATTTACTTTCAGTTATTGGATTTAAATTTGGAATAGTGTTCAAGTTGCTTTATTTTTAATTTCTTTATGTCTTAGGTGATGTTATTTTTTTTAATTCAATTTAATTTAACTTCGATTTAATTTGATTTGGTTTAGCTTCAATTTTAATTTAATTTATTTAATTTAAATTAATTTTAATTTTAACTTGATTTTATTTTTTTTATTTTAATTTAATTTAATTTAATTTAATTTAATTTAATATGATTTAATTTAATTATTATTTTTTTAATTTAATTTAATTTAATTAATTTAATTTAATTTTAATTAAATTTAATTCAATTTAATTTAATTTGTTCAATTTAATTTAATTTAATCTTTAATTTAATTTAATTTTTTTAATTTTAATTTAATTGAAAATTTAAAAAGAGTTTAATAATTTAACTTTTAATTTAATTTTAATGATTAAGTCCTTTAACATTTTAAAACTTAAATTTGAATTATCATTTTAATTAGGAATTAAATATTATTGAGATGATTAATTTAGGGATCCTTAGATCAAAGAATAAATTTCTTCCTAATAATAATATCCCTATTTAATAATTCCAACTTTATTATTCTTCCAAATTTAATTAATTATTTAATCAAGGTTTATTTTAATTATTTTCAAATTGTTTAATAGATTTCTACCCTTTAATTATTTAAATTGCAATCATCCAAATCAAATTAAGATCAGATATTTTACTTTTAAATTTTTATTAAACCTAAAGTTTTAATTAAGGGTTAAAATTTTAATTACCATTTTGCCCCTTCAAGCTTAATAATTTCATAACTCACTAAATTGAGCTTAAATGAACTTGAAATTTTTATGTGACTTCACTCATATGCCAATAAAGACATGAGAGGAGAAAATGTGACTTTTCTGCATTTAATTTATTTATGTAATTATTTTTGGTGGAAAATAGAGATTTCCAAGGAAAATTTAATAATATGACCAAGGGGAAGTTTCTGTCCTTAAAAAAATTATGGGACATTCCTAATGACCAGAGGACGACTTGGACCAATTTTGGTGATTTTTTGAATTATATTATTTTTATTATGATTATTTTAAATTTTGGAGTGTTAATTAATTTAAAAATAAAATAAAGGTTAAAAAATGAATTTTATATTTTTCAAAAATCTCCCTGATATCAAGAAAATTAGAGAATCAATTTTTACAATTTTCTGATTTTTCTTTGATTTACCAGAATTATTTTAGTGGAAACGCTAAAAAAATACATTTTTTTAATTTTAAAATTACCTTAGGGCTTTAAAATTTAATATCTCATTATAGAGACTTAAGAAAAATATGGGGTTTGTTCCTAAGTGATTAAAATTCAAAATATAACATTTTGGTGAATTTTATTATTTTTGTGATTTTTATTATTTTTTTATTTATTAAAATATTAAAATAATACCAAAAAATCAACTTTTTTAGAAAATTGAAATTTTAATTTTCTTAAATTTCGCTGATATCAGAGAGGCTCCAAAACCAATTTGATGAATTTTTTAAAAGTATTTTGAAAGTTATGAATTTTTAAAGTTCAAATTGACTAAATGGCTTAATCAATCCATTTAGTAGGGCTAACCAAGTCCAATTGACTTCAAATTTTTATGGTGGGTTCCTCTGACCCTAAAGGTCGGTGGAGAATTGATTTCAAGTCAATTTGATGTATGATTAGCTCTAATTAAATAATGACCTATTTTGGGTGTTTAAGCCAATTAGGGTTATTTTAAATGAACTAGTTCAAAACATATTTTTCCTAGGGTCCTCTGGTCATAAGAAATATCACCAAATTTTCCTAGAATTTATTTCACAACATGCTAATTATTAGATTTAAAATACTCAAAACAGTAACATGAATTTGAAAAATCAATAACTTCTCATAGGGATGGCCTCTGACTTTGGAAAATTCGGGGAATGTTCCCAAATTCAGAGGCTTCAAAAGCCCTATGGTCTCATGCCATGGTAAATTTCCTATATGCATGGAGAATTAAAACAATGCAGAGGGTAAATAAATCATTAAAAATAAAATACTTGATGAAATTAAATGATTTCTTTTCCACATTATTCTCCTATGTTCACTTAGCAAGAGGGTATTTCTATTTTATTTTTCTGATTTTTCAACACAAAGTTATGGATTTTTGAAGTTTAGGGAATTAAATAAATAAGAAATACCCTAATTTTCTATTTATCCACGCGGCGCCGCGTCAACCTCGGCAGCTCCGAAACACCGCGTGCCGCTCTCTGATTCGAAGCCGCCATCCGACTGAGTGCTCCAGGGGCCCGCTGTATCGTTCAGTCTCCTCATCCGGCGCGATCCTGGCCTTCCGTCCGCGCATGTATTAAATGAACGGCATCGGTTCATCGTCCCCAAGCCTCCTAGCCCGAGAACCGTCCACACTAAATCCCTAATATCTCACTCAATACTTAACGGATTTTGGTGTTCTTGTGCTCTATGGATTCGTCTTGAAGAGACGAACACATCTATATGGTGATCATGCATTTAAATTAAAGCATTTGAAATGGAGAATCTCCAGAAGCTCGGGTTGAAGAATTAGCTCATACCTTTGCTCAAAGAAGTGTGGCTTCAATCTGAGGGTTGTGTCACCTTCGATTGGATCCTAGCAAGCTCCAGATGAAGTCTCCTGGTCTGGTGAATTGCCTAGCTATGAAAGTGACCACGGCCGATCACAAAGCTTGGAGTCCGGAACAAGCCGGGTGGCTTTGGAGATGGGGCTTTCAGTGGGAAACTTCTCCTCTTGGTCCAGTGAAGGTGTAGGACCAGTCAATTTGAGGATTGGCTCACTGTGGCAAAGTGTCCTGGTTTTGGGTGAAATTTCAGTTGAGAAATTGGATTCTGTTTGTGGGGATTAGGGCAAATTGACACTGGGGATCAACTGCTCTAAGTATGGAGTAGGGTTTGGAACAATTTTGGCAGAGTTTCGGCAAGGTTTGTGCAACTCTCCTCCATGGCCGTGAGGGGGTTGGGTTTAAATAGAGGTGGTTGGAGAGCCTCTCAGGGATGGCCAAGGGTTGGGATCAGCTGCTCTGGGCATGGGAAGAACAACCATGGTGGCCATTGGGCATGAGGCGGCTCAGCGAGGTGGAATTCAAAGTTTGGCTCCTCCCGAGGTCTCGGCCATGGTGTTTTTCGGTGACACGGTGGGTGGCCGGCCAGAGCACTAGTCACCATCTTGTTCGGGTGGGTCGGGGCTGGGGTTTAGTGTAGCGCAATTGGCAAATGCCATGTGTAAAAGGCTTGGATTAGAATGGAATGGGAGAGGGCTCATTTTGGCTCAAATTGGTCAACCCATCCCTTTGGGCTAGGTGCACCACCCGAGGCTTGGTTTAGGCTGAAGAGAAAGTGATTTGGCTCGGCATAATCGGTAGGGTCAAGTCACCATCCAAGGACAATTAGGCATAAGCATGGTTAAGGGGAATCATGGGAGTGGTTAATCACCTTTAGGAATTAAGGAAAGAGTCTCCTCCTTTTGCCCAAAATGGTATGGTGACATGTAAAGAAGCTCTCATGGCTTTCATGTGGCTCATGCATGGCTTCATGGCTCATCTTTGGCTTGGGAAAAGTTAAGTCAATTTCATGGAAATTGATTTAAGAAAATTTTGGTATTTTGATGGGAATTTGTATGGGGCTTAATTTGGAATGGCTTCACGATGAGCTTTGAAACTTAGGGATTGATTTAATTGAGGGTATGATGAGAAGAATTTGTCATATGGGCTTTGGATTGATTTTGGCCCTTTAGGAAGGTTTAAGAAAATGGGCTTTTGGTTTAAGAATAAATTTATGGATGGGAATTTTGTGAAGGATTGGGTGAAAAAAATGTTGGTTTTAGCTCATGGATGTGTCATGAGTGATTTGAAGCAAGTTGGGAGTGATTTGGGTTTGAATTGGGTTGAATTTGGGCTTCTTTGGTAAATGGGCCAATGTAGGTCAAATTGGGCTAACTTGGGCCAATGTTGGGCTAGGGTTGAAATTGATGTAAAATAAATGTTGGGAAATATTTATGGGAGTGTTTCAAAGAGGTTTTGGCTTTGTTTGGGTTTTGATTTTGGGGTTTGGGCTTATTTAGGTTAGGTTTGGGTTTAGGTCAAAATTGGGCCTTTTGGTTTTGGGTTGAATTTGAGTGGGGTTTGGGTCTAAATTTTGGGCAAATCATGTTAAGGTTTTGTTTGTAGGGATGTTAAGGGAAGTTTGGAAAAGATTTGGGGTTAATTGGAGTTGAATTGGGTGAGTTTGGGTTAGGTTTGGGTCATGGGTCCAAATTGGGCTTTAAGGCCAAAAGTGAAATTGGATCCAAATGTCAATCAAATTGGACTTGAATTTGGTCTAGATTGGTGTTGGTAATGTTGAATTGAAGTTTATAATTGAATTGGACTAGAATTTGGGTCACTTGGGTAGGTTTGGTTTGACATTGGGTTCACTTAGGGTTAAAATGGGTCAAATTGGGGGTTTTGACAAAAGTAGAGTAAATTGACAAAATTTGCCTATGGTGTAGTTGAACAAAATGAAATTGGGAATATTTGGGATTTACTGGAATTTTCTGGGAATTTTCTGAATTTTTGGATTTTTGGGTCAAGAGGGGTATTTTGGGTATTTGGAGGGTATTGGGAGGTATTTTTGGAATTTTTGGTATTTTTGGCTATGAGTGATCAATTTGAGTAATGTGGAAATGTTTGGAATTGGTTTTGAGGAATTTTGGGTGATTTGGAAATTTTGGAGGATTTCAAGGGTTTTGGGTAGGTTAGGCGGGTGTAGGGTCCGGGGGTCAAAAATTGAAAATTTGGAAAATTGAAGATTGGGTGAATGTAAGTGAAATGAAATCATTTTGGTTGAGCCATGAAGCCATATCAAGCCCATATGAGCCATGAAGGGACTCATTTGAGGCATCCACTATGTTGTTCCCAACCCTCTTAGCCAAGGGCTTAGGGGTTAAGGACCATCCATGTGGATCACCTTCATGAGTCAGGAGGTCAAGTTAGGTATGGGTGTGTTTTCAGGATGTGTGTGAAAGTGTAGTGTATAAATGTAGTGTATTTGTAAGTCATCCCCTTACCAGACCAGGCCACTCAGGGTAGTCCTAAGGCCAAAGAGCCCTATAGGAACTCATCCTTTAAACTTCCACATTTGATTTCAACCCTCTAGGTGATTAGGGGTCTACAATCAAGTTTGTGGAGTTTGCAGGGAGTTAAGAAGTGGTTTGAAATTCTAAAAGGTGGGTCCCAATTCTAATCCTCTAAGATAGTCAAAGGAAAAGCCTAAGGCTAGATCCTAAGTACTAAAGAGAAGAAGAGAAGACCTCATCAAAAATGAGGTCAGCAAATGGACCCCCATTAGGTGTGGTGAGCTAACGGAGCACACCGTGCGTATTGGCGTTGACCGAAGCTATCAAAAAAACCAACACAAAAGTCTAAGTGACAAACTTAGGACAGAGTAGAAGAGTTTCCGCTGAGACTGGAGATTCCTGAACTCTCGCCGGGGAAAGGAAAAGGAGGTGAATCCCAAGTCACATGACCTGGGGGAATTTCAATTTAGATTTCATTTTGTTTTAGTTTAAGTTTTGATGTGTGAGCTTAGATTTTAGTTTGGAGTTTTAATTTAAATTGAAGTTTTGTTAAGATTAATTTGAAGGGATTCGAACTTGAAATGAAAATTGAAATTTTGTGGTTTTAGATGTAACATCTTCAACCTCAAAAGAAAATTGAATTGATTGGATTGAATCATTACAATGAGGAGAGATCTCAGAGCAATGCGGTATTGGATGTAAAATCCTTAACCTCAAGAGTTTGATTTTGATGTATTTCATCGCAATAGGGAAAGAGTCCTAAAGCAATGCAGTCTCGGATGTAAAATCCTCAACCCTAAGAATTTGATTTTGATGTATTTCATTGTGATAGGGAAATGATCCTAAAGCAATGCAGTCTCGGATGTCTAAAGCAATGCAGTCTCGGATGTAAAATCCTCAACTCCAAAAGTTTGAATTTGATGTATTTCATTGCGATAGGGAAATGATCCTAAAGCAATGCAGTCTCGGATGTAAAATCCTTGACCCCAAAAGTTTAAATTTGATGTATTTCATTGCGATAGGGAAAGAATCCTAAATCAATGCAGTCTCGAATGTAAAATCCTCAACCCCAAAAGTTTGATTTTGATGTATTTCATTGTGATAGGGAAAGAATCCTAAAGCAATGCGGTCTCGGATGTAAAATCCTCAACCCCAAAAGTTTGATTTTGATGTATTTCATTGCGATAGGGAAAGAATCCTAAAGCAATGCGATCTCGGATGTAAAATCCTCAACCCCAAAAGTTTGATTTTGATGTATTTGATTGCGATAGGGAAAGAATCCTAAAGCAATGCAGTCTCGGATGTAAAATCCTCAACCCCAAGAATTTGGATTTGATGTATTTCATTGCAATAGGTAAAGAATCCTAAAGCAATGCAGTTTCGGATGTAAAATCCTCAACCCCAAGAATTTGGATTTGATGTATTTCATTGCAATGCAGTTTCGGATGTAAAATCCTCAACCCCAAGAATTTGGATTTGATGTATTTCATTGCGATAGGGAAAGAATCCTAAAGCAATGCAGTCTCGGATGTAAAATCCTCAACCCCAAAAGTTTGAATTTGATGTATTTCATTGCAATAGGGAAAGAATCCTAAAGCAATGCAGTCTCGGACGTAAAATCCTCAACTCCAAAAGTTTGAATTTTTGAATGGTAATTGATTTTGCAAAGATTTGCAGTGTGGGATTTTGGTGTTTCGAGAATTTCATGAAAGTTGTAAAAGACTTTCATGGAAGGAAATAGATTAGGAGGGAATATGTAGATGTTACATATCTCGTTCAAACGAGTTGATCGGAAGTCACTGGTTTGGATTGGATATAATTCCTCGCCATCAGATTCGATCCGTGTCAATGGAATCAACCGCTTCCATCCTAGACAAGGGAGAGAGTAGAACGGATTTGATTTCAGATTTGGAAGATTGACTTTGAATTTGATTGAGATTGGATTTGAAAATTGGAAAGATTGAATTTGAATTTTGATTGAGATTTGATTTGAGATTTGGAAAGATTGAATTTGAAATTTGATTGAGAATTGATTTGAGATCTTGAAAGATTGAATTTGAATTTTGATTGAGATTTGATTTGAAATTTATGTTCATTTTGTTTGTCTTTAACGGTTCAAATTTATTTTATCGTTTATTTAATGTTCATGTGAATTTGGTGTTCATCATTTTTAGATTTTTAAGGAAAGTTTTCTTTTATTCTTTTTTTTTCTTTTCTGTTCTTTGTTCAAAGTTCATTTAACTTTAATGGCGTTTCCCAGTCAACTTGCACAAAAGAGGTGAAGGCCAAAAATGTGACATGATCACTTTCATTCCAATCATGTTGAAGATACATCATACAACTCAATCTGGAATACATCTCATACAATCCATGTAGACTCAAAACGGACTATGTATGATCTTTGTCGATCCATCCAAAAAGGTATCTGTCAAAAATCCATGTCTGAATAGTGAGGTACATGGTCAATAACATCACCTTCCAAGCCATCCTTGATAAGGATGCCGTATGGATGTACGTTGGAGGTGTGATATTTTCCATGTAACTCACGACTCGTAAGGCCGGAGGTTCTCTAGCTCCGGGTCCGGTCGGAAGTGGTAAGGTGTTTTCCTGTCATCCATCCTTCTGAAAGTAACTGAGATCTGCTTCACTGGTACTCCCGGTATGCAATGTTTAGCGACATCTGCTCTGTTGCCCTTCAGTATCATGACGGAACCTACCGGTAATGGTATCTTTACTGGCCCTCGGAACTCACCTGGGCCTGCTATCCGGAGGTCAGATCCGAACATGATATTACACTCGTTCAGAAAAGAAGCTGTGCAAAAGGTCGACAAAGTCGTGGTGATCTATGTGCGGGGGTATGCAGTCACCCTTCTTGTAAATGTTAATAATGCAGCTGTTGGGTATGCAATCTGCTGACAGTACCCTCCATGTTATCATTCTCTTTACCATTTTTTTAATGACCAATGGCATTGGATCCACCTGGCCATGACGGAGTATTCCCGGTGGATTTCTCTTCCTGTCTTCTGTGAAGTTGTAGCAGCATCCACATTGTATTGTAATTCTCCCTTTCCTCGGCATCCATCTCCGGGGTTCCGAGTAAGTGTTTTCTCTTAGGCGGCCCGCTCGGCCCATTCTTTTCAAATCCCGGATGCGATCCACGATTTGTTGTTGTTCGTATTCCGAGAACACGTACGTATGTAGCTCGAGGCCTTCTAGTATATTGATCCTCCTCGCCTCGATTCTCTCGAAGTATTCAAAAGTTTTCTTTTCGACATTCTGCATTCTTTCCGGCTTGTATTACTGGAATAATCCGCAAATGGTGGGGCCCGGTGACGTATTGTGGGATATACGGCTCAATCCCTTCACGTTCTCCTGCATACCTCGGCTCCTCGGGGATGGTGTCCGTCGGGACATCCTCCGGGGTTGCTTCTGCAACAGAGTTATGCATTACTGGTGGCTTTATCTGGTGGCGTAGTAGCCTTCTTTCTTCTGCTCTTCTTGAGATTTCTCTGGTCTCTTCCGTTATCCTAGGAGCTGGCCTCCTTTCTTCGATGCACTGGTGAACCGGTGTCCTTGAAGTGTATGTGCGCGGCAGCAACGACCTCGTCGCGGCTGGTCCGCTGCTAATTTAGTTAACATCTTGCGGATACGGTGATTTTTATTTCTTCGCTGAGTTGCTGTGAGAGTAGCTCTTCGTACTTCCTGAGTTTCTGTGGGCGCTGCGCTGACAAGCCTGCCCTCTGTTGTAGCGACTACAGACTTGATTTTCTTGTCTTCTTCAGTGTTTGTTTTCCTTTTCTTGCTACTGGATTGGTGGCTTGGGCCACCCACTTTCATTACTCGTCGATCGGGCGGTTCCTCTCGGTCAACTGGGACCCAGTCACTTTCCTCGTATTGTAGGCCTGCTAGTGCGAAGTCCGAGTCAATCTCGATTATCGCTCCATCTTTCACCCTCTTTTCGTCGAGTGCAAGGCTTACGCCATTTCTAAAGTTTAGGACCAACCGCCCGTTCGACATTTCCCTGTGAAAAGACAAGGAAAAGGATCGAGGGTCGTACTAAGAACAAGAACATTAAGAAAATGTTTATTAAAGACAGTTTTTTTTATTACTTCTTGTGTTTTGAAATTTAACAGGAATGAAGTGGGATAAGATCAGGAAAGAGATTTTGATATGGAAGAGAAAACAAGGAAAACTTTATTATCATGATTTTATTTACTTTAGCACATTTTTTATTATTTTTGGGTTCGGACCCAGTCATAAGTAACTACTTCACCCGTGCTTCTAGGGATGAAAAATCCATTCCTTCGAAACATCAGGTAGCGTAATACTTTTTCAAGTATCGTCCATTGATCGGAAGAATATGTCGTTCTCCTTGGCAGTTCATTAGCTGGTAGGAGCCTCCTAAGTATACTGCTTCAACCACAATGAATCTTCATCTTCGGACCCGACTGGTGAGCGCCACAGAGTCCTGAATGCACCTCTTTAACAATTTCACGGGCCTCGGACCCGCTTAGGCATCTTAGCCACATTTGATCGAAAGACCTTTTGTATAATGTGTTGTTTATTAATGCGTAGGATGAGTTCTTTTCTTGATCCGATGGGCTAATGACCTATCGTCCGGTAGTTTTCCTCGTTTGCGGGTAGTCTATTAATGGATGTCACCAATCTTCTATGTTTTTCGTCACTCGTTGCAACCGATTCTTCTTCTTTTTCGATTTGTGTATTGTGTCTATGTCGAGCCGTGATAGGACCCGACGTCCATGAGCCGACACTTCCACTGATTCATCTTGCAAACAAGCAAATTCTTTTGCGAGGCGAGCTAACGCATCTGCTAAAGCATTTTCTTTCCTGGGAATTTTGTAGATTGTCACATTCGGAATTTATTCCAACAACTGTATGGCATACTGGAAGTATTGCTCGAGTCTTGGCTTTAAAATTACATACTTGTCCGTGATCCGTTGAATGATTAACCGTGAATCCCCATAGATGTTGATGTTTGTTATCCCCATTTGAATAGTTAATTCCACTCCTGTTATGAGGGCTTCGTATTCTGCTCGTTGTTTGTACACGGCTCTGTTAAGTGATAGGAGTATCTTAACATCCCCCGCTCCGGTGTTATAAAGATTAATCCGATCCCTGCCTTACGGGCACTATCACTTGCGATTCTTCGTCTTTGTGTGCTTGAAGATGCTCGTCGAAATATAATTCCCAACATCGATCATCGTGGTCTTCTAGGTTCATTATTTGTTCATCCGGCAAGTCGTCATTGAGAGGAGATTCTGCCGGCAAAGGGTGTGCTGCGAAGAAGTCTGCTAGGACTTGTCCCTTTATGGCACGAAGAGGCACGAAAGTTATATCGAATTTCAATAATATCATTGACCATCGGGCAAGTCTGCTGGAAAGCGTTGGACGAGTCATTAAGTATTGCAATGGATTAAATTTCGAAATCAGGTTGACCTTATGAGAAAGCATGTAGTGTCTGAGCTTTTGAGCGGCGAAAATCAGGGCCAAACAATGCTTTTCAATTGCGGGATACCTTATTTCCGTCGGAAGTAAACGACGGCTTAGGTAGTAAAGAGCATTTTCTTTACCCTCATCATTGTCCTGGGCTAACAGGGCTCCGAGAGAGTCGTTTAAAGCCGCGGTATAAAGTATCGACGGTCTACTCCGAGGCTCGGGGCTCGCTAAGACGAGAGGTGTCATTAAATATTGCTTAATGTCTTCGAAGGCCTTCGGCATTTCTCTTCCCAAATAAATTTGGCGTCCTTTTTAACCAGTGTCGAGAAAGGTTGACACCTACCTGACAAGTTTGAGATAAAGCGTCGAAGATATGCCAGCTTCCCTTGAAAAGATCGTAGTTGCTTTAAGGTTTTGGGAGGCGGCATTTCTAGGATAGCTTTAATCTTTTCCAGGTCGATTTCAATTGCACGATATCAGACAATGAATCCTAAGAATTTCCCGGAGGTGATGCCGAAGGCGTATTTTAAGGGATTCATCTTAAGGTTAAATTGTCTTAATCGTTCGAGAACAATTCTCAAATCATACAGTTGGTTTTCCTTTACTTTTCTTTTGATGACCACATCGTCTACGTAGCATTCGACTTGATTGTGGATGAGTTCATCAAAAATTCTTGTCATCGCTCTCTGGTATGTTGCTCCTGCGTTCTTCAGTCCGAATGGCATCACTATGTAAGCAATATACTCCGATCGACGTTCCGAATGCCGTAAGCTTTTCATTTTCACGGAGCCATTTTTATCCGGTTGTATCCCGAAGATCCATCCATGAATGAGAATATTTCATGTGTCGAAGCAATATCGATCATTAGTTCCAGGATCGGTAGAGGGAATTCATCCTTTGGACATGAATTGTTTAAATCTCCGAAGTCCACACAAATTACGATCGACCATTCTTCTTTACGTCGGCACCACATTGGCTAACCAAGTGGGGTATTGTTCTTCACGGACAAATTTGGCGTCTATTAACTTTTTAACTTCAGCTATGACTTGTTGTTCAATTTCTAGATGCATTCTTCTGGGACCTTGTCTGACTAGGACAGAAGTAGGAACCACTCCTAGCTTATGGACTGCGACCTCTGGAGCTAATCCTGGCATCTCGTCATAATTCCAAGCAAAACAGTCCCTAAATTCCATTAATAACTTGATTATTTCTTCGGAGTCTTCTTTATTGAGTAAGGAGCTAACAAAGGTAGGTCTAGGCTCTTTAATAGTACCTAAGTTAACTTTCGTTAACTCATCTATTGTAGATTTAATCTCTTCTTCGAATTCTGGTGGAGTGTCTCCAATTTGTAAATCTTCAAATCCTTCTGTAGTTTCCATGCAGTTTTCATTAGACTCGCAAGTGACAACCAAGCAGTGTTCAGTATCGTCAGCCGATCCTACCGTGCCGAATCCGAGACCATGCTTTGAATTGGGTGGATGACCGGAGTTATTCCATAATTTTTCAAAATGTTGTGATTGACCTTTTGTCCATTGCCGAGGTAAGAAACCACGCTGAATTAAATTTTGAACACGGGGAGAGTACCACTCAAAAGGTAATTCCATTAATTCTGATGAAGTGACATCTTCAAATTGTACATTATTTTCAATTTTGGAGGAAGGAGCACCACGGTAGAATTTGATTGGCTTTGCACCGCCGCTACGTACCTCTTTGACCACCATACCCTTGATCTTATTAGAACGGATCGGGGTCAGGGTCATAGTATGTACATAGTGGTTAATCTTCTCGTACATCGATTTGTATTCTTCGTTCTTCTCATCTTCGAGAGAGATCTTGAATTGCGGCTTCTTCCGACTTATCGTCGCTGCTTCTTGCTTGATTTCTTTTTCTTCTTCAGAACTGTCTTCCCAATCAACATTGATGGCTGGTTTCCTCTGTCAAATTGTCTTAACGTCTCTGCCACGACCTCGTCCCCGGCCCCGACCTCGGATGCGAGTTGTGGAGAAACCTTCACCATCTCGCCGTAAGGGAGTGGTGAGTGACTGTTGGACTAGAACTTCAAGTTCTTCGTTGTCCCGAACTTTCTTTGTTTCATTCGTTATGGTATCTCTGGAGAAGATTGTTTTCTTCAGAGGTGCATAATAAGCTGCATCTTCATGGATTCCAATTTCATGTACGGAGAATGGTTGCAAGTCACCTTTGATGCACTGTTCCCCTCCATCGTAGTATTTGATGCACCGATGTAGAGATGATGGTACCATCCTCGTTTTCATGTATCCATGGTCGGCCCGAGAGAGCGTTGAACGACGTTTCGAATCAATTATGTGAAATTTTGCGGTTGTCTTTGCTAAGTCGCCGGTCTTCATTAGTAGTATTATTGATCTGAGGGCTCTTTCTCCTTTCTGGTTGAATCCTCTTAATAACATTTTGTCTGCTTCAAGCTCGCGGGCATCAATTTCCAAATAAGCTAGTGTTTGAAGACTCATTATATTGATTGATGCTCCTGGATCCACCAATACTCTAGAGAGTGTAAATTTCCCAATTGTAACTGAAATGTACAACGGTCGGTTGTGGTCTGCTGTCCCAAGTAATATGTCATTGTCCGTGAAGGTAACACCTCTCTGTTCCTTTAACGAGCAAACCTCATCTAAGGAATCTCAGGCCATTTGAGCCAAGCAAATTTCTGGATCAAGTAAGGCCTTGATCAGAGCTTCTCTCATCTCCTTTGATAAGATGAGAGCGTCATAGATGCTTAGTTTGGCTGGTAGTTTCCGAAGATGGGCTAGCATGTTGTAGTCCACTTTATTTTCATGTGTCTCGGCTTCTTCCCGAAAGGGTATTTCTTCTACCGGGGTTGATTCTTCTTGAATAACCACCTGCTTTCCTTTGTCTTTTGGACCCATTCTCGGAGGTAGAACTCTTCCACTTCTTAAGTTGACTTCTGTAATTTCTTCTGAATCTAGTGTTGAGTTTGCTAGTGTCTCCTCTTGAATCGGAATGACAGGTTCTTCTGGATTAGCCTCGGAGTCTGAAGGCTCTAACTCTATTGTGACTAGAGCTCCTCGAAACTCGCAGATAGATTCGTTGCTTGTTAAACTCTCGTAGCCTCCTTGATGGATGTCTTCTTCGTCATTGCGATCGTCGAGATTGTGTATGATTTGAGAATTGTCATTTGTATCGAAATCGATGTCCGGATTGTCTCTAGTTACGTAATCGTTAGAAACAGTCAAAACGTAGCCAACACAATAACCCTTATCATTATAAGATCCCACCCGAGTGAGCAGATAATCATACAGAGTCAGAGGTTCGAGGGATTTTTCCCCCGAATCAGAAACAACTATCTTAGGATAAGCAGCCCCTAGTCTAGCCTTAGAAGCCTCGGTCTTCTCTTCTTCATCAATTTTCTTCTTCTCTTCAATCATCTCCTGTTGAGGTGGTTCATCTATTGCAAGTGATAGTGCCGACTTGACAAGGAACTCTGAATTGAGGCTCGCACCGAAGTGGTTTGGATGTGATCCAAAATCTTTTTCGAAGACCTTGTCCAAGCGGTAGTCCACCCATCATCAGTCGCATAGGGATCTATCGGAACAATGAGATCAGTCGAGACAGCATTGACAGAACCTCCTTTCTGGGGTTCCTTTATCTACTCCTTCGGGATTGTTATATTCCCTTTCCGAAGATTGTCGTTGAGCCAACTTTTGAAGGTAATACAATCTTCTATCTTGTGTCCAAGCATCCGGTGGTAAGGGCAAAAGTTGGGATCACCTTTCTTGTTGACTTCTTCTGGTCTCTTAGGCTCTGGCAGCTGGAAATCTGGAGTCTTCATCAGACTGCGGAATATTTTTGGTACTGCCTCATTCTTGAACGAATATTCCTTGCTTAGAAGCTCCCTTAATGTACGTTGCGGATGAGGCAGTTGTTCATACTGTTGAGATGACTGATAGCTGGGTCGGGGTTGTTGATAATTCTGTTGAGGTTGTTGCTGCCGTTCGGACGATATTTGTATCGGTTGCTTGCCTTTGTCGACTGCTGCAACGATCCCGAACTTCTTTTCAAAAGTTTTCACGGGCTTCTGTTTGTCTGTCTTGTCGGTGAAACTTAATTGCTTCGCCTCCTCTTGCAGGCTTCCGGCCTTGCTTAACAACTTCTCGAAAGTCTTAATAGTAAATCCTTTGAGGAGAAGTGCTATCGGGTCGTGAATTCTTTTAAGTAAGATGCCGACTGCATGTTGTTCTTGTAGTTGTGGTTCACATTTCATACTTAGGTTCCTCCATCGAAGTATGTAATCCACCAAAGTTTCGTTCGGCTTCTGCTTCTCTACCACTAAATCACCTATAGTGATGTGGTGCTGAGCTCCGGCAAATCGCTTGATGAAGAGGTTCTCTAGTTCTGAGAATGTCTTCACTGAACCATTCGGTAATTCGGCATACCAATCAAAGGCGATCCACGACGAGTCGCCGACAAATTGTCGAAGAGTAATGCATCACTTCCGCCGGCATTGCAACAACCGGCACGAAAGTGTGCAACATGCTTGTCTGGGGTTCCCGGTTCCATCAAAGGTCTTGAACGGAGGTGGTACAAAGCCTTTCGGGTATTGGACAGTGTCGAATTCTTCAGGGTAAGGTCTACCCGTCCGAATGGATGTCCCGCTCTTTGATTGTGCCAAGGCTTCTCGCACCTGCTGTTCCACCAAGCTCTTGATATCCTTTTTCAGAATCATGCTTTGTGTCGCATCCTTCTTTAGCTGATCATCCCCGTTGACGGACGTAATATCCTTTCCTCCGTCTACAATGTGAATGACCTCTGGGGGTGTCTCTCTTTGGGTTGCACTTGACTCTGGAGAGTGGTTAGGGCTACAGCCATCTCTTCCATCCTCTTTGCCATTTGGGCGATCGTATCATCTTTCTCTTGAAGCTGCCTCCTCATTACTTCCGGCTCCTCTCTTTCTGCGGCTACAGGAGCACCTTGTGAAGCTGACGAAGCTCGTGTTTCGACCATGTTAATTTTTGCATACTCATCATCCATGAATTCCGATGAGACAATCTCATCTTCGAATTTCTCTTCTCTTTCCTTTGCTAATCGTCGAATATCAGTCCTCAACTTTTCCATAGCATCCTCTAGCGGTCCTTTCTGCGCATCCTTGCAGTTGTCGTGTGATAGCTGTCGGGTTCCCTTCTCATGAGTCCCCTTTACTGCAGTAGCACTTTCTTCAGATTCAAGTCTCCTGACGAGACTTTCCTTCTCAGGTTGTTGTTTAATTCTTAATTGCCCAGTAGTGGGACGCCATACCATCCTTCTAGCAGCAGAAGGTCTAGGACCAGATGGTCTGTCAGCCAAATGTTGGAAGGTGGTATCCTCCCTAATCTGTAACCCTGAAACAACGACAGGCGGACTAGCCTTCATCCTTTTATTTGGCTTTTCACGTAACAATGGCAGGTTCTACTCGCGGCCCAAGACGGGATTTGACGCGGCACCCGCCCTATCCTTCTTAAAATCTCCGATACGAGGCATTTCTCTTTCTTTGCTAACTTCTCAATCACGATCCGTAGTCGGGAAAATGGTGTAATCCTAGCCCTTTTCTTTCTGTTGTCGTCTGTAGTATGCGGGTCGAGGTAATGTAGAAACAATCCTGCGGACATTTTCCTCGTCGATTGCGGGCGGAAAGGGGATGGAATCTACTTCCTTCCAAAAGGGGTGTATCTTCGAGCAATGATATGTATTCGAGTAGTGGTGTGTACTCGGGGATTTCTTCTAAGAAAGCGACTTCAGCGGCTACGGCCTTCTCGGCAATCTTCCTACTTCGTTCCTTCTTTGGGTCCGTGTTAGTGATGGAATTCTCGAAGCTGGACCCGATTTCAAAACGAAGGTCTCACGAGAAGGTACGTACCCTCCACGGTAACAAGTTCACCATAGTTCCGGATTTCCTTCCCTTTTAATTTGGCGAAGCCGGGGTAGGTGCAGAGACAACTAGACCAGTGGGGGTAGCAACAACAGTCCTTCTGTGGACAGCAGTACTCCTCTCGGTAGGAATCTTTTACAGGGGAGGAAACTCTTGAGTTGACTTAAGGTTTAACTCGATCAAAGGTCTCTCAGTTTCAGATACTTTGTTTGTCAGCGCGAAAAGGGTAACGTCGGTGTGTTGACCTCATTTTTGATGAGGTCTTCTCTTCTTCTTTTTAGTACTTAGGATCTAGCCTTAGGCTTTTCCTTTGACTATCTTAGAGGATTAGAATTGGGACCCACCACTTAGAAACTCAAACCACTTCTTAACTCCCTGCAAACTCCACAAATTTGACTGTAGACCCCTAATCACCTAGAGGGTTGAAATCAAATGTGGAAGTTTAAAGGATAGGTTCCTATAGGACTCTTTGGCCTTAGGACTACCCTGGGTGGCCTGGTCTGGTAAGGGGCTGACTTACACATACACTACATTTATACACTACACTTTCACACACATCCTAGAAGCACACCCATACCTAACTTGACCTCCGACTCATAAAGGTGATTCACATGGATGGTCCTTAACCCCTAAGCCCTTGGCTAAGAGGGTTAGGAACAACATAGTGGATGCCTCAAATGAGTCCCTTCATGGCTCATGTGGGCTTGATATGGCTTCAAGGCTCAACCAAAATTATTTCATTCCATTCACATTTACCCAATCTTCAATTTTCCAAATTTTCAATTTTTGACCTCAGGACCCTACACCCGCCTAGCCTACCCAAAACCCTTGAAATCCTCCAAAATTTCCAAATCACCCAAAATTCCGCAAAATCATTCCTAAACATTTCTCTCCACTCAAATTGATCATCCGTAGCCAAAAATACCAAAAATTCCAAAAAATACCTCCCAATACCCTCCAAATACCCAAAATACCCCTCTTGACCCAAAAATCCAAAAATTCAGAAAATTATTAGAAAATTCCAAAAAATCCCAAATATTCTCAATTTTATTTTGTTCAACTACACCATGGGCCAATTTTGTCAATTTACCCTACTTTTGTCAAAACCCCCAATTTGACCCATTTTAACCCTAAGTGAACCCAATGTCAAACCAAACCTACCCAATTGACCCAAATTCTGGTCCAATTCAATTCTAAACTTCAATTCAACATTCCCAAAACCAATCTAAACCAAATCCAAGTTCAATTTGATTGACATTTGAATCCAATTTCACTTTTGGCCTAAAAGCCCAATTTGGACCCATGACCCAAACCTAACCCAAACTCACCCAATTCAACTCCAATTAACCCCAAATCTTTTCTAAAACTTCCTTAGAATCACCACAAACAAAACACTAACATGATTTACCCAATATTTAGACCCAAACCCCACTCAAATTCAACCCAAAGCTAAAAGGCCCAATTTTGACCTAAACCCAAGCCTAACCCAAATGAACCCAAACCCCAAAATCAAAACCCAACTAAAACCAAAACCTCTTTGAAACACTCCCATAAATATTTCTCAACATTTATTTTACATCAATTTCAACCCTAGCCCAACATTGGCCCAAGTTAGCCCAATTTGACCTATATTGGCCCATTCACCAAAGAAGCCCAAATTCAACCCATTTCAAACCCAAATCACTCCCAACTTGCTTCAAATCATTCATGACACATCAACTAACTAAACCCAACATTTGTTTGGCCAAATCCTTCACAAAATTCCCATCCATAAATTTATTTATTTTTTTAAACCAAAAGCCCATTTTCTTAAACCTTCCTAAAAGCCCAAATTTCATGATAAAGTCCATATGACAATTGCTCTACATCATACCCTTAAATAAAATCAATCCCTAAGTTTCAAAAACTCATCATGAAGCCATTCCAAATTAAGCCCCAAACAAATTCCCATCAAAATATCAAAATTTTCTTAAATCCATTTCCATGAAATTGACTTAACTTTTCCCAAGCCAAAGATGAGCCATGAAGCCATGCATGAGCCGCATGGAAGCCATGAGAGCATCTTTACATGTCACCATGCCATTTTGGGCAAAAGGAGGAGGCTCTTTCCTTAATTCCTAAAGGTGATTAACCACTCCCATGATTCCCCTTAACCATGCTTATGCCTAATTGTGCTTGGATGGTGACTTGACCCTACTGATTATGCTGAGCCAAATCACTTTCTCTTCAGCCTAAATCAAGCTTTGGGTGGTGCACCTAGCCCAAAGGGATGGGTTGACCAATTTGAGCCAAAATGAGCCCTCTTCCATTCCATTCTAATCCAAGCCTTTTACACATGGCATTTGCCATTTGCCTACACTAAACCCCAGCCCTGACCCACCTGAACAAGATGGTGACCAATGCTCGGCCGGCCACCACCGTGTCGCCGGAAAACACCATGGCCGAGACCTTAGGAGGAGCCAAACTTTCAAATTCCACCTCGCTCGAGCCGCCCCATGCCCAATGGCCACCATGGTCGTTCTTCCCATGCCCGAGCATCCGATCCCAACCCTTGGCCATCCCCGTGAGGCCCTCCAGCCACCTCTATTTAAACCCGACCCCTCACGGCCATGGAAGAGAGTTGCACAAACCTCGCCGAAACTCGCCAAAATTGTTCCAAACCCTACTCCATACTTAGAGCAGACTTGATCCCGGTGTCAATTTGCCCTAATCCCCACCAACGAACCCAATTTCTCAACCGAAATTTCACCCAAAACCAGGACACTTTGCCACAGTGGAGCCAATCCTCAAATTCGATCGGTCCCGCACCTTCACCTGGACCAAGAGGAGAAGTTTCCCACTCGAAATTCCCATCTCCGGAGCCACCCAGCTTGTTCCGACCTCCAAGCTTTATGATCGGCTGTGGTCACTTTCATAGCTAGGCGATTCACCAGACCAGAGACTTCATCTGGAGCTTGCTGGGATC
The DNA here is from genome assembly GCA_022702705.1 of Papilionanthe hookeriana x Papilionanthe teres. NCBI lineage: Eukaryota > Viridiplantae > Streptophyta > Magnoliopsida > Asparagales > Orchidaceae > Papilionanthe > Papilionanthe hookeriana x Papilionanthe teres. Next base: position 5,904,648 of record CM040427.1, read on the forward strand.
CAATCGAAGGTGACACGACCCTCAGATTGAAGCCACACTTCTCTGAGCAAAGGTATGAGCTAACTCTTCATCCCGAGCTTCTGGAGATTCTCCATTTCAAATTCTTTAATTTCAATGCATGATCACCGTATAGATGTGTTCGTCTCTTCAAGATGAATCCATAGAGCACAAGAACACGAAAATTCGTTAAGTATTGAGTGAGATATTAGGGATTTAGTGTGGACGGCTCTCGGGTGAGGACGCTTGGGGACGATGAACGGATGTCGTTCATTTAATACACGCGCGGACAGACGGTCAGGATCACGCCGGATCAGGAGACAGAACGATACAGCGGGCCCCTGGAGCGCTGAGTCGGATGGCGGCGTTGAATCAGAAAGCGCCACGCGGCGTTTCGGAGCTGTCGAGGTTGACGCGGCGCCGCGTGGATAAATAGAAAATTAGGGCATTTTCTTATTTATTTAATTCCCTAAACTTCAAAAATCCATAACTTTGTGTAGAAAAATCAGAAAAATAAAATAAAAATACCCACTTGCTCGAAGTGAACGGAGGAGAATAATGTGGAAAAGAAATCATTTAATTTCATCAAGTATTTTATTTTTAATGATTTATTTCCCTCTCGCATCATTTTAATTCTCCATGCATATAGAAAATTCACCATGGCATGAGACCATAGGGCTTTTGAAGCCTCCGAATTTGGGAACATTCCCCGAATTTTCCAAAGTCGAGGCCATCCCTATGAGAAGTTATTAATTTTTCAAATTCATGTTACTATTCCGAGTATTTTAAATCTAATAATTAAGCATGTTGTGAAATGAATTCTAGGAAAATTTGGTGATGTTTCTTATGACTCAGTAGAACCTCTAGGAAAAATAGGTTTTGAACTAGTTCATTTAAAATAACCCTAATCGGCTTAAACACCCAAAATAGATCCCTAGTTAATTAGAGTTAACCATACATCAAATTGACTTGAAATCAATTCTCCACTAACCTTTAGGATCAGAGGAACTCACAATAAAAATTTGAAGTCAATTGGACTTGGTTAACCCTACTAAATGGGTTGATTAAGCCATTTAGTCAATTTGAACTTTAAAAATTCATAATTTCAAAATGCTTTTCAAAAATTCGCCAAATTAGTTTTGGAGCCTCTCTTATATCAGGGGAATTTAAGAAAAATAAAATTTCAATTTTCTTAAAAAGTTGATTTTTTGGTATTATTTTAATATTTTAATAATTAAAAAATAATAAAAATGACAAAAATAATAAAATTCACCAAAATGTCACATTTTGAATTTTAATCACTTAGGAACAAACCCCATATTTTTCTTAAGTCTCTATGATGAGATATTAAATTTTAAAGCCCTAAGGTAATTTTAAAATTAAAAAAAAATACATTTTCTAGCATTTCCACTAAAATAATTCTAATAAATCAAAGAAAAATCAGAAAATTGTAAAAAATTAATTCTCTGATTTCCTTGATATCAGAGAGATTTTTGAAAAATATAAAATTCATTTTTTAACCTTTGTTTTATTTTTAAATTAATTAATACTCCAAAACTTAAAATAATTATAATAAAAATAATATAATTCAAAAAATCACCAAAATAGGTCCAAGTGGTCCTCTGGTCATTAGGAATGTCCCATAATTTTGTTAAGGACAGAAACTTTTCCTTGGTCATATTACTAAATTTTCCTTGGAAATCCCTATTTTCTACCAAAAATAATTACATAAATAAATTAAATATAGAAAAATCACATTTTCTCCTCTCATGTCTTTATTGACATATGAGTGAAGTCACATAAAAATTCAAGTTCATTTAAGCTCAATTTAGTGAGTTATGAAATTATTAAGCTTGTAGGGCAAAGTGGTAATTAAATTTTTAACCCTTAATTAAAACTTTAGGTTTAATAAAATTAACAAGTAAAATATTTGATCTTAATCTGATTTAGATGATTGAAATTTAAATAATTAAAGGGTAGAAACCTACTAAACAATTTCAAAATAATTGAAATAAACCATAATTAAATAATTGATTAAATTTGGAAGAATAATAAAGTTGGAATTATTAAAATAGGGATATTATTAGGAAGAGATTTGTTCTTTGATCTAAGAATCCCTAAATTAATCATCTCAATAATATTTAATTCTTAATTAAAATGATAATTCAAATTTAAGTTTTAAAATGTTAAAGGACCTAATCATTAAAATTAAATTAAAAGTTAAATTATTAAACTCTTAAATTTTCAATCAAATTAAAATTAAAAATAAAATTAAATTAAATTAAATAAAACAAATTAAATTAATTTAAATTAAATTAAATCAAATAAATTAAATTAAATTAAATTAAATTGAACAAATTAAATTAAATTGAATTAAATTTAATTAAAATTAAATTAAATTAATTAAATTAAATTAAAAAAAGATAATAATTAAATTAAATTAAATTAAATTAAATTAAATCAAAATAAAAAAATAAAATCAAGTTAAAATTAAAATTAATTTAAATTAAATTAAAATTGAAGCTAAACCAAATTAAATTAAATTAAAATTAAATTAAAATTAAATTAAATTGAATTAAAAAAATAACATCACCTAAGACATAAAGAAATTAAAAATAAAGTAACTTGAACATTATTCCAAATTTAAACCCGTTAACTGAAATTAAATTAAATCACAAACCATTTGAACATCAATTTGCCCTCGAAAGCTTTTGTTATCATAACTCCTAAACAGAACGTTAAATGAAATGTTACTTCCCTCATAGGATATTCAAATGTCCTAGTTCACTGAGTAAGATAACAACAAAACTTGAATTCCCGGACGATTAATTCATTCGTATAATTAAATTCATTTGGACTTAAAACAATCCTAGCAGTATTGAAAAGATGTTTAAGATTCTTCTTAAGCACTTCCTTAATATAATAGGATACTTATAAGAACAATTGAACTTAATTGTTCTTTGATGAAGAAAATCGTCCTCAAACCAAAACACAAGAACCTAGACGTCATAGGAAATGACTAGCTATATGATTAGGAATTTGGTAGAAAACCATAACCCTTCCCTTAGCCTTACCTAGGAACTTGCTTAAATATTCTAATTGTATTTTAAGTGCAGCTTGGGATGACGGGAAGATCCCTCCAGGTACGCTTTTATTTTATTGCAATTTACCTTATTGCAATTTATTTAATCGCATCGTACTTACTTTTCTTGCATGATAAACAACTGTTGCATGAAAACCCACACCTTTAGGATAGTCCCTAAAACTGAAACCAAAACTAAGTTAAAAGTCATTGCAAGATGAAATTCACCGCCACAACATTTCAAAATATAAAACAACTCAAAATTTCATCACAAACAGAACACAAAACTACAACTACAACTAAATTAAAACGTCTTGTTGGATGATCGGGAATACCTCGGATGATGTAACCTACGTGTTGCTAACGGGATTTCCCACGGTCTAAATGAAAGTGTGGAACTCATTTAGTTGAGTTTAGCAAATTCATCTGGACTAAGTGAATCCGATAAAAATAATGATGCCGGAAGGATGGAACCGTGGGATCTTAACCGGTGTTGTTATAATCAACTTTAAGATTTGTTTTAATTAAAACATAAAAACACCTGGATTTTAAGACTTTCTCTAAATAAAAAAACTTTTCTCATCTCTTGATTTATGACTTCTATAACTAAACCTCTGCAACAACAAGGAGCTCGGAGCATGGTGGGCAGCACGGCCATCGTCATCAAGCAAAACTCGAGTCTACTTCAACAAAACTTTCTTAGAATTAAACAACAAAGCCATAGGATTTCGAGGTAGTTTGCCTAGTGCAACATAAATCCTTAACCTTTTGTTAGGCATTTGCATGATCATGTCATGTAAATTAAGCCCTAACCGGTCTTAGGACTCCGAGGTGGTCGTCTGATACGACATAAACCCTCATATCTTCGAGGCTATTTGTATGATTTTACCATACAAATATAAGTCCAAATTAATTAAAATTGGCAAGATTGAAATATTAAATGAATACTAGGACTTTCCTAAATTCAAGCCAAACAATAGGATAGTCGGGAAATTACCGAAGTGCGCTTCGAATCTGTAATTTCTCCTACCTTTCTGCCTTTGAATTCCCAAAACAAAATGTTCCAAATTTGATCCATTCCCTATTGAAATTCCAAAATTCAATCCAGGTAATAACTACTGATTATTATCTAGAGTTTTCTTAAGTGATTCCCGTCACTTAAGATGTAATTAACTATAGGGGCTTGCCCTTATAGGGAATTTTAAAGAACCCAAGTAATATAAACCCTGTTTAATGCTTTCATATTGAAAGGGGGAATTTGTCAGCTTATAAAATTAGTTCGCAGACCAAAAGGATGTCACAAATCTTCTAGTTTATTTAATCGAGCCCCATCGTCAAGCAGTGTGTCTATTCTTCGGGATAGATACACAGTTTGTGGTACGGTGCTCGTTTTTATAAACTATTTGGGATGTGAGATCGATTTGATTTCATATCTTAAAATCTTCAAATTTAAAAATTATTTTTAAAATCAAATACTATTTTTCAAATTATTTATTTAAATTAAATTAAAAATTCGCCGACAATTTCTGTAGGCGACCCCTTTTCAAAATACAACACAACCTAAAAAATAAGCCGTACAACTTCTGGCAACTCCACTGGGGACAATTCCTCTCTCCATTTTAATCAGACAGTTCTGCTTTCAAAAATCGGTAGTGTATCCATGTTCCTAGTGGATCAAACTACCCTTCTTTCCGTTGGAATACTATGTTCATTTCTACCTTGAATAAGTATAGCCAACATTCTCTCGGATTTAGGAGCCACTGTTTAGACACCCCTAAACAGAGAGGTTCCGAGATCCTTTTACCTCATTTCTGAGGTGGGGTGGACCCCCAATAGGTGTTAGTTTAGGAGTGATCCTTCGAGTCGAGAAGTCTTGCATAAGACTTTCTTTTCCTTTCCAACTTTGAATCAGATTCATTACCTTCTCTACACCTTTGAACATTCCGTTCTAGATAAACAAACCCTCTAATGAATGACTCTTTTAACAAATAACTCCTTCTCATAAATACATGAACAAGAATGTGTTCGGACTCTTTTCGATCCCTTTCTTTTCGTCCTGATGAGAAGAAGCATAACTCGGACCGACAATCGGAATCTACCCTGCGAAATGGAAGACCCAAAGCCGATTTTCTCCTTCATCAATGGATCGGACTTCGCCGTTTACAAGGATGAGCTGCCCGACAATGGGATCATCCGGTTTGGACAAGGATTCGAGAACACAAATGTCAAGATCACCGACGTTACCCTTTTCGCGCTGACAAACAAAGTAACTGAAACTGAGAGACCCTTGATCGAGTTTAACCTTACGTCAACTCAAGAGTTTCCCCCCCTGCAAAAGATTCCAACTGAGAGGAGTACTGCTGTCCATAGAAGGACTGTTATTGCTACCCCCACTGGTTTGGTTGTCTCTGCACCTACCCCGGCTTCTGCCAAATTAAAGGGGAAGGAAATCCGTAACTATGGTGAACCCGTTACCGTGGAGGGTACGGACCTTCCGTGAGACCTTCGTTTTTGAAATCGGGTCCAGCTCAAGAATTCCATCGCCGACACGGACCCAAAGAAGGAACGAAGTAGGAAGATTGCCGTGAAGGCCGTAGCTGTCGAAGTCGCTTTCTTAGAAGAAATCCCCGAGTACACACCACTACCCGAATACATACCATTTCCCGAAGATACACCCCTTTTGGAAGGAAGTAGATTCCATCCCCTTTCCGCCGCAGCTCGACGAGGAAAATGTCCGCATGAATTGTTTCTACATTACCTCGACCCGCATACTACGGCGACGAGCAGAAAGAAAAGGGCTAGGATCACACCATTTGCTCGACTACGGACCGTGATCGAGAAGTTAGCAAAGAAGGAAAAGTGCCCCGTATCGGAGATTCTAAGAAGGATAGGGCGGGTGCCGATCAAATCCCGTCTTGGGCCGCGGGTAGAACCCGCCATCGTTACGTAAAAGCCAAATAAAAGGATGAAGGCTAGTCCGCCCGTCGTTGTTTCGTGGTTACAGATTAGGGAGGATACCACCTTCCAAAGCATTTGGCCGACGGACCATCCGGTCCTAGACCTTCCGCCGCTAGAAGGATGGTATGGAGACCCACTAATGGACAATTAAGATTGAAACAACAACCTGAGAAGGAAAGTCTCGTCAGGAGACTTGAATCTGAAGAAAGCGCTACTACAGTAAGGGGGACTCATGAGAAGGGAACCCGACAGCTATCACACGAAAACTGCAAGGATGCGCAGAAAGGACCGCTAGAGGATGCTATGGAAAAGTTGAGGACTGATATTCGACGATTAGCAAAGGAAAGAGAAGAGAAATTCGGAGGTGAGATTGATTCGTCAGAATTCATGGACGATGAGTATGCAGAAGTTAACATGGTCGAAACGCGAGCTTCGTCAGCTTCACAAGGTGCTCCTGGAGCCGCAGAAAGAGAGGAGCCGGAAGTAATGAGGAGGCAGCTTCAAGAGAAAGATGATACGATCGCCCAAATGGCAAAGAGGATGGAACGGATGGTCTGTAGCCCTAGCCACTCTCCGCAGTCAAGTGCAATCCCAAAGAGAGACACCCCTGCAGGTCATTCACATTGTAGACGGAGGAAAGGAGATTACGTCCGTCAACGGGGATGATCAGTTAAAGAAAGATGCGACACAAAGCATGATTCCAGAAAAGGATATCAAGAGCTTGGTGGAACAGCAGGTGCGAGAAGCCTTAGCACAGTCAAAGAGCGGGACATCCATTCGGACTGGTAGACCTTACCCTAAAGAATTCGATGCTAACCAATACCCGAAAGGCTTCGTACCACCTCTGTTCAAGACCTTTGATGGAACCGGGAACCCCCGACAGCATGTTGCACACTTTCGCGCCAGTTGTTGCAATGCCGGCGGAAGTGATGCATTACTCTTCCGACAATTTGTCAGCAGCCTGCCAGGGATCGCCTTTGATTGGTACGCAGAATTACCAAATGGTTCGGTGAAGACATTATCAGAACTAAAGAACCTCTTCATCAAGCAATTTGCCGGAGCTCAGCACCACATCACTATAGGTGATTTAGTGGTAGAGAAGCAGAAGCCGAACGAAACTTTGGTGGATTACATACTTTGATGGAGGAACCTAAGTATGAAGTGTGAACCACAACTACAAGAACAACATGCAGTCGGCATCTTACTTAAAAGCATTCACAGCCCGATAGCACTTCTCCTTAAGGGATTTACTATTAAGACTTTCGAGAAGTTGTTAAGCAAGGTCGGAAGCTTGCAAGAGGAGGCGAAGCAATTAAGTATCGCCGACAAGACAGACAAGCAAAAGCCTGTGAAGACTTTTAAAAAGAAGTCCGGGATCGTTGCAGCAGTCGACAAAGGTAAGCAACCGATACAAATATCGTCCGAACGGCCGTAGCAACCTCAACAGAATTATCAACAACCCCGACCCAGCTATCAGTCATCTCAACAGTATGAACAACCGTCTCATCCGCAACGTACATTAAGGGAGCTTCGAGCGAGGAGTATCCGTTCAAGAATGAGGCGATGCTGAAAATGTTCTGCTGATCCGATGAAGACTCCAGATTTCCAACTGCCAGAGCCTAAGAGACCAGAAGAAGTCAATAAGAAAGGTGATCCCAACTTTTGTCCTTACCACCGGATGCTTGGACACAAGATAGAAGATTGCATTACCTTCAAAAGTTGGCTCAACGACAATCTTCGGAAAGGGAATATAACAATCCCGAAGGAGTACATGAAGGAACCCCGTAAAGGAGGTTCCGTCAATGTTGTCTCGACCGATCTCATTGTTCCGATAGATCCCTATGCGACTGATGATGGGTGGACTACCGCTTGACAAGGTCTTCGAAAAAGATTTTGGATCACATCCAAACCGCTTCGGTGTGAGCCTCAATTCAGAGTTCGAAACCTGTCAAGTCGGCACTATCACTTGCAATAGAAGAACCACCTCAACAAGAGATGACTGAAGAGAAGAAGAAAATTGATGAAGAAGAGAAGACCGAGGCTTCTAAGGTTAGGCTAGGGGCTGCTTATCCTAGGATAGTTGTTTCGAATTTGGGGGAGAAATCCCTCGAACCTCTGACTCTGTATGATTATCTGCTCACTCCGGTGGGATCTTATAATGATAAGGGTTATGGCGTTGGCTACGTTTTGACTGTTTCTAACGATTACATAACTAGCGACAATCCGGTCATCGATTTCGATACAAATGACAATTCTCAAATCATACACAATCTCGACGATCACAATGACAAAGAAGACATCCATCAAGGAGGCTACAAGAGTTCAACGAGCAATGGATCTATTTGCGAGTTTCAAGGAGCTCCAGTCACAATAGAGTTAGAGCCTTCCGACTCTGAAGCTAATCCAGAAGAACCTGTCATTCCGATTCAGGAGGAAACACCAGAAAACTCAATACTAGAGTCAGAAGAAATTACAGAAGTTAACTTAAGAAGTGGAAGAGTTCTACCTCCGAGAATGGGTCTAAAGGACAAAGGAAAGCAGGTGGTTGTTCAAGAAGAACCAACCCCTGCAAAAGAAATACCCATTCGAGAGGAAATCGAGACACATGGAAATAAAGTGGACTACAACGTGCTAGCCCATCTTAGGAAACTACCGGCCAAACTGAGCATCTACGACGCTCTCATCTTATCAAAGGAGATGAGAGAAGCTCTGATCAGGGCCTTACTTGATCCTAAAATTTGCTTAGCTAAAATGGCCGGAGATTCCTTAGATGAGGTTTTCTCGTTAAAAGAACAGCGAGGTGTTACCTTCACGGATAATGACCTACTACTTGGGACAGCATACCACAACCGACCGTTGTACATTTTAGTTACAATTTGGAAGTTTACACTCTCCAGAGTATTGGTGGATCCAGGAGCATCAATCAATATAATGAGTCTTCGAACACTAGCATATTTGGAAATTGATGCTCGCGAGCTCGAAGCCGACAAAATGTTATTAAGAGGATTCAACCAGAAAGGAGAAAGAGCCCTCGGATCAATAACACTACTAATGAAGACCGGTGACTTAGCACAGACAACCGCAAAATTTCACATAATTGATTCAGAAACGTTGTTCAACGCTCTACTGAGCCGACCATGGATACATGAAAACAGGATGGTACCATCATCTCTACATCAGCGCATCAAATACTACGATGGAGGGGAACAGTGCATCAAAGGTGACTGACAACCATTCTTTGTACATGAAATTGGAATCCATGAAGATGCAGCTTATTATGCACCTCCGAAGAAAACAATCTTCTCCAGAGATACCATAACGAATGAAGCAAAGAAAGTTCGGGACAATGAAGAGCCTGAAGTTCTAGTCCAACAGTCACTCACCACTCCCTTACGGCGAGATGGTGAAGGTTTCTCCACAACTCGCATCCGAGGTCGAGGCCGGGGACGAGGTCGTGGTAGAGACGTTAGGACAGTTGGACAGATGAAACTAGCCATCAATGTTGATTGGGAAGACAGTTCTGAAGATGAAAAAGAGATCAAGCAAGAAGCAGCGACAATAAGTCGGAAGAAGCCGCAATTCAAGATTTCTCTCGAAGATGAAAAGAATGAAGAATATAAGTCAATGTACGAGAAGATTAACCACTATGTACATACTATGACCCTGACCCCGATCCATTCTAATAAGGTCGAGGGTATGGTGGTCAAAGAGGTACGTAGCAGCGGTGCAAAGCCAATTAAATTCTACCGTGGTGCTCCTTCCTCCAAAACTGAAAATAATGTACAATTTGAAGATGTCACTTCATCGGAATTAATGGAATTACCTTTTGAGTGGTACTCTCCCTATGTTCAAAATTTAATTCAGCTTGGTTTCTTACCTCGACAATGGACAAAAGGTCAATCACAACATTTTGAAAAATTATGGAATAACTTCGGTCGTCTACCCAATTCAAAGCATGGTCTCAGATTCGGCACAGTAGGATCAGTTAACGATACTGAATTTTGCTTGGTTGTCACTTGCGAGTCTAATGAAAACTGCATGGAAACTACAGAAGAACTCGAAGATTTACAAATTGGAGACGGTCCACCAGAATTCGAAGAAGAAATTAAATCTACAATAGATGAGTTAACAAAAGTTAACTTAGGTACTAGCGAAGAGCCTAGACCTACCTTTGTTAGCTCCTTACTCAATGAAGAAGACTCTGAAGAAATGATCAAGTTATTAATGGAATTTAAAGACTAATTTGCTTGGAACTACGATGAGATGCCAGGTTTAGCTCCAGAGGTCGCAGTCCATAAGCTAGAAGTGGATCCTACTTCTGTCCCAGTCAGACAAGGTCCTAGAAGAATGCGTCTAGAGATCGAACAACAAGTCATAGCTGAAGTTAAAAAGTTAATAGATGCCAAATTTGTCCGTGAAGAACAATACCCGACTTGGTTAGCCTAATGTTGTGCCGATCGAAAGAAGAATGGTCGGATCGAATTTGTGTGGACTTCGGAGATTTAAACAAGGCATGTCCAAAGGATGAATTCCCTCTACCGATCCCAGAACTAATGATCGACATTGCTTCGACACATGAAATATTCTCATTCATGGATGGATCTTCAGGATACAACCAGATAAAAGTGGCTCAAGAAGATGAAAAGCTTACAGCATTCAGAATGCCAATTGGAGTATATTGCTACACAGTAATGCCATTCGGACTAAACAACGCAGGAGCAACATACCAGAGAGCGATGACAAGAATTTTTGATGAACTCATCCATAATCAAGTCGAATGCTACGTGGATGATGTGGTCATCAAAAGCAAAGTAAAGGACAACCACCTGTATGATTTGAGAATTGTTTTCGAACGATTAAGACAATTTAACTTTAAGATGAATCCCTTAAAATGCGCCTTCGGCGTCGCCTCCGGAAATTCTTAGGATTCGTTGTCCGACATCGTGGAATTGAAATCGACCCGGAAAAGATTAAAGCCATTCTAGAAATGTCGCCTCCCAAAACCTTAAAGCAACTACGATCTTTTCAAGGGAAGCTGGCATATCTTCGACGCTTTATCTCAAACTTGTCAGGTAGGTGTCAGCCTTTCTCGACATTAGTTAAAAAGGGCGCCAAATTTATTTGGGAAGAAAAATGCCAGAAGGCCTTTGAGGACATTAAGCAATATTTAATGACACCTCCTGTCTTAGCAGCCCTGGCCTCGGGTAGACCGCCGATACTTTATACTCGCGGCTTTAGACGACTCTCTCGGAGCCCCGTTAGCCTGTGTCAATGATGAGGGTAAAGAAAATGCTCTTTACTACCTAAGTCGTCGTTTACTTCCGACGGAAATAAGGTATCCCGCAATTGAAAAGCATTGTTTGGCCCTGATCTTCGCCGCTCAAAAGCTCAGACAATAAATGCTTTCTCATAAGGTCAACCTGATCTCAAAATTTAATCCATTGCAATACTTGATGACTCGTCCAACGCTTTCCGGCAGACTTGCCAGATGGTCAATGATATTATTGCAATTTGATATAACTTTCGTGCCTCTTCGTGCCGTAAAGGGACAAGTCCTAGCAGTACTTCCTCACAAGACACCCTTTGCCGGCGAGAATCTCCTCTCAATGACGACCCGCCGGATGAACAAATAATGAGCTTAGAAGACCCCGATGATCGACGTTGGGAATTATATTTCGACGGAGCATCTTCGAGCACACAAAGACGAAGAATCGCAAGTGATAGTGCCCGGTAAGGCGGAGAATCGGACTAATCTTTATAACACCAGAGCGGGGGATGTTAAGATACTCCTACCACTTAACAGAACCGTGTACAAACAACAAAGCAGAATACGAAGCCCTCATAACAGGACTGGAATTAGCTATTCAAATGGGGATAAAAGACATCAACATCTACAGGGATTCATAGTTAATCATTCAACGTGATCACGGACAAGACAGAATTTTTAAACCAAGACTCGAGCAATACTTCCAGTATGCCATACAGTTGTTGGAACAAATTCTGAATGTGACAATCTACAAAATTCCCAGAAAAGAAAATGCTTTAGCAGATGCGTTAGCTCGCCTCGCAAAAGAATTTGCATGCTTGCAGGATGAGTCAGTAGAAGTGTCAGTTCGCGGACGTCAGGTCCTATCACAGCTCGACTTGGACACAATACACAAATCAGAAAAAGAAAAAGAATCAGTTGCAACAGTGGATGAAAACGCAGAAGATTGGCGACAGCCATTAATAGACTACCTGCAAACAGGAAAACTACTAGACCGCTAGCCCATCAGATCAAGAAAAGAACTCTGTCCTACGCATTAATAAACAACACGTTATACAGAAGGTCTTTCGATCAAATGTGGCTAAGGTGCCTAAGCGGGTCCGAGGCCCGTGAAATTGTTAAAGAGGTGCATTCAAGACTCTGTGGCGCTCACCGATCGGGTCCGAAGATGAAAATGAAAATTAAAAGACTAGGGTACTACCGGCCCTTGATGATGACCGACCGCATGAAAATCGCCAAGAGCCGTCACCAATGCCAAGTGCACGGAGTGGTTCTACACCAACCTCCAAATGTGCTACATCCGACAATTGCGTCGTGGCCATTTGAATGTTGGGGCACGGATATAGTGGGTCCAATAGAACCACCATCTTCAAAAGGACATCGCTTCATTCTTGCGGCTACAGATTACTTTTCCAAGTGGACAGAGGCAGTTCCACTCAGAGAAGTTAAAGCACACCACGTGCTACAATTTTTCAAGAACCAAGTTGTATACAGTTTCGGAGTGCCGCGCAGGATCTTCTCAGATAATTGGTCAGCATTCAGAAGCACACAAATCAACAATTTTGTCAGGAGACACGAAATCGACTGGCGATATTCAACAATTTACTATCCAAGAGAAAACGGCCTGGCTGAGGCTTTTAATAAAACTCTCGTTCAAATCTTAAAGAAAACTTTAGAAAATAATAAGAGAAATTGGCACGAGAAGTTATTAGAAGCCTTATGGGCCTACCGGACAACCTTCAGAACTCCTACTCAAGCTACACCTTACGCTCTGGTGTATGGGTCCGAGGCAGTGTTACCCTTAGAGGTTCAACTTCCTTCACTCAGAATTGCAGTTGCAAACAAGATCACGACAGAAGAGAAAGCCAAATTACGACTAGAGGAATTAGAAAGCCTGGAAGGGAAAAGACTTGCAGCGCAGCAGAATTTAGAATTATACCAAATTAAAAATAAAGTAACTTGAACACTATTCCAAATTTAAACCCGTTAACTGAAATTAAATTAAATCACAAACCATTTGAACATCAATTTGCCCTCGAAAGCTTTTGTTATCATAACTCCTAAACGAACGTTAAATGAAATGTTACTTCCCTCATAGGATATTCAAATGTCCTAGTTCACCGAGTAAGATAACAACAAAACTCGAATTCCTGGACGATTAATTCATTCGTATAATTAAATTCATTTGGACTTAAAACAATCCTAGCAAGTATTGAAAAGATGTTTAAGATTCTTCTTAAGCACTTCCTTAATATGATAGGATACTTATAAGAACAATTGAACTTAATTGTTCTTTGATGAAGAAAATCGTCCTCAAACCAAAACACAAGAACCTAGACGTCATAGGAAATGACTAGCTATATAATTAGGAATTTGGTAGAAAACCATAACCCTTCCCTTAGCTTTACCTAGGCACTTGCTTAAATATTCTAATTGTGTTTTAAGTGCAGCTTGGGATGACGGGAAGACCCTCCAGGTACGTTTTTATTTTATTGCAATTTACCTTATTGCAATTTATTTAATCGCATCGCACTTACTTTTCTTGCATGATAAACAACTGTTGCATGAAAACCCACACCTTTAGGATAGTCCCTAAAACTGAAACCAAAACTAAGTTAAAAGTTTTGTTGTTATACGAATGAATTAATCGTCCGGGAATTCAAGTTTTGTTGTTATCTTACTCAGTGAACTAGGACATTTGAATATCCTATGAGGGAAGTAACATTTCATTTAACGTTCTGTTTAGGAGTTATGATAACAAAAGCTTTCGAGGGCAAATTGATGTTCAAATGGTTTGTGATTTAATTTAATTTCAGTTAACGGGTTTAAATTTGGAATAGTGTTCAAGTTACTTTATTTTTAATTTCTTTATGTCTTAGTGTTCAAGCCAAATTACTTAGTTCTCGTTCTCAAGAGACCTATCCTTGCACACCGCAAGATAGGAGGAAAATTTGAACCTACTGGGAAGGACCGTTCGTGGTCGAGGCGATCACTCAGAGGCTCCTACCAGCCTAGTGAACCGCCAAGGAGAACGACATATGCTTCCGATCAACGGACGATACTTGAAGAAGTATTACGCTACCTGATGTTTCGAAGGAATGGACCTTTCATCCCTAGAAGCACGGGTGAAGTAGTTACTTATGACTGGGTCCGAACCCAAAAATAATAAAAAATGTGCTAAAATAAATAAAATCATGATAATAAAGTTTTCCTTGTTTTCTCTTCCATATCAAAATCTCTTTCATGATCTTATCCCACTCCATTCCTGTTAAATTTAAAAATACAAAAGTAATAAAAAAATTATCTTTAATAAACATTTTCTTAATGTTCTTGTTCTTAGTACAACCCCTGATCCTTTTCCTTGTCTTTTCGCAGGGAAATGTCGAACGGGCGGTTGGTCCTGAACTTTAGAAATGGCGTAAGCCTTGCACTCGACGAAAAGAGGGTGAAAGATGGAGCGATAATAGAGATTGACTCCGACTTCGCACCGACAGCTCCGCAATATGAGGAAAGGACCGGGTCCCGGCTGATCGAGAGGAACCGCCCGCCGACAAGAATGAAAGTGGGTGGCCCAAGCCACCAATCCAAGACAGTAAGAGAAGGAAAACAAGCACTCGAAGAAGACAAGAGAATCAAGTCCGTAGTCGCTACGTGCAGGCAAGCGGGCTTGTCGCCGCCGCGCCTACGAAACTCGGGAAGTACGAAGAGCTACTCTCACAAAGAACCCGGCGAAGAAATAAGAATCGCCGTATCCGCAAGATGTTAACTAAACTAGCAGCGGATCAGCGCGACGAGGCAGTTGCTACTGCCAGTGCATACACTTCAAGGACACCGGTCCACCAGGTACCTGAAGAAAGGAGGCCAACTCCTAGGATAACAGAAGAAACCAGGGAAATCTCGAGGAGATCAGAAGAAAGAAGGCTACCACGCCACCAGATAAAGCCACCAGTAATGCATAACTCTGTTGCAGAAGCAACCCCGGAGAATGTCCCGATGGACATCATCCCCGAGGAGCCGAGGTATGCAGGAGAACGTGAAGGGATTGAGCTGTATATCCCACAATACGTCACCAGGCCCCGCCATCTGCAGATTATTCTGGAATACGAGCTAGAAAGAATGCAGAATGTCGAAAAGAAAACTTTTGAATACTTCGAGAGAATCAGAGGCAGGAGGATCAATATACTAGAAGGCCTCGAGCTACATATAGACGTGTTCTCAGAATACGAACAACAACAAATCGTGGATCGCATCCGGATTTGAAAAGAATGGGCCGAGCGGGCCGCCTAAGAGAAAACACTTACTCAGAACCCCGGAGATGGATGCCAGGGAAAGGAAGAATTACAATACAATGTGGATGCTGCTACAACTTCGCAGAAGACAGAAAGGGAAACCCACCGGGAATACTTCATCATGGCCAGGTGGATCCAATGCCATTAGTCATCAAAAGAATGGTAAAAAGATTGATAACATGGAGGGTACTGCCAGCAGATTGCATACCCAACAGCTGTATTATTAACATTTACAAGAAGGGTGACTGCATACCCCCGCACATAGATCGCCACGACTTTGTCGGACCTTTTTGCACGTTTCTTTTCCGAACGAGTGTAATATCATGTTCGGATCCGATCTCCGGATAGCAGCCCGTGTGAGTTCCGAGGGCCGATGAAGATACCATTACCGGTAGGTTCCGTCATGATACCGAAGGGCAACGGAGCGTATGTCGCTAAACATTGCATACCGGGAGTACCAGGTGAAGCTGATCTCGGTTACTTTCGAAGGATGGACGACAGGAAGACACCTTACCACTTCCAGCCAGACACGGAGCTAGAAAGCCTCCGGCCTTACAAGCTGTGAGTTACATGGAAAATATCACACCTCCAACGTACATCCATACAGCATCCTTGCCAAGGATGGCTTGGAAGGTGATGTTATTGACCATGTACCCCACTATTCAGACATGGATTTCTGACAGATACATTTTCTTTGGATGGATCGACAAAGATCATACATAGTCCGTTTTGAGTCTACATGGATTGTATGAGATGTATTCCAGATCGAGTTGTATGATGTATCTTCAACATGATTGGAATGAAAGTGACCATGTCACATTTTTGGCCTTCACCTCTTTTGTGCAAGTTGACTGAGAAACGCCATTAAAGTTAAATGAACTTCGAACAAAGAATAGAAAAGAAATAAAAAAAAAAATAAAAGAAAACTTTCCTTAAACATTTAAAAATGATGAACACCAAATTCACATGAACATTAAATGAATGATAAAGTAAATTTGAATCGTTAAAGGACAAACAAAATGAGCACAAATTTTAAATCAAATTCAAATTCAATCTTTCCAAATCTCAAATCAAATCTCAATCAAATTCAAATTCAATCTTTCCAGATCTCAAATCAAATCTCAATCAAATTTCAAATTCAATCTTTCCAAATTCCAAATCCAATCTCAATCAAATTCAAATTCAATCTTTCCAAATTTCAAATCAAATCTCAATCAAATTCGAATTCGATCTTTCCAAATTTCAAATCAAATTCAAACTCAACCTTCCAAATCTGAAATCCAATCCGATCTACTCTTTCCCTTGTCTGGGATGGAAGTGGTTGATTCCATTGACACGGATCGAATCTGAGGGCGAGGAATTGTATCCAGTCCAAACCAGTAACTTCCGATCAACTCTTTTGAACGGGATATGTAACATCTACATATTCTCGCCTAATCTATTTCCTTCCATGGAAGTCTTTTACAACTTTCATGAAATTCTCGAAACACCAAAATTCCACACCTTTCAAATCAACACTACAAATTTTTGCAAAATCAATTATACATCAAAATCAAACTTTTGGAGTTGAGGATTTTACATCTGAGACTGCATTGCTTTAGGATCCTTTCCCTATCGCAATGAAATACATCAAAATCAAACTTTTGGAGTTGAGGATTTTACATCTGAGACTGCATTGCTTTAGGATTCTTTCCCTATCGCAATGAAATACATCAAAATCAAACTTTTAGAGTTGAGGATTTTACATCCGAGACTGCATTGCTTTAGGATTCTTTCCCTATCGCAATGAAATACATCAACATCAAATCAAATTCTTGGGGTTGAGGATTTTACATCTGAGACTGCATTGCTTTAGGATTCCTTCCCTATCCCAATGAAATACATCAAAATCAAAATTTTGGAGTTGAGGATTTTACATCCGAGACTGCATTGCTTTAGGATTCTTTCCCTATCGCAATGAAATACATCAACATCAAATCAAATTCTTGGGGTTGAGGATTTTACATCCGAGACTGCAATTGCTTTAGGATTCCTTCCCTTGAGGATTTTACATCCGAGACTACATTGCTTTAGGATTCTTTCCCTATCGGAATGAAATACATCAACATCAAATCTAATTCTTGGGGTTGAGGATTTTACATCCGAGACTGCATTGCTTTAGGATTCCTTCCCTATCGCAATTAAATACATCAAAATCAAACTTTTGGAGTTGAGGATTTTACATCCGAGACTACATTGCTTTATGATTCTTTCCCTATCGCAATGAAATACATCAACATCAAATCAAATTCTTGGGGTTGAGGATTTTACATCTGAGACTGCATTGCTTTAGGATTCTTTCCCTATCGCAATGAAATACATCAAGACCAAATTCTTGGAGTTGAGGATTTTACATCCGAGACTGCATTGCTTTAGGATTCTTTCCCTATCGCAATGAAACACATCAAAATCGAACTCTTGAGGTTAAGGATTTTACATCCAATACCGCATTGCTTTGAGATCTCTCCTCATTGTAATGATTCAATCCAATTAATTCAATTTTCTTTTGAGGTTGAAGATGTTACATCTAAAACCACAAAATTTAAATTTTCATTTCAAGTTCGAATCCCTTCAAATTAATTTTGACAAAACATCAATTTAAATTAAAACTCAAACTAAAATCTAAGCTCACACATCAAAACTTAAATTGAAACAAAATAAAATCTAAATTGAAATTCCCTGTGTCATGTGATTTGGGATTCACCTCCTTTTCCTTTCCCAGCCGAGAGTTCAGGAATCTCCAGGTCTCGGAGATATACTTGACACTCCCCAGCAGAAATTCTTCTACTTCGTCCTAAGTTTGTCACTTGGACGTTTGTGTTGGTTTTGTTGATCGCTTCGGTCAACGCCAATACGCGCGGTGTGTTCCGTCACCTCACCACACCTATTGGGGGTCCATTTGTTGACCTCATTTTTGATGAGGTCTTCTCTTCTTCTTTTTAGTACTTAGGATCTAGTCTTAGGCTTTTCCTTTGACTATCTTAGAGGATTAGAATTGGGACCCACCACTTAGAAACTCAAACCACTTCTTAACTCCCTGTAAACTCCACAAATTTGACTGTAGACCCCTAATCACCTAGAGGGTTGAAATCAAATGTGGAAGTTTAAAGGATAGGTTCCTATAGGACTCTTTAGCCTTAGGACTACCCTGGGTGGCCTGGTCTGGTAAGGGGCTGACTTACACATACACTACATTTATACACTACACTTTCACACACATCCTAGAAGCACACCCAAACCTAACTTGACCTCTTGACTCATAAAGGTGATTCACATGGATGGTCCTTAACCCCTAAGCCCTTGGCTAAGAGGGTTAGGAACAACATAGTGGATGCCTCAAATGAGTCCCTTCATGGCTCATGTGGGCTTGAGATGGCTTCAAGGCTCAACCAAAATTATTTCATTCCATTCACATTTACCCAATCTTCAATTTTCCAAATTTTCAATTTTCCAAATTTTCAATTTTTGACCCCCGGACCCTACACCCGCCTAGCCTACCCAAAACCCTTAAAATCCTCCAAAATTTCCAAATCACCCAAAATTTCCCAAAATCATTCCTAAACATTTCTATCCACTCAAATTGATCATCCATAGCCAAAAATACCAAAAATTCCAAAAATACCTCCCAATACCCTCCAAATACCCAAAATACCCCTCTTGACCCAAAAATCCAAAAATTCAGAAAATTCCCAGAAAATTCCAGCAAAATCCCAAATATTCCCAATTTCATTTTGTTCAACTACACCATGGGCCAATTTTGTCAATTTACCCTACTTTTGTCAAAACCCCCAATTTGACCCATTTTAACCCTAAGTGAACCTAATGTCAAACCAAACCTACCCAATTGACCCAAATTCTGGTCTAATTCAATTCTGAACTTCCATTCAACATTCCCAACACCAATCTAGACCAAATCCAAGTCCAATTTGATTGACATTTGGATCCAATTTCACTTTTGGCCTTAAAGCCCAATTTGGACCCAAGACCCAAACCTAACCCAAACTCACCCAATTCAACTCCAATTAACCCCAAATATTTTCTAAAACTTCCTTAGAATCCCCAAAAACAAAACACTAACATGATTTACCCAAAATTTAGACCCAAACCCCACTCAAATTCAACCCAAAGCTAAAAGGCCCAATTTTGACCTAAACCCAAGCCTAACCCAAATGAACCCAAACCCCAAAATCAAAACCCAACTAAAGCCAAAACCTCTTTGAAACACTCCCATAAAAATTTCTCAACATTTATTTTACATCAATTTCAACCCTAGCCCAACATTGGCCCAAGTTAGCCCAATTTGACCTATATTGGCCAATTCACCAAAGAAGCCCAAATTCAACCCATTTCAAACCTAAATCACTCCCAACTTGCTTCAAATCATTCATGACACATCCATGAACTAAACCCAACATTTTTTGGCCCAATCCTTCACAAAATTCCCATCCATAAATTTAATTTTTTTTTTAAACCAAAAGCCCATTTTCTTAAACCTTCCTAAAAGCCCAAATTTCATGATAAAGCCATATGACAATTGCTCTACATCATACCCTTAATTAAAATCAATCCCTAAGTTTCAAAAACTCATCATGAAGCCATTCCAAATTAAGCCCCGTACAAATTCCCATCAAAATATCAAAATTTTCTTAAATCCATTTCCATGAAATTGACTTAACTTTTCCCAAGCCAAAGATGAGCCATGAAGCCATGCATGAGCCACATGGAAGCCATGAGAGCCTCTTTACATGTCACCATGCCATTTTGGGCAAAAGGAGGAGGCTCTTTCCTTAATTCCTAAAGGTGAATAACCACTCCCATGATTCCCCTTAACCATGCTTATGCCTAATTGTGCTTGGATGGTGACTTGACCCTACTGATTATGCTGAGCCAAATCACTTTCTCTTCAGCCTAAATCAAGCTTTGGGTGGTGCACCTAGCCCAAAGGGATGGGTTGACAAATTTGAGCCAAAATGAGCCCTCTCCCATTCCATTCTAATCCAAGCCTTTTACACATGGCATTTGCCAATTGCCTACACTAAACCCCAGCCCTGACCCACCTGAACAAGATGGTGACCAGTGCTCGGCCGGCCAGCTCACTGAGTCGCCGGAAAACACCATGGCCGAGACCTTAGGAGGAGCCAAACTTTCAAATTCCACCTTGCTGAGCTGCCCCATGCCCAATGGCCACCATGGCTGTTCTTCCCATGCCCAGAGCATCTGATCCCAACCCTTGGCCATCCCTGTGAGGCCCTCCAGCCACCTCTATTTAAACCCGACCCCCTCACGACCATGGAAGAGAGTTGCACAAACCTTGCCGAAACTCTGCCAAAATTGTTCCAAACCCTACTCCATACTTAGAGCGACTTGATCCCCAGTGTCAATTTGCCCTAATCCCCACCAACGAACCCAATTTCTCAACCGAAATTTCACCCAAAACCAGGACACTTTGCCACAGTGAGCCAATCCTCAAATCGATCGGTCCTACATCTTCACTGGACCAAGAGGAGAAGTTTCCCATCGAAAGCCCCATCTCCGAGGCCACCCAGCTTGTTCCAGCCTCCAAGCTTTGTGAACGGCTGTGGTCACTTTCATAGCTAGGCAATTCACCAGACCACGAGACTTCATCTGGAGCTTGCTGGGATCCAATCGAAGGTGACACAACCCTCAGATTGAAGCTACACTTCCCTGAGCAAAGGTATGAGCTAATTCTTCATCCCAAGCTTCTGGAGATTCTCCATTTCAAATGCTTTAATTTCAATGTATGATCACGGTATAGATGTGTTTGTCTCTTCAAGACGAATCCATAGAGCACAAGAACACGAAAATTCGTTAAGTATTGAGTGAGATATTAGGGATTTAGTGTGGACGGCTCTCGGGTGAGGACGCTTGGGGACGATGAACGGATGTCGTTCATTTAATACACGCGCGGACGGACGGCCAGGATCGCGCCGGATCAGGAGACGGAACGATACAGCGGGCCCCCGGAGCGCTGAGTTGGATGGCGGCATCGAATCAGAGAGCGCCACACGGCGTTTCGGAGCTGCTGAGGTTGACGCGGCGCCGCGTGGATAAATAGAAAATTAGAGTATTTTCTTATTTATTTAATTCCCTAAACTTCAAAAATCCATAACATTGTATAGAAAAATCATAAAAATAAAATAAAAACACCCTCTTGCTCAGTGAACAAAGGAGAATAATGTGGAAAAGAAATCATTTAATTTCATCAAGTATTTTATTTTTAATGATTTATTTCCCCTCTGCATCATTTTAATTCTCCATGCATATAGGAAATTCACCATGGCATGAGACCATAGGGCTTTTGAAGCCTCTGAATTTGGGAACATTCCTTGAATTTTCCAAAGTCAGAGGCCATCCCTATGAGAAGTTATTGATTTTTCAAATTCATGTTACTATTATGAGTATTTTAAATCTAATAATTAGCATGGTGTGAAATAAATTCTAGGAAAATTTGGTGATGTTTCTTATGACCAGAGAACCCTAGGAAAAATAGGTTTTCAACTAGTTCATTTAAAATAACCCTAATTGGCATAAACACCCAAAATAGATCCCTAGTTAATTAGAGTTAACCATACATCAAATTGACTTGAAATCAATTCTCCATTGTCCTTTAGGATCAGAGGAACTCACAATAAAAATTTGAAGTCAATTGGACTTGGTTAACCCTACTAAATGGGTTGATTAAGCCATTTAGTCAATTTGAACTTTAAAAATTCATAACTTTCAAAATGTTTTTCAAAACTTCACCAAATTAGTTTTGGAGCCTCTCTAATATCAGGGGAATTTAAGAAAATTAAAATTTCAATTTTCTAAAAAAGTTGATTTTTTGGTATTATTTTAATATTTTAATAATTAAAAAATAATAAAAATCACAAAAATAATAAAATTCACCAAAATGTCACATTTTGAATTTTAATCACTTAGGAATAAACCAAATATTTTTCTTAAGTCTCTATGATGAGAAATTAAATTTTAAAGCCCTAAGGTAATTTTAAAATTAAAAAAAAATACATTTTCTAGCATTTCCACTAAAATAATTCTAATAAATCAAAGAAAAATCATAAAATTGTAAAAAAATAATTCTCTGATTTCCTTGATATCAGAGAGATTTTTGAAAAATATAAAATTCATTTTTTAACCTTTATTTTATTTTTAAATTAATTAATACTCCTAAACTTAAAATAATTATAATAAAAATAATATAATTAAAAAAATCACAAAAATTGGTCCAAGTGGTCCTCTGGTCATTAGGAATGTTCCATAATTTTCTTAAGGACAGAAACTTTCCCTTGGTCATATTACTAAATTTTCCTTGGAAATCCTTATTTTCTACCAAAAATAATTACATAAATAAATTAAATACAGAAAAATCACATTTTCTCCTCTCATGTCTTTATTGACATATGAGTGAAGTCACATAAAAATTTCAAGTTCATTTAAGCTCAATTTAGTGAGTTATGAAATTATTAAGCTTGAAGGGCAAAGTGGTAATTAAATTTTTAACCCTTAATTAAAACTTTAGGTTTAATAAAATTAACAAGTAAAATATTTGATCTTAATCTGATTTGGATGATTGAAATTTAAATAATTAAAGGTTAGAAACCTACTAAACAATTTGAAAATAATTGAAATAAACCTTAATTAAATAATTGATTAAATTTGGATGAATAATAAAGTTGGAATTATTAAAATAGGGATATTATTAGGAAGAGATTTGTTCTTTGATCTAAGAATCCCTTAATTAATCATCTCAATAATATTTAATTCTTAATTAAAATGATAATTCAAATTTAAGTTTTAAAATGTTAAAGGACCTAAACATTAAAATTAAATTAAAAGTTAAATTATTAAACTCTTTTAAATTTTCAATCAAATTAAAATTAAAAATAAAAGTAAATTAAAGATTAAATTAAATTAAATCAAACAAATTAAATTAATTTAAATTAAATTAAATCAAATAAATTAAATTAAATTAAATTGAACAAATTAAATTAAATTGAATTAAATTTAATTAAAATTAAATTTAATTAATTAAATAAAATTAAATTAAAAAAAAGATAATAATTAAATTAAATTAAATTAAATTAAATTAAATTAAATCAAAATAAAAAAAATAAAATCAAGTTAAAATTAAAATTAATTTAAATTAAATTAAAGTTGAAGCTAAACCAAATTAAATTAAATTAAAATTAAATTAAATTGAATTAAAAAAATAACATCACCTAAGACATAAAGAACTTAAAAATAAAGCAACTTGAACACTATTCCAAATTTAAACCTGTTAACTGAAATTAAATTAAATAACAAACCATTTGAACATCAATTTGCCCTCGAAAGCTTTTGTTGTCATAACTCCTAAACAGAACGTTAAATGAAATGTTACTTCCCTCATAGGATATTCAAATGTCCTAGTTCATCGAGTAAGATAACAACAAAACTTGAATTCTCGGACGATTAATTCATTCGTATAACTAAATTCATTTGGACTTAAAACAATCCTATCAGTATTGAAAAGATGTTTAAGATTCTTCTTAAGCACTTCCTCAATATGATAGGATACTTATAAGAACAATTGAACTTAATTGTTCTTTGATGAAGAAAATCGTCCTCAAACCAAAACACAAGAACCTAGACGTCATAGGAAATGACTAGCTATAGGATTAGGAATTTGGTAGAAAACCATAACCCTTCCCTTAGCTTTACATAGGAACTTGCTTAAATATTCTAATTGTGTTTTAAGTGCAGCTTAGGATGACGGGAAGACCCTCCAGGTACGCTTTTATTTTATTGCAATTTACCTTCTTGCAATTTATTTAATCGCATCGCACTTACTTTTCTTGCATGATAAACAACTGTTGCATGAAAACCCACACCTTTAGGATAGTCCCTAAAACTGAAACCAAAACTAAGTTAAAAGTCATTGCAAGATAAAATTCACTGCCACAACATTTCAAAATATAAAACAACTCAAAATTTAATCTCAAACAGAACACAAAACTACAACTACAACTAAATTAAAACTTCTTGTTGGATGATCGGGAATACCTCGGATGATGTAACCTACGTGTTGCTAACGGGATATCCCACGGTCTAAATGAAAGTGTGGAACTAATTTAGTTGAGTTTAGCAAATTCATCTGGACTAAGTGAATCCGATAAAAATAACGATGCCGGAAGGATGGAACCGTGGGATCTTAACTGGTGTTGTTATAATTAACTTTAAGATTTGTTTTAATTAAAACATAAAAAACACCTGGATTTTAAGACTTTCTCTAAACCAAAACACTTTTCTCATCTCTTGATTTATGACTTCTATAACTTAACCTCTGCAACAACAAGGAGCTCGGAGCATGGTGGGCAGCACGGCCATCGTCATCAGCAAAACCTGAGTCTACTTCAGCAAAACTTTCTTAGAATTAAACAACAAAGCCATAGGATTTCGAGGTAGTTTGCCTAGTGCAACATAAATCCTCAACCTTTTGTTAGGCATTTGCATGATCATGTCATGTAAATTAAGCCCTAACCGGTCTTAGGACTCTGAAGTGGTCGTCTGATACGACATAAACCCTCATATCTTTGAGGCTATTTGTATGATTTTACCATACAAATATAAGTCCAAATTAATTAAAATTGGCAAGATTGAAATATTAAATGAATACTAGGACTTTCCTAAATTCAAGCCAAACAATAGGATAGTCGGGAAATTTCAGAAGTGCGCTTCGAATTTATAATTTCTCCTACCTTTCTGCCTTTGAATTCCCAAAACAAAATGTTCCAAATTTGATCCATTCCCTATTGAAATTCCAAAATTCAATCCCTTGAAAACTTAAACTTTGAGATTCTTGAGAGCAGAACTACTAATTATTATCGAGAGTTTTCTTAGGTGATTCCCGTCACTTATGATGTAATTAACTATAGGGGCTTGCCCTTATAGGGAATTTTAAAGAACCCAGGTAATATAAACCCTGTTTAATGCTTTCATATTGAGCAGGGGAATTTGTCGGCTTATAAAATTGGTTCGCAGACCAAACGGATGTCACAAATCTTCTAGTTTATTTAATCGAGCCCCATCATCAAGCAAGTGTGCCTATTCTTCGGGATAGATACACGGCTTGTGGTACGGTGCTCGTTTATATAAACTATTTGGGATGTGAGATCGGTTTGATTTCATATCTTAAAATCTTCAAATTTAAAAATTATTTTTAAAATCAAATACTACTTTTTAAATTATTTATTTAAATTAAATTAAAAATTCACCGACAATTTCTGTAGGCGACCCCTTTTCAAAATACAACACAACCTAAAAAATAAGCCTTACACGGTGATCTTGACATTTGTGTTCTCGAATCCTTGTCCAAACCGGATGATCCCATTGTCGGGCAGCTCATCCTTGTAAACAGCGAAGTCCAGTCCATTGGTGAAGGAGAAAATCAGCTTTGGGGCTTCCATTTCTGCAGGGTATATTCTGATTGTCAGTCCCAAGTTATGCTTCTTCTCATCAGGACGAAAAGAAAGGAATCGAAAAGAGTCCGAACACATTCTTGTTCATGTATTTATAAGGAGGAGTTATTTGTTAAAAGATTCATCCATTAGAGGGTTTGTTTATTTAGAACGGAATGGTCAAAGGTGTAGAGAAGGTAATGAATCTGATTCAGAGTTGGAAAGGAAAAGAAAGTCTTATGCAAGACTTCTCGACTCGAAGGATCACTCCTAAACTAACACCTATGGGGGTCCAACCCACCTCAGAAATGAGGTAAAGGATCTCGAAACCTCTCTGTTTAGGGGTGTCTAAACAGTGCTCTTAAATCCAAGAGAATGTTGGCTATACTCGTTAAAGGTAGAAATGAACATAGTATTCCAACGGAAAGAAGGGTAACTTGATCCACAAGGGACATGGATACACTACCGATTTTTGAAAGCAGAATTATCTGATTAAAATGGAGAGAGGAATTTTCCCCAGCGGAGTCGCCAGAAGTATGTCGGCATATTTTTAGGTTGGGTTGTATTTTGAAAAGGGGGTCGCCTAACAGAAATTGTCGGCGAATTTTATATTTTAAATTTAATTTAAATATATATATAATTTAGAAAGTAGCATTTGATTTTGAAAATAATTTTAAGTTTGAAAATCTTAAGATATGAAATCAAACTGATCTCACATCCCGAATAGTTTACATAAACGAGCACCGCACCACAAACCATGTATCTACCCCGAAGAAATAGACACACTGCTTGGTAATGGGGCTCGATTAAATAAACTAGAAGATTTATGACATCCGTTTGGTCTGCGAACCAATTTTATAAGCCGAAAATTCCCTCGCTTAATATAAAAGCATTAAACGAGGTTTATATTACTCGGGTTCTTAAAATTCCCTATAAGGGCAAGCTCCTATAGTTAATTACATCTTAAGTGACGGGAATCACCTAAGAAAACACTCGATAATAATCGCAATTCCGCTCTCAAGAATTTCAAAGTTTAAGTTTTCAAAGGATTGAATTTTGGAATTTCAATAGGGAATGGATCAAATTTGGAACATTTATTTTCAGGAGTCCAAAGGAAGAGAAGTAGGAGAAGCTGAGGATCCAAGAGGAATCTTAGCAACTTCCCGACTATGCTATTGTTTGGCTTGAATTTAGGAAAGTCCTAATGTTTATTTAATGTTTTGATCTTGCCAATTTTAATTAATTAGGACTTATATTAGTATGATAAAATCATACAAATAGCCTCGAAGATGTGAGGGTTTATGTCGTATCGGACGACTACCTCGGATCCTAAAACCGGTTAGGGCTTAATTTACATGACAAGATCATGCAAATGCCTAACAAAAGATTGAGGATTTGCACTAGGTAAAATACCTCGAAGTCCTATGGCTTAGTTGTTTAATTCTATGAAAGTTTTGCTGAAGTAGACTCAGGTTTTGCTGATGACGATGGCCGAGCTGCCCACCATGCTCCGAGCTCCTTGTTGTTGCAGAGGTTTAGTTATAGAAGTCATAAATCAGGAGATGAGAGAAGTTTTTTGGTTTAAAGAAATTCTTAATTTCCATGTATTTTTATGTTTTATTTAAAATAAATCTTAAAGTTGATTATAACAACACCGGTTAAGATCCCACGGTTCCATCCTTCCGACATCGTTATTTTTATCGGATTCACTTAGTCCAGATGAATTTGCTAAACTCAACTGAATGAGTTCCACACTTTCATTTAGACCATGGGAAACCCCGTTAGCAACACGTAGGTTACATCATCCGAGGTATTCCCGATCATCCAACAAGACGTTTTAATTTAGTTGTAGTTGTAGTTTTGTTGTTCTGTTTGTGATTAAATTTTGAGTTGTTTTATATTTTGAGATATTGTGGCGGTGAATTTTATCTTGTAATGACTTTTAATTTTAGTTTTGGTTTCAGTTTTAGGGACTATCCTAAAGGTGTGGGTTTTCATGCAACAGTTGTTTATCATGCAAGAAAAATAAGTGCGATGCGAATAAATAAATTGCAATAAGGTAAATTGCAATAAAATAAAAGCGTACCTGGAGGGTCTTCCCGTCATCCCAAGCTGCACCTAAACACAACTTAGAATATTTAAACAAGTTCCTAGGTAAAGCTAAGGGAAGGGTCATGGTTTTCTACCTAGTTCCTAATCTTATAGCTAGTCATTTCCTATGACGTCTAGGTTCTTGTGTTTTGTTTGAGGACGATTTTCTTCATCAAAGAACAATTAAGTTCAGTTGTTCTTATAAACATCCTATCATATCGAGGAAGTGCTTAAGAAGAATCTTAAACATCTTTTCAATATTGGTAGAATTGTTTTAAGTCCAAACGAATTTAATTATACAAATGAATTAATCGTCCGAGATTTTCAAGTTTTGTTGTTATCTTGCTTAGTGAACTAGGACATTTGAATATCCTATAAGTGAAGTAACGCTTCATTTAACATTCTGTTTAGGAGTTATGACAATAAAAGTTTTCGAGGGCAAATTGGTGTTCAAATGGTTTGTGATTTAATTTAATTTCAGTTATTGGATTTAAATTTGGAATAGTGTTCAAGTTGCTTTATTTTTAATTTCTTTATGTCTTAGGTGATGTTATTTTTTTTAATTCAATTTAATTTAACTTTGATTTAATTTGATTTGGTTTAGCTTCAATTTTAATTTAATTTATTTAATTTAAATTAATTTTAATTTTAACTTGATTTTATTTTTTTTTATTTTAATTTAATTTAATTTAATTTAATATGATTTAATTTAATTTAATTTAATTTAATTTAATTTAAGTATTATTTTTTTTAATTTAATTTTATTTAATTAATTTAATTTAATTTTAATTAAATTTAATTCAATTTAATTTAATTTGTTCAATTTAATTTAATTTAATCTTTAATTTAATTTAATTTTTTTAATTTTAATTTAATTGAAAATTTAAAAAGAGTTTAATAATTTAACTTTTAATTTAATTTTAATGATTAAGTCCTTTAACATTTTAAAACT
This sequence comes from Papilionanthe hookeriana x Papilionanthe teres, assembly GCA_022702705.1. Lineage (NCBI taxonomy): Eukaryota > Viridiplantae > Streptophyta > Magnoliopsida > Asparagales > Orchidaceae > Papilionanthe > Papilionanthe hookeriana x Papilionanthe teres. The sequence goes on from CM040427.1 coordinate 5,933,779, forward strand.
TAAATTTGAATTATCATTTTAATTAGGAATTAAATATTATTGAGATGATTAATTTAGGGATCCTTAGATCAAAGAATAAATTTCTTCCTAATAATAATATCCCTATTTAATAATTCAAACTTTATTATTCTTCCAAATTTAATTAATTATTTAATCAAGGTTTATTTTAATTATTTTCAAATTGTTTAATTGGTTTCTACCCTTTAATTATTTAAATTTCAATCATCCAAATCAAATTAAGATCAGATATTTTACTTTTTAGTATTTATTAAACCTAAAGTTTTAATTAAGAGTTAAAATTTTAATTACCATTTTGCCCCTTCAAGCTTAATAATTTCATAACTCACTAAATTGAGCTTAAATGAACTTGAAATTTTTATGTGACTTCACTCATATGCCAATAAAGACATGAGAGGAGAAAATGTGATTTTTCTTCATTTAATTTATTTATGTAATTATTTTTGGTGGAAAATAGAGATTTCCAAGGAAAATTTAATAATATGACCAAGGGGAAGTTGCTGTCCTTAAGAAAATTATGAGACATTCCTAATGACCAGAGGACCACTTGGACCAATTTTGGTGATTTTTTGAATTATATTATTTTTATTATGATTATTTTAAATTTTGGAGTGTTAATTAATTTAAAAATAAAATAAAGGCTAAAAAATGAATTTTATATCTTTCAAAAATCTCTCTGATATCAAGGAAATCAGAGAATCAATTTTTACAATTTTTTTATTTTTCTTTGATTTATTAGAATTATTTTAGTGGAAATGATAAAAAAAATACATTTTTTTAATTTTAAAATTACCTTAGGGCTTTAAAATTTAATATCTCATTATAGAGACTTAAGAAAAATATGGGGTTTGTTCCTAAGTGATTAAAATTCAAAATATAACATTTTGGTGAATTTTATTATTTTTGTGATTTTTATTTTTTTTTATTTATTAAAATAAAAAATAATACCAAAAAATCAAATTTTTTAGAAAATTGAAATTTTAATTTTCATAAATTCCCCTGATATCAGAGAGGCTCCAAAACCAATTTGGTGAATTTTTGAAAAGTATTTTGAAAGTTATGAATTTTTAAAGTTCAAATTGACTAAATGGCTTAATCAACCCATTTAGTAGAGCTAACCAAATCCAATTGACCTCAAATTTTTATGGTGGGTTCCTCTAACCCTAAAGGTCAGTGGAGAATTGATTTCAAGTCAATTTGATGTATGATTAGCTCTAATTAAATAATGACCTATTTTGGGTGTTTAAGCCAATTAGGGTTATTTTAAATGAACTAGTTCAAAACCTATTTTTCCTAGGGTCCTCTGGTCATAAGAAATATTACCAAATATTCCTAGAATTTATTTCACAACATGCTAATTATTAGATTTAAAATACTCAAAACAGTAACATGAATTTGAAAAATCAATAACTTCTCATAGGGATGGCCTCTGACTTTGGAAAATTCAGGGAATGTTCCCAAATTCAGAGGCTTCAAAAGCCCTATGGTCTCATGCCATGGTAAATTTCCTATATGCATGGAGAATTAAAACAATGCAGAGGGTAAATAAATCATTAAAAATAAAATACTTAATGAAATTAAATGATTTTTTTTCCACATTATTCTCCTCTGTTCACTGAGCAAGAGGGTATTTTTATTTTATTTTTCTGATTTTTCTACACAAAGTTATGGATTTTTGAAGTTTAGGGAATTAAATAAATAAGAAAATACCCTAATTTTCTATTTATCCACGCGGCGCCGCGTCAACCTCGGCAGCTCCGAAACGCCACGTGGCGCTCTCTGATTCGACGCCGCCATCCGACTCAGCGCTCCAGGGGCCCGCTGTATCGTTCCGTCTCCTCATCCGGCGCGATCCTGGCCATCCGTCCACGCGTGTATTAAATGAACGACAACCGTTCATCGTCCCCAAGCCTCCTAGCCCAAGAACCGTCCACACTAAATCCCTAATATCTCACTCAATACTTAACGGATTTTGGTGTTCTCGTGCTCTCATGGATTCGTCTTCAAGAGACGAACACATCTATATAGTGATCATGCATTGAAATTAAAGCATTTGAAATGGAGAATCTCCGAAGCTCGGGTTAAGAATTAGCTCATACCTTTGCTCGGAGAAGTGTGGCTTCAATCCGAGGGTCGTGTCACCTTCGATTGGATCCCGACAAGCTCCGCATGAAGTCTCCCGGTCCGGTGAATTGCTTAGCTATGAAAGTGACCACAGCTGATCACAAAGCTTAGAGTCCGGAACAACCGGGTGGCCCGGAGATGGGGCTTTCAGTGGAAACTTCTCCTCTTGGTCCGATGAAGGTGTAGGACCGACCACTTGAGGATTGGCTCACTGTGGCAAAGCGTCCTAGTTTTGGGTGAAATTTTAGTTGAGAAATTGGATTCTGTTGGTGGGGATTGGGGAAAATTGACACTGGGGATCAACTGCTCTAAGTATGGAATAGGGTTTGGAATAATTTTGGCAGAGTTTCAGCAAGGTTTGTGCAACTCTCCTCCATGGCCGTGAGGGGGTCGGGTTTAAATAGAGGTGGCTGGAGAGCCTCTCGTGGATGGCCAAGGGTTGGGATCAGCCGCTCGGGCATGGGAAGAACAGCCATGGTGGCCATTGGGCATGGGGCAGCTCAGCAAGGTGGAATTCCAAAGTTCGGCTCCTCCCAAGGTCTCGGCCATGGTGTTTTCCGCGACACCGTGGCTGGCCGGCCGTGCACCGGTCACCATCTTGTTCAGTGTGGGTCGTGGCTGGGGTTTAGTGTAGGCAATCGGCAAATGCCATGTGTAAAAGGCTTGGATTAGAATGGAATGGGAGAGGGCTCATTTTGGCTCAAATTGGTCAACCCATCCCTTTGGGCGTGTGCACCACCCAAGGCTTGGTTTAGGCTGAAGAGAAAGTGATTTGGCTCAGCATAATCAGTAGGGTCAAGTCACCATCCAAGCTGAATTATGCATAAGCATGGTTAAGGGGAATCATGTGAGTGGTTAATCACCTTTAGGAATTAAGGAAAGAGTCTCCTCCTTTTGCCCAAAATGGCATGGTGACATGTAAAGAGGCTCTCATGGCTTTCATGTGGCTCATGCATGGCTTCATGGCTCATCTTTGGCTTGGGAAAAGTTAAGTCAATTTCATGGAAATGGATTTAAGAAAATTTTGGTATGTTGATGGGAATTTGTATGCGGCTTAATTTGGAATGGCTTCATGATGAGTTTTGAAACTTAGGGATTGATTTAATTGAGGGTATGATGAGAAGAATTTGTCATATGGGCTTTGGATTGATTTTGGCCCTTTAGGAAGGTTTAAGAAAATGAGCTTTTGGTTTTAGAATAAATTTATGGATGGGAATTTTGTGAATTATTGGGCCAAACAAATGTTGGGTTTAGCTCATGGATGTGTCATGAGTGATTTGAAGCAAGTTGGGAGTGATTTGGGTTTGAATTGGGTTGAATTTGGGCTTCTTTGGTAAATGGGCTAATGTAGGTCAAATTGGGCTAACTTGGGCCAATGTTGGGCTAGGGTTGAAATTGATGTAAAATAAATGTTGGGAAATGTTTATGGGAGTGTTTCAAAGAGGTTTTGGCTTTGGTTGGGTTTTGATTTTGGGGTTTGGGCTTATTTGGGTTAGGTTTCGGGTTTAGGTCAAAATTCGGCCTTTTGGTTTTGGGTTGAATTTGAGTGGGGTTTGGGTCTAAATTTTGGGCAAATCATGTTAAGGTTTTGTTTGTAGGGATGTTAAGGGATGTTTGGAAAAGATTTGGGGTTAATTGGAGTTGAATTGGGTGAGTTTGTGTTAGGTTTGGGTCATGGGTCCAAATTGGGCTTTAAGGCCAAAAGTGAAATTGGATCCAAATGTCAATCAAATTGGACTTGTATTTGGTCTATATTGGTGTTGAGAATTTTGAATTGAAGTTTAGAATTGAATTGGACCAGAATTTGGGTCAATTGGGTAGGTTTGGTTTGACATTGGGCTCACTTAGGGTTAAAATGGGTCTAATTGGGGGTTTTGACAAAAGTAGGGTAAATTGACAAAATTGGCCTATGGTGTAGTTGAACAAAATGAAATTGGGAATATTTGGGATTTTCTGGAATTTTCTGGGAATTTTCTGAATTTTTGGATTTTTGGGTCAAGAGGGGTATTTTGGGTATTTGGAGGGTATTGGGAGGTATTTTTGGAATTTTTGGTATTTTTGGCTATGAGTGATCAATTTGAGTAATGTGGAAATGTTTGGGATTGGTTTTGAGGAATTTTGGGTGATTTGGAAATTTTGGAGGATTTCAAGGGTTTTTGGTAAGTTAAAGCGATGTGGGGTCTCTGGGGTCAAAAATTGAAAATTTTAAAAATTGAAGATTGGGTGAATGTAAGTGGAATGAAATCATTTTGGTTGAGCCATGAAGCCATATCAAGCCCATATGAGCCATGAAGGGACTCATTTGAGGCATCCACTATGTTGTTCCCAACCCTCTTAGCCAAGGGCTTAGGGGTTAAGGACCATCCATGTGGATCACGTTCATGAGTCAGGAGGTCAAGTTAGGTATGGGTGTGTTTTCAGGATGTGTGTGAAAGTGTAGTGTATAAATGTAGTGTATGTGTAAGTCAGCCCCTTACCGCACTGAGCCACCTGTGGTAGTCCTAAGGCCAAAGAGCCCTATAGGAACTCATCCTTTAAACTTCCACATTTGATTTCAACCCTCTAGGTGATTAGGGGTCTACAATCAAGTTTATGGAGTTGGCAGGGAGTTAAGAAGTGGTTTGAATTTCTAAAAGGTGGGTCCCAATTCTAATCCTCTAAGATAGTCAAAGGAAAAGCCTAAGGCTAGATCCTAAGTACTAAAGAGAAGAAGAGAAGACCTCATCAAAAATGAGGTCAACAATGACACCAAATAGTAGGAGATGAAGGTGATATGGATCTGCTTGCTGATCAACCAACTCAGACTTCACAACCCATTCAGCCTTACTTTCCTGAATGTTCCAGAGTGATACTGAAGAAAATCAAGTAGTTGGAAAAAGTGGTACAGAATGTTTTGAATACCATTAATAATTTTTCTGATTTATTTGATCGCATAGACTGGAGAATGAAGGGACAATTTGATCACACTGGTCGGATTGAAATGGGTCTGATTAATCTGTTAAATAAGAATGTTGTGATTGCGGAGGATTCATCTGATGAATGCTCATTTCGTCCCTTCTACAATTTGTTCGTGAATTGTCAATCTATTAGAGATATCAGAGAGGAAGATAGTTCGGAGACTGATGAGGAATGACTATTGGATTCTGCTTGTGCTTGATGTCTGTTTGCTTTGCTTTGCTTTGTTTTGCTCGATGTGTTTAGTATTTGCATTGCTTTGCTTTGTAGTTTGCATTTGGATTTACTATGCTTAATTTCATTGTGTGTGCTTAGATTTTAGTGTTTTCTTATCATAGTGTACTTGCAACTCTAAAAATCTAAGGGTCGTTGATTTGATTTGATGAACATGTTAGAGTTTATGTTGTAATGTGGATTTTATATATAGAAGTGATGTTTTGTGTTGTTTGTGTAAGAATTATGTTAGTTATTGCTTGTGTGATGAAATATATGCTTAGTGAAGTGTTAATGAGATTATGGAGGAAAATACGATTGAAATTACAAAAAAATTTTCCAACCCAGAAAAAATTTTGCACTGGCGCCGCCGACTCCCAAATACAGAGACTTTGCCTGATTGGATAAACAAAACGCCGCCGGCGCTTGAATACAGAAAATGGCCAAAACCTGTATATTTCACAATTTTGACCCTGGGACCCACGAATTTCTCCCTTGCTTTTGTCTTCCTCCTTCATTTTCACCATAGTGAAGTTACGAGTGATAGAGCAATTTTGAATTATTGTATTCAGACTATGAAGAAGATTGATATTGGATCTATTATCTTCAAGAACATTTAGTCTATTGCTAGAGGAGAGATCACTGGAGGATTAGAATATCCTGCCCTGATTCATGCCCTGTGTGTACAGTCTGGAGTAGAATTCAACAGTTTTTAAGAGGTAGCTATACCAATGAGACCGATTACCAAGACTATCATTAATACTAATGAGTCTTATGAGGGAGCACAAGATGAGAGTAGAAGTACTGATAATCCTACTACAGGCTACAAAATTCTATCTATGTCTGAGCCCCCTACATTGTCAAATATTATGGAGTAGTTGAGATTACAGAGTGATAGTATGGATAGACTCCATGGTAGGATGGATTCATTTGAGGCTAGAAGTGATGTGAATGAGGATTATATGAGAAGAAGAGTTGAGTATGATATTGCCTATCATGACGCACAGGTCAGATTCATGAGGGGGGAGACTGGTGTGATATTCCCTACTTGCCCCAGTATACACCGTATAGACCTGGTCCTGCTGACCATACTGATGAAGCTGGTATTGAAGAGTGGTAGTTTGTCTATTTCTGTTTCTGTTTTTCTTTTTATGTGTTGTGTTTTTGTGATGTAGTAGTTATTTACTTTCTATGCGATGTGTGAACCTTTTAATGTACTGTAGTGTTGTAATGAAAAGTTGAAATTGTTAAATGAAATATGTAGTGTTGTGATAGTTTGTTTAGTAGTTGTGGTGTTTTATTGGATGTTTAGATGTTTAAAGTTGATATCTCTTTACCCTATAAAAGTTTAAAAATTTTATATCACTGTTACTAACTGTTTCATACCTGCTAGCTATAAAATTTGACTAATTTCAGATAGCTTTTGAAGATTTCAAGATCCCGACACAAAAAGGTTAGTTTTTTTCACTCTCACCTGTTTTAAATTTATTGAAAAATTTAAATTTGTGGGAAGGTAGAAAAATATTAACTCTTATTTGTTCTCAATTATTATATTTTCAAAAATTGCTAGCATAACTTCTGGCGGTTGAACTTCACTTTAAATAACTAAAACTTTTTTTCAGTTGAATATTATGGAAGGATTGGATGAAAGTTTTTAGTAATAATGGTTAATTTTATAGGGGTAAGATATTTGGTATGAAAGGATTTGATTATAATTAACTATTTAAAGTAAATAAAATTGTATTTTTGAAATGTTAAGAGACTTAAAGTATTATGTGTTAAGAAGAGATTGTGACTTTATGATGAATAATATAACTTAACCTAATTATAAAGTAAGTTGGTTTTTCAAGTTTGAACTTTAGAAAGATGAGAGTGAAGTTTAAAATCATTAAAGGCTATCCAGATATAGTAATCCTCATAAAAAAAAAGATAAGGAAAGAAAATAAAAGAAGGATTGAAAAAAAATATGAAAAGAAAAAAAGAAAGAAGAAAAAAGAAAAGAAAAAAAAATAAAAAAATTTATGAGGAGAACCTTGAGGAGATGTCTAATAAAAAATTGGCTTCACTTGAGTCACCCTAAATGGAGAGCTTGATTTCATTTCTGAATTTATATTTAAAGTATTAACCTACATTCTGATGAAGTTTGCATGAACTCCTTTTTCATATAATCTTTCAAGGCACTCTTAATATGACAAATTATGGTTTATCTTGAAACAAATAGAAGACTAGAACCCTTAGACTTGATTGCTGAATATTCTTACACCTGTAGTGTTGACCTGAGTTGCTGAATTTCTTTCTAAAAGTCTTACCAATATATTCCTTTGAATGAAAAATTTTAGTGTCCTACAGGTGAAAAGTACATTACCTTGAGTTATATATTTATGTAGTAAAAGGATTACTTGAGGACAAGTAATAGTTAAGTTTGGGGGATTTTGATGCACCAAAAATATATATTGTTTTTGCTAATATAATTTTACCCATTTTTGGTGAAATTGAACTTTAAAGTATTTTTCATGATTTGTTCCAAGTATAATGATTTTAGGTGATTGGAGTAAAAAGAAGCAAAAAAGGAATGAATTCGGAGCGAAAAGGAGCAAAATGGGAGAAAACAGCTTCTCGCGCCGCTGACGCCAACTTCTAGAGACTCCAAAATTAAATAGACGATAGAGCACCGTCGATGCCCTATGTCGGTGCCATTAGAAAATGAAGAGTTTTGGCGACTTTTTTGTAGGGATGCTTAAGGAAACTCTTGGGAATTCTTTTCTAACATATATAACTTTTTTTGGACGAAATTTGAGAGGGCGAGAAGAGTGTAGCAGTAGAGGGAGTGTGAGTTTAGAGTTAGGGTTTGGAAGAGTGAGTGTAGAAGTGAAGATTTGAGAGGGATTCTGCTATAAGGAGTGAAGGAGGAGTAAAGTGAGAGATTGCTTCTTCCTTTCCATTCTAAAGAGGGAATTGAGTGTTGTAAAGAAGAGAGAAAAGTATTCGAAGGAACTTCAAGGGATTTGCTTGGGGAAGAGAAAAAGATAAGTTATATTTGCTATTGTGGTTTGTATGACTTTTCTTTTATATAAAAAATCCATGTTTTATTGTGTCTTCTCTATGAATTCTTAGTAGTCTCCTTTATCTTTCTTCTTACATAAAGATGTGATGAAGTGATGATGTGGATTTGAAGTGCTTTTAAAGTATTTAAGAAATTGTGATGGTTTTTCATTTTAAACTTAATTTAAATTTCGATCTGGCGAATTGAATTGTTAAAATCTGTTGTTGTACATTAACTCCAAAAGGATTGAGTGTCCTACAATAATAATGAAGAATCCATTCAATGTCCATGAATAAATTGTGTAGTTCATGGGAATTAAGTGCAAATAAATAAGGAAATGTGTTTTGATGGGCTTCAGATTGGAGGTTTCAGGGTGACAGGCTGAGATCCCCAATTTGGTTCTTAGATTGGTAACTAAAGTCGAAGGTTAGCCTTCAGGTGAAGGGTTAGTGGCAGCTCCGTAGAGACAACCAGTATCCTCTCAGCCTAGCCTTAGATTTAGTGACTGAACTTAGGATATGTCAACGTTCTTTACATGCTTGGAAGAGGGGGTACTCTTTTGAGGGTAAAGAAACATTTATGCTCCTATTTGGCACAATACAATAAATAATCATTCTATATTATTCACACATCATATACTCATTGCAAGAGTAAAGACACTTTATATATATATATATATATATCAAAACCTTTCAAATACAAAGCTTAGTGTGTGTGTGTTAATTAATTCTGTTTAAACATATTAGAAGTAATTGTAGTTTGCTTAACTATTACTGTTTTCTGCATATTGTTAGTAGAAGTAAACTTAAACATTAATTGTGATTTGAGTATTGTATTTCAGTATTACACCATCTATTGTAAGGAACGTGCCTTCCCTGTGGGATCGATAACCAGGACTTCATTAGAGCCCTGTATTACTTGATACGATACATATACTTGCATTGAAGTTTGGAATTTACAATATCATTATAAATATAAAAATTTGGGTTCATAAGTACTTGCATAATAAAATGTACGCATCATGCATACTGATCATTATGCTGTAAAGTATTTAAAGATGAAGAAGGATGCAAAACCACAATTAATTAGATGGGTCCTTATATTGCAAGAATTTGATTTTCAAGTTGTAGATAGAAAGGGTGCTGATAATCAAATAGCTGATCATCTATCAAGACTTGAACAACAAGATAAAAAAGATTTAAATATTGAAATCAATGAGAACTTTCTTGATGAATAGTTATATGAAATTAATGAATGGCAAATTCCGTGTTATGCTGATATGGGGAACTACTTGGTTAGTAATGTTTCTCCTTACTAACTTGATAGCCATCAAATTACGAAGTTCATTTATGATTCAAAATTTTACTTTTGGGATGACCCTTATTTGTATAAACAATGTATGGACTTAATTATTCGAAGATGTGTACCATTAGAAGAAACTGAAGAGATTATTCAAAAATGTCATAAATTAGATTTTTGAGGACATTTTGGAGTAGATAATACTACATTTAAGAGTTTATAGTCTGAAATTTATTAGCATACTTTATTTAGGAATGCTACTAATCATATAAAAATATGTGATCAATGTTAAAGAGTAGGCAATATTTCTAGAAGAAATGAAATGCCTTGAAGTTTTACTCTTGAAGTTGAAATCTTTGATGTTTGGGGATTAGATTATATGAAATAATTTGTACCATCTTTTGGAAAGATTTATATTTTGATAGCTATGGATTATGTTTCTAAATGATTGAAGAAGTTGCTTTACCTATCTGTAATACTAAAAATGTAGCTAAATTTTTAAGGAAGAATATTTTCACAAGATTTGAAATGCCAAAAGCTATCATTACAGGTGGAGGAAGTCATTTTGGCAATAGAATGATTGAAACATTAAGTCAAAAATTTGGAATTAAACATCGTATTTACATAACTTATCACCCTCAGAGCAGTGGTTTAGCAAAATTATCTAATCGAGAAATTTAAAGAATATTAGAAAAAATGGTAAATCCTAAAAAGTTTGATTGGTCTACTAGACTTGATAATGTTTTATGGGCCTATAGGACTACTTCTAAAACACCTATAGGAATGACACCATATAAGCGCATAGATGGAAAAGCATGTCACTTGCATGTTGAGTTAGAACATAAAACTTATTGGGCAATTAAAGAGTTTAATTGTGATTTGAAAGATGTTGGAGAAAAGCGATTATTGCAATTAAATGAACATGATGAATTAAAAAAATGAAGATTGTGAGAATGAAAAAATTTATAAAGAGAAAACGAAGATAAGGCATGATCATAAAATTTTGAAAAAACATTTTGAGTTTGGGAAAGAAGTTTTACTTTATAATTCATGACTGAAATTATTTCCAGGACAATTTAAATCCAAGTTTTCAGGACCATTTGTTGTGGTAAGAGCATATCCATATGGAGTTGTTAATATTGAAGATAAAAAAACTAGAAGAGTTATTAAGGTAAATGAACATAGATTGCAAGCTTACATAAGTGGAGAGGGTCCTGCAATTGAAGAGACCCTAATGTTGGGTCAACCCTGGTCAAAACATTGGTTATGTCAGGCTGACGACGTTAAACCAAATGCTTTGTGAGAGATAACCCATATTTATCGGTGTGATTTAGATTTGAATTGTAGTTGTAATGAGTCTTATGTAGTAATTGTGAGTCTTGTAAAATTTTTTTGGCATAAAAAATCGTTATATTAAAGGATTTGAAGAGTGGAAGAAAGAAATTTGAAAATTGAAACCTTTGGTTTGGAGCTATAGATCCATATCTGGTGCTATAGTGCCACAGTTCGAATAACTTCTTTAAAATGCTAAAAATTTAATTTTCTGTCTTTTTCCTCTATATAGAGCTTCCTAGGACGAGATCTAAAGCATCCATATGACATTCCAAAGTATTTGAAGAGATTTGAGAGTGGAAATTCCATTACTTGTGAGAGAAAAATCATGAAAATGGGAGATTGGAAGATAATAAGTTAGTGCATAAGGATGCTCAAACTTACTTCAGTGGACATCTTGCCTTAAGTCTGGAGCAACTTATGGAAAAACTTGATAAGATTGAAGGTGAGATTCTCTTTTGCATACAAATTTTGAAAATTTTTTCCACCATTACGAGCATAAGGATTGGTAGTTGAAACTACAATTCAATAGTCTGACTTGTTTCCAAGATAGTCAAGTGACTATGTATAGCACCAACAAGTGGATCGATGATAAATTTGCTAAGGAATTCTCACTGCTCCTTTCTTCCATGCCTACGATTGAAATTGTTTGGTGAGTAGAATGGAGAATGTCACCACCGAACATGAGTGGTCTTAAAGGTTGTTTTTATAGAGATATTTCTATTTCAGTGTTATGTAATTCAATGTGTTGTGCCTAGCATATTTGTATTAAGACTTATGGTTCTTTTAAATGTCTTTGTTGTATGAACATCTGATGATGTCTATGTAGTTATGTCGTTTGTATTGAATCTATAATTAATATAAGAAAATAAGTTCTGGTGTGTTGTGAAAAATTGGCCTTATTTATTCAAATTGGAATTTGAGAATTTGAAACTTTGGATTAACGACGAACTCAATAACTATAACAGTGGCTGTTAAAACTTGACAAATAGCCTTTTTACATCCTAGATTTTCTGTTTTCTTTTCAAATGTAAATATTTTTCAAAATCTGGATGGGTAATAATGGCGGTATAGCATCACTCTTAGGCGCTATAGCGCTATTCATGAGGCTATGCACGTCGTTATAGTGCCACTGCCTAGCGATTTGGTACTGAACTGACCTGTGAGTCATTTTAAGAGCCTAGACCCACAGTTTTTGCCATTTTTTCCCTTAGTTCGTCTCCTTCCTCCATATATTTTTTTTCATTTTGCTCCCCTAGGGTTTCATTTTGTGATCGATTGGCTTGGAGTTTGGCCTTCAAACTTTAGATTTCATCATCTTTGGGTAAGATCTTCACCTAAGTTTTAAAAAAATTTTATTTGACAATGGATTTCATCCACACCATGGATTAGACTGAAAAATTTTAAAACTTGATGAAAATAGTATGAAATTCATGGTTAAATGATTATTTAGGTTTAGATTGTGTTTTTAGGAGCCTTTTGAAGTTGAGTTTTTGATTTTTGGAATTTATCTTGAAAACATTTAGATTACTCATGGCTCCTAGAATGAAGAGAGGAAAGGAAAAAGTAAGCTTTAATTCTGATAATTTCAGCAGTGCAAGAGCACAGGATAGGTACACTGATCTGCAATCAAAGAAATTGATTGTAGAACACAGTTTCTTATGTCCTAGCGGTACTATTAAATATTTTATTGTAGAGCGAAAGTGGGAGAACTTATGTTATTTCACTGCCATGACTGTCATTTTTAATTTTCATGAATTCTATGCTAATATGCTAGACAAATCTGATGATCTGGTATATGTACAAGGACAGTATGTTGATATAAGTTATGTTCAAATCAACCAAATCTATAAGCTGCACACTTGTTACTACCTGCTTCTTTTCTAAATTCAATCCTACTGACGATGAATTGGACGATATTTTGGGATTTCTAAACCTATGGAAATAGAGTCTAGAATATTAAAAATGAGCAACGGGTAAACTTTTCTTTCTCAAAACTTAATGTTCATTCTCGTGCATGGCACTATTTCATATTCGGTAGATTACTGCCTACCAACCCTTTCAGTGAGGTAACCTGTGAGAGATCCACTTTTAATTATTATATTCAGATAAAAAACCTATTGATATTGGGTCCCTCATTTATACAAACATGATTTTTTGCTCGAGAGGAGGAACTACAGGAGGTTTAGGGGACCCTTTTCTTATTACTACTTTGTGTGTGGAATCATGAGTGAAATATGATACTTGAGAGAAATTTTGCATCAAATAAACCCATTGAGAAGACAAACTTGGAGAAATATGAGAGACATTTTGGGACTAGACCTAGGACTGGAGTTAACATACCTTCTACTTCAGCTTCTACTCCTACTCCTGCTTCTACTTCTAAACCGTCTACTTCTAAAAATTTTTCTCTTGCCAAAAATATATATATAATTAATGAACACCTCACTAATCAAAGACCCAAAACTCTTGATTTAGAAAGAAGCTAGTGGAAATGGGGAAACCAGAGAATCAACAAAAAATTACCCTGATGCTCGAGGGATATACGAGTGGAGGGCCACAACAACAAGGTTGCCCGACCCTACCCATTTATGAAGGTTGCCAACCATGGCACCAAGATCACCTGACTGAGCATAAAACTGATGAGCGATTGACCATGGTGCAAAGATCTCCTGATCCTGCCTAAAATTTCTGGGCAGTTAGCCGAGGCACTAAAATGGTGCTACTGAGCATAAATAGATGGTTGGCCAACCGCGACACCAAGATCGCCTGTTCTGCCAAAAATTTGAAGACAACCAGCCGATGTGCCAAGACCGCCTGACCGAGTATAAATAGAAGGTTGGCTGACTACGGCGCCAGGATCGCCTAATCCCATCCAAACTTTGAAGATAACCAACCAAGAAGCCAAGACCACCCTCCCAAGCATAAATAGAAAGGTTGGTCGATTGCTAAGTCAAGTTTGCTTAGTACTGCGCAAAATTTGAAAACTGTTAGTCAAGTCTCTAATACCACCCGGTTGAGCATAAATAGATGGTTGGCTGACCGTGGCACAAAGATTGGTTAGTTTTGCTTAAACTTTAAAAGTAGCTAGTTGAGATGCAAATAATGTCTGATAAAGCATAAATAGAAGGTTGGCTAACCATGATACCATCATTTGTGCTCAAAATTTCAAAGACAACCACCAATAACGCCAAGATTACCTAGCTGAGTGATAAACCTAAAATATATTGTATTTTTATGCACATTTTTATACCTATTTTTGATGATATTGCACTTTATGGAAGGTATTTTTGTGTTTTTCTTGCAGGTATGATTAAAATGACTGATTATAAAGAAAGGAGTAAAAAAGGATCAAGGTTGGAGAAAAAATATGAAGTATGCAAAATTTGGCTTCTAGCGCCTAAGCACCGATGGCTGGCACATAGGCGCCACTGATAAAAAATATGCATTAACTCAATTTTGGCTATATTTTTAAGGGATGTTTCAAGCATCTTTTTTTTTAAACTTCCTTAAATTCTTTTGTGCTGCAAATTTGAATGAAGAGGTGTGTCCTTTGGTAGATACCTTGAGTTTGAACATAATTTGAAGAGACACCAAAGAATTTTTTGAAGAATTATTAAAATGAAAACTTAAGATCAGAGAAAGAGAAGAGTTTTGAAGAAAAGTATTGGCGGGAGAAGTTGGAGAAAAGCTTGAAGTGGTTGAATGGAAAGATGAGGAAAGAGAGTCTTCTTCTTGCCATACACTCTTTACTTTTCTACTTTACTTTATCATAGTTTGTATTAGAATTTATGAGAGTCAATCCTTATGGTTGAGCGCCAACCTCTAAGGAGGTATTTAGTGGAAAGAAAAAGTTTCAGAGGAACTTCAAGAGTCTTGTGAAGAGAATTTTCAGATAAGTCTTTATCTTTGTTTTTACATTTGATTTTTAAGTAAGACTTGTTGTGTTTTCAGTGTGATTTCTACTTTCAAATCAAATTATTCTTGTGTTTTCTCCATGAGTTCGGCGTAGTTTTCTTTATCTTTTTCCTTTTAAATGATAAAGTAATTAAATTTTGGAAGGAAGTTGTGTGAAGTATAGGTGTTTAATGTTGAAAGAACTTGTGATGATTCACTACCTTGCACTTCATTTACTTCTTGATTTAGCTAATTGAGATGTTAAAATTTGTTGTGAGAACATCTAAGAATCAATGTAGTATTATCTCAATCAACAATTGGAGAGAATCACATGAAATTGTATGGATGAGAATTGTAGTCCATATAGTTGAGTGTAAATAAATAAAGAGATATGCTTTTTAATTGGGAGTAAAATTGAAGGACTTTAGAGTTATAGACTAAAGCACTCAATTTGGTTTGATGTTTTAAACTTTTTTAGGAGATGTTAGCCCCCAGGTGAAGAGAGAAGAAAGAACTCTAGAGTTAGACCTAGTATCTTTCCTTTCTAACCCATCTACAAGATTTCCAAACTTCACATTAACTAATGTTCTTTATAGAACCATGTAATGGTAAAGATTATAGTTGCTCCTATTTGGAACAATACATTTAGATACTTCCACAATAAAATTCCATAATTATTTATGATATATTGAAAGAGGAAAAAGATATTTCATTCTCATTTGCTTTCATATATAGTTTTATGGTGTTGTAAATTTTAGTTGCTCACTTTATATTTTCTTCAAAGAAAATATCAAAAAAAAATTTTAAACTTTGTATCTTAAAACAAACTTTACAAAATCATTTTAAAAAGTAAAAAGTTATTTTTCTGTTTTCTTTAAAATTTTAGACATTTCCCTATGGGTTCGATATCACGGGGCTTAATAAGAAAATCCTATATTATTTGATAAACGATGCGTATACTTGCGTAGAATCCCATATTATAATTAAAAATGATTTCTTATTTGCTTCGGAATCAAATTTTTGGTGTCGTTGCAAAGAAAAAGATATTATCATTGAAAAGAAATATAAAGTGTAAAACATAAGCATAAATATTTGGGGATCAAGTTTTTGGCGCCGTTGCCGGGGAAATTAATTAAAATATTAGTTAAAGAAAGTTTAAGAAAAATCAAATTTTTTACTTTTCCTTATTTTTGTTAGTGTGTTTTTTTAATTTTATTTTTTTGTATGAGTAGTTCAGGTTCTTAAGGACTTGTGCATTATGCTTCTGAATTAGAGAGAACTATCAAAAAAATCAAAAAAATTAAAAATACAAAAAAAGATAAAAATATTCAAGAAACGGCGAATCAAGAAAATCAGAATGTTGAAATCCATTAGGAATTTAGAACTTTAAGAGATTATGCTAACCCTACAGTGGATGAACTTCATGGTAGTACTCAACAACCTGCTGTAGGAGCTAATTCATTTGAACTTTAACCTGTTATTATCCAAATGATATCTAATAATCAGTTGGGGGAGCACCAACTGAAGATCCTAATTTACATTTTGCCAATTTTCTAGAGTTGTATGCTACTTTTAAATATGATGGTGTTTCAGACGATGCCATTAGACTTAGACTTTTTCTTTCTCACTAAGGGATAAGGCTAAGATATGGTTAAATTTGTTAGCACCTGGATCTATCACAATTTGGTGTGATTTAGTGCAAAAATTCCTTGCTAAATATTTTCCACTATAAAAAACTGTGAATCTTAGAAATGATATTACATCTTTTTGTCAGTTTGAAGGTGAATCTATATATGAAGCATGAGAACAATTTAAATATCTCATGAGAAAGTGTCCACATCATTCGATATCAGATTGGTTAATAATTTAGACTTTTTATAATGGATTAGTTGGATCTCTTAGATCTATTATTGATGCCGCTGCTGGTGGTTCAGTGATGTCTAAACAGTTTGCTGATGCTTATGCTTTAATTGAAGAAATGACTACTAATAATTTTTAATGGCCTTCTGAAAGGTTAAATCCTAAAAAGGTAGCCAACTATCATGAAAATGATGCTTTTGCTATCCTAGCAAGTTAAGTTGCTGCAATTTCAAGGAAGATAAACCAATTTGGAATAAATTTTTCTCAACCAGTTTCCATGATTAAAGAAAATTCATTAGGCCAAATGGTTGATTCTCAAACTTCATCAGAAACTTTAAATGCCATTAGTAAACCTAATAACCCATATTCCAATTACTATAACCTATGTTGGAAAAACCATCCAAACTTCAATTGGAATACCAATTATCAGGATGGTAGTAATCAATAATGGGGAAACAAAAGGGAACTGGAACAACCAAGGAAATAATAATTATGGACCAACCTATCCTACAGGTTTTAACAATACTTCACAATTTAAGGAGAAGAAGTTGTCTATTGAAGAATTGGTGTTACAAATGGGAAATCGGTTGCAAAGTCAAGGAGCTACAATAAAAATTATTGAGAATCAATTGGGACAAATTGCCAATTCATTAAGTAATAGATCGTAAGGAATACTTAATAGTAATGTAGAAGTAAATCCAAGAGACAAGATCAAAGAGCAAGTAAAAGTAGTTCAACTGAGAAGTGGAAAAGAGTTGGAAGGTAGAGTTCAAAAAGAGATTGGAGTATAGAAAGAAGAGATTGAAGAACCAAAAGAGGACGCTCCGAAAGATTTAGAAAGACCTATTTCTCCACCTAAGAGAGCCAACACCTCCATTTCCTCAGATACTTCGACAATACAAGTTGGATATGCAATTTTTAAAGTTCTTGGAAATATTTAAAAAGCATACAATTAATATTCCATTTGTCAAAGCCTTAGAACAAATGCAAAATATGTGAAATTTATGAAGGATATTCTCAACAGAAAAAGGAAGTTTGAAGATAATGAAACCGTTGCACTTAGTAAGGAGTGTAGTGCAATAATTCAGAAAAAGCTTCTTGAAAAGCTTAAAGATCCTGGTAGTTTCACAATTTCATGTGCAATAAGAGACAAATTTTATGGAAAAGCTTTATGTGATTTAGGTGCAAGCATTAACCTTATGTAAATATCAATATTTAAAAGACTGGTTTTAGGAGAAATAACCCCGACGACTGTAACTCTACAATTAGCGGATCATTCGATCACCTATCCTAAAGAAGTTATAGAAGATGTTTTGGTGAAAGTGGATCAATTTATCTTTCCTGTTGATTTCATTGTGCTTAATATGAAGGAAGATAAAAAGATACCTACAACTTTAGGGAGACCTTTCCTAGTCACAGGTAGAGCGATGATAGATGTGCAAAAAGAGATTAACGATTAGAGTTAATGATCAAACTTTTACATTCAATATTTTAAAATCAATGAAATATCCTGCAAGAGGTATAGATGATGAATGTTATAGGATGAATGTTGTCAGATATTTGAGTGAATGCAATTTCAAGTTAACTTATGAAGAGAAATCTGAAAGTGAAGAATTGGAACACAAGCAAGAAGAGGAATTACAATATTCTAAAGATTTTTATTAGGAAGATTTAAATTGTGTTCATGAAAATTTTGAATTATTGGAAAATATTGAAAACGATGAATCTTTTAGTCCATCAATTGAAAAACCTCTTGAACTTGATTTAAAGTTGCTTCCTACTCATTTAAAGTATGCCTTTTTAGGTGATTCCTCAATTTTTTTTGTTATAATTTCCTCTCAATTGACTTAAAAAGAAGAAGAAAGTTTGCTTAAAATTTTAAATAAATATAAGAAAGCCTTTGGATGGAAAATAACTAATATTAAAGGAATCTGTCCTTCAATTTGTATGCATAGAATACTTATGAAAGATAACTGCAAACCTCGGGCTAATCCTCAAAGGAGACTAAATCCTATCATGAAAGAAGTTATTAAGAAATAAATTTTAAAGTTGTTGGATGCTGCAATGATCTACCCTATTTCAGATAGTGCATGGGTTAGTCCTATTCACTGTGTTCCTAAAAAAGGAGGAGTTACAGTGACTGTTAATGAAAAGAATGAAATTATACTAATAAGATAAGTTACAGGGTGGCGAATATGCATTGATTATAAAAAATTAAACCTTACCACAAGGAAAGACCATTTTACACTACCCTTTATAAATCAGATGTTGGATAGACTGGCTTAGCATAAATACTTTTGTTTTCTGGATGGATATACTGGTTACCACCAAATACAAATTCCTCAAGAGGATCAAGAGAAAATAATGTTTACCAGTTTTTATGGTACATTTACTTTTAGAAGAATTCTCTTTGGGTTATGGAATGCCCATGCTACATTTCAGAGATGTATGATGGCAATTTTTTGTGATTTAATTGAAAAAAGGATTGAAATTTTTATGGATGACATTTCAGTGTTTGGAATTTCATTTGATCATGTTTAAAACATTTATCAAGAGTTCTGAAATGCTGTGAAGAAAATAATTTCGTCCTTAACTGGGAAAAATGCTAATTTATGGTAGCAGGAGGAATTGTTTTAGGATATAGTATATCAGAAAATTGTATGGAGGTAGATCCTGCAAAAATTCAAGTTATCTCTAATTTACCTTGCCCAACAAATGTAAGGGGAATTAGAAGTTTTTTGGGACATGCTAGATTCTACAAGCTTTATATTAAAGACTTCTAAAAAATTTCAAAGCATTTATGTCGTTTATTGGAAAAGATGTGGATTTTGATTTTGACAATGAATGCCTAAAATCTTTTGAAACATTAAAAGAAAAATTAATCACTGCACATGTTATAGTTTCACCAAACTGGGAAAAACTTTTTGAATTAATGTGTGATGCAAGTGATTATGATATTGGTGTTGTTTTAGGTCAGAGATATGAAAAAATTTTTAAGTGATTTACTATGATAATAGAACTCTTAATGAAGCTCAAATTAATTATACCACAATTGAGAAATAGTTATTAGCTATAGTATTTACCTTTGATAAATTCAAATTATCTTTAATTGGAACAAAATGTGTGGTGCATACTGATCATTCTGCTATTAAATACTTAATGAAGAAGAATGATGCAAAACCGATAATTATAAGATGGATTCTTCATTTACAAGAATTTGATTTTGAAATAGTAGATAGGAAGAGTGCTGATAATCGAATTGATGATCATCTGTCCAGGCTTGAAACTAAAAAATCTCTTTGTGATGTTGAAGAAATTAATGAACATTTTCCTAATGAAAATTATTCACTATTAATGAGTGACATTCTTCGTGGTATGCCTACATTGTAAACTTTATTGTCTGCGATATTATACCCTTTGGTTTGGCATACCAAGAGAGGAAGAAATTTTTATCTGAAGCCTCAACTTATTTTTGGGATGACCCATTTTTATATAAATAAGGGAAGGATCTGATCATTCGAAGATGTAAGACTTTAGAAGAAACTTATGAAATTATTCAAAAATATCATAATTTTGATTATGGGGGACATTTTGGTGTTGATAAAATTGCATATAAAATCCTACAATCTAGATTTTATAGGACTGTAATTTTTAAGGATGTTAATGCTTATATTAAAAATTGTAATCGATGTCAACTTGTAGGTAATATTTCTAGAAAAAATAAGATTCCCCTCAATTATATGTTGGAAGTTGAAATATTTGACGTTTGGGGATTAGATTTCATGGGACCATTTATACCATCTTTCAGAAATACTTACATTTTGATAGCAGTTGACTATGTATCTAAATGGATAGAAGCTGTCGTTTTACCTCGATGTGATGCTCAAAGTGTTGCAAAGTTTTTAAGAAAGAAATATTTTTCATATTTGGAATACTAAGAGTGAATATAACTGATAGGACAAGTCATTTTAGAAATGCGATTATGGAAAAGCTAGCAAAGAAATATCATATTAAACATCGCATTGCTACTGCTTATCATTCACAAACAAGTGGTTTGGTTGAATTATCCAATCATGAAAAATTAAAAGAATTTTTGAAAAGACTGTTAATACAAACAGAAAGGATTGATCAATTAAACTGGATTATGCTTTGTGGGTTTTCTTCATTTACTTTTTCAATTTATTTAGTTAATGACTCATTATATAATACAAATTCATCATTTTTATCTTCAGAAATGACCTTACATTTTTCTTTATAATGATTTTCAATTATATAATAAAAAATATCTATTTGATAACATTTTTCTTTATCAGGATACCTCATTGATTTCAGAACATTAAATGTTATCACTTGATCATTAACTCTCATTGTTAATTCTCCTTTTTGCACGTCAATCATAGCACGTCCGGTAGCTAGAAAAGGTCTCCCTAAAATAATAGGTATTTCTTTATCTTCTTTCACATCTAGCACAATGAAATCCACAGGAAAGATAAATTTATCTACCTTAACAAGAACATCCTCTATAACTCCTTTTGGATAAGTGATAGATCGATCAGCTAACTGAAGGGTTACAGTGGTGAGAGAAATCACTCCTAAATCTAACCTTCGAAAGATTGAAAATGGCATGAGATTAGTACTAGCTCCTAAATCACATAAGGATTTTCCACAAAATGTTTCTCCAATAGCACATGGTATAGTGAAACTTCCAGGATCTTTAAGTTTCTGAGGTAGTTTCTTCTGAATTGTTGCACTACATTCTTCACTTAATGCAACAGTTTCATAAGCTTCAAACTTTCTTTTCTTGCTTAAAATATTCTTCTTAAATTTTGCATAGCTTGGCATTTGTTCCAACGCTTCAGCAAAAGGAATGTTGATGGTAAGTTTCTCAAAAATCTAAAAAAACTTAGAAAATTGATGGTCAAGCTTCTGTTGTTTTAATCTTTAAGGAAAAGGTGGTGGTGGTCTTTCAACTTCCACCTCAATAGGAATTACAGTCTGATATTTACTTAGAGAAAGAGTATCTTTAGGTTTTTTAATTTCTTCTACCTCTCTCTCTTTTTCAATTTCATTTCGAATTTTCTCTTTTAATTCCTTTCTACTTCTAAGTTGTACAGCTTTAGCTTGTTCATGTTCTTTCCCAGTTTCTTTAGGATTAATTTCAACATTGCTAGGTAGTGTTCCTTGAGGTTTGTGATAAATAAAATTAGCAATTTGACTCATCTGATTCTCAATATTACGAATAGTAGTGTTTTGACTTTGTAGTTGATTACTTAGTTGCATATTTAATTCTTCAATAGGTAACTTTTTCTGGTGATTATTAAAACCAGGAGGGTAAGTTGGTCTAAATTTTGAATTTCCTTGATTGTTTCAATTTGGATTAACTTGATTATTACTCCATTGTTGATGTCCATTATTGCAATTAAAATTAGGATTATTTTTCAAACCAGGATTATAATAATTAGAATAAGGGTTATTAGTTTTACTAGCAATAGCTTGCAAAGTTTCTATTGTCTGAGAATCATCAGTATTTACAGAATTTTCATTACTTAGGTGCCTAGGCGCCAGTTCGATGCAGTCGTAGACAAGATTTTTGACTACTTTGGGCAGTTATCTTGACGGTGTTAAATGGTTATTGGAGCTTCTAAAAGACTGGAAGTTACTCCTAATATATAGGGCATGTGATACAATAAACATTATTTGAGAATAAGGGTTATTAGTTTTACTAGCAATAGCTTGCAAAGTTTCCATTGTTTGAGAATCATCAGAATTTGCAGAATTATCATTACTTACATGTGATATATTAATAGCAAAATTATCTAATTTCTTAGATATCACATCCACGTCTGAAGCTAAAATAGAAAAGGCTTCATTATCATGAATACTGGTTTCGATCCCACAGGGATAGTGAATTTATAAAAAGTAAGAGATATAAGTAATATTTTGGAATTTTCAAAAGCAATTTATATATACTTTATATTTATATATATATATATATATATATATATATATATATATATATATATTCTCAAGGATCAAATTTTATTGCTTCTTGATAGTTCTATTACATCCGATATGAGGAATAGAAAGTAAATCCTCTTTTAAAAGAACATTAAAATCCTTAAGATAAGAAGAGGAAACATTGGATGAAGAATAAGCAAGTGCAATTGATTTCCATGGATGAAGTAGCCATTTTAGCAAGCCAATTTGCAGGTTGATTCCCTTCTCTATAGATGTGAGTCAAACTAACAGCATGAGAAGAAGCTAAGATACTGATCTTGTTAATCCAAATCTGTAGGAACCAAGGAACCTTAGCTTAATGAAGCAAAATTTGTACTAAGGAGAAAGAATCAATTTCGACATGTATGAAATTCTGATTGTTCAAAATGCAGCATTTAGTCCCCAGTAAGCTGCTATAGCTTCCACTTCAAGAGCATTTCCAGCTAATACAGGAGCAGAAATAGACCATAAGCATTTGCCTAAGTGATTCCTACAAAGCACACCAATTCCAGCAGAAGAAGAAGAGAAGCTACCATCAGAATTTATTTTAATCCATGGAATTTTAGGAGCTCTCCACATAACAAGCTGGAATCTGAGAGTAGTAGCTGAATTCTGAGATTGATAATGCTTCCTGATCTTGAGAAGATGAGATATACAATTTCTGCTAACCATTTGTGATGAAAAGATTTTATTGTTAAAAATAACATCATTTCTACACATCCACACATACCAGAAAATGACCAATGGAATAAAAAATTCTGATTATAATTTCCAATCCTGCCAACAGGATTCAAGATCAGTCCAATGTTGGAATTTAGAAAGAGACCCATTGAAATCTAATACCTTCTTCCAGATTTCCTGAACAGCTACACAATTCAGAAAAAGATGAGAAAGTGTTTCCTCATTGGAGTGACAAAAATGACACATAGAAGAACCACAAATTCCTTTCAACTAGAGGTTATTCATTTGGTAATAGCTTCCTGAATAACCTCTAGCAGAAAAATGACATTGAAGGAGTGATAAATTTATTCCATAAGAGCTCCCCCCAGTCATTAATAGGCCAGTTATGATTAGAAAGCAAAATGAATTTTGACAAACTTTGATTATGAGGATTCTTTGTAATAAATCTTTCTTGCTTGGATGGTTGAATAGATGTGGATAATATCTTCTTTTGAGTCTTTATATCAATAAAGTTTTGAAATTTGGAGACATCCCATCTAAATTGATTCCAACAATCAGCCACTTTATGTATAGATAAAGAACAATCAAATTGATCCTTTAAGGAATCCTGATAAATCCAATAATCAAACCAAAAATTAATTTGACCATTCCTAAGTTCCCAAACAAAGAGATTCTCAGCATAATCTCTAACTTTTAACAAATCCTTCCAGTTTTTAGAATCACCATTCTTTATTTGAACTTGAGAGGGGTGAATGTTATGACAATATTTACCATGCATAAATTTGGACCATATTGAATTTTTTTCTCTAAATTTAATCCATTGCTTGCAATAGAAAGAAAAACTTAAAATGCTAAAAACTTTTAAAACCCAAGCCACCACTAGCAATAGGTTTACAAATTTTATCCCAATTAGTCCAATGCATTTGTTTGTGATGTCCTTCCCAAAGAAATTTGTTAAAAGTAACAGATAACAATTTCTGAGTGCTCTTTTTCATTTTAATCATTTGAATGATGTAAAGAGGAAATGTGGTTAAAACGCTCTTTAAAAGGGTCACTCTACCACCATTAGATAGAAAAGAATTTTTCCAACATTGAATTTGAGCAGTAATTTTATCTATCACAGCATCATAGTGAGAGAGTTTAATTCTTCCTTTAACTAGAGGAAAACCCTGATAAAGAAGGGGGATTTTTGCTTCCTTGAACCCATTGAAATCAGAAATCCCATTCCTAGACCTAACAGATGCAAGTGAACTTGATAAGAACTGACATTTGGCTTTATTAAAGGACATGCCAGAGACTTCTTCAAAATTATGTAAAACCTTCATCATGCATTTTATGTTATTCTTACTTCCATTACAGAAAATGATTACATCATCTGCATAAGCCAGATGACTTACCAACTGATTTGATCTATGCTGGAACTGAGTATAGGGATAAATCTGCTGAGCTTGATTAATAAGTTTGGAGAGGTAATCAAATGCCAAAATAAAGATATAAGGAGACAATGGATCTCCTTGTTTAATACCTCTACCAACTCTAAAGAATCCATGGCAGCCACCATTAATCATCACACTGTAATAATTATTTTGTAACCATCTGGTGATTAGATTGCAGAATTCTATACTGAAACCTCTAGAAGAAATCACCTTTAAGATAAATGACCAACTGATAGTATCAAATGCCTTGGATAGATCCAATTTGAAAATTAAATTATTACTCCTACAAGGCTTATCAAGATCAGTTAGTAATTCTTAAGCCAATAAAACATTCTCACATATATTTCTGTTTTTAATAAAGGTTGATTGATTTTTAGAAATCAAATCATTCATGAGAGGTTTGATTCTCTCCACAATGACTTTACTAATAATTTTGGAGAAGGTAGAAGTAATACTAATTGGCCTGAAATCCTGCCAACTATTTGTCGGCATATTTTTTAGGTTGTGTGTTATTTTAAAGGGGGGTCGCCTAACAGAAGCTGTCGGCGAATTTTTAATTTAATTAAAATAAATAATTTGAAAAGTAGTATTTGATTTTGAAAATAATTTTAAATTTGAAGGTTTTAAGATATGAGATTAAACCGATCTCACATCCCAAGTAGTTTATATAAACGAGCACCGCACCATAAGCCGTGTATCTATCCCTAAGGATAGACACACCGCTTGACGGTGGGGCTCGATTAAATAAACTAGAAGATTTGTGACATCCGTTTGGTCCGCGAACCAATTTTATAAGCCGACAAAATTCCCCTGCTTAATATGAAAACATTAAACGGGGTTTATATTACCTGGGTTCTTTAAAATTCCCTATAAGGGCAAGCCCCTATAGTTAATTACATCTTAAGTGATGGGAATCACCTAAGAAAACTCTCGATAATAATCAATAATTCTGCTTTCAAGGATTTCAAAGTTTAAGATTTTCAAGGGATTGAAATTTGGAATTTCAATAGGGAATGGATCAAATTTGGAACATTTTGTTTTGGGAATCCAAAGGAAGAAAAGTAGGAGAAATCACGCATTCGAAGTGAACTTCGGTAATTTCCCGACTATCCTATTGTTTGGCTTGGATTTAAGAAAGTCCTAATATTTATTTAAATGTTTTGATTTTGCCAATTTTAATTAATTAGGACTTATATTTATATGATAGAATCATACAAATAGCCTTGAAGATGTGAGGGTTTATGTCGTACCCAACGACTACCTCGGAATCCTAAGACCGGTTAGGGCTTAATTTGCAATGCAAATGCCTAACGAAGAGTTGAGGATTTATGTTGCACTAGGCAAATTACCTCGAAGTCCTATGGCTTGGTTGTTTAGTTCTAGGAAAGTTTTGCTGATGTAGATTCAAGTTTTGCTGACGACGATGGCCGTGCTGCCCATCATGCTCCGAGCTCCTTGTTGTTGCAGAGGTTTAGTTTTAGAAATTATAAATCAGGGGATGAGAAAAGTGTTTTGGTTTAGAGAAAATCTTGATTTCCAAGTGTTTTTTACGTTTTAATTAAAGCAAATCTTAAAGTTGATTATAACGACACCGGTTAAGATCCCACGGTTCCATCCTTCAGGCATCATTATTTTTATCGGATTCACTTAGTCCGGATGAATTTGCTAAACTCAACTGAATGAGTTCCACACTTTCATTTAGACCGTGGGAAATCCCGTTAGCAACACGTAGGTTACATCATCCGAGGTATTCCCGATCATCCAACAGGACGTTTTAATTTAGTTGTAATTGTAGTTTTGTGTTCTGTTTGTGATTAAATTTTGAGTTGTTTTATATTTTGAAATGTTGTGGCGGTGAATTTTATCTTGCAATGACTTTTAACTTAGTTTTGGTTTCAGCTTTTAGGGGCTATCCTAAAGGTGTGAGTTTTCATGCAACAGCTTGTTTATCATGCAAGAAAAGTAAATGCAATGCAGTTAAATAAATTGCAATAATGTAAATTGCAAGAAAGTAAATTGCAATAAAATAAAAGCGTACCTGGAGGGTCTTCCCGTCATCCCAAGCTGCACTTAAAACATAATTAGAATATTTAAGCAAGTTCCTAGGTAAAGCTAAGGTAAGGGTTATGGTTTTCTACCAAATTCCTAATCCTATAGCTAGTCATTTCCTATGACGTCTAGGTTCTTTGTGTTTTTGCTTGAAGACGATTTTCTTCATCAAAGAATAATTAAATTCAATTGTTCTTATAAATGTCCTATCATATTGAGGAAGTGCTTAAGAAGAATCTTAAACAACTTTTCAATATTTCTAGGATTGTTTTAAGTCCAAATGAATTTAATTATATAAATGAATTAATCGTCCGAGAATTCAAGTTTTGTTGTTATCTTGCTCAGTGAACTAGGACATTTGAATATCCTATAAGTGAAGTAACATTTCATTTAATGTTCTGTTTAGGAGTTATAATAACCAAAGCTTTCGAGGGTAAATTGGTATTCAAATGATTTGATTTAAGTTAATGGGTTTAAATTGGGAATAGTGTTCAAGTTGCTTTATATTTAATTTCTTTCTGTTTTAGGTGTTGTTATTTAATTCAATTTAATTTAATTTAATTGAGTTTTAATTTAATTCAATATAGTTCAATTTAATTTGATTTGATGTTTAATTAATTTGATTTGATTTAATTGTAATTTAATTTGATTTAATTTAATTTAATTTAATTTAATTTAATTTGATTTAATTTGATTTAATTTGTTTAATTTAATTTAATTTGATTTAATTTAATTTAATTTAATCTTTAATTTAATTTAATTTTTTTTAATCTTAATTTAATTTAATTTAATTTAATTTAATTTATTTAATTTAATTTAATTTTAATTTAATTTTATTTTTTTAATTTTAATTGAAATTTTTTTTTAAAAGAGTTTAATGATTTAATTTTAGTTTAATGATTAAGTCTTTTAATATTTTAAATTTGAGTTATCATTTTAATTAAGAATTGAATATTAATGAGATAATTAATTTAGGAATTTTTAAATTAAAGAATAAATCTCTTCCTAATAATATCCCTATTTTAATAATTCCAATTTTATTATTCTTCCAAATTTAATCCATTATTTAATTAAAGTTTAATCATTTTAAAATTGCTTAATGGGTTTCTACCCTTTAATCATTTAAATTTTAATCATCCAAATCAGATTAGGATCAAATATTTTACTTGTTAATTTTTTTATTAAACCTAAAGTTTTAATTAAGGGTTAAAAAAATTTAATTACCACTTTACCCTTTAAGCTTAATAATTTCATAACTCACTAAATTGAACTCAAATGAACTTGAAATTTTTATGTAACTTCACTCATATGTCAATAAAGACATGAGAGGAGAAAATGTGATTTTTCTGTATTTAATTTATTTATATAATTATTTTTGGTAGAAAATAGAGATTTTCAAGGAAAATTTAATAACATGACCAAGGGAAAGTTTCTGTCCTTAAGAAAATTAGGGGACATTCCTAATGACTAGAGGATCACTTGGACCAATTTTGGTGATTTTTTGAATTATATTATTTTTATTATAATTATTTTAATTTTTGGAGTGTTAATTAATTTAAAAATAAAATAAATGTTGAAAAATGAATTTTATATTTTTCAAAAATCTCTCTGATATCAAGGAAATTAGAGAAACAAATTTTGCAATTTTCTGATCTTTCTATGATTTATTATAATTATTTTAGTGAAAATGCTAGAAAATGCATTTTTTAATTTTAAAATTACCTTAAAGCTTTAAAATTTAATATCTCACTAAATAGACTTAAGAAAAATGTGGGATTTGTTCCTATGTGATTAAAATTCAAAATGTGACATTTTGGTGAATTTTATTTTTTTTGTAATTTTTATTATTTTTTAATTATTAAAAATATTAAAATATTATTAAAAATCAACTTTTTTAGAAAATTGAAATTTTAATTTTCTTAGGTTCCCCTGATATCAGAGAGACTCCAAAACCAATTTGGTAAATTTTTGAAAGGTATTTTAAAAGTTATGAATTTTTAAAGTTTAAAAATGGCTAAGTGGCTTAATCAACCCAATTAGTGGGGCTAACCAAGTCCAATTGACCTCAAACTTTTATGGTGGATTCCTCTAATCCTAAAGGTTAGTGGAGAATTGATTTCAAGTTAATTTGATGCATGGTTAACTCTAATTAATTAAAGACCTATTTTGGGTGTTTAAGCCAATTAGGGTTGTTTTAAATGAACTAAGTCAAAACCTATTTTTCCTAGGGTTCTCCGGTCATAAGAAACATCACCAAATTTTCCTAGAATTTATTTCACAACATGCTATTTATTGAAATTAAAATACTCAAAACAGCAACATGAATTTGAAAAATCAATAACTTTTTATAGGGATGGTCTCGACTTTGGAAAATTCAGGGAATGTTCCCAAATTCAGAGGCTTCAAAAGCCCTATGGTCTCATGCCATGGTGAATTGTATACATGCATGGAGAATTAAAAGTATGCAGAGAGTAAATAAATTATAAAAAATAAAATACTTAGTGAAATTAAATGATTTCTTTTCCACATTATTCTCCTCTGTTCACTAACCAAGAGGGTATTTTTATTTTATTTTTCTGATTTTTCTACACAGAGTTATGAATTTTTGAAGTTTAGGGAATTAAATAAATCAAAAAATACCCTAATTTTCTATTTATCCACGCGGCGCCAACTCATCGTCGGCATCTCCGAAACGCCGCGTGTCGTGCTCCCATCCGACGCCGCCACCTGAGTCAACAGCCCGGGCCCCGCGGTTCTCGTACCGTCTCCTGGTCCGACGCCATCTGAGCCGTTCGTCCACGCGTGTATTGAATGGACGACATCCATTCATCGTCCCCGAGCGTCCTCACCCGAGAGCCGTCCACACTAAATCCCTAAGATCTCACTCGATACTCAATGGATTTTCATGTTCTTATGCTCTATGGATTCGTCTTGAAGAGACGAACACATCTATACAGCTATCATGCATTGAAATTAAAGCATTTGAAATGGAGAATCTCTAGAAGCTCGGGATGAAAAATTAGCTCATACCTTTGCTCAGAGAAGTGTGGCTTCAATCTGAGAGTTGTTGCACCTTCGATTGGATCCCAGCAAGCTCCAGATGAAGTCTCCTGGTCTGGTGAATTGTCTAGGTGTGATTTCGACCAAGCCCGATCACAAAGCTTGGAGGCTGGAGCAACTGGGTGGCTTGGAGATGGGGCTTTTCTCTGGTGGACACCTTCCCTTGGTCTGGTGAAGGTGTAGAACCAATCAATTTGGGGATTGGCTCACTGTGGAGAAGTGTCCTAGTTTTGGGTGGAATTTCAGTTGGGAAATTGGATTTTATCAGTGGGGATTAGGGTAAATTGACACTGGGGCTCAACTGCTCTAAGGGTGAAGAAGGGTTTGGAACAATTTTGGCAGAGTTTCGGCAAGGTTTGTGTAACTCTCTTCCATGGCCGCGAGGGTGAGGGGTCTAAATAGGAGAGGCTCGGAGAGCCTTCCATGGGGAGTTGAGGCATGGGATCGCGTGCTGCGGTGAGGAGAAGAACAGACCATAGTGACCATTTGGCATGGGGCGGCTCGGCAAGTGGGAATTCCAAACTTTGGCTCCTCCCAAGGTCTCGGCCATGGTGTTTTCCGGCGATCCGGGCGGCCGGCCGGCGAGCATGGGTCACCCTCGAGTCCGGGTGGGTCGGGGTTGGAGGTTTGTGCAATCAATTGGCAATTGCCATGTGTAAAGGCTTTGAATTAAAATGGAATGGGGAGGGGTCATTTTGGCCTTAATTTGGTCAACCCATTGGTTTGGGTTGGGTGCACCTCCCCATGGCCTGATTTTGGGCTGAGAGGATCAGTTGGGCCAGCCAAGGGAGAGTGGTGTGGTCTCTATCCATGATGAGGTGGCTAAACATGGTTTTGTGTGTGACATGCTTAAGGTAAAAAATGCTTAATGAAAGATTAGGAAAGGGGCCCCTCCTTTTACCATTAATGGCATGGTCACATGTCAAGCCTTCCATGGCTTCATGTGGCTTGTCCATGGCTTGCATGGCTTGTCTTTGGCTTGGGGAAAGTTGAGTCAATTTCATGGAAATGGGTTTTAAGAATTTTGGATATTTTGGTGAAAATTTGCATGATGCATGATTTGGAATGATTTAATTGATGATTTTGAAACTTAGGGGTGATTTTGATTAAATGGATGATGAGGGGAAATGCCATGTGGGCTTTGGATGGATTTGGGCTTTTGAATGTGGTGAAGTGGGCTTTTAGGAAAGTTTAAGGGGAATGGGCTTTTTGATTTTAGGATGGGCATTTGGGTAAAGATTTTGTGAAGAACTTTGTCAAATAAATGTCATAATTGGTTTAGGGATGTTCTATGAAGGGCTTGGAATCAATTTGGTGTGATTTGGAGTTGAATTGGTTTGAATTTGGATTTATTTGGTAAGTGGGCCTATGTAGGTCAAATTGGGCTAACTTGGGCTAATGTTGGGCTAGGGTTGAAATTGATATAAAATTAATGTTGAGAAATGTTTATGGGAGTGTTTCAAAGAGGTTTTGACTTTGGTTGGGCTTTGATTTTGGGGTTTGGGCTCATTTGGGTTAGGTTTGGGTTTAGGTCAAAATTGGGCCTTTTAACTTTGGGTTGAGTTTGAGTGGGGTTTGGGTCTAAATTTTGGGCAAAACATGTTAGTGTTTTATTTGTGGGAATGTTAAGGAATATTTAGAAAAGATTTGGGGTTAATTGGAGTTGAATTGGGTGAATTTGGGTTAAGTTTGGGTCATGGGTCCAAATTGGGCTTTAAGGCCAAAAGTGAAATTGGATCCAAATGTCAATCAAATTGAACTTGGATTTGGTCTAGATTGGTATTGGGAATGTTGAATTGAAGTTTAGAACTGAATTGGGCCAGAATTGGGGTCAATTTGGTAGGTTTGGTTTGACATTGGGTTCACTTAGGGTTAAAATGGGTCAAATTGGGGGTTTTGACAAACGTAGGGTAAATTGACAAAATTTGCCCATGGTGTAGTTGGACAAAATGAAATTGGGAATATTTGGGATTTTCTGGAATTTTTTGGGAATTTTCTAAATTTTTGGATTTTTAGGTCAAGAGGGGTATTTTGGGTATTTGGAGGGTATTGAGAGGTTTTCTTGGAATTTTTGGTATTTTTGGGTATGGATGATCAATTTAAGTGATGTGGAAATGTTTGGGAATGATTTTGGAGAATTTTGGATAATTTGGAAATTTTGAGAAATTTGGGTAATTTCGGGGTTTTGGGTAGGCTAAGCGGGTGTAGGGTCCCGGGGTCAAAAATTGAAAATTTGGGAAATTGAAGATTGGGTGGATGTAAGTGGAATTAAATCATTTTGGTTGAGCCATGAAGCCATATCAAGCCCATATGAGCCATGAAGGGACCCATTTGAGGCATTCACTATGTTGTTCCTACCCTCTTAGCCAAGGGCTTAGGGGTTAAGGACCATCCATGTGAATCACCTACATGAGTCAGGAGGTCAAGTTGGGTATGGGTGTGGTTTTAGGAGGTATGTGGAAGTGTAGTGTGTAGGTGTAGTGTATAAATGTAGTGTGTGTGTAAGCCAGCCCCTTCACTGCGACCGAGCCACCTGTAGGCGGTCCTAAGGCCAAAGAGTCCTATAGGAACTCATCCTTTAAACTTCCACATTTGATTTCAACCCACTAGGTGATTAGGGGTCTACAGTCAAGTTTGCGGAGTTTGCAGGGAGTTAAGAAGTGGTTTGAATTTCTAAAAGGTGGGTCCCAATTCTAGTCCTCTAAGACAGTCAAAGGAAAAGCCTAAGGCTAAATCCTAAGTACTAAAGAGAAGAAGAGAAGACCTCATCAAAAATGAGGTCAACACTATTCTTACTTCTATTTTTAGGAATAAGAAAGATAGATGAAGAAGCAAAGTATTTAGGAAGATCCATGCCAAGGAAGAAGCTTTGAACAACATCAATCACATCATTTTTGACTATGTGCCAAAATTTTTTATAGAACTCTGAAGTATAACCATCAGGACCTGTTGTTTTGTTTCCATTCAAGGAACTTACTACAGAAAAAATTTCCTTCTCATCAGGTGAACTAATAAGCTGCTATTCATTCATCAGGTTTAAATCATTGTGCATAAGATTATCAGCAAAGAGCAAAGAATTAGTTGACTGAAAGGAGAAAAGCTTTTGAAAATAATCCATAGCATCATTAGCAATCTCTTTGGAATTAGATAACCAAACATTGTTAGCAGATTTGATTTTCGGGATGGTATTCAGTGCTCTTCTATAATTAATAACGAGCATGAAAATATTTTGAATTCCCGTCACCATGCGGAAAATGATTAGCAGAAGCTTTTTGCTGTAGAAACATTTCCTCTTGTAAAATGGCAGTATGCAACTTCTCATTAGCTTCCATAAGAATATGTTCAGAAACATTCCCCTCATCAACCACCTTTTCAATAGCAGCAAGTTCTTTTTCAGCATTTATAATATTGGTTTTCAAGTTCCCGAAAACATTCCAATTCCAATGATTCAAGGCTTTAGATAATTTTTTTGCAGTTGCCAGAGCTTCAGCATAGGGTTCCCAAAGCATTGATTAGAATTAATAATCCAGTTGTTTTCAACCACCAGATTACAAAGAGGACTAGAAGTCTAAACATTTAAGAATCTGAAACTACTTTGACTAATAGCAGAAATCTGAGAAAACTTGATAAGAAGAGGAGTATGATCTGAACCCAATCTAGCCAAATAATGAACTTTAGAAAGATTAAACTTATCAAGCCAAGTTTGGTTGGTGAAGATTCTATCCAACCTTTCATATAAAGAACCTCTTTTCCATGTCTAAGGGGAACCTTCAAACCCAAGATAAAAAAGATTAGCAGCCTTAATGTGATTAGAGAAAGCCAACATTTCATATCTATATTACTTTATATATATATATATATATATATATATATATATATATATATATATATATATATATATATATATATATATATATATATATATATAAGGATGGCAGATCCGATTTTTCGGGAAGGAGTTTTGAGGTGATTTTCAAATCCTTCTTGTGTTCTTGAATCTTCTTGCTTCTGTTTTTGAGTTCCTTCTAATTGATCTTTTGTTGGTTTATCCGGTTTTCGTTTTTGGTTCTTGAATCCCCTCTTATTTGATGCTCCTGGGTTATCCTTGGTTTCTCGGGGTTTTGAAATTCAAATTCTTATTGAATTTCCTGGTTCGTCTGTTCTGTTTGTAGCTATTTTATTCTTGGTTGTCTCCTGAATCTGGTGTGGTGGTAATCTTTCTTGATTCATGGCTGATTTTCCTGGTAAATCTTCTTTTGTGGAAGTGGTGGGTGCTAGTAATGTTGATATGTTGGATAAGCTGGTTTTTCCTCAGTGTTATCATGATGCAGCTACTGGAAGGGTTAATTGTCCTTTCATCAAACAAGTAATCAAGAAGGGTGGTAAGCCTACTTTGATCTTTTCTGAATCTGAACTTTCTTTGTTGGTAGATGTGCATAAGTTTACTCTTGTGGGGAAATTTCAATATGGGCATCCAAAGATGGAAAGAATTAGGAAATGTTTTGAAGATCTGAAATTGGTTGGACTGTGGAAGGTTCGGCTATTTGATGGAAGACATATAATGATTAAGCTTTCCAAAGAGGAGGATTATGCTAATTTATTTTCCAAAAAGTTCTTAATGATGGATGGGAAATATATGAAAATTCTGAAGTGGTCTCCAGACTTTGATTCTAATCAAGAAGCTCTTATTATTCCTGTTTGGTACAGAATTCCTAATCTGAAATTACAATATTTCAGTCATCAGGTTATTTATGCAATTGGCACTACCTTGGGAAAACCTCTGAAATTAGACATTTCTACTTTTAATCTGACTAGACCTTCCTTAGCAAGGATTCTTGTTGAAAGAGACATCACTCTTCCTGATGTTGAGGAAATTTGGTTTGGTTCTCCTCATAATGGTTATTGGCAGTCATTAGTTATGGAACAAAGGCCCTCCTATTGCATTAATTGTAAAATGTTTGGACATTTTAAGGAGAACTGTTACAGAATTCATCCTAATCTCGGACCTATTAATACAAATGTTGATAATTCTGTCTGGAGCTAAAATCTCATCCGATAAAGTTGTTGTTTCACCTTCTCGGGCTTCCTATTCGCTGATGTTGGGAGGAAAGATACTATTTCTTCGATGTTAATCGGTCAGTTCCTATTGATTCTACTATTAAATCTTCTATTCCTATTGATGTTTCTGAATTCACTCAAAATGTATCTGCAATTCTTCCAATTTCTGCTGAACCTGAAATAACTTATGTTCAACCTGACAATAGAGTTACTAATGTAGAGCTTTCTACAAAATCCTTTGAATTTTTAGAACTGGATCTTATTGCTTCTATAGAAGTTATTATTTAGAAAGAAGCTAATGGTTTTTAGTCTACTAATATCCCTGACAATTCTTTAGATATTAATCTTCCTGTTAAGGAAGGTATTTCTGTTGAACCTAATAGAAGAGATATGGATTTAGAGAACACAACACATTATAATTCTGTTGCAACTCCTCCCAAGCCTACTTAATATACTATATTTCAAAATGCTTCTCAGGATGGTATTGTCTCTTCCTTGGACAATCTAGATGCTGCTGCTAATGACCTTAAGGATGATTGGTCGATTCGAAATCTAAAAGAAAAAGAAGACTTCAAATTTGCATTTATCTGAAACTAACATTATTCCATCTTCTTCTTCTAGGCTTACTAGAAGTGGAAGATTAGCTAATCATGATTAAGTTTCTGTGCTGGAATATTAGGGGAGTGGCTAATCCTAGCCCCCTTAATAGAATTTTGAGCTTAAACAGGATCCATAAGTTCTGGGTTATTGAGCTTTTGGAACCTTTGGTGAAATCTAATTTTGATAGATTCACTAAAAAGTTTCCTGGTTTTAATTTTTTAGCAAATTGTTCTAACAAGATCTGGCTTCTATATAGAAAAGAATTGATGGTGAATATTTTTCTTGATCACTCCCAACTTTTACATTTTCAGTTTCAGCTTGACCAATTTCAGGGATTTGCTTCTTTTGTATATGTTGCTTCTAATCCTATTGACAGGATTGATCTTTGGAATAACCTTCAGCAGATTAGCTTATTAATGTCTGCAGTTGTATTGCACATCCATGTTCCCTATCTCTAAAGTTAAACACTTGGCTAGAATGGGGTCTGATCATACACCTTTACTAGTTTGTGCTTCTCCCTTTTCAATTGTGAAAAATTCTTCTTTTAGATATCTTATTGTATGGTCAACTCATCCTGAATTAAGTAAAATAATTGAAAACAATTGGTGTTCTCCTTTAAAGAATTTTCTTAATCCTATTGTAAAGTTGTGGATTTTGCAAAAAAGACTTGTTAATGAGCTAAAATCATGGAATTGGAATGTTTTTGGCAATGTCCACCAAAATGTTATTTCAGCTGAAGCTTTAGTTACTGTTGTTGAAAGGGAGGTTGATGTCTGGGACTCGAATCCGAGCGAGACTATCTCGTTGTTTATGTAAAATTGTACGAGTGCCATATCTCAAGAGGAACTGTTTCTTCAGCAAAAAGCTATAGCTAATTGGTTTCATCATGGGGATAGGAATTCCAAATTTTTCCATGCAGTTATTAAATATAAAAGAGCTGTTAATACTATTCTTCAAATTAAAACAAATGAAAGCATATGTTTGGTAAATCCTATTGATATTGCTGATAGTGTAGTTAATCATTTCAGAGATTTGTTCTCTTTTCATTCAACGAATCCTACTCTTTTTTCTGCTTCCTTGTTGTCTTCTGATGTGAACACTGAACATGCAAATGAATTAGTTGCTGTTCCTAATGAGCAGGAGATATATACTGCAATTCACTCTATGGACGGTGATAAGGCAAATTGGACCAGACGGGTTCACTTCAGATTTTTATAAAAAATTTTGGCACCTTATTAAATCTGATGTTATTGCTGCTGTGAAAAGTTTTTTTCAAGAATTTCAATTGCCTAAATACTTTGCTTCTTCCACTATTATCTTGATTCCTAAAAATAGAAATAAAGCTACTTCGCAAGACTTTAGGCCTATTAGCTTAACTTCTACTTTTTCTATGATCATTAGCAGGATTATTGTGGCCAGACTATAGCCTTTGCTGTGTGAATTAATTTCTGAAAACCAAACTGCATTCATTAAAGGAAGGTGCATTAGTGACAATGTGCTCTTGGCTCAAGAACTCTTAACAGATATTGACAAGAACTGTAGAGGCTCTAATATCATTTTTAAATTGGATTTATCAAAGGCTTTTGATACAATCAGTTGGACCTTCATTTTGGATCTGCTGGCTGCAAGGGGATTCAATGCTGAATTTTGTAATCTTATTTATAGATGGCTAAGCAATAATTTTTATAGTGTTATGATCAATGGAGAGAGTCATGGGTTCTTCTCTTATGGAAGAGGCATTAAACAGGGTGACCCACTGTCACCTTATATTTTTATTCTTGCTTTTGATTATCTCTCTAGGATGTTAAATCATGTTCAGATTTCTCATCCTTATACTCAATTTCAGCACAGATCTTCACATTTGGTTTCCCACCTTGCTTATGCAGATGATGTGATTGTGTTCTCTAATGGCAGCAAGCAATCCATCAAATGCTTAATGAAAACATTGGCTAATTTTGAAAG
The DNA here is from genome assembly GCA_022702705.1 of Papilionanthe hookeriana x Papilionanthe teres. Lineage (NCBI taxonomy): Eukaryota > Viridiplantae > Streptophyta > Magnoliopsida > Asparagales > Orchidaceae > Papilionanthe > Papilionanthe hookeriana x Papilionanthe teres. Next base: position 5,971,363 of record CM040427.1, read on the forward strand.
CATTTCTGGTATGGTTTTCAACAAATCCAAATTCCAATTCTTAACAGGCTCCAAAATCAGCACAAAGATAAAAAACTGGATAGTTGATTTTACTGGTTTTAAAGAGGCTCCCACTTTTGTATTTGGGATTCCCATTAATTAAGGGAAGAAGGAAATTATCTCATTATGACGATATTGTTGCTAAGATATCTTCTCAAATTAATTGTTGGTCTAATACTTTTCTATCAAATGGGGGAAGAATAACTCTTCTTAAGAGTATATTAACATCTTTTCCTCTTTATATCCTTCAAATCATCAAAATGAAGAAGAGTACTCAGAAATTAATTTCTGTTATGTTCAACAAGTTCTTATGGGAAGGTAATCATAAACAAATGCACTGAACCAATTGGGATAAAGTGTGTAAGCCTATTGATTGTGGTGGTCTTGGTTTTAAAAGCTTTCAACAACTAAGTTTTTCCTTCTATTGTAAACAGTGGATTAGATTTAGAGCCAGGGATTCTATTTGGACTAAATTCATGCATGGTAAATATTGTCACAATATTCATCCTACTCAAGTAATTTTTAAATTGGGTGATTCAAGGACTTGGAAGGAGCTACATAAAATCAGAATGAGGGCTGAAGATTTATTTACATGGGACATTGGCAATGGTCAAATTAATTTTTGGCTTGATAAATGCATGTATGATGAATCCTTAAAAAATTATTACAATCCATCATCTAATATTAAACTTGTGGCTGATTGTTGGAAAGACCTTAAGTGGAATTCAGATTTACTTCAACCTTATCTAAGTTCTGAAAATATTAACAAGATATTGTCTATCCATATTCAGAATGCTGGCAAGGATAGAATCATCACAAAGAATTCTTCTAATCAGAGTTTATCTAAGTTCATCTTTCTTTCTTGTTTCAGCTGGAAAAAGAATGATTGGGGTGCTAAATTATGGAATAAATATATCACTCCCTCTATGTCCTTTTTTGCTGGAAATTATTTAAGAAACTTCTTCCTACAGATGATATCCTGAAACTTAAGGGTAATAGGGGTCCTTCTATTTGTCCTTTCTGTCATGGTGATGAGGAATCTTTGCATCATATTTTTCTTAATTGTAACTAGATTCAGCAAGCCTGGAAAGGAATACTGTCTTCAATAGGACAAAATGATAAATTATTTGGTTGGAATTCTATGGAGGCATGTTGGCAGGATTGGAAGGATGCTACTTCCTACTACATTCCTTTGATTATTTTCTGGTTCACTTAAATGGCTCAAAATGATATTGTTCATAATAGTATGTCAATCTCTTATCAAACTATTATTAAGAACTGCTTATCTTATCTTAACAAGTTGAAGAAGTTTATTGCTCCATCACATTTCCAGTAGAAAAGTAAAACTGTTTTGGTAATTTGGAGAGCACCTAAACATCCTTGGTTGAAGATCAATACTGATGGTAGTTTTAAGTCTTGTTCTGCTGGAATTGGAGGTCTCTGCAAGGACTTTAGAGGACACTGTTTATGGTTTTTTCAGCTCCTATTATTGCTAATTCTGCACTTAAAGCTGAAGTAATTGCAGTCTTTTGGGGTCTGAAAATTGCTGAGATGCAGCAAATTAATTTGCTACATATAGAACTTGACTCCTTGCTTCTTTTACAGATTTTGACACATAGGGCTGTTATACCATGGTTCCTTCATATTTGGTTAAAAAAGATCAATATTATTGCTTCTTCTAGGCATATTATTTGGTCTCACATCTATAGAGAGGGGAATCAGCCTGCAAATTGGCTTGCAACTAATGCTTCTGCATCCTTTAATGTAGTTTGTTGTTCTTCTCTCTCTTCTTTTCCTTTTTTTAGTTCTCTTTTACATGGGGATTTAATTAATATCCCACCTGTTAGATGTATTAACTCTTTAGATTAATATATTTCCTTTTCTTTATATATATATATATATATATATATATATAAAACAAAAATAATGGCGGCTGGTTTGGATGGAGGTGCTCTGCTAGGGTTTCCATGGCGGAAACTGGTAAGGTGAGCGGCTGCGCTGGTGCAAGGTGGAGAAAGGTGGTTGTTAAGAAGCTGGAAGCCTTCTCGTTTCTCTTCTTCCTTTGGTTTTGGGTGGGGGTGATTCTTTCTCACTTCCCGTGCTCCTTATTTTTTGAATTTTGTTTGTGGTACTGTTACATTGGCAATGGCACATGATCTCACTCGGGCTGATCCACACTTTGTTGGAAGGGGTACTTTTGTCTGAAGTTATAGTGAGGAAAGATGGTGGAACCACTCTAGGAGATAAACTGGTGTTCCCTCAATTATTTCATGATGCAATGGATGGGAAAGCTGAGTGTGAGTTTATTAGGAAATGTACTAGGAAGGCTGGGAAGCTGGCTTTGATTTTTACTGAGGAGGAGATTCTGAAACTGTCGGAGCCTTATAAATTTACCTTGGTAGGGAAATTTCAGTTTGGCCATCCTAAAATGGATATCTTGAGAAAAGCTGTTGATGATTTCAAGCTAGTGGGCAGTTGGAAATTAGGGGTTTTTGACAGTAGACACATTATGTTGCAGCTTGCTAAGGAGGAGGATTATGCACAGGTTTTTTCTAAAAAAGTGATAATGATAGATGGGAAACCCATGAAGCTCCTCAAGTGGACAATGGACTTTGATCCAACTAAAGAACCACCAATAGTTCCGAGTGTGGTTCAGTCTCCCTAACTTAAAACTTCCTTTTAACAATCATAGAATCATCTATGATATAGCCGATGCTATGGGAAGGCCACTCAAACTTGATATCCCCTCCGCTAATGTTACCGGGATTTCCAATGCAAGATTTCTAGTTGAAAGGGACATTACTCAACCTTATTTGGATGGGGTTTGGCTAGGCACTTGCTAATAATGGATACTGGCAACCCATTGTTATGGAATATCAACCTTTGTATTGCAAGCACTCGTCACCTATTTGGACACACCATGGAACAATGTTTTAAACTCCACCCTGAATTAAGACCTTATAATGTAAATAATAAGGTTACTAAGAAAACTGATAATCCACCTATCTCTTCAGTGATTCCAGTTGGCACTGTCCCAATTACTACCCAGGATTTGAATAATGAACTTGCTATTCTAAATCAAGGTCCGAATGGGCTTGTTGATAAGGAGGGGATTTTAAAAACTATGCTCGATCAAATTGGGCGGCAGCTATTGGAAAATATGCAGATCTACCAGTAGAGATTGGAGACAATGGTATGAATAATGCTACACTGGTTACTGAAGCTGATGATGTCAGTTCAGATAATTCTGATGCAGAAGGGGCCAGGTCTCAACAAGGAAGTAGGAGGAGGAGGAATAAGAATCTACAGCATATTGATTTATCTAACACTGTCCTTAAGGAGCCTACAGCTGCCACCACATCTAGGATCACAAGTGCTGCACAGGGAGTTGATACTACTAAGGAAGTGATCCCAGATTATTCTGATGCAGGTGCCACTTTTATAACCCCTTCAAGTCCCATAATTGGGGAATCTGCCCAAATGATTCTTGAGAAATTAGCAACTACTGCTGATGGTGCTTGGTCTCAACAGAAAAGTAGAAGGAGGAGAAAAGATATTATGGAGCTGCAAAATTTATCTAAGTCTAATATTATTGGTATGGATCATTCGATGCAACACCCCTAAATTACTAGGGTACGGTAAGGCATTACACCATGATTAATCCGATTTGCTGGAATGTTAGGGGTGTGGCAAGCCTTGGCACCCTTAATAGATTACTACATCTTAACAGGACTTTTAAACCTTGGATTATAGCATTACTGGAACCTATGGTGCATACCAACATCTCTAAATTCACTAAAAGATTTCCTGGATTCCATTTTCACTCCAACTCGCAACAATAAGATCCGGATTTTTACAAGAAAGGAGCTAAACCGCAATGTTCAACTTGATAATTATCAATTTCTCCATTTACGGTTTGGGATGGATTCTTTCCGAGGCGGTGCTACTATCATCTATGGTGGGTGTACTCATATGGATAGAGTTTCTCTTTGGAATGAGCTGTGGCAGATCAGTACAAGTAACTCTTCAAATTGGCTTGTCAGTGGGGATTTTAACTGCATTAGAGATCCCAGTGAGAAAAAGGGGGGAAGAACTCCGATCTTAATACCATGCTACAATTCTCTCGGAATATCACTAATGCGGGATTATTTGATCTAGGATACATTGGTACCCCTTTTACATGGAAGAGAGGTAATTTGCTTGAGCGAATTGATAGAGCTTTAGCTAATGACCATTGGCTCAACACTTTTCCCATAACTCAAGTGCGAGCATTTACACGGGGCAACATCCGACCACTCCCCACTACTAATTCGATTTCTTTCGGCTCTTACAATGGGTACTCCCAGTTTAGATTTCTCGATGCTTGGTGCACTCATGATAGCTTTCTAGCCGAAGTACACGAGCACTGGAAGGTCCCCGATCACATTAGCCGTAGTCCTCTTGTGAGACTATGGAGATTGCAAAAGAATGTAGCTTTTAAACTTAAACTGTGGAATAAGACTCGGTTTGGAAATATTTTTCAACAAGTGAAGGATGCGAAGCTAAAGTCCATTTGTTGGAAGCCGCAAATGATTTGGGGGAGAATCGAGCACATGAACTTGAAATTGCCTGAGTCGGCTTTATTCCAAGCACTTGGAAAGGGAAGAGGATTTTCTACAACAAAAAGCTGCCGTAAACAAATACCTTTATGGGGACGAGAATTCTAAGTATTTTCATGCAGTCATTAAGCACGTAAGAAAAATAAATGCTATACTTAAAATCAAGGATGAGTCCGGCGATTGGGTTATCGACCAATCTTCCCTCTCACAAAGTGTCTGTATTACATTTTCGAATTTGTTTCGTTGAACGACCTATATCTTCTACTTCATTTGTTGTCGAGATGTTTTCGATCATCAAGATTATGTGAATCAGCTTAATTTAACTTTCTTACCCGATAAACAGGAGGTATTGCAAGCTTTAAAGAGTATTGATGGTAATAAAACAGCGAGCCCTGATGGGTTTACTTCAACATTTTATATTAAAGCCCAGGATATTGTGAGTGCTGATCTTATTCGAGCGAGTTCATTCTTTCTTTCTTGGATCCGATCTTCCTAAATATTTCATTGCGACCGACATTGCACTTATTCCCAAAGGATCTCAAAAAACCAGATTGGACTCGATTTCGGACCTATCAGTCTTACTACTACCTTTTCTAAAATAATTAGTAAAATTCTTGTGGGAAGACTACAACCCTATCTTAACCAATTGATCGGCTCTAACCAATCCGCTTTTGTGCGAGTGCGGAACTATTATTGATAATTGTCTTTTGGCTCGGGAACTCGTTACTTGATATTGATAAGAAATGTAGGGGACACAATTTACTTCTCAAATTGGATCTTAAAAAGGCTTATGATTCTATCGAGTTGGAAATTTATTGATTTAGTACTTAAAGCTAGAGGTTTCCATCCCGATTTTTGTGCTTTAATTCAAAGATGGTCGTCTAACGTTTACTACGGTGTCTCGTCAGTCGCTGCGTGTATGTGGTTTCTTCAAAGCTGGTAGGGGCTGAAACAAGGAGACCCATTGTCTCCAACCATCTTCATATTGGCTTTTGATTACTTCTCCGAACTGCGAATGCTGCTCAAACAATTTATCCTTATCTCCATTTTAAGAATGGTTCTTCACGGATGATAAGTCATTTGGCATATGCCGATGATGTTATCATTTTCACCAATGGAAGTAAGCTTGTCGTTAAGAAAACCTTGCAACTGATCGATCACCTAGCCTTGGTTGCAGAGCCCGGAATTAAACCAAAGGAAGTGTCAATTTTTGGCCGGCAAAGGGTTCGATCATCAACGATGGGTGAAAGAGTACACTGGGTTCTCTGCTGTCGATCTCCTCTGAAATATTTAGGTGTACAGACTAATTAGAGGAAGGAGAAAGCAATCTCGGTATGATGAAGTTGTCAAGAAGATTACATCAACTTTAAACTGCTTGGACTAATACATTTCTATCTAATGGTGGAAGATTAACTTTACTTAAGAGTATACTCTCAACCTTTCCCCTTTATCGATTACAAATAGTTAGAATGAAAAAAAGCACCCGGAAAATGTTAGAAACAATGTTTAATAAATTTCTCTGGGAAGGCCAAACCAAGCAATATCATTGGGCTATCTGGAACAAGGTTTGTAAACCTACCAAGGCTGGGGGACTAGGGCTGAGAAATTTCCAACAGATGAGCCATTTGTTCTATTGTAAGCAGTGGATTAAATTCAGAAGAAAAGATACCATGTGGGCAAAATTCCTATTTGACAAGTATTGCTGGAAAGATCACCCAAATTCAGCTGTGCCAAGACAAGGGGATTCCAAGCATTGGAGAAGTTTGCTGAAAGTAAGGGACATGGCCAATCAGTATTTCTGCCGGGAAGTGGGCAAGGGGAGGTGAATTTTTATTATGACAACTCGGATAGAGATGGAACTCTAAATTTTATCGCTGATTTCAATCACCAACTAATCGTTGCAGATTTTTGGGTGGAGGATCACCGGAATATCAACGAAGCCGAATGAAGTTTTGGATGGGGAGAGCATACAACAGATTATTCAAATCCCTATTAATCCAACTAAACCTGATAGAATCTTGTTGAAGAATTCTAATAAAAAATCTTTCAATCGGATGATTCACGACTCACTTCAACTTTGGCCCGATACTTCGTGGGGAGAAAATCCGGACTAGACTTTTATCACCCTCTATGTCTTACTTCGCTGGAGATTATTCCATCGATATCTTCCATTAGATGATATTTTAAAACTCAAAGGCCTAAGACTAGCTTCTAGATGTTGGCTCTGTCAAGCTCAGGAAGAATCTTTTTCCCACCTCTTTCTACATTGCAATGTCACTAAACAGGTGTGGATTACTGTTTTAAAACATTTCCATCTTACTCATCTTAATCACAATTGGCTCAATTGGGAGGCTTGCTGGGAGGACTGGAAAAGTGAAAAATTGTTCCATCTACCTTTAGTTATCTGTTGGTTTGTTTGGATGCATAGGAATCATTTAAAGTTTGACAACATAAATTGCAATATTAATCATATGGTGGCTAACTACTGCAGTTTTCGAGAAAGAAGCCACTCGTTGGAGCCTACAAATCAAAGAAAACCTACATTGCTGAAGTGGTCCCTTCCACCTCCACCATGGATAAAAATAAATATAGATGGGAGCTTCACTAACTCGCTGCTGGAATTAGGGCGGTTGTAGAAATTCTGGAGGTAAGTTACCGTGGTATTTCAAAGTGCCAATCATCTCACTCGTCGGCTCTCCATTCCGAACTTCAAGCCGCTTATCGGGCCTCGATTATCGCTAAAGCTTTGAACTACCAATTTGTATGGATTGAAACCGATTCTCAGCGGCTTGTTAATATTATACAAGGATTATCCCCTCCTCCATGGAATTTGGTATACCCCTACGAACTTTGCTCTCTACATTTGGCTCTATCACCCTCAAGTGGTCCCACATCTTTAGAGAAGGTAACCAACCTCGCTAACCGGTTGGCTAAACGTGCTTCTTGCAGCTCAAAGGATTATTTTTTCGTTAAACCCGATGATCCTTTAAAGCTTTTACTTTTGGGGATTTGATCGATATTCCCTATATTAGATGTATGTAAACTTTGTCGAGTTTTTCTGAATGAATTTTCTTTCTTTTTAAAATATATATATATATATATATATATATATATATAAAACATGGTGGCTGCTGGAAAAGCTCTGTTAGGGTTTTCATGGAGAGGGTGAGCAATTTGCTGGCGGCTGTATCTTCTTGGTAGATGTTGAGGCCAGTTTGGTGGCTGACTGAGTTTTTTCTTCCATCTTCTGTTTTTCTCTTCTTTGTTTGGTCTGGGAAGTATTTTTTTTCTTCCCAGGTTTTCCTTTTTTGAATTTGGGTGTGGATTACTGTTACATTGAGTAATGGCTACTGATCTTACCAAGGCTGACCCCAACTTTGTGGGAAGGGACACTTTTGCTGAAGTCATTGTAAGGAAGGAAGGGGGCACCACTTTGGGAGACAAATTGGTTTTTCCCCAGCTCTAGCATGATGTTATTGAAGGCAAAGCCAACTGTGAGTTTATCAGGTGCTGCACCAAAAAAATAGGTAAACTTGCTTTGATCTTCACTGAGGAGGAAATGGCTAAACTTTCTGAGCCATACAGATTCACTTTCGTAGGCAAATTTCAGTTTGGACACCCTAAACTTGATATTCTAAGGAAGGCTGTGGATGACTTCAAACTTTTGGGGAGCTGGAAAATAGGAGTGTTTGACAGTCGACACATCATGCTGCAGCTCTCTTTGGAAGAGGACTATGCCCAAATATTCTCAAAGAAGGTTATTATGATTGATGGCAAGCCAATGAAACTGCTTAAACGGACCTTGGATTTTGATCCTTCTAAGGAGCCACCAATTATCCCTATTTGGTTCAGCCTTCCTAACCTCAAATTACCTTTCAACAATAATAGAATCATATATGACATTGCAGATTCAATGGGAAGGCCCCTCAAGTTAGATATACCCTCTACCAATTTAACAAGAATCTCAAAGGCTAGGTTCTTAGTGGAAAGAGACATCACACAACCTTACCTTGATGGAGTCTGGCTGGGTACTGCTAACAATGGGTACTGGCAGCCTATAGTGATGGAGTATCAACCCCTTTATTGTAAACACTGCCACATCTTTGGACATACTATGGACCAATGTTTCAGAATCCATCTTGAACTTAGGCCTTATAATGTCAAAGGTAAGAATATTGCAGATCAAGTCACACATAAATCCTCTCAAGCCCATATACAGACTCCAGGTCCTTCTGGGGGTGCACCTAATACTGTCCCTCTTCCTATGACTGACTAGTTGGAACCCTTACATGGTCAAAATATTTCTGAAGTTGTTCAAAACAAGGTGGTGTTGAGCATCATGTACCATTTCCTACTCTTGTTACAGCTCATAACGAACCAGCATTTCAATCTGAACCCTTTCATTCCCAGGCAATTGACATAAGAGATCCATCTGATGATGATGAGCTAACACTACCCCATAGCATACATAATAGTGGTCCCCCTGTAGGGGAGGCATTACCTTTCAGCTCTGAAGCTGGTAACACCTTTATTACTCCACATGAACCTCTTAATGAGGTTTCTACTCAATCTGTTTTAGCAGGAATAGCAAATAATGTTTAAGAGGTATGGTCTCAATAGAAAAGCAGAAGAAGAAGAAGAAGAAGAAGAAGAAGAAGAAGAAGAAGAAGAGATACTCTATAACTACAAAATTTATCTCCATCAAACATTATTGGTATGGAAAGCTCTGCAGCCCCTAGGCTTACTAGGGCTGGTAAAGCTCTTCACCATGATTAATCTATTATGCTGGAATGTTAGGGATGTGGCTAGTTCTGGCACCCTTAATAGACTCTTACACCTTAACAGGACTCATAAGTTGTGGATAATTGCTGTGTTGGAACCTATGGTTAAGAAAAATATCCATAATTTCTCAAAAACATTTCCAGGTTTTCAGTTCCACTCTAACTGTAATAAAAAAATCTGGGTGTTCAGTAGTAAGGAATTGAACTGTAAAATTGTTATTGATAATTACCAATTCTTGCATTTGCAATTTGGTTTGGATCAGTTTACTGGTTTTTGCACTTTTGTTTATGCTGGAAGTACCATCAATGATAGAATTTCTTTATGGTCTGAGTTGATCAATATCAGTAATGACATCAATACTAATTGGTTGGTGGGAGAAAATTTCAATTGCATCAGGGATCCCCGTGAGAAGTAGGGTGGGAGAACCCCTGATCTTCAGTCTATGCTCGCTTTCTCCCAAAATATTACAAGGGCAGGTTTATTTGACTTGGGATTTTTTGGTTCACCCTTCACTTGGAAGAGAGGTACTCTATTGGAAAGGTTTGACAGAATGCTGGCTAATGACTCCTGGTTGAATACATTTCCTATTACACAGGTCCAACATCTCCATAGAACAACATCTGATCACTCCCCACAGTTAATTCAAATCTCCTTTTGTACCAGTTTTGGTCCTTCCACATTCAGATTTTTAAATTTTTGGACATTGCATCCCAGTTTTCTGGAGGTTGTCAAGTCTGCTTGGATTACTCCATCCAATTTTTGCTCCAACTATATGATTAAACTTTAGAAATTACAGAAAGCTGTGGTCTTTCAATTAATATTGTGGAATAAACAGTGTTTTGGTAATGTTTTTCAGCAGGTGAAAGAGCCTGATGACAAGGTTCAAGCTCTGGAAGCAATACAAGATCAAGGTTGGGCCCATACACAGGAGTTGATTAATGCACGAAACCACTTGTTACATACTCTAGAAAGGGAAGAACTATTTTTGAAACAAAAGCTGCTGTCAATAAACACTTTTATGGAGATAGAAACACAAAGTTCTTCCATGCTATGATTGAATACAGAAGGCAAATTAATGCTATTCTTAGAATCAAAGATACTGATGGCAACTGGATTTCTGACCCCCATTTAATCTCCCAAAGTGTTGTAAGATACTTTCATTCACAACTAGCTGCTCAACCTTCCTCTCCTAATTCTTTCAAACCAGAGGTGTTTAGAGAAGATGTTAATTATGTACAACAACTAAATCTTACCATGCTACCTGATGAAGCTGAAATCTTTAATGCTCTAAAAAGTATTGATGGAAACAAAACTGCTGGCCCAGATGGCTTCACCTCTACCTTTTATATAAAAGCTTGGGATATTGTGGGCACTGACTTGATTAATGTTGTTCATTTTTTTTCTCTGGTGCAGATATTCCTAAGTACTTTGCAGCTACCAGCATTACTCTGATACCCAAAGATACTCAAAAATCAAACTGGACAGACATTAGACCCATAAGTCTTACCAGCACTTTTACCAAAATTATTAGCAAGATCATTGTTGGAAGGCTCCAACCTCATCTTAATCAACTTATTAGTTCTAACCAATCAGCTTTTGTGCGGTGGTAGAAATATCACTGATAATTGTTTGTTGGCTCGAGGAACTACTACTTGATCTTGATAAGGGCTGTAGAGGACACAACCTCATCTTTAAATTGGATCTTAAAAAAGCATATGACTCCATCAGTTGGCACTTTATTGAGCAAGTTCTCAAGGCTAGAGGGTTTCACCCTTCCTTATGTAATCTTATTTAGAGGTGGCTTTCTGGTGCTTGGTATAGTATTCTAGTGAATGAAAGGAGTAATGGTTTCTTCACTGCTGGGAGAGGGTTGAAGCAAGGAAATCCTTTATCTCCTACAATATTTATTCTGGTTTTTGATTATTTTTCAAAAGTTCTGAATGCTGCTCACCACATATATCCTTATCTTCACTATAAACACAGCTCCTCCCAAATGATCAGCCATTTGGCCTATGCAGATGATGTAATTCTTTTTACAAATGACAGTAAGCAAGCTGTTAGGAAAATATTACATATCCTGGAACATGTGTACAATGTGGCTAGTCTGAAACTAAATGAGAAGAAGTGTCAATTTTTTGCATGGAAGAACTACAAACACAGTTGCTGGTTAAAGGATCTGACTAGGTTCACTGCTGCTAATCTACCTCTCAAATATCTGGGGGTACAACTGATCAAAGGACAAAGGAGGCAATCTCAATATGATGAAGTAGTAAATAAGATATCCTCTTCTATCACTTGTTGGACAAACAAATTCTTGTCTAATGGAGGCGGATCGACTTTCTTCGAAGAGCATTCTATCTTCTTTTCCTCTCTATACCATGCAAATGGTCAATATGAAAAGAAGCACACAGAAAATGTTGGAAACATTCTTTAACAAATTCCTTTGGGATGGCCAATATAAACAGCCTCACTGGACTATTTGGAATAAAGTATGTAAATCAACTAAAGCTGGAGGACTGGGATTCAAAAGTTTCAAACAGATGAGCCATTTATTTCATTGTAAACAGTGGATTAAATTCATTAAGCAAGACACTATGTGAGCAAGATTCCTTAAAGAGAAATACTGTAAGAAGTTCCATGCTAACGCTGTTAAAGCTAAACTGGGGGACTCCAAGCATTAGAAAAAGTTGCTAAAGGTACGGGATACTGCTAATCAATGTCTATATTGGGAAATTGGTGCTGGTAATGTTGATTTCTTCCTAGATTCTATCTATACCCATTGACACCAATAGACCTGATAAACTTTAGCTCAAACATGCCAACACTCCTGCCTTAAATAAGGCCATCCATCAAACCTTTAAAAGTTGGCCTAATACTGTCTGGGGGAAAAGATTTGGCTCAAGAATTTATCCCCCTCTATGTCTATTTTCTGCTGGAGATTATTTCATAAGTTTCTACCTCTTGATGATATTCCTAAGCTTAAAGGCCTAAAAACTGCTTCTAGATGCTAACTTTGTAATTCTCAGGAGGAAACTTACTCCCATGTGTTTCTCCACTGCTCTTTCACTAAACAGGTCTGGGCTGAGGTCTATACTAGCTGCAGATATCACAGCACAGATATGACTGGACTGATTTTGAAGCTTGCTGGGAGGATTAGAGGTTTTTAAGGGAGTTCTCCATTCCCTTAATTATTTGTTGGTTTCTTTGGATGGCCAGGAACAATGCCAAATATGAGGGTAAAACTTGCTTGGCTCAGTCTGTTGTGGTTAATTGCTGTAACTATATTAGGAAAAATTCAGCTTTGCTTTCCACACCCAAAAGGAAAGTTGTACTTCTGCATTGGTCTCTACCTCCCCAACCTTGGATTAAAATCAACATTGATGGGAGTTTCAACCCTTCCTCTGCTGGTATTGGTGCTGTCTGTAGGAACAGTTTGGGCCAACTCTTGTGGTATTTTCAGTCACCTATTGTATCCTCTTCTGCATTGGAATCTTAACTTGGTGCTGTCTTCTGGGCTTTAACAACTTCCAAAGCTCTAAAACTCTCTTATGTTTGGATTGAATCTGACTCTCAGCAGGTGGTTGATATTATGCAAGGTTTTGCTACTCCTCCTTGGAGTTTGGTTTATTTTCTCAGAACCTTCCCTACTTGTTCAGACTTCCTTCAACTCAAATGGACTCACACTTATAGAGAGGCTAATCAGCCTACTAACTGGTGTACGGCTTATTTTTAGGTTGTGTGTTTTATTTTGAAAAGGGGTCGCCAAACAGAAATTGTCGGTGAATTTTTAATTTAATTTAAATAAATAATTTGAAAAGTAGTATTTGATTTTGAAAATAATTTTAAATTTGAAAATTTTAAGATATGAAATCAAGCCGATCTCACATCCCGAACAAGTTTATATACACGAGCACCGCATCACAAACTGTGTATCTATCTCGAAGAATAGACACACTTGTTTGGTGATGGGGCTCGATTAAATAAACTAGAAGATTTGTGACATCCGTTTGGTCCGCGAACCAATTTTATAAGCCGACAAATTTCCTCGCTTAATATGAAAGCATTAAACAGGGTTTATATTACCTGGGTTCTTAAAATTCCCTATAAGGGCAAGCCCCTATAGTTAATTACATCTTAAATGACGGGAATCATTTAAGAAAACTCTCGATAATAATCAGTAGTTCTGCTCTCAAGAATTTCAAAGTTTAAGTTTTCAAAGGATTGAATTTTGGAATTTCAATAGGGAATGGATCAAATTTGGAACATTTTGTTTTGAGAATTCAAAGGAAGAAAGGTAGGAGAAATCACAGATTCGAAGCGAGCTTCGATAATTTCTCAACTATCCTATTGTTTGGCTTGGATTTAGGAAAGTCCTAATGTTTGTTTAATGTTTTGATCTTGCCAATTTTAATTAATTTGGACTTATATTTGTATGATAAAATCATAGAAATAGCCTGGAAAATGTGAGGGTTTATGTCATATCGGATGACTACCTCGGAATCCTAAGACCGGTTAGGGCTTAATTTACATGACATGATCATGCAAATGCCTAACGAAGAGTTGAGGATTTATGTTGCACTAGGCAAACTACCTCGAAATCCTATGGCTTAGTTATTTAATTCTAAGAAATTTTTGCTAAAGTAGATCCGAGTTTTGCTGATGACGATGGTTGTGCTGCCCACTGTGCTCCAAGCTCCTTGTTGTTGCAGAGGTTTAGTTATAGAAGTCATAAATCAAGAGATGAGAAAAGTGTTTTGGTTTAGATAAAATCTTAATTTCCAAGTGTATTTTATATTTTATTTAAAACAAATCTTAAAGTTGATTATAACAACACCGGTTAAGATCCCACGGTTCCATCCTTCAGGCATCATTATTTTTATCGGATTCACTTAGTCCGTATGAATTTGCTAAACTCAACTAAATGAGTTCCACACTTTCATTTAGACCGTGGGAAATCCCGTTAGCAACACATAGGTTACATCATCCGAGGTATTCCCGATCATCCAACAAGACGTTTTAATTTAGTTATAATTGTAGTTTTGTGTTACGTTTGTGATTAAATTTTGAGTTGTTTTATATTTTGAAATGTTGTGGCTCGTGAATTTTATCTTGTAATGACTTTTAATTTAGTTTTGGTTTCGGTTTTAGGGATCTATCCTAAAGGTTTAGGTTTTCATGCAACGAGTTGTTTATCATGCAAGAAAAGTAAAGTGCATTTGCAATAAAGTAAATTGCAAGAAAGTAAATTTCAATAAAATAAAAGCGTACCTGGAGGGTCTTCCCGTCATCCCAGGCTACACTTAAACACAATTTAGAATATTTAAGCAAGTTCCTAGGTAAAGCTAAGGGAAGGGTTAAGGTTTTCTACCAAGTTCCTAATCCTATAGCTAGTCATTTCCTATGACGTCTAGGTTCTTGTGTTTTGGTTTGAGGACGATTTTCTTCATCAAAGAACAATTAAATTCAATTGTTCTTATAAACATCCTATCATATTGAGGAAGTTCTTAAGACGAATCTTAAACATCTTTTCAATCATCGCTAGGATTGTTTTAAGTCCAAATGGATCTAATCAATCGAGTGAAGTAATCGTCCGAGGTTTAGTTAAGTTTTATTGTTATCTTACTCAGTGAACTAGGACATTTGAATATCCTATGAGTGAAGTATCACTTCATTTAACGTTCTGTTTAGGAGTTATGATAACAATAGCTTTCAAGGGCAAATTGATGTTCAAATGGTTTGTGATTTAATTTAATTTCAGTTAACGGGTTTAAATTTGGAATAGTGTTCAAGTTGCTTCATATTTATTTTTGAATTTCTTTATGTCTTAGGTGATGTTATTTTAATTCAATTTAATTTAAATTTAACTTAATTAAATTTGGTTTAGTTGTTTAATTTTAATTTAATTTAAATTGATTTTAATTTTAACTTGATTCTATTATTTAATTTAACTTAATTCAATTTAGTTTGATTTGATATGCTTTAGTTTAATTTAATTCAATTTGATTTAATTTAATTTAATTTAATTTAATTTAATTTATTTTAATTTAATTTAATTTAATTTAATTTAATTTCTTTTAATTTAATTTAATTTAATTTAATTTTTAATTTAATTTAATTTTTAATTTTAATTTAATTTTATTTTTAATTTTAATTTAATTGAAATTTTAAAAGGGTTTAATTTAAATAATTTAACTTTAATTTAATTTATTGATTAAGTCTTTTAGCATTTTAAATCTTAAATTTGGATTATCATTTTAATTAAGAATTAAATATTATTGAGATGATTAATTTAGGGATTCTTAAATTAAAGAATTAAAGAACAAATCTCTTCCTAATAATATCCCTATTTTAATAATTCCAATTTTATTATTCTTCCAAATTTAATCAATTTTTTAATTAAGGTTTATTTCAATTATTTTCAAATTGTTTGGTAGGTTTCTACTCTTTAATTATTAAAATTTCAATCATCCAAATCATATTAAGATCAGATATTTTACTCTTTAATTTTATTAAGCCTAAAGTTTTAATTAAAGGTTAAAATTTTAATTACCATTTTGCCCTTCAAGCTTAATAATTCCATAACTCACTAAATTGAGCTTAAATGAACTTGAAATTTTTATGTGACTTCACTCATATGTCAATAAAGACATGAGAGGAGAAAATATGATTTCTCTGTATTTAATTTATTTATGTAATTATTTTTGGTAGAAAATAGAGATTTCCAAGAAAAATTTAATAATATGACCAAGGGAAAATTTTTGTTCTTAAGAAAATTATGGGACATTCCTAATGACCAGAGGACCACTTGGACCAATTTTGGTGATTGTTTTAATTATATTCTTTTTATTATAATTATTTTGAGTTTTGGGGTATTAATTAATTTTAAAAATAAAATAAAGGTAAAAAAATGAATTTTATATTTTTCAAAAATCTCTCTGATATCAAGGAAATCAGAGAACTAATATTTACAATTTTCTGATTTTTCTTTGATTTATTAGAATTATTTTAGTGGAAATGCCAAAAAAATACATTTTTTTTATTTTAAAATTACCTTAGGGCTTTAAAATTTAATATCTCATTATAGAGACTTAAGAAAAATATGGGGTTTGTTCCTAAGTGATTAAAATTCAAAATGTGACATTTTGGTGAATTTTATTATTTTTGTGATTTTTATTATTTTTTTATTATTAAAATATTAAAATAATACCAAAAAATCAACTTTTTTAGAAAATTACAATTTTATTTTTCTTAAATTTCCCTGATATCAGAGAGGATCCAAAACCAATTTGGTGAATGTTTGAAAAGTATTTTGAAAGTTATGAATTTTTAAAGTTTAAATTGGCTAAATGGCTTAATCAACCCATTTAGTAGGGCTAACCAAGTTCAATTGACTTCAAATTTTTATGGTGGGTTCCTCTGATCCTAAAGGTCAGTGGAGAATTGATTTCAAGTCAATTTGATGTATGATTAGCTCTAATTAATTAAAGACCTATTTTGGGTGTTTAAGCCAATTAGGGTTATTCCAAGTGAATTAATTCAAAACCTATTTTTCCTAAGGTTCTCTGGTCATAAGAAACATCACCAAATTTTTCTAGAATTTATTTCACAACATGCTAATTATTGAAATTAAAATACTCAAAACAGCAACATGAATTTGAAAAATAAATAACTTCTCATAGGGATGGCCTCTGACTTTGGAAAATTCAGGAAATATTCCTAAATTCAGAGGCTTCAAAAGCCCTATGGTCTCATGCCATGGTGAATTTACTATATGCATGGAGAATTAAAATAATGCAGACAGTAAATAAATTATTAAAAATAAAATACTTGATGAAATTAAATGATTTCTTTTCCACATTATTCTCCTCTGTTCACTGAGCAAGAGGGTATTTTTATTTTATTTTTATGATTTTTCTACACAAAGTTATGCATTTTTGAAGTTTAGGGAATTAAATAAATCAAAAATAACCCTAATTTCCTACTTATCCACGCGGCGCCACGCCATCCTCGGCAGCTCCGAACGCACAAGCGTCGTCTTCTGATTCGGCGCTGCCATCCAACTCAGCGCTCCGGGGGCCCGCTGTATCGTTCTGTCTCCTCATCCGGCGCGATCCTGGCCGTCCATCCGCGCGTGTATGGAATGAACGGCATCCGTTCATCGTCCCCAAGCGTTCTCACCCGAGAGCCATCCACACTAAAACCCTAAGAACTCACTCATTTCTCAACAAATTTTTGTGGTCTTGTGCTCGATGGATTCGTCTTGAAGAGACGAACACATCTATACGGTGATCATGCAATGAAATTAAGGCATTTGAAATGGAGAATCTCCAGAAGCTCGGGATAAAGAGTTAGCTCATACCTTTGCTCAGAGAAGTGTGGCTTCAATCTGAGGGTTGTGTCACCTTCGATTGGGTCCAAGCAAGCTCCAGGATGAAGTCCCTCGGCTCGGTGAATTGTCCGGATATGATTTCGACCAAGCTCGATCACAAAGCTTGGTGTCCGGAACAGATGGGTGGCTCGGAGAGGGGGCTTTTGTCGGTGGACTCCTTCCCTGGTCCAGTGAAGGTGTAGGACCAATCAATTTGAGGATTGATCCACTGTGGAGAAGTGTCCTGGTTTTGGTGGAACTTTGGCCGAGAAATTGGGCTCGTTGGTGGGGATTAGGGCAAATTGTCACCTGGGGATCAACTCGCTCTAAGTATGGAGAGTGTTCGGAGCAATTTTGGCGGGGTTTCGATAAGGTTCGAGTTCGGCACCTCTCATGGCCGAGAGGAGGTGAGGTTTAAATAGGAGAGGGTGGAGGGCCTCCCAGGGGGGTTTAAGGCTTGGGATCAGCTGCTTAGGTCAAGGGAAGAACAACCATGATGGCCATTGGGGTTGAGACAAGTCAGCAAGGGAGAATTGAAATTTTTGGCTCCTCCCAAGGTCTCGGCCATGGTGTTTTCCGGCGATCCAGGCGGCTGGCCGGCAGGCAATGGTCACCCTCAATTTCAGGTGGGTCAAGGCTGGGGTTTTGTGTAGGAAATTAGCCAATGCCATGTGTAAAGAGCTTGGATTGAAATGGAATGGGGGAAGGCTATTTTGGGTTCAAATGAGTCAACCCATGATTTTGGGCTAGGTTCACCACCCAAGGCCTGGTTTTGGGCTGAAAAGGATCACTTGGGTCAGCCAAGAGAAAATGGTGTGGTCTCCATCCATGATGAGGTGGCTAAGCATGGTTTAGTGTGTGACATGCTTAAGGTAAAAAAGGTTTAAGAAGGATTAGGAAAGGGGGCCCTCCTTTTGCCAAATGTGGTAAGGTCACATGTGAGCAATTCACATGGCTTACATGTGGCTTAAGAGTAGCTTCATGGCTTGTCTTTGGCTTGGGGAAAAGCTTGGTCAATTTCATGAAAATGGATTTTAGAAATTTTGGTAATTTAGGGGTGATTTGATGGGATTTGGCATATGGCTTGATTTGGATTTATTTTATCATGGGTTTAGAACTTAGGAGATGGTTTCATCCAATGGATGATGATATAGGGTTGTCATGTGGGCTTTGGGCCTTTGAAATTTAGTGAAGGTGGGCTTTTAAAGTGATTTATGGAAGCGGCTTTTTTTTTTGATTTTAGGATGAAAATTTTGCAAAGGATTGGATCCAATAAGTTTTGAATTTAGTCTAGGAATGTTTCATGAATGATTTGGAATAAATTTGAAGTGTTTGGGCTAGGTTTGGGTTGGATTTGGGTTTAGGTCAAAATTGGGCTTTTTGGCTTTGGGTTGAATTTGAGTGGGGTTTGGGTCAAACTTTTGGGTAAATTATGTTAGTGTTTTGTTTGTGGGGATGTTAGGGAAGGTTTAGAAAAGATTTGGGGTTAATTGGAGTTGAATTGGGTTAGTTTGGATTAGGTTTGGGTCATGGGTTCAAATTGGGCTTTAAGGCCAAAAGTGAAATTGGGTTCAAATGTCAATCAACTTGGACTTGGATTTGGTCTAGATTGGTGTTGGGAATGTTGAATTGAAGTTTAGAATTGAATTGAACCAGAATTTGGGTCAATTGGGTAGGTTTGGCTTGACATTGGGTTCACTTAGGGTTAAAATTGGTCAAATTGGGGGTTTTGACAAACGTGGGGTAAATTGACAAAATTGGCCCATGGTGTAGTTGAACAAAATGAAATTGAGAATATTTGGGATTTTCTGGAATTTTCTGGGAATTTTCTGAATTTTTGGATTTTTGGGTCAAGAGGGGTATTTTGAGTATTTGGAGGGTATTGGGAGGTATTTTTAGAATTTTTGATATTTTTGTCTATGGATGGTCAATTTGAGTGATGTGGAAATATTCAAGGTTAATTTTGGGGAATTTTGGGTGATTTGGGATTTTTGAAAATTTTGGGTGATTTCGAGGGCTTTGGGTAAAGTTGAAGGGTGTAGGGTCCTAGGGGTCAAAAATCGAAAATTTGGAAAATTGAAGATTGGGTGAATGTAAGTGGAATGAAATCATTTTGGTTGAGCCATGAAGCCTTATCAAGCCCACATGAGCCATGAAGGGACTCATTTGAGGCATCCACTATGTTGTTCCTAACCCTCTTAGCCAAGGGCTTAGGGGTTAAGGACCATCCATGTGAATCACCTACATGAGTCAGGAGGTCAAGTTGGGTATGGGTGTGGTTTTAGGAGGTGTGTGAAAGTGTAGTGTATAAGTGTAGTGTGTGTGTAAGTCATCCCTTCACCGCACCGAGCCACCTGGGGTAGTCCTAAGGCCAAAGAGTCCCATAGGAACTCATCCTTTAAACTTCCACATTTGATTTCAACCCTCTAGGTGATTAGGGGTCTATAGTCAAGTTTGTGGAGTTTGCAGGGAGTTAAGAAGTGGTTTGAATTTCTAAGTGGTGGGTCCCAATTCTAATCCTCTAAGATAGTCAAAGGAAAAGCCTAAGGCTAGATCCTAAGTACTATAGAGAAAAGAGAAGACCTCATCAAAAATGAGGTCAACAACTGGTTAGCTAAAAATGCTGCTTCAAATAGTAATATAGTTTTTTCTGTAATACCTTTTGAGCCTTTAAGGCTTTTACTTTTGGGGGACACTCTAAAACTCCCTTTCATCAGATGTACTTAACCTTAATGTTTGAATGAAGCTTTTGTTTTTCTGTAAATATATATATATATATATATATATATATATATATATATATATATATTCAAATTTAATTTGCTAACAATTTTTACTAAAAGCAAGTAAGCAGTAAAGTAAAGTAAGCAGTAATTAAAATTTAATGCAAGTATAAAAATGACTTTCTCATTTTCAACTAATCCAAGAATTATAGAGTAATTATCTTTTGTAGGGAATTAAGATTATGGTATTGTGCCAAATAAAATCATTCCTCTTCTTTACCCTTTGGTCCAGGTGCAAAGAACATTGACTAATCTATAGATAGAATCGGGATGTTTTATTAGTATAATGGGTTAATCTAGGCTCACACTACTAGATGTCCAAGGGTGGCTATGGTCGGCCCTACCAGTGACCCGTTACCTTTCTATAAACTAAATTATTAGAATTTAGTCTGTCACAACTAATTAATTTTACTCCCAATAAATATTATCTTCCTATTTATTTTCACTTCACCTTAAATAATCCGCGTATAGCCTGCGATTACCTAAGGATTCATGTGATATCTACTAGTTTAAAATTTATCTTTGTATACGTCTGAAAATTCTTCAACAGGTTTTAACAAATTAAATGGTCAATTTAAAAAGTAAACTATGATCAGGTATTAATATCATCGCAATGTTTTAAAAATATTTTATATTTAATTCTCCTACAAAATTTAATTAATTTATAATCTTTTCAAAGTTGAAAGGAGAAAGATAGCTAACTACTCAGAACACATTGAAATAACACAACACAACATATTTAAAAACTTTGAACCAAAGTACAAATACTTATCTAAAGTGTTCCTTCAAGTGATCCGCTGACTTCTACTAACTCCAAAGCAATGATGAAAGACTCCAACAGTAATAACACACAATAAACACTCAAAATAAACTCACTAGATACAAAATAAAGTGGCACCCTAAGTATGGAAGAGACTAAATAAAACTAGAGATGAGAGAGAAGATGCTAAAATGGGTATGTGTACTAAGAGGGGGTTTTGTGCCATTTTCTCTGTAGAATGGGCTTCTATTTATAGAGCTCTGAATTCTACTAGGGGTTGCTTAAGGTACCTCTTCAAAATTTTCCAAATTTAATGTATCTTCTAGAAGGTAGCTATCGCGCCTAGGCGCCAGACTCCGTGACCAGGTCTTTTGCACCTCTTCACTTTGGGTCGCACCTCTTCGCGATCAAGACCATTTCCTTGTGTCTAAATACATTGTATCACATGTCATATATATTAGGAGTAATTTCAAGTCTTCTAAAAGCTCCAATAACTGCTTAACACCGTCAAAATAACTGCCCAAAGTCATCAAAAAAACTTGACAGGGTCTGTATTGAACTGGCGCTTAGGCACCAGATTTTGGCTCCTAGGCGTGACCCTTGATCCGCAGCAATGCACCAAAAACATGGTTTGCAATCGCCAAACAATGCAGTAATTTATGCTATCAAAAATATGTTATAGCCAATACTTTGAATCAAATAATAATAGCGGCTAGTGAATATAAATATAATTTTATGGAAAATATTTTACACACTAGGGGTACTACGCAAGTATACATATCGTTTCAAGTAATATAGGGCTTTAAATAATGACCCCAGTATCGATCCCATGAGGAGGATTATAGAATTTTTTTAAATATTTTGATTTTATTTTTATGTATTTCTTTTAAAGTTAAAAAGTTGATATTTAATTTACTAGATGCAGAAATAAAGCAGTAATAAAGTAATGATTGATGTAAATAAAAGTAAGCAAACAACTTTCTTCCTTTCAATTAATCCAAGACTTTTTAGATAATGTAATATTCGTGGAGAATATAAATTTATGGTATTGTTCCAAATAGAAGCATTCCTATTCTTGACCTTCTCTCGATAGTATAAAGAACATTGGCTAATCTATAGATCAGGTCTGGATGTATTGTTAGTAGGATGGGTTAATCTAGGCTCACACTACTAGATGTCCAAGGGTGGCTATGGTCTGCCCTACTAGTGACCCTTTCCTTCTCTATATACCAAATTACAAGAATTTAGCCTGTTACTCTAAAAACT